>CM061537.1:51926931-53126931 GCA_030545055.2 Neoaliturus tenellus | reverse complement strand
GTCTTACATTAAATATTTCTTGGAGTTAAATTTTACACAAGTCTCTCGGTTAATTTTTCTGCACAGTACGTGTTACTCCTTGGACAGTTCCCAGCAAACTGTTTCTACACTTGTCAACAACAGTCCGCATTACCCCCTCCACTACTCATTCCCCCACTATAGCCCTGTTCCCCCACTACTTCCAGCTAAGGTACAACACTGGACTAAGTGTTTCAGTTTTATCCAAACCTTACTGTGAGACACACCTATGGCTGAAACTTTGCGAGAAAAACTATTAAGAGTAAAATTTTTGCTGGCCAAGCAAAATAATTCTGTTAAGGTGTCCAAGACTTCCACTTTAACAAAAATGAAACGTTGCTTCAAAAATAATCCAATATTTTACTCAAGGGACACAAATATCACTATGGATGATAAAATGTTTCAGAAACTTTTAGACGAGCTAACTTTTGCCAGTAAAGTTACGTTGGTGACTCCAATTCCCGACCAAATTCCAAGATCACCTGAGAAAGAATAAAAATAAATATTTCTCAGGAAATATTTCCAATCCGAGTTACGGTAAAGGACAGACTCGGATGAGTTGTTGCAAAAATTTTAATTTTTCTTCCTTCTGACCACTTTACCCCCACCACCTCCTTATCCCCACCACTGAGCCTGGGTACCTGGGGAACCGCCTGCGCCCAAGTCAGTATGCCTTCAGACGCGGTGCTGTTCGGATCGCATGTCGTTTGTCCACTGTCGGGTGTTTGAAGAAATTATTCTTCGGCTCTCAGTCTTGTGGTGGGTAAGTAAAATATAAAAATTATTTTTTTTTCAAGTGAGGCTGCTGGGACGGGTCAATGACCCCTGACGGATATATTAGGTCGAGAGTCTGATCGCTAGGGAATAAAAAAATATTTTTTGCACTTTTGTGATTCCTCCAGAAATTTCAATTTCTCACCAAAATTTGAGGAATCGCAAAAGTGCAAAAAAATTTTTTTTGTATTCTTGCGTGACCTTGACCTAATTAACGTCAGTGACGTCATCATGATGACGTCAGCGGTAATGACGTCACCATGACGTCATTTATGTGACGTCATGTGACGTCATATGACATCATTAGTGACGTCATTCGTGACGTCATTGATGACGTCATCACTGCTGACGTCATCGTGATGACGTCATGGCCCAGCAGCCCCACTTTTACACTACTATTGTGGCGTTACGATAAATATCGTACAATTAGTCTAGTAACACACACTGCCTCATTCGCTTCAAAAATTCAACAACCTTCAAAAACATTCAAAAAGTAGTACTGACCAACTTTCTACCAACCTTGATAAGTACAAAGTTATAGTTTTGCCCCCGAAAACGAAACTAGAATGGAGCACTGATACTAAGATCACTTCTCATAATTGCCATGCCTCCTTCTACCTCTCAAATGTAAAAATGAGTTTCTTTAGAAATATTTAAAACAATAACAAACGCCTGTAAAATTAGACCTATTCTAGCCATCTATTTCCATTCAACCATCAGCTTAATTATTTACACAAAAAATTGTGGTGGTGCTATGTGGTATGTTTCGGGGGTGGCGTTTTCACTTTCCCAAAAGGATGATCCTACTCATTTGATTCTGTAGATGGCATTAATTTGAGCACAGTCAGTTATAGTTGTTTTTTTCTAACGGCGACTTTCCAGAAGCATAGATTCCATAACATGGTAAGAGAATGTCTTAAGTGAATGTCTTATAGTGGTGCTAAGAATCCATTTCACCCCTGCAAGCAATCAAGGTTTGCAAGGTACTAAAAACCCACCCTAAAAGTATTTGATTTTTTTTTACAGATTGAACTGTTCTTAACCAGATTTTATAATATCATTAGCTGTTTACCTGTTCTTCGTACGGCGTGCGTGTGGTTTGTTGATACAAATTATATACCGTACTGTAAATACATGCATGGTAGGTGATATAAACCAAAACAATAACAAAATCGATGACGACATAGGTGCAGCACTTAAAATATTCAAGGCAATTACTGTTGGGAGATGACTTGTTGGCTGTTGGCAAGGGGAATACCCCCACCACTATCAGCTGTTAAATAGCATTGAAATAAAATAAGACATTAAAAATTAACCAATAGGATATCTAGAAATCACTGAGGTGGGGGTAACCTCCCCTCAATCCCTTTTTCCCTAGCTGGCCAACAAGTCATCTCCCAACAATATAAACTCATGAAAAGGTATGATAAACTCATGTATCCAGATAAACAACATGACGTCAGAGGTGCAGGACCGCTTTAATCAGCTGTTGGTTTCACCTAACTTGGTTTGTTCTTTGTTCTAGATACATTGCTAGAATGCAACACAGTAGCTTCACAGTTGTTTTTCACTGTGCAGAATTTTGTGAGAAAATTCTGTGTAAAGAAATTTGTGATAAACAGCTGGCAGGCACACATCTCAAAGGTTTGTTTTAGTTTTGAATTTTTTTACAAATATGTGCCACCTGTTATTTGTGGGTGCCTTTGTGACAATCCTGGGGCTACAAAAAATAATAATGGCTTACAAACATATTCCTTACCATTTACCAAGTATAAAAGTATCGATTTTCTTGACAAACGGTTTAGCGGTTTCCAAGTCCATCTATTACATCTTCATCTTTACAGCACCTTTTTTTTAATTAGTTACATTTGTTTATGATTTAATATTTTTTAAAGATTAGTTGTAATTTTATAAACCAACATATAGTAGATATATTACTGTGCTGAAGAATGAAAAATACTTGAGTCAGTTCTACCTGGGCAATTTGACTAAAAGAAACACATTAACTTCCACAAAAAACGCAAGAAGAGATACCGATAAGACACATGAAATTTTCACTTTTTAAATCTTAGTACAGTATCTTATAACGTTTTTTACTTATAAAATGACCGAATTTTAAAAGCGATAAATCAATGAATTTATTACATGGATCGATATGCATTGTAATACGAACAATAGTATAAATTAGGTTTAAAATGCGAGGGCATTTTAAATCCTGTAGGTATCAATAATTTGACGTGATGGTTTTTTATAATATTTTAAAAGTAGCCAAAAAGTTAAAATATAAAGGCATTTTATTTATCCATTCCAAAAGTTTTTTCTTTTTTAGTTTTAAATTACCTTTTAAACTTAAAATTCTTATCACCTTTTATCGTTGATAAACCTTAATGTTTTATTTACAAATATAACCACTAAGAGATTGTAAACCCGCCTACACTAAATAAGAGCAACGTATTTGTATGAATTGTATATCCTATACTCCTGTACGAGTAAAGTATCTTATCTTATACTCTAAAACAAGCTCTGTTTGAACGGCCAAAGTTTGTTTTCGCTCCAAGGATTTTTGATTTTTTGATTGAATATCAAAACCAGAAATCGATTGGAACTGGTCCCATAGCTGGAAAAAATCCGGTTTTCGAGCTAAAGCACTTCAAAGTTTTCATGTTATCCTTATGAAGATTTTATTCATTGAACAAAAATCAGCTTATAACTGTAGATATAAACCAATGTGTTACATCTTTAACTTGTAGTTTAAGAAAATTATACCAAAGTGCAGGATCCTTTGGCTTGACGAGTGAGCGAAGCGAACGAGCCCCGAAAAATAGAAGAGGGTGAGTGAGCGAAGCGAACGAGCTTTGAGTGAGAACGAAAGTTATAATTTTACCGAGCTTAAGCTCGGTCGCCCTGGTACTATACTCTAAAACAAGCTCTGTTTGTACAGACAACGTTTTTTTACGTTTAATGTAAAACAGATCTAAAAAAAACAGCTCAAAGAATTTTCTTCAGACATTTAGAAAGAGAAAATTTCTGTTCTGTGCTCGCTGGAGTGTACCTTATCAATGTACGTTACGTATGCACGTAGAAAATATTTTAGAGCAAAATTTTGAAAGTTTCACAAATTGCATAATTATCTAAGTAGTTTCAAATTAAAGGTTTTGGTCAAAGAAACTCGTAAAAATAACGGCATGTCCAAAAAGCTATAAGGAAATGATAAATGAGGCAAAACGACATCCAGAAGAAAAGCACGGATATAAAGAATACATAGGCTTGGTTTTCAGTAACATCAAAACGTGCGTTTTATTAAATTATTCCGGATATATTCCATCCACTGATTACTAAAAACAAATTCACGACGTTTCGAGATATGGAATATGAACCCGTCTTCAGGTGGAAGTATACAGTACCTGTGTTTTGTTTGGAAGTATACAGGTGAAAGTGTTTAAGTTTAGTGTGTTTTGGTTTTATTTTAAAACAATAACTAGATGACGCCAAAGAGCGAGGACGATCTTTTAATTAACTACAGCTAGATCATTTTTATAATTTTTATAAATTTTATAAATTTTATATATTTTTTATAATTTTTATAAATTAATTTTTTATAATGTAACTAGATTAAATAATGTTAGTGTCGGTGTCGCTATTGAAAAAAAAACTTCCTAGAAGCGCCACTGTTTGTTCAACTTATAACTGATTCTTTATATATATTTTTGGCCAATAAAGTTTTAATCCATAGTGTAAAATGTGCTAAACTCTATTGAAAACATGTTTAATTGTGACATGGGTGCTGGTTGTCGGACACGTTGTCTCATTGCATTTATAATGGTTCACCAATTAGTCTTATTAAAATATTATGCCATTATTTTTACTTTTTAAACTTTATTTTTTCACTTTAAAATTTGGAGTCATGTAGTTTAGGCCAATTATTTCACAAAATGTTAAAATTGAAATCAAAATTATTACTTAAAATTATTGGGCGAATCATTGACATTCAGCTAGGGTCTAATTCTTACTATTTTCATATTTTGTAAAAGTATCTAACAAGGGACTTTAGCTCTCTTAAACCACTATTGGTATTAAGCCGTTTTAATACGCGAAAGACCTAGGTCGTCTCGGTAAAGATACCTCCAAAAAATAATGTTTACTAAAGAGTTGTTAGAGGAAATGAAAAAATGAAAGTTTTTATCAGAATAGAAACTGAATTGCTCGATTTCAAACGATGGGTACACAGTTTTATACATTTAAATCATGTAGGAAACAGATTTTAAGCGGGAAAAAACTTACATTTACATCCAAGGAATCTAGCTAGAATAAGGTAGGTGACATCAACACAACAAATAACAAATTATGACGTAGTTGGTGTTTCAGCTGATAGAAACTGTCATATGGATGTGACGTACTTCGGTAATTGGTGATTTTCTTCCTGCGGAATCCAGCTGTTGTTGTCACTTACTGTTAGAGTATTCTAGTTTCGGTGTATACCTATCGTAGTAACTTGTACTGCATTATTTAAAGTATCTTTTTATTGAATATTATCATGGGGTAGACACAACTCAAATGTAACAGCTTGCGGAAACGTAAAACATAATTGGCCCATTTTCTAATTGAAAAAAATTGATAGTCTTTCTCACCTAAATTCGATTGTTGGTACTCGATAACATATCGGGTCACACAACAATGGATCAGCTGATGGGAGGATGCCAGCTGATATAAAACAAGTTCAATTCAAATCAGCTGCTTCGTTCGGCGCCGCCTAACCTCTCTATCAGTGCGTGGAAGATTCTGACAGGGGCAAAGGTCGATTAAAACCCAAAACTATAAACATACGTTATTCTTATGTAATGTTTTAAAAAGAATGCATCATGAGGAAATTTTTATTGCTCATTAAGTAAATTATAGAGTCTAATTGAAATTCGTTTCATGCAGGAGACGAATTCAACATTATTAACGGGTGTACAGGTGCTATTCCACTAGAGTTGACAACCAAAAGTTGGCTACTTCTATTTTTAACAACTGTGGTTGACAACCTGAGTTGGCAACCAGATATATCAAAGTTCTCAACAAAATAACAAATTGTCTTTTAAATGGTTGCTAACCTTGTGAGTTGCTGTTGCTGTGTACCCAGAGATATCTATAAAAGTTGGCGATTTTTGGTAGTCTACTCTGGTGAGAACCGGCCTTATTGAATTATTGAAAGACTACTAAAAAATCGGGTTGACATTTTAAAACAAACTTTCCCTTAAATCTCATTATGTAACGTACAGAGTTAGTAATAAAACATTTCTTCAGCTGCAATGTATTCAGCTGCATTTATTTTGCAGCCTTACATGATACCACGTTTATGTTATGGATTGAATGTCGTGAATTAAAATTAATGACAATCATATAGCATTTCTATTGGCCCCGTAGTAAAGCTGTAACAAATTTTAAAATTGTCGTGAATTGAGGTTAGCTGGGCGAACATGTTCCCCGAACAGTGTTCAACTGAACTTTTATTTGTTTGATGGTGTTTTTATAGAATGTAAATCATAAGGCCAGGAAATGTTTGTAAGAAATGTTTGTTGATATTTCGTGTTCACCGAACAAGTTCCTTACGAATATTCGTCCAGTGCGGACCCGGCTTAACGTTTTATATTTGTTAAAACTGGAATATACCTATATACAAGTACCCAGTACAACATAAAGTTGTTTTTATTCAAAGGTTTACTAACCCTTTTTGGTTGAAGTTAACCAATGTCCACTAAAAACATACATATGATAACTAATCTACACAGCTAAGTGATCTCCGTAAGTAAAAAAATCAATTTACATGAAATCTATACTTATTTAATACGCTAAGGGTTTTTTGTGTTTAGACTGGGACCGTGGCGACATCCTGTAATCCAGCTACTTGGAGGTCACGAATTGTGGATAGTTATAAGCGATGGCTTGTGGATGCGATATTAACTGGTGGGGATTAACGTCCACACTAGTGAATACTAGTACATCCTTAAAGACCATCGTCATAATTAGACCAATTCGTATATATGAGGTTAAAATTGTGGTTCGAATCCCACGTTAAACTGTAGGTCCATAGATACCATTGGCTGTTGGGCTATGAATTAACAGTCCTGTCTAAGGAGAATGTCGGCCTTAGTCAGTAACAAGACTACAAGATCGCGCCACAATCATCCTACACTCATCTCTCATTCATACTTGGCTTTAAACTACCTATTGAGTTAGGTCGCCATTTAAGTAAAGGTATTAAAGAACTCCTCATGCAATTTTCAACCGATATTCAAGTTTTTGGTGTCGTTGTATAGGGCTTGGTCTGTAGTTGTTTCCGCCAAAAATTGATGGAAATCGGACTTAAAATAAAAGCGCTATACTCAAATTGAATTTGTAATTTTCCCATTAGAATAACATTGGGTTTAGGTTGAACATTTTAAACATCTGTTAATGTACGTATAGTAAGTAGGTAAGTATAGTATAGTATAGTATAGTATAGTATAGTAAGTAGGTGTAGTTTTTTGTGATTAATGATATTCACAGCATTGGCTTCGTCGGATGTTGATTTAGAACTAAATGTTACTTTTGTATTGTATAAAAGAAAATTGATCGATTTCGAGCAACAAGTACAGTAGACTAGTACGAAGTAATTTGGTCTACTGTGACGCGGAAATATATAGGGTTGTGAAATAGAAAACTAATAACACTATTGACGAATAAGACATCATATTAAAGCAGGTTTTTATAAGTTCAATTTTTGTTTGACAATGATGACACTACTGACGTTCCCGAAATACGATCTAGAGGTTTACTAACAGATCGTTATCAACTCTCTTGTCATTGATAGGCTTACAGTTATGCATCACCATTATAGTGTCCGGTTATAATTATAACATCGAGAAATGAACTTACATAAGCCAAACATTAGCCTAGATAAGGAGTTTAGCTGGAAAACTTCAGTTCATCGAAGGTCAGAGATTAATGAAGATTCTTGTGAATGCATAAGAAAGAACAATAACAACCTCCCCCTCTTACAGCAGAGTTGATCAAATGCTGATCAAATTTGAATTCAATATCTTCTATAATTATAGGCAAGCATGATTCTTTTCCTTGTTTATTTCTTCTCAGCTTGTGTGCACTGTAGGAGAAATATGGGAATACCGTTAGAAAGATAGTGTAATGTAGATTAGCAGAATCCCATTATAATTAACGAATTGGGAAGAACAGATGTTTCATTTATAATAGTAGTTTTTATCACTAAAACGGAAAGTGGTTTTTGCTGTGCAAAATTGAGTTTTAAGCATATATTTTCGAAACCAATTCTGTCCAGATCAACTAATTTTTTGGTCGAATTTCGAACAGTGGGCGGTCTCTAGAGATTGTTTAATTTACGCATAAGAATACCACAGACGGTTGGTTTGTTGTACATGAGTGCTGTTTATGCAGCTCTCAGCTGATCTCGACCAGATGGAAAATTCATATCAAGTTTTACCTCAATCCTATCTTATACTCTAATACGAGTAAGGTATATTTGTATTGTTATGTATGTTTGTACTGTCTGTATGTATACATACACTGTCTGTATGTATGTTTGCACAAGGATCTCAAAAACGGTTCAAATAATATTCTTCAAACTTTGCAAATAACTAGTTTTTTTTGTTGATAAAAATAATATAAATACAAGCCTCTATGTTAAGAAAAATCTGGTTTCTTTATAATCTTTGAATAAAACTAAAAAATTTTAACATTGGTGTTATGGAGTTAAAAATCTGAATAAAGAAATAATGAAAACAGCTGACTCAACTGTCAAAGTGCAGAACACGTCTTCTAGCATAAACATGTGGTTTTGAATGACAGCGAGTTACTTGATTATAGTAAGATGCACGAAAATAGTCCGATGGAAATTTTAACAGCTGTTTCCCCTCTCACCCCATCTCGCCCTGCAATGTTGTCATTTTGTGTTTATGTTTAACATGTGTAATGTAGTATAAAAATGTATTTTAGAATAAATCTGGCAACAATGCATCGACTCTCATCGGACTATTTTCGCGAATCCTACAATAAATAATTTTTATTGTATGATAAAAATAATTTATCATATTTTAAATCGTATTTCATACTTTGATTATGAATGTTTAGATCAATGAAATTCATGTAAAAGTATATAACAACTAATCAATTTATAGAATTTCATTTGAATTAAAAAACTAAAGCATTAACTTAGAAAGAATTCTGAAAACAGATGTTAACTAAATAATTAGAATCCACAAGTTACAGATTCAACATGTATTTAAACAAATATACAATTGAGTGCAGGATCCGTAGGCCTACATTTAAACAGTCTGAAAGGCGAGTGTACGAAGCGAATGAGCTCGTCGTGAAGGCAAGTGAGAACGAGCTCGTCTTGAACAAGAAATAAGCCTTTTTGCACTGGGCATTTTAGCGCACTGTCTGTAACTGATATTACTATAAAGAATATTACTGTTTAAATTCTTAGTTTTTCCTAAATAATTTAGCATCATATATCTTTCTGATGTTATCAGGTAGATGGTTAAAAAGTTTAGAACCTGCATAACATCGTAATTTATGGTAAATTTTAAGTCGGTGGAAATCAGCTTGAAACATGTTTTTATTTCTCGTGTTATAGTCATGTAAATTTGTACCTTGTTTTGTTCTACAATTTTGTCAGAAAAAAGTTAATTGTTTGATAGATTTATAGACCAGCTATAGTGTTAACATTTCCATATCGCGAAAAGCTAGTCGGCACGATTCTCTTCTACCTATCTTTGCTAAGATTCGTACACGCATTTCTTTTGAAGTATAAATACTCTTGAAAACTTACATTGAGCACAAGCTCCCCATAGAGGTAACCCATAAGATATATGTGGCTGAATTAGACCATAATGAGCAGTTATGAAAATTTTTGGTTTGCAAAATTTGGTTAGTCTGAGGAGAAGAAATGTTCCTCAGGAAATCTTCTTGCATACATAGTCAATGTGGTGTTCCCACGTTAAATTTTGCTCCAGAATCCCAGAAAATTTTTAATCCCAGGAATTTTACAGATTTAAGTTGTTCTAAAATATGTTCATTAATCATTATTACTGGGTTCCTACTTTCATCTGTGATATTAGCTAAATTAAAATTTATCAGTTTATGTAGGTTGATTCAGAATAATTTACTTTTAAGTTTGAACTAAAAAAACTAAACAAAAAAATTAGCCTGTGTGTACAATACCCTCTTAATTTTTTCAGCTGTATCTGCTGTAAAACTGAGAGTTGTATCATTGGCATATTGAGTGATTTGTTCAACATCAATTGTTTCTTCTAAATAATCGATACAAATTCAAAAACATGCAGCAATAACTACCGTACGTGATGAAAATCATTAGGACTACTCACCGAGACGTTGAACATGGTCGGGAACACGAAGACATCCTCGGCCTTGAAGTCCAACGCGATGCAGAAGGGGGGCGCGAGCGTGTTGCCGAAGAGACGGAACGCGAATAGGACGATTGTGGAGGGGACGGTCCACAGGAGCACATTGGGAACACGCTCGCAGGGAGTACAGTCCTCCAGGAGGGCCCAGGTGGAGCGCCATTGCATCGCGCAGCACACGGCGAACACGTAGATGTAGCAGCGGGACACCACCGTGTAGCGGAGCCCTTTAGGGAACAACTCGACCAGAGCGTCCCTCAGGAGGGCGAACACCAGGTGGAGCGCCCCGGACACCCACAGAGTCCACCAGAGGGGGAAGCTGTCCCGGTGGAACTCGAGGAACTCCCAGGTGCCGCGCCAGAAGCCGACGACGCAGGGGCCGACCACGAGACTGGACAGTAGCACATCCAGCACTGCGAGGATCCACATTCTACCATACTGCCACCGTCAGCTCTACATGGCGAATGAGACGGCGCTAGAGAGTCGCTGATAAGTTATCAGTGGTCAGCCGCCACCGGGTCACATGGTCGAGCCAGCTGATCGCTCCGCGGCGGGTGATAGTCAACCAGCTCACACCTCTGTAGATCGTGTGAGAAAGAATAGCAACGCAGTGTCTTCAGATGCACCTTGAAATTGAGAATCAAACATACAATATTTGGCTACGTGAGAAGGTGAGACTTACTACAGAAAGTTGCACGAAAATAGTCCCGTGAGAATTGAGCCATCTTGCCAAATTCACCCAGAAATGAATTGTTACCGTAATTGTATTACACATGGTACAATAAATAAAAAATTGCAGGATGAGAGCTAAGGTGGTTAAATTTTAACTTTAAATTTTTCATTAAATTATTTTTGTCATTATTGATCCTTAGTAGTCTGGGGGGGGGGGGGGGCGAGGAGGACCCAGCAGTTACTATTTTCATGCATCTTACTTATAATCCAACAAATCTCTTAGATCGAGTTAATTTAAAGATATTTCTTTATATTATAATGCACCGACCTTCACATCCTAATCGTGCATAGTTTAAGATGAATATGACCACTCTTTATACATGAACTGAATTTTCAATGACAGTTCTCTCGAATACTTAAATTGACTTTGGATTACTTGGATTGATTAGTCTTGGATAATATAACTTTGACTGACGGAAATAAATATAAAAATTTTTAACACGCCGTGCAATTGAGAAGTTACTGTATATTTAATTTTTTTATTGCGTGGTTACTACACATTTGATAAAAAAAGCAAACAGGGTGTAATTTTAAACAATTACTAAAGATGGATGGTTTTGTTCATATATAAGCTCATATCAGGTTTAGTAGATTGATTAGGATGCAATTGCTGATGAATCTATTTGGGGGTTTGGGCAAAAATTGCATCTTTAAATTATCTAACTATGATTGGAAACCAGTTTTAAAATTTTAATGATGATGGAGAGAACAAAGTCATTACTAACATTTACCGCTCTCCATCTCCATTAAAATTCCAACATTGATTTCCAAACATTGTATAATGACACGATTTTTCGGTTGATATTCGGTGCAAAACTAAACTATCATTATGGTGAAACATTCCTTATCGTTAGTTTTTTCTTTATTTTCATTACATAAAGAATTTCCACAGAATAACACAAATAGAATAATAGTCAGTAACTTAACAATCACCCTACTGATAAGTTTATTTTTTTATTAAACCAAACAAGTACTTAACAAAACAAGTAAATAAAACCATTACTTCATTTACCAATATAAACCAGCCTTCACCAGGGCCCTTGGAATGTGATATGAAGTTTTTTTTTTTTTAATCTAGCGTTCGATTGTTGATTCGACTTGGGTTTTGCTTTATATTGGAAAGTACAGGACAGTGATTTAATACTAAAATTTGCAAACCTCACCGTGATAAAAGATAAAATTATAATTAGTTTTTGATTCTCGTTAAATTTATTATCAGTGTTAATCGGAATTCTGCTAACCAACAGATTGAAGAAATGTAATCAAATTTGGGCATGTTTAAATTTCACCTGTGGCAGGATTTGAACCCTCGACATGTCATTCAATAACCTGACGCTTAGGCCTCTTGGGCTACTCCAACTGTGTAAAATTAATTTCTTATTTACAACTTATAAATTTATACAACTTGCCATAACTGGTGCATTTGGAAAGTTTTGTCAAAGTAAAAGAGTTGGGTTAAATTTGAAGTAACTTACAAATTGATCATTTTCAAGTGTTTAAAAAAATTGTAAAAGTTTTTTGATCTAATTTGTATAATTTTATATTTTTAACACCAAATGTGTACGAAATAAATTTGATATGTTCTTAATTTGAATAATTTGAATAATTGTTATAATTTCATTTGATTGAAATATATGAAATTCCCGTGAATGGGTTCTTCGTACTTTTTATCGCAGTAAAAGATTATATAACTTACAATCTATATATTAATAAGCAAGCATGTTTCATTTCCTCCTTTTTTCTCAGCTCGTGTGCATAGTAGGATAAATCCGCGCATACCGTTAGAAAGGTATAGATAGTCCTGTAGATGAGCAGAATCACATTCTAATTCACATCGGACTCCAGGGCTACGCCCCACAGGCTTTCAAAGAATCAATAATCTTATGAAGAAAGGAGAATTGAATGAATCATAAGACAGCTGTTGTAAAAACAACTGCTATAGAATATATGATAGAACAGATGTTTAAGTTCTAAAATGTTTTAAGTTTCTTGTTTCCAGATCAACTGAAATTTTGATCGAATTTCGATCAGGAGGCGACCTCTAGTAGTTCAAAATATAATGTTCAACAGGTGTAACAAATTTGACTTTGAGTTTGAGATTTTGAAAATAAAATAAATATGAAAGATTTAAAATTATTTGACTTTGATATTTTGAATATCAAATAAACGTCAAATAAATATCAACTTTTGTTTTGACGTAATTTGACATTTAGAACGTTTATTTTACGTAAAATAAATATTCTGTGCTATGGGAAGAACATGGGAGATGCGAACCTCATATACTAAAACACAAGTTTTGAGTTTTAGGTGGTAAAGGTAAAGGTATAATAAGCATTTGTGAAGCTGTGGTCAAGCAATTTGGTGCCAAGTGCCAACGCTTGGTGAACTTGGCGGACTAAAAAATCTCCTGTATCTGTTTTTGGTTACAAATAGTGCCAATTCAGAATTTCGTTATTTAGTGAAGGGAAAAACGCCTTAAAAAATAAAACACTAAAATTTCTCTTTTCCCTACCCTATGATAGGGTTATATGATAAGTGATAAATGATAGCCTATGATAAATGTTGGGGTTGGGGTTGAAAATTCACATTACGTATGCGTACGTACACGTCTAGGGTGCAGAGTAGTGTGAAGTTGAACAGAGAGACGATGATTCAAAGTATTAAAACGCCTTCAACTACTTTAGCATGCAACACACTTAAGTTTGTATTGAGTATCATAAAACTGAAGGCACGAAACTAGGTTGAAGAAAACATAAACTCGCCAAGTTTAAATTTCGAAAAAGAAATTCTTTATATCTGTTTACACATATACTTCTTTTTAAAATAAAACTAAAAAAATAAAGTAAAATCAACTTTATCGTAAACTGTTGGGTGATGTCGAATTGGGCCCGCGGTCAGCTAGGGTTGTAAAAAGGACTGTTTAATTGGGCCCATGGTCAGTTAGGGTGTTAAAAAGGACTGTAAAATTGGGCCCATGGTCAGTTAGGGTGGTAAAAAGGACTGTTGAATTGGGCCCCATCGTCAGTTCGGAAGCAGTGTTGAATTGGTCCCGTACCTTTACAATCATGACTTAGGGTACCATATTATTGTCTAGTTGTCTAATTTGTGTAATTGAAACGTCTCTTTTTAAATCAATATAAATATTTATGTTGTAACATTTCATTTGTGCATACAATTATATAAACACCTCCTCGCCACACGGAGGTTCAGCATATTTTATATAGTCGTTTGAAACATCTCCTTTTTATATACATAAATATTGTGTGACTACATTATGTTTGCAATGATTATTGTATTATTGTTTGAATTCAATTCAGTTGATTTTTACGCCCTACAGTTTTAAAAAGTTTATCCTATATGGAAGAAGAGCAACTGATTGAATAATTAGACAGCTATTGCAATAACAAATAATATCAAATCAAAAAGACATGCTAGTAAATGTTTCAGCTAAGAAATATTAGAGTAGCTAATTGAATGAACTGGGTCCAGATCAATTGAAATTTTGGTTAATCTCAAGTAATAATTAAAAGACAAAAATACAGCCTTTTTTATAAATTTTATTTTTATTAATTTTTTTAAGTTTTATTGTATTTATTTGATTTCATTATGTTGTATTTTTTTTATTCTACCACACATTAAAATAAAAACAAAGTCTGATGATTTAACAATACCCCCGTCGCAGCAGACCTGCGTACTCAGCGAATTTCCAATGGAATTTTGGTATATTTTCTATTTCCCCATAAAATCCATGGGGATGAGAATATGTAGGTTTGCCGCCATAATATGGGTTTAGTTGGTAAATATAAGTTAAATCCTACCTAGTGATTGTACATACCAAATTTTATAAGGTTATGGTGTTCTGTTTATTTTCCCCATAAACCCCATATGGGGGTGAGTATGTAGGTTTGCCGCCATATGAGTTTTGTAAGCAAGTATAAGTTAAACCTTATCTAGATAATGTACATACCAAATTTGATTAAGTTATGTCAATAAATAAGCAAGATATAGGCTTTTCTTGATTTCCCATAAGAATAACATGGAAAACACATTTTTTTATTTTCCCCGTAACCAGTTATGATAAGATAAAAATTCAAAATACCAAATTGTTTGTTTTTTTAAGCTCTTTTAAATGGTTTCAGTTAAAATTGTTGAAGTTTAAAAATTAAGGTCGAAAAATGCCAAAAACCCATTTTTAACCCTTTTGAAACCCCATAAAACCCCGTTCCAATGGTCCGATCATTCTGGTTCGCGAACTCAACCTAGTAGATGCTGGCTTACACCCCTGTACCAAATTTCATCAAAATCGGAGGTTCCGTTCAAAAGTTATCGTGTTCACGGACACATAGATATATATATATATATATATATATATATATATATATATATATATATATATATATATATATATATATATACATATATATCAATTTGAACGAACGGTGTTTTTGGCTTCTAGGGACCTCAAAACGAAAAAGTATCATGGTCCCGGGCTTAGGTCTTACCGTGACTACTACCGTAATAGCGTATTCCCTATAGGGAAATTCGCTAAAACAAATTTTGCCATGCCCGATCACCTAAAAAATGATAAATGTTGCCCGACTGACCAGGGGCCCAATTCAATCGCGACCCTTCGGGTTGACGGCAATCCGAATAGGAATGTTTTGACCGTGGGCCCAGTTCACCCGTGTCCAAACTGTTGGCTAGGTAATGTTTTTTTCTAACAATTTTTTTTCGTGATTTCAATGTGTCTTTCATTAAATGTTGATTATTGGATCAGTCTGTTCATGTTATTTGAATTTTTTTAAACTTGTCAAAGGAAATCATAATTAGTTTTGTACTAAAAAATATCTTTTATGTACTGTTGAGTATGATTTTTTATATTTAAAAAAAATCAAAATTCAATTTCCATAATGGTAACTAAAAACAGTTTTTAGGAGGATTTTTTTAACTTATCCTTCAACCAGGCCTACTTATTGGAATTACAGGGTGTTCGTTTTCAAAACCAATTGTAGTGATTCCTTTTACGAAACAACAAGTGAACAAAAATTTCACGGAACATGTGTTCTAAAATTCTTTGCTAAACCGCTAGCCACCATTTTGTTTTTTACTCGTAATAACTTTTATTTCCATAAACGTATAGGTATACTAAGTTTGTATTTGGCAAGAACACACCGATGTTAATTTAAACAAAATTGGTTTCCGATGTGTATTTCCAAAATGGCGGTCATTTCAAGTTTTAAAATTCAAATATCTCAAAACCATTAAATTTTATCAAAATCAATATAAATTTTGTAGACTACAAATAACAAAAAAGTTGACAGCTTCAAAATTCTAACGAATGATACAAAGTTTGGTGAAACTTCGTTATCCGTCTCCACCATTATTATCGATGTGGAAATTTCGATATTGCGATTGAAATTGAGCGATGAAAACAATCGAATCAACAACGATACTGAGAAAAGATATGTCATAATAATAATCTAACCTAACAGTGTAACCGTAAACCTCCGTCACTTTAATTTACAGCGATGTTTATAACAACAAAATCAATGGTGTTTAGAAACATTTAAAATGCATATTCCCTCAATACAATAGCAAAAAAATATATACCTTTCTGATTTGTATTTGGCAGCATTTGTGTGACGTCATTTTAGATTTAACGAAGTCTGCTTCTTCTCAACATTCGAATTTAGATACAGCTACACAACAAACTTGGTTAGTTTATTTTGTGTCGTTCTTTGTTACAGGTTACATTAGATACAATTTTTACTTTTTTTAGTTACTTGTTTGAATATATACGGTATTTGTTTTATTGTCAAAAGGTTTATTTCATTATATTAGAACGAGAAACTAAATCAGGTGATAAAATCGTAATCGTATCGTCTAATTGTATCATTGATATAATAGCAATATTATCGCAATATCGAAATTTCCACATCGATAATAACGGTCGAGACGGATAACGAAGTTTCGCCCAAAGGGTGTAAGGATCTGACAACATTTATTTTATTGTTATTTTCATTAATTTTTCCTAGTGAAAAAAGCATATAATGAATGCAGCAAAATAATGTTAACTTCCTAAACTATAATAATAAATAATACAAAATAGGGCTAATTTTGGTTTGAGAATTGAGAATATCTCGACAAAAATATATCGAATGGACTAACAACTCTATATTTGAACTGATAATTCTACTGTAAAGTTGGATAATTATTGCCAGTATCAATTTAAAGTATATTGAACGGTAATATTCAAAGTTCTGTAATATTGATATTATGCTTGAAATAGTACTGATAACATTCAAATTTTCACTTTGGAACCGACTATGTTTTCACGCGTTGGCTAACCTGACAGAGTTTTTTTTCCTACTGGTGAAGAGTCAGCTGTTTGCTAACGATAAGAACGTCTTCGCCCCCCGGTCTCGTGAATTGTCTGCATCTGTCATTCTCTCTCACTG
The DNA here is from genome assembly GCA_030545055.2 of Neoaliturus tenellus. NCBI lineage: Eukaryota > Metazoa > Arthropoda > Insecta > Hemiptera > Cicadellidae > Neoaliturus > Neoaliturus tenellus. Next base: position 53,109,530 of record CM061537.1, on the reverse strand, counting down.
TGGAGTGCGGCCCGCAATTCCAGAGGTTGAGGTTAGAGACGCGTCGTCGATCAAAACACAAATAAAATGGTAAGTACCGTTAAACACTTCCTTCCATACATAGGTTCACTAAACACACCACCCAACTCACTGCATCAGTTCAAAGACTCCGTGTCAATCAATTAGGTCCAGATTATTGATATTGCTAAGAAGGAAGTGAGTAGTTACCATTATGGAAATGACCTTCAGTGTCATGTCTCATGTCATGATGATCATTGTTTTACTGTAGTGTGCTTTTAATATTTTCAGGCACAACCAATCAGAGTGGTCGTAACAGGAGCAGCAGGTCAAATTGCTTACTCCCTGATCTACCAGCTTGCCAAAGGAGATGTGTTTGGGCCCAACCAACCTGTCATACTTCACCTATTGGACATTCCCCCCATGATGGGTGTTCTAGAGGGAGTTGTGATGGAAATTGCAGACTGCGCTTTACCACTTGTCAGAGGTTTGTTTTTGTAGGATACTTAAATAAAGAATTTAACTACAGTGCTCTCCTATAGTGCTAATAGGAGAGCACTATTATGTGCTCTCCTTATAACTCTGTTGATTTGTAGGCCTATTCCCTAAATAACAAATTAAAATGTGGTTCTGCTATGTTGGCTATCCGTAGTTGTTTTTTTAAAAAGAGGCTTCTGTGTAACTGGCACCCTATGAAGATAGGCCCAAGGCCAAATGAAATTTGGGCGAAACTTCGTTATCCGACTCCACCGTTATTATCGATGTGGAAATTGCGATAATATTGCTATTCTATCGACGATACAATTACCACATGATACGATTACGATTAAGTTATATCAACTGATTTAGTTTTGTTCTACTATAATTACTATAATTAGACTAAAACATATATTTTGCAAACAAGTACCGGTAACTGAAAATAACAAAAACTAGTACAAATTTCAGTTAATGTAGCCTGTAATATTATCAAAGAACAGCACAAAATAAACTAACCAAGTTTATTGTGTAGGTGTATCTTAATTGTGAGAAGAAGCGGAATTCGTTAAGACCTAAAATAGCGTCACAAAAATGCTACCAAATATGAATCAGAATGGTATTTTTTTGTAATTGTATTGAGAGAATATGCGTTTTAAATGTTTCCAAACACCATTTAATTTTGTTGCTATAAACATCGCTGTCAATAAAAGTGAGGGAGGTTTACGGTTAGATTGTTAGGTTAGATTATTATTATGATACATTTCTTATCCCAATATCGTTGTTGATTTGATTGTTTTCATCGCACAATTTTGATCGCAAGATCGCAATTTTCACATCGATAATAACGGTGGAGTCGGATAACGAAGTTTCGCCGAAATTTGATGTGAGACATAAATTTGCCTTAATTGAATAACTTAGTTGAAGCGATAGATTGGCGTAGGCTACAGATACTATGTGGGACGTGAATAAGGCTTTCCAAATCAAGGCATCAATATGACAATATTTCAGATTTAGACTTTTTGAGCAATAACCCAATTAATACCCCTTGCTATAACGAAGTAATTTTTGGATTTTAAGTTGTTTTTTTTTCAAAGCATTTAGTATAAAAAGTTTTGTCAGAAATCTAGTGAGAGACATTCTGACAGAGCATAGCGGGTAAGAATGCCCAGCATTAATTTTTACCCACTGCAATCTAAGCGGTATATTTCTAAGTTATCGTATAGATGTACCCAGCTAAAAGAAGTAAAAAAGTACTGTCGCAGGCCTAATAAATCTGTTGAATGAATTTACTACCACCTAATATTTTTTATAACACAAAATGTACTGTCCAATAATTGTCTAACTTAATTTATTGTGTAAAAATATTTTTACAATTTTAGAGCAAAGGTTTTTTTTTTTAACAACCGAATCAATTTTTTTTCTTACAGAGGTTGTTCCTACTGCTGATGTTGCTGTTGCATTTAAGGATGTGGAAGCAGCATTCTTGGTAGGAGCCATGCCTCGTAGGGAAGGCATGGAGAGAAAAGATCTTCTGTCGGCAAATGTAAAAATCTTCAAAGTTCAGGTACGCTAAAAAACTCTGAGTAGCCTATTTTATGTGTGATTCATCAACGTTTGTTGGATTCTGTTAATTTAGGCTACTGTACTGGTGAATAAGTTATTAGGGATGAGCCCTCTTCAAATTTGTTAACATTTTGGATATGGATGGTTATTGTTGGAGAGAGGTTAGGAACTAAATAAATAAATAAATAAATCTTTATTTTCTGAACCGTTTACTGATACATATATATATAAAACAAAGAAATAATATAATTGACAACAAAAAAACCAGGCTGACCTCCAAACAAAATTATAAACCTAAAGTTCAGAAAAATAGGGCCCCTAAGACACAATGTCCGTTTAGGGGTTCCTTTACATAATTAATCTTACTTTTAGAGTTCAAAAGCTACAAATAATCTCTTAAAATTCTGTGATCAAAGCAATACAAACAATATAAATAAAATCCAGTGCTCTTTAGATAAAAGGAAATGTATAAAGAATTCACTATTTCCATACACTCAACATTACTACGGTTATGATAAAATTCCAGAAAAATAAAAACATCGCGGCTTATAGATCAACTATGTAACTATGTTTCTTCTCATTCTTAAAAATAACTACAGCTAAGTAATCGACCAAATATTTTTTAAGAGATGCCAAAGGAATATTTTTTCTGAAAACATGCTCAAGAATAGTTTTTCAGTTTTCATCTGACTATAAGGATCTTAGTAGGCAGGGTGTGTGGTGTTCACAATACTGTTGACAATAAGCAAACATCAAATTGTGGATGAATCATAACTTTTAATAAAATTTGTCCATCATTGTTAACGTCCCAATTTTCTCTAATATCTTTAAAATATATTTTACAATTACCGAGCTAAGAATAACTTGTCAAATTGTGTGACAAAATAAAAGAATACAAACATTTAAGGTTATGTTTTCAAACGATACTGTTTTGATTTGTAACCAAGCAGATACGGTAGTCTATATTAAAAATTAAAAAAAAAAATAAAAATCCTAACACTTAGACACTTCCCAACGCCTCTTCTGCATTTAAGTATTCCGTCGCTTCCTTTTAGCTTCTATATGATATAAAATTAATAACATGTGCTTAAGCCAGATTAAAAAAAAATGAGGTTTACTTGCTTATTAATTTATTTATGGCTATCAGTTGATGTAAACAACAACATTATAGCCTACTAATTTCTGTTATGCAACACAATCTTGCCTTTAGAACCTTTGCAGAGAATGTTTTTGCTTTAGTATTTGGTTAATTTATTTATTGTTGTGGGCCTAGTACATTCTACAGAGAATACCTACATTCTACTGGAAATAATAAATATCATCAATGTCCTTTTTATCATTTGATTTTAACAATGAAGAAGAAGAACTGAATATTATTGAGTCCACAGATCAAAACAACATATCTGAAGAAAAAGTTTTTATTGTTGATAGTTTCATTAACAACTTTGACTGTCTTGATGATCCAGACTTCAGTCCAGTTGATTATATTAACTCACTATTTCCAACAGAACAATCTTTATCAAACATGGATGATGTCATGACTGAGTTGGAATGTAAAATTCATCAACTCGATGATAAAATGAGGTCAACTGTTATAGAACAGATTAGTTCTGATAAAGTCCTCAGAAATGTAATTTTGGATGCCCAGCAAACTATATGCCGGCTTGTTCACCAAGTTTTAGAGATAAAACTCATTGCTGGACAATCAGAAGAAACTGTGAAGGAAATAATAAATGATATTAAACAGTTAGACTGTGCCAAACGGAATCTTACAACAGCAATTACCACTTTAAACCGGTTGCTGATTCTTGTTAGGGGTATAGATACTATTAAGGAGCTAACAGTTAACCGTATGTATGGACAAATTGTAGGAGAGTTGGAAGGTGTTCTGGATGTTATGAAACATTTGCAGAACTACAAAGGCATTACTAAAGTTTGCAAATTAATTGTTAGAGTTAATGAAGTCAAAGATACATTGACTCAACAAGTATTACAAGATTTCCGTGAATCAGTGGCTGGAGAGAATCTAAAGAAATCAAATCCTTCAAAAAGCCTCTCTGAAGTTTGCCTAATCATTGACTTTTTGGATTCCAAAGTAAAGAGTGATATTTTTAATTGGTTCATAGAAAGACAACTGGATGAGTACTACTTACTATTCAATGAGAATGAGGATGACTCATGGTTAGATAAAATCGATCGTCGATACACGTGGTTTATAAAACACTTGATCCAGTTTGAAAACAAATTTGATTCAATATTTCCACCTGAATGGAATATGTCTGAAAAGCTTGCTGAAAAATTTTGCCTTGTAACTAAGTTGGAACTAACAAAAATCATGGCAAAAAGAGCAAAAGAAATTGATGTCAAACTGCTTTTGTATGCATTTCAAAAAACGTCCAATTTCGAAAAACTCTTGTCCGCAAGATTCAGTCGAACTTATATTTCAGAAGAAGTTGCCTGTGAATCTCCTTTGTGTAAAGTAAAATCCTCAGTTTTGCAACCAAAAACAGCTAATTTCGGAAACAAGTACAGTTTCCTAGAAAGTGAGTTTGATTCTGAAAACAGTAGGCCTAAAGAAGTTAACTCTGCCAGGCCTACTAAACATGAGAACATATCAAAATTTAATAACATAATAGTCGATTCCTTTGAACCCTATCTATATATATTTATTGACAATTTGGACAAATGTTTGAATGAGATGATGGACAAATTTGTAGCAGAAACAAGAAGGGAATTCAGCAGTGTTACAAATCAGGGTGTTCTACCTTCATGTGCTGATCTATTTGTCTTCTACAAAGAGTTCTTTATTCATTGTAGTAAACTCAGCAACGGTCCACCAATGCTGAGTTTGAGCACTACTTTCGGGACCTACCTGAGAGAATATGCCTTCAAAATTTTACAAAACAACTTGCCTAAATTAAGTAGCAGTTATAGCGGTACTCAGTTGTCTACAGGCATTACCAATTTCAAACTAGAGATATCTTCTGCTTCCTGTCTCATTCAGAGCCTTTTCAAAGAATGTGAAGAAATCAGATTTTCAAAAAATGAAATTGCTAAAATTTGCTATGTTTTAACCACAAGTGAATATTGCTTAGAAACAACTAAACAGTTAGAAGATAGGTTAAAAAAGAAAGTTGACCCATTTTTAGCCGATAAAGTTAATCTGTCTAAAGAACAGGACATTTTTCTCAACATTATATCCAACTGCCTCCAGATTTTAGTTGCAGACTTAGAATTACCTTGCCAAACTGCTTTTAACATAATGGCCAAAACCCAGTGGCACACATTAGAAACCGCAGGAGATCAAAGTGACTATGTCACTTCAATCGTTGCTCATCTCAAAGCATCAATACCATTCATTAAAGAAAGCCTTTCATCCTCGAGAAAGTATTTTACTCAGTTGTGTACTCGATTCGCAAAGTCCTTTGCATCAAAATTTATTCAAAGTTTGTTCCAATGCAAACAATTGAGTATTGTTGGGGCAGAGCAACTTTTGATTGACACTCAAACACTCAAGTCCACTTTGTTAGAATTACCTTCAATGGGCTCTCAGATTTGCAGGAAGGCACCGGATTGTTACACTCAGGTTGTCATTAGAAGCATGAGCCGCGGGGAAAAAATCTTGAAGTTAGTAATGGCACCGAACAAGCCAGAAGCTGCTTTTGTCAACCAATATCTCAATTTGCTCCCCAATTCAAACATTCAAGAGTTTCAAAGAATTCTCGATATGAAGGGTTTGAGAGCCACTGACAAAAGTAACTTATTAACGATTTTCTACATTCGCCACTCCACAGGGTTTGTGGGAATCCACCCATTTAGTGATAGACACAAAACTGATGGTGTTCCCAGACTAGAGAATTTACCAGAGTAGGGCCTCATTGTTGAGAGGTGTAAAGGAGTGCTGTTTTCACTATGAATCTGTGATAACAGACTAATTATTGAATGGTATTTCTTTCAAAGGTTTTCTTTTAATACTGATACTCCAATTACGCTTTTGTAATAATATAGTCTATGTTGTATTCTCAAGGCCAAATAATAATATAATAAAAAATTGTCAAAGATGATGATTTTAAATTAGTACATAAGTAGGCCCTAAAACATTTTTTGGTGTTTACACAAACTAACATTTACAAATCCTAACCTTCTGAAAATAACTTTTTCCTTTTTTTAATTGGTCCTTAATGATTCTTCCTATTATACAGTTTCTTCCAACAATAATAACCTGTTTTTACTGTAAATATTAGTCTAAAAATGTTAAGGCTACTCAATTTTCTTCACAAGTATTCTGTCCAATTAATGTAAATTGTGTGGCCGTGTATTTCTGTTTAGATGAATGAACAGTCTGTGTACAGACATTACAGCACGCTAATTGCTTTGTTTGTTCGGGATTATGATTGGGATACTTGAAAGGCAGTGAATTAAAGAAGCCATTTAAAGCAGTATCTTTACCACTACAAAACTGTTTGTCTTAGTGTTAAAGTAGGGTATGATTCATCTGCAGTATTTCCTTTGGTTTTTGATAATATTCCAAATTCTTTCTTACACCCTGAGTGGTTTTTCTGACTCATTCAATCTTCTAATTTGTTCTCAAAATTCTTCCACCGTGTGATTAGATAGTTTTGTGTTTATTTGACTTTAATTTTTGACAAGTTTGTTTTCTCCGGTTGTTTGTTAACCGGCTGCTTGAAACTTATCACTGATTCAACTTAGTAGGGTTGTATAGACTCAAATATTGTGCCAGACTATTTGTGATACAGTTGTTTTTTTATTTTAAACATTTCCATACTTCAATCTAGATTACACTGTTTAATAACTCGACTTGTGAGACTGAAATGTGGTAGGCCTAATTTATCTTCACATTTCCAAAACGGGGTATCATGAAACAATTGCACAATGTTAGGTTTAACATGTAGTGGGATTATGTTGTCCACTTGCAATTATTTATTTAAAAAAAGCTAATTTAGACCTATGAGTTATTTTATGTAACGTCTTATTTGCAAGTTCTATAAAAAGACTGCCTTATCAATTAAGAACAATAATTAATTGTTAGATTTACAGATTACAGCTCAAGACAAAAACTAATGTAGGAACTAGCAATGTTTTTACTATAACTTGAATCAGTTTTTTTTTTCACAAGTGAATTAAAATTGTTCTTTGGGAAGTCAGCATTGAAAAAAAATTTTAATGAAATTGAGTTAGATTGTGTAGAGTTGATTCCTCTCAGATTGGTTCTCCTTGATACTTTATAAATACATATCAAAGTTTGAAGTACCAATGTAAGTTCAATTTTGAACTGTTTGACTTATTTTTTGTACTGAATCAATGATATTTTAATCGTCTATCCCTTGCTTATCTATTGTTCAAGTCCAGAACAACAACCTCTATAGTCCAATGATAGTAAGGTCGAGTTGATAAATGATGCAGAAACCATCTTCCTGAGAAATGCCTCCGTACACTGTCTTGCTAAATACTTGTTATTAATATTAGTTTTAGATTTTAATGATACACATTAATGTCAACTTTTGATTCATAAATAATATTTCTTCTGTTCTGGAGGTTATGTAATATTGAGATGTTAGGAGAGTTCTAGTGTCATGAGCGGTTTGTGTATAGGCCTACTTGCAAATTTGCAATTGATTGAAGTCTTTTAATTTTTATTTTGCTGTTTCTTTTACTCGCTAATTGATGAATCCTCTTTGTAGTTTCCCTTGTAAATATTAGTTTTCTCTATTATTTTAATTAAAATCAAACATTGAAACAAGTTTTAGTATTGGTTTTAAATTAAAACAGTTATTAAGGCATTATTTAAGTACACCTAATGTGCTTCTAGAAAAATTGTCTTAGTTTTCTTAACATGTCGCTTACAGTTAAAATGTGCTATAGAACTCCTCATTTTCCTCATCCCATTTTGTAACAATTTCTCCCACTTGATAATCAAAATCTGCCTATAAATTTGATAAAAACTAGTTGATAAGAAAATTTCTATTTTGAGACTAATTTAGCTGTTGAAACCAACTCATGATGTTTAATAATTTGGATTTTGTCACTAAAACAATAAATTCACAGAAAATTCATTTAGGCCTAAATATATCGATATCATCTCAAAATTATATGATTAAACTATGTTTATAATACCTTTTAAATTTGTCTCATTGCAGAGTTTGTACATAGTATTATTAGATAGCCTTGACAGTTAGAAATTATCATAGACCTTGAGAAATCATTTGAAGGTTATGGTTTTATCTCGCTCTTATAAATTGAGCTAATAAATTTGTTCATCAGCTTAGAGCAGTCCAGTTGGCTTTTTTATTGAATTTTAAATTTATTTATCTTTTGATTATCATTGATACTAGCCTAAGCTTAATTCAATTTTATGCCTTTTATTTTTTATTAATTTTATCTTAGGGTTTTTTTTTATTAATTCAGTGTTATTGCTTTGTTTATATTGAGAGACTATAACTGAACTTTCTCCTGTGTTAGCTATTACTGTGCGAAAATTTTCCATGCCTCAAGGGACCCTGGAGAAAGTTGAAGATTTCTCAGAAAGATTCTTGTTCTCAGAAGGGTTGTGAATATGGGGTCAAAGTATTTTTATTGTTTCCTAATTTGTATATAAAATTTTAACTATTGACAAAAATGCCAAACACAATGCAATATTTTTAAAACTGCATAAAAAGATTTGTCATTAAAAAACAGGAGCTAATTATCAACAACATGATTACACTCAGAATAATTGATTTGTTATTTAATTTTTAACTTGAGAATGGATGTATAACTTCTGTATCTTATCTGAATGCTCTTTACAAGTGTCTACTTTAGATTGTTACAGCCAATTAATTAAAATGCAAATTTAATTTAATTAAGATACATGATCTACAGACACATTCACACATTTCAAATTTGTCGTATTGAAATGTTTTTTAAGAGGGGGCTAAAGGGCCCCTCTCAGAAGGTCATGTAGTGCTCCTGCTCCCATTTTGCACTTTTATTTAAAGTCCGATAAAGGTTGGAGAGGTCTTAAATGAAAGATAAATACTCTAGCTATCTGATTCGCTTTTTCATTATTTTTTTAAATATTTTAAATCCACATTAAGCTATAAGGTGGTCTAAAGTTGATCCAAAGTCTCCCACCTTTACCAGATTTAAACTAAAGGTGCAAAATGGAAGCAAGTGAAACACTGCACGATGAGTTTTTTATTCATGACATCCCCGATTCTGACAGCCTTTGTCGGCAGCCACTGAAACTGCTGGTCATGCAGGCTATGAACGTAGTCAATGAATAGCATGTATTTATTAAAAGGCCTATTTTCCGCTGCCAAATCTCCTCCCTCAACATCATCTACCTGTCTTGGGTCTCACATATTGTTTCGGATGTTGAGTCTATATCTCCTTATGATTGTGACGAATGCAATATGTATTTATGTAGTTTAAGCAACTGCCACTTGAATGCGCATGCAAAATAATTGCTCTATTCCTTAAGCCCCCTCTTAAGTTATACTTTTGCATAGATTTGCTTTCGTAGAAACACCTCATAATCTAAAAACCTCTGTTTTATAATTGAAGATGGTTTAGACACGTCCAACTGTCAAGTGATCCTCCTTTAGTTAATCTCTGTTGATCCGTGGGGGGTCCTGCATCAGTAAACAAGTTGTCAAGGTCTCGTTCAAAACAAACCCTTCAAGTCATTATAACACGTACAAACATGTAATGAATGCACTAAATTGAATTATATAGACCCAGCCTTAGTTGAAATACACACATTAGTGTTTTCTAGTTTACAAAAATGTATATTTAGAGTAGAGTCACAATAACATGAACTAATTGGGACCGGACTCTGTTTACTCAATTTGGGTCTTTAATATTGGTACTCAGTGATGGTCAGACTGCGTAGAAGCGGTGGCTAGTAATGGAAACACATTAAAATAGCAGCAAATAGTGGTACCACATTGCAATATTGGTATTAGGATTTGGAATAGGGGAATGCTACTGTTTAACAGAACTGTCTAAATGGTACAGAATACTAGATGAACAATTACATTTTTTTTAACTCTCACTGTCAGGAAATATTTCTCTATGGTACAAAATCACAAAAATATTGAAATAGGCCTACATAAAATAAAATTTTCTTTATTGCCAGAGACAACTATTGTGTAGAACGCGTCAAACATATGTAGTATATTAAATATAAATAAAGAGACAAAAAATACTGTGATAATCATTTGATTGAAACAATAAAAAACGTCATATTCATACATTAAAGAAAAACGAAACAAAATAAATGTATCCCCTCTGTGTAGTCCATGAACTCTTCACCGAGTAGAACACTTGCGACACTGGAAAAGCGTCTCAAGTTTGATTTGCATTTTGATATATTGTTTTCAAACCGAGTAGCCTCGGGAATTCTTTTTAGGATGCCTACCCCTGTTTGAGACGGTAGCCGAGATATATTAGCTAGCCTGTGCTGATCAATTCTGTAAACATCTTTGGATCGTATGTTATAATCAGCACCACATATTAGACTGCTCTTAAATTTTCAATGATGAGCAGTTTCCAGGACATAAATCTCAGCAAGAGTTAGCAAACCTAACTCCCGGAGTCCCAACACGACTCTCTAATTTGAGCTTTGAAATTATTATGATAACTTTTTTCTGAAGTACAAAAAAGGGGTTGAAGTTTCTCCCGAAGCAACCACCCCACAGAGCAATGCCTTATGAAAGATGACACTGAACTAGTCTATAGCAAGCTATTAGCAACAGATCTTTTGGACAATGTTGAGGTAGGATTCTCAGCAAATATCCTGCCTAAGAATCCCATTTACAACATTATTCTTACAAACAATGAAACAATGCTTGACTTTTGGACATGCCATGACTAAAACAGAGTGATAAGTCCTCACTAAAAAAGTACCATAGTAAAATGTTGCAAGTGATACTAATATGACGAGTAGCTAATTTTAACATCTTAAGGTATTTCTTTTGATTTACTAATTTTGATACATTATTCCTTATGGCTAATGTAATCCCTGATAGTGATGGTTTGTTTTGTACAGTACCGGTACTCAGTGACAGTTGAGCCTAGGTGATGTTTACTGTTATTTTGAGACTGTGCCATTGCCAAGGTGTCTGGTGCTTTTGACCTTGAGGAGGTACAATTCAACCTTGGATAGTTCTTTTCCAGGGTGTACAGTACTGGATGGGGGGTAAATGTACACCCTGGAAAAAGAACTATCCAAGGTTGAATTGTACCTCCTCAAGGTCAAAAGCGGCAGACACAATGCATATACAAGAACTAAAAATAAATTGGTCCATTTAAGATTAAAATTCTTACTAGTGCTTCAATTTAAACCTGGATACCTAAAACTTAAAAATATTATTAAAAATTTTAATATTATTTAAAACCATAGGCTTATTTCATACTTAGTATAGATTTTTTTAAGAAGTTTAGTCTTTTGATTTTATGAGAAATTTCTAAGAACTATAATGCACCTATAAATTTAACTGCGAAGATTAAACAATCAAATCAACAAATGAAATTAATAATGTTCAGTGTCTTCTGTCCACAAAATAAAAATTTTGCACTGTTTCCAAATCTTGTTGTAACATATTCAAAGGGTCAAAATTCTTGAAATGTTCATATTTTATATAGTTTTCAACAATTTAATTTTTCTGGGCAGTTTTAAAATATTTGATATTACTGAATTGCTTATAACGAGGGATAAAATACTTTGCTTTTTTAGCAAAGCAAAGGGGAAGTTTTTCATGTTAGTATATTTCACTAGAAAATTTAAGGCTAATGATACCTACGTAATACTGATACAGTAGAGTTCCCTAAACTTGGACCAATGTGGACTGAACAATGTTCAGGTTTGTGAAAATTCTGGGTTATAGGGACGTCATTTCATCCAAAATTTTTATAACACATAAAGTTAAACCTCATCTGTTACACCAAACTTATAGAAAACCCTTAGCACCACGTCATGTTCCTGTGGATGCCATGGTGCCTCCACCTTGAAACTGAGTGCACTTTACCGCTCTGGCAGGCTTTCCGAGTTATCCAGAACGCTGGGTTATCAAAGTTCGGGTCTGAGTAACTCTATTGTATTCCTTCAGTCCTCCCAAATACCACGTTTGCGGCATGTGTAGAGTCTTATGTAAATAATATTGGACAATGTTCTCATTATCATTCCATAAATTTACTGACTATATTTTTAATACGATCTCTTGAGTTGAAAGAAATTATTTAAAAGTAGGTTTGAGTTGGCTGCTTATAATTTTTTTTTTATTAAACTAAAATGGTGAATATTAAATACTAATACAAAATTATTTTTAAAATGCATTTTCTGCAGGGTGAAGCTCTGGACAAGTATGCCAAAAAGAACGTTCTGGTGCTGGTGGTGGGAAACCCTGCCAACACCAATGCGCTGATCTGCGCCAAGTACGCACCATCCATCCCGCGCGAGAACTTCTCTGCCATGACTCGGCTGGACCAGAACCGTGCCCAGGCGCAGCTGGCCGCCAGACTCAAGGTCCCCGTCGACAAGGTAAGAGTGTACAACACACACAACATTCACAGTGTTCACTTATTAACATTCAACTAGAATTACACTTTCTGTTTGCAAAAAGTACAAGGTATAGTCAGAAAACCTCGGAGAAAGTCAGGGATTGGAAAGATTGCCAGGGAAAGTCTGGAAAATAAAAATAATTCTCAGGTAACTCAGAGATAAAACATTTTGGTTTGTCTTGGTTTCACAAATCTTTGATTAATTGGGACCAGACTCCATCCAGATTATTAAATTACTATCCAAATTATCTAATTAAAATTTAGAATTAGCTGTCTGACCTTGAACACGGCCCCCACGCTTCCTCAACCCCTCCGTCCCTTAGTAAACCCCCCCCCCCCGCATTATCCCCTTCCTTACTGCGCACTATTCCTCCATCGCTCATCCTCCAAAAAAGGGCATAGCGGAAGCTGTGTGCACTTGCAGATTCTAATTACAAACTATAAGATGTTTTATTTCTTGCTATACACAAATCCGAATTATTGATGGTCCAGATTTTTTAGTCCGAATGATGGTCAACTGTATAACTATTGTAGTAATTGTATTTTGTGGGAAATAAAGGATTTCAACATGTCATGTTTCCAAACTCACAGCTTTTCCGACTCACACATGTTTTCATTCTCATTGGCAGGTGAAGAACGCGATCATCTGGGGCAACCACTCCTCCACCCAGTTCCCAGACGCTTCTCACGCGGTCGTGGAGCAGAACGGCAAAGACGTTCCGGTGACCCAGGCCCTCAACAACGACCCCTGGCTCCAAGGCGACTTTGTCAAGGTATACACCAGCACTTCTGTTTGACTGGCTATTTAGGAACACAAATCTTAAGGCAATAGTTATCTGTGCATTAAGGAAGTAAAGTACAACAATATCTCCCTAAGGGAATTTTGTTTGCAATTTTCCCTTAGTGACAAAACATTTTTCCCGCATCCCAAACTCCTCCAGAAAATATAAAAAAAGGTTGATAAACACTCACTACAGCCATCCATCGTGTTGGCTATCCAACCTTGAAACTCGGAACTTCAATTCAGAACTCAGAACTCTTTATTTGCCAGTAAATATTCATGACAAATACATTGGTTGGTCAGAATAATAACGACACAAACATTTTATTTCACAAGACTACTTAACAACTATATTTAAGTCCAAGCAGTCCATTTTGTATTCATAAATTCATTTACATGATAGAAACAATTATTTGTTAAAAATTATAAAATTGTTTTTCTGTAACATTTGTGTCATTAAGGTCACGCACTTCACCAGGCAGCTTATTATACAATTTGCTAGACCTTATAATTACAGCTAGAGGTATCAGTTTTATGTAATCTACTTCTAGGCACATTTATCAGACTTCTTGAACGGGTCCCGTATGTATGGACTACTCCCCGAACACTGACTTGTTGCCAGTGTGTGGGGGGCAGCCCCACACAACGAGTCCATAACTAATGTGGCTTTGAAAGAGACTAAAGTATGCCTGCCTAATGCCGTCCCGATCCAATGTGCCACTGAGTCTCTTTAAAGCAAAGACACTGCTGCCCAATTTTTTTTGCAAACCAATTATATGGGGTAGCCAATTAAGTTTGGGATCCAGGGTGACGCCCAGAAACCTAGGGTTAAGATCCTGCATGCCAACCTGTTCCATATCTCTCATACCAAAAATAACTGTGGAGGTTTTCTCCTGATTAACACCAATTTGTTTGTAGACAGCCAAATTTCAACAAAGTTTTTGGAATTTTGGGAATCAGCCAATACCTGTCTACAATTTTCATGTACATCGACCACAGTGGTGTCATCGGCATACAGGACGACAGTGGCAGGCACACTAAAGCTCAGGTCATTCACCAAGACCAGGAAAAGGAGAGGCCCCAGGACTGAGCCCTGAGGCACTCCTGCTGTGATGTTTTGTGTGGTAGACATGCCTGCATTTGTCAAAACGTACTGAGACCTGTTTTCTAAATAAGACTTAAACATCATCAGTTTTCTGCCCTTAATATTATAATGACTAAGTTTACTTAAAAGAATGGAGTGAGAAACTTTGTCGAATGCCTTGCTGAGGTCACAAAATGTGACCGCAGCAAAGCATTTTTGTTCAAAAGCAGTTAAAATACAATTTACAAGCTGTATAATGGCATGAGTGGTTGACAATCCTTTTCTAAAACCTAACTGGTATGCATTGATTAAACTATTACTTTCAAGGAAATCAGTTAATTGGATACTAATTACAAACTCTATTATCTTAGACAGAATGGGAACTATGGCTATGGGACGGTAGTTGCAAACCTGATTTACATTTCCTTTCTTAAAAATTGGATGAAAATTGATGTTTTAATTTTCTCAGGGGAAACCCCAAAAATGAGGCAGAAATTTATAAGATATGTTAAAGGCAGAACAAAACTTGTGATTGATCTTTTAACAAGATTATTAGAAAATCCAAAGTGGTCCTTACTAAACTTATTTGACATAGAGTGAACAATGGCCAATATATCCTCTGATGAAACTAACCTAAACTTAAAGCTACCATGGTTCGGCTCATTGCCGTTGTCATTTTTTTTTTAAGTATTAAAATCAATATCAGGGCCTACATCAGTATCAAGAGGTTTGCTTACCTCTACAAAGTGATCATTAAAAACACCAGGACTAATAGGTAGGGCTTTGACCGGTTGAGTTTTGGTTACTAAATTGTCATTTATAATTTGCCATAAGGCTTTAGTTTTATTGCCAGAATTGTTAATATACGCTACATTGGCTTTCTTTTTTGCTTCCCTTACTTTAAGCCTTTAAGTTTTCTTTGCTTCATTATAACAAGAGATGAGCCTATCATTATTGCTATTACATGAAATATCACATAAAAAATCTAATCTTTTGAGGGCTTCCAACTCAGCATTATACCAATTCTTTGAAAGGCCAGAAGTTTTGCAAAGTTTTTTAGGTTGGTTTTTTACCAAAGGGAAGCAGATATTATGATAATGGCATAAAGTATTTAAAAATAAATCAAAACAGCAGTTAAGTGTATCAGCATCACTGACGTCTGTATTAAAAACATCTTGCCACTCCTCCAAATTTAACATTTTACAAAACAAATCAACATTTCTATCATTTATTACTCTAGTCAAGGCAAAAGTCGGCATAGGCCTATTTTCAACTAATTTACTATTTACAGCAGGTAGTTCAAAGAGTAAAATTGACTGAGCGAGATGATCACTAATATGATATTCTACAACAGATGTTTCAAAACAACAATCATTCAGAGGGGTCAGGATGTAGTCCAAACAAGATTTTCCATGTGTGGGCTGATCTATTGTGATTTTATAACCAAACATCTGGCATAGACTACAAAAGGAAACAGTTTCCCTTTCTTGAACTACTAAAAAATTGACATTAAAATCGCCCAGTATAATAGAGAGACTTTATCTAGCCTACCAATTAAAACAAAAAAGGCTTCCATCTGGGATAAAAAAACATCAAAGTTTTCGTTAGTACTACGATAAACTGAAACAACTACTAGCCTAAAGTCAGTAACTTCAATTGCTGAAAACTCACAATCTTGCTCAACACTTAAATTAATTAAGTCATTTAGGACAACAAAGTTCAAATTACCCTTGGTGAACACCGCCGAGCCTCCATGTGCAAGAGTTGGACGGGAGTAGTCTGCGGCGAGGCGATAAATTTTTGCCAGTTTATAATAAGCTAGCACTAAAATAGAAAATGTTTGAATAGATCAAGTACATGAAATGTATTCTTAGACTTAGTGCTTGATAAAAATTTATCTTGGAATCATCACACTAACAAATTAAAAAATATGATGTCAAACGGAAACATTAGAATGGGAAATAAATCAATTTTTCATCAAACATAGGCTCTTCCGTTAAAAAGGTAGATTAAAGATAGTTGAACATTAGGCTTTAATAGAAGTTATTTAACTTCTTTGTATATCGTTTTAAACAAAAGAAATAAATCCCTTTTCAATTTTTCGTTTTAAAGTACAATAAAACCAAATTGGCTTTTTTGCTAAAAAATTTATTCAAAATATAGGCAGATTTTCACATTAGCAGGGTTACGAATAGCAAAACTCCAGTATATTTCTTCGATAGAATATTTTGTTGCGTTCAGTATATTAACACACAGTGTCGTTCTGATTGCAGACAGTCCAGACGAGAGGAGCAGCTGTGATCGCCGCACGTAAAATGTCGTCTGCTTTGTCGGCCGCCAAGGCAGCGGGAGACCACATGAAAACACTGTGGCAGGTAAGACCTACTGTCACATGTAGCACACTCAAGAAATAATAGATTCTATAGAATAATGAATATATCAAACTGGTCTCATATATGTAAGGCCGATTTAAATGAGAAACTTGAAATACAGTATAGGCCGGCTGATGATTAACAAAAAAAATTTTGTCAAAGCCTATAGGCCTAGATATTATCCGAATAATTAGGTTTTGTATGACATTCACCAGTCACATTTAACAGTGCAAACCCCCATTAGATGATTAACTTAGAGTGCCCTTAAGGTGAGGGCAAGTTAGCCCTTGTGCACCCAAATGGAGGAATCTTCCAGGTCAATTTAATTTTCTGCAGTATCAGTAATTTATCATTTTGGGGTTAACAGCCCTGTCCACCCTGATGTGCCCCACCCCAATAAAAAAACCTACATTCACAATACAAGGTGCATCTCAATAATAAGTGCAACAACAATAAAAAATTTCAAAAACGAGGTAGGCCTATTTGATTTCTTAAGTACAAAGTTTGTTTCAACATTGATGATTTCTTTAAATAGTTTAGTTTTTGAGTTTATTTAATTTTACTTTAAGTTATGTAGTTTTTAGCTAGACTAGTTGACACTATTCATGTAAAGAAATCTACTGAATGAATAGCAATAATGATGGGAGTTGTGTCTAATGTCCTAAATTCAGTATAATATTGACGATCAGGCCACAAAAAAAGCACTGTCAAAAGCGATTAGCAAGTCATATAGCGCTCAGTCGTGCACTCCCAGAGTGTCGAGTCATTGAGTTGGGGGTTTTACCGTATTTGAAGTTGTAATTATTTCGGTTCCTGGATAAATTCTCTGCTTAGAGATGTTGCACAGGATTAAAAACAACCTAGAAGAACTCTCTGTGGGCTATGTTTTAAAATTTGTTTAACCAAACCGATTTTCTGTGTGTACAGGGCACGGCGCCCGGACAGTTTGCCAGCATGGCCGTCATCTCTGACGGCAGCTACGGCGTCCCCGCTGACGTCATGTTCAGCTTCCCCGTCACAGTCAAGGACAAGAAGTGGACCATCGTACAGGTACAGTACTCCTTTCATCACTGACTAAATTCTACATAAAGCTACAAAATTCTTATCAAGTTTGTGTGAAGTACCAGTGCCTTTGTGAGGGAACTTGTCCATTGAGGGAAGCAACTTTCCAAAATAATTTTCTTGGAAGTAAAACAATTAGTTTTCTGGTATTCATTTTCTGTTGAACTGGTATTCAAGTTCTGATGTCCTATTTTGCAAAGTGTATGATTGATCCATTGTGACATCGACCAAGTAATAAATAATGACATTTTAAAAACCAATATAAAAACAATGTGTTGAAAGTTTAGGACAACTTATACATAATTATTAGTTCTCGAAATGCGGAATGTCGTAAGTTTTTACATGCCTTGTTTTAGTTTCAAAATCGATTTATACCTGGGTAAAACTGTTATTCATTGCAATTGTAATGACAAATCACTTTCGTCCCTTTGCACTTCAAAGTATTTAAATCAGATGGTAGCTTCAATTAATAAGGTGTAACAATGGAATGGATACTCAAATGCTTTTAACCTAAATATCAACGTTGAGTTGAAAATCAAAAGGTTTAATTTTATTTCAATACTAAATATAAAAATTGGTTTTTGGAAAATAATATATTTAGAATGTCAGAATGGAAAATAATAAACTAAATAAACCATAGAAACGTTTGGGATTCAGAGTTAGGATGTAATTTTACAAACCATTCTCACCTATACTGCCTTTACAGGGCCTCCCGATCACTGACTTTGCCCGCAGCAAGCTCGACCTGACCGGCAAGGAGCTGTTGGAGGAGCGAGAGGAAGCTTTGGCCGTCTGCTCCCACTGACGGGGCCTTCCCCCCTCCAACACCCCCACCAGCAAGCTGTAAACCAACGGTGTAGCTATGCGACAACGCACGTCAACACACGTCCACCGCCCATGTACATATGGACAATAAACTTGGCTTGGAACCAGAGTCGTCATTTGTATGTTTTATACATCTGCATAAATTCAACCTATGTTTTGAAATTTAACGGAATGTTTTGTGGTAGATGTGAAATTGGTTGGAACAACATTAGGATTAACTGAAAAAAAAATTATGTAAGAACATTTTTTTGTCATTTTTAAAAATGTTTTCATCAAATTTAGTCATTCATAATTGGGTAATTTGATTAATTTTTGTGCATAGGATGTGTTTGGTTTTGCTGTTTCGGACAAACCACCACAAAGAGTTTAAAGTGATGTAAATCATCTCTTTAACTTCTGTTGAGAGGGAGGGATAATCTATGATTTTTGTAAAAAATTATTGATATTTTGACCTGTAAATAGTCTGATTTGTAATTAATTTTTATAGAGATCGTTATATCAATAGGTCTTAAAGGTTCAGTTGGTTTTTGTATCAATAAATATTATTTACAGACATGCAATGCATATCATTTTAATATTTTTATTCTAATTTTTATTGGCATATGAAGAAGTTCCAGTTACTACATAGCTTAAGATAAACCGTAAACTACAGTAGTTTAGAGTGCCTTAGCAAATTAAATTTTTTTATTCAATTTATCACATTCAGATATTGTTCTATTTTTGGGGCCTTTTTCTCCAATTTATTCCTTAAAACTTACAACCGTATCTACAAAATACGGTTGACTACTATTTGTAGTCTGACCTACACTACTACTTGGTCGACTACAACTACTATTTGGTCGTTTTGTTCTTACAAGTTGCCGTTTTGTATAAAATAATATCATGGTGATTGCTTCAAAACTTTTCTTATCAGCATGGCTCAAACACTTGAACTAAATCGTTTATACTACAATTAATTATAACTGTATTTTTTTATCAGTTTTGGTGGTGGCTGTCAAATCTACACCTTGAACTTTAGGTGGTGGGTGAATTTTATGTTATTTTTATGTTATGTTATGTTACATGTAAACACTAACACCATTTTATATTACTCCGGTGTATAAATTTACACTAAAACTTCAGTTATAGAATTGTGTGAGTCACTCTTGTTATATGTACTGTTTAGTTATGTGTTGTTAAACAATTGGATGTTGAAAGTATATAGATGTGGTCGTCGTAAAATTAACTGGTTGAAACAAATACATAGTTATTGTTTTCAATAATTTGTTTGAAAATTATTTTCTTAACATGTTTCCCCAAACCTGAACAGTTTTGGTTAAGCCTACCTCCGTGCGTATTTCATATTATTTAGCCCAGTATGCATATTCGTTAAACATTTTTAAAGCCTCATCTAGACATTCCATACTTTGGCCCATGCCACAGTATGTTAAACCTCTATGTACAATACAGTAGACTCCCTCTTAACCGGCCACCTTTTAACCGGTCTCCGCTTTAACCGGCCTACCCTGACACAAAATAACATCTTTTTAACCGGCCATTTTTTTTATCTCAACATCGCTTTAACCGGCCACTTTTTGCCGGAAACGTAGTTTTCTTATCTAATATATCATTCAATTTAACTTTATTTCATATTCACGTTCTTAAAACAATTAAAATGTAACGTCCTGGATGAAAGTGAATGCCACCGGAAGTCAATGCATTTGGACCTACTATCCAGTAGACCACGGTAAATAAACGAATTATTATTAGTGTAGGTTTGTTGTGGATTTCATGGGTGGTGGATGTTAGCTATAAATCATATACATGAATGTATTTAAGGTTGTTTTTAAAATAATAATTATATTTAGGCCATATAAAATGTGGGTTGGCGATCTTAAATGAACATCGGTTTAACCGGCCAATTCATTATCCGTCCGCGGCTTGGTCCCAAGGTGGCCGGTTAAAAGGGAGTCTACTGTACTTCTACGCCCTGGAGCTGAGAACCACCTAATAATAATAATAATAACATTTATTCCTCTGACAATATTTAACATTGTATGGGAATGTACATAGTTTGGTACATTCCCATACAATGTAGAGTTGTATGGGAATACATAGTTGGTAGAGTAGTAGTTCTCTTTATAATACCTTGAGTATTATAAAGAGAACTACTAACTGTATTGTCTTTGCAACGAGTACAATTTAGAAATTTATTAAAGACCTAAAATTAAACCTCAAGCCATTTAAACAGGGTTTGAGATTTATTAAATACGAAAGCTGTGTTGCATTTACTCATTTCCAATAAAAGCCTACATATTTCTTAAAGATTTTCATGTTTAAAATCTATTATTGACTCACATTTGCTTTAAGTTTTCTTACTTTAAAAAAAAATGCATGTATTTTGTCGTTGCGCCAGCATTACCACCTAACTAACCAATTCCAAAATTTATTGGAGGAAGAAAAAACTAATGTGTAGCTACCGCCTAAGTCCCTCAGCGGTCATTGCACTACATATAACTGCTATAGAAACTTCTAGATGAGCATTTAACATCTTCAAATAGCTGTATCCTACAGCTGTAAATAGGTTAGATAACTGCTAGAAACTATCGTTTCTTGCCTAATTCCCTCAGCTACCCCTGTGATACTGCCTAAGTGCATACATGCCGTATGACTGCATACAAGCTGAAGCTCAGATACACGGTATCGCACACTACTATTCACATAGGCTGATTTCTTTGATGCTATTGAAACACTTTCTGTGGTGATAACCACTTAGGCAGTACTGCCAGTGCATTGGCTGTATGAATTTCATTAATGTAATTTCTAAATTCTTTATGCAGTAAATTTCCTCTTATCCGGCATATCTGGGACACATGCCAGATTACAAAATTTTCTGGATTACAGGATAAATGTCAGTAAAATGAGAATTTAAGAAAAAATTACATTAAATTTAGGCCTATAATAAATATACTTTACTAGCTACAGTATAAAAACATTGCATAATACCGTAGGCTGTATGGTTGTGAAACTAAAATGAGAATTATACTATGTCACCCGATGTTATATGAATATGACTCGTCTCCCCTCCACGCATTACTAAGTGCTTTTTATGGCACATTGTTGTTTTCTCTCATCTTCCAATCACAAACAAACTTGAACACTCATTATTATTTTTATACCTATCACTATCAATAAAAAAAATTTTTAGTCGTGACGGATTATCAAGCGTGCTGGATTGTAGGATGCTGGATAAGAAGAAGTTTTCTGTAGCAGTTTTGAATATGGCTCACTATTCACATACAATATAAAACATTGGGGTTTAGGAAGTGTCAATAAAATATTCATGAATTGATATATTTATTCCATAATTTTAACTTAAAATGTCTTTATGTACACTTATCCATCGTATAATATATCACAATGAAAATCTCTTAGGCAAGAATTAACACAAGCTGCAAGAAAAATTCAGTCACCCTATGTTTTGTCTCTTAATTGGCTTAAATCCATGTATAAAAGTAAAATGAGAATATAATTTGATAGATATATTGGCTAGCCTATTGTACATCAAAATATATTGAATGACAAAATAAAGTCTTATTGAGACCAATTTTGGTTGCCATTTTGTTAAAAAATCTTTCCATTGTTGTTCTGCCCTTGTAATACCTGATGGTTCGATAGGTAAACCATAAATGGATTACCTATCAATTTTTACACAACATTATGTGGAACTCGAGCTTGAAAAATCCCATTTGTAGCAGCCACTGTGTTAATCTGATTTTAAAACAAGAGTCAAATATTTAAAAAATTTTATTTGCATATTCAATATCTACAATTAAAAACTTTTATTACCTTGTGCAAGATATAAAATACTTAAGAAGATTGTATTTTTCACAGGCTCCTCCTTGAGTTTGCATAAGTCGACTTATCCCCCTGACTTTTTCTCCCCACCCCTTGATTGAAATTCGGTATCTTTTCCATTGACTAGATCCATCTTTATCATCATAAAACCTTTTGTACATGTGAGACAATCATATCAGTTAAATATTTTTTACCCTCATTGTAAAATTGTAATTCTATTTCTTAATTTTAAGGTTTTAATTGACAAAGTCCGTAAAACTAACTTATCCGAAAGGTACTATCATTGACTATAGTATCTATAGTCAGTGGTATTACAGCGTGTTTTTAATCTGCAAACATTACTTGTCTCCAAAATGTATACAGTAGGGTCTCACAATCCCGGACTAATGTGGACCAAACGATGCCCGGGTCTGTGGAAATTCCAGGTTATTGAGAAGGAGGCAAACAAAAGAAAACGTTGAAATAATTTATACTATTCCTGTATCAAACATTTATTCAATGCCTAATGTACCAACAAAATTTTAAACTTTCTGTTTAAACAAACTTGAACATGAACCCAAATATACTACATCGTGCTCTGGTGCCTTGAAAAATGCACTTTACTGCTCTGGCAGGCTGACCGAGTTATCCAGAACTCTGAGTTATCCAAGTCCGGGTTTGCGAACTCTACTGTACTTTTGGTTCTCATATGGTCCAAGTATTAGGTAATATTTTTGTTATTTAGCAATAATGAGAATATTAAGTAATGACTAAATATAAGAATGGGGCGAGTTATTTGTCCTTAATCTACACCGGGAATATAAATGGAATATGCTGGAAAATATTTTACAAAATATTGTAAATACCAAATATTAGTATTTCCATCAGTGTCTTAAATACAGTGTCAAAGAGTTTCTTAAGTAAAATTTCAGTGTATAGACTATTTTCGTTGTGTGCAATCTCCAGTTTCAAAACAATTTCAAAAAATGTTTTATTAAAAGTAAGTTTTAAACTTTAAACCTGATTGAAACTAGTTTAAGCTATGCTGGTCAATATCATGATATAAAAAAAATTTGAAAACTTGGTCAGCAGTGAAAAATGCACCTAGAAACAGTCTTAACATCCGATTATTTATGGTTCCTCGTAGTTATACAGTTAAAAATCCATGTGAAATCCAGTGTATATTGTATAAAAATAACATTAGGCCTATGTTAACTCTTAAACAACTTACTTATGAAACGTTACTAATTCTATTTTTACATATCAGATAGTAATAATGATTATAAAGTACTCGAGATACTGATTTATAGACAAATCAATTCAATTTCAATGTCCGTCTTTTCCCATATAAATGAAATTAAAAGTTTTATTTCCTTATAATGTTATGGCTTGTTTAGTATGATATTTGATTCACAGCTTTAAAACTTATTTTACATGTACTTTCACCTAAAAAAAGCAAAAAATATGCATTTCACATATCATAGCCATAATAACTGCGCTAACTCTTTACCCTGAAATGTATATCAAATAATACTGAGCATGACACCAATTAATACCTTAGAATACCAACTTAGTAGTAACAATGTTCAATGTTTTTAACAGTTCTATAAATCCTATAACCTAAAATCACAGATACATGCGCTCAGCTAATTCGAAGAAATCACGCTTCCTCTGTTTTTATATGTCCGTTCTTTGCAACTTTCAAATCCGCTGCGCAGGAAAACGAACTCCCATAGCAATGTGTGTTCTCTTCATCCTACAACAAATGTAGTTAATTCATCAACTTTTTACACATGTAATTAATTATCGATACAATAAGCATTAATTTTTTAATTAATAATGTTAATATCAGTTCTCATCGCACCATGAAATTAAAAATGAGAATTAATATTTTCATTGCATCATGGAAATTTATAGATGCCCTTGTTTTTATTTTGAGTTTTTGTTATTTGTATGTTAAACGATTTTCCTAAAAATGATCATTATTATAATTATTTTTGTAGAATTATTGTTAGATTATTGGTTATCTCACACCTTATCAACTTTGGAGGCAGCTTAACATTATCTTAATACTGCTTTAACTAAGTGGATTAGACTTGTATAAATATGGGTGATTCAACAGAAACTGTTGTCTCGAACTTGCCTTTTGATACAACTTAAAGTGTAAGAAATCAAATCATTATTGTAATATAAACTTACGTCAAAATTTTCACTGAGTTCCTTTTTTGAAAGACTTTCTATCACTGCACAAGCGTAACAGTCTCCCAGTAAGTTGTTGGTGGTCCGCATTCTGTCGCTAAAACAAAACAAGGAAAATTTGCCAAGCAAATTACAACATACGAACTCTACTGCGAACACAGAGTACAGTATCATTGTATATCCAGGGATATATTTCCGAATAGGCGGACTAGGCGCGCGCCTAGGGCGGCAAATTTTAGGGGGCGGCAAAATTTGGGGAAGAAATAATTAAAAAATTTGAGTTATAGTCTTAAAGACTATTCAGTTTAAAAGTATGTTGCATGCCTTCTTTAGTAATTAAAAAAAAGTTTAGCAAATAATTTTGAGAACGACAATTCGGCTATTTAAATTACTTTCATTAAGTATAAAATTATTCAAGAGCACCTTAACGTTAAGGCTTCGGTGTACGTGAGCCTGAATGCCGCCTTGTGGCCGCGGCCATAGCGCTAGGCGAGTTTTATGGATGCAGAGGTTTACGGGAATCATGTTTTAAAATTAAATCATTAAGATAATGATGGACTCTTAACTTTTTCTTAAAGTAGAAAGAAGGATCTCGTGTTCTCTGGTTTTAGAGTTTTTAAATAAAATTTCAAATTTCCGTCATAGCTGTCTGAAATCAACTGTTTTTTTCCATGAAAATGCAAGGTTTTTTTTAGAATACTGTTATCTTCTGCTAAATCCAGTCTATAGCTATAACTAAGGTGTCCATTAAAGAAGAATTACGGTGCTAAATTTCCTTTGTTACACTTTGTTAATCTCACTTTGGTAGTTTCATTAAAACTAATGGAAAACTCCAGTTAAAAATCTAGAAAAACTGGTAATTTTAGATTATAGTTATATCTGAAATTAGAAATTTGATTAAAAAGTTCTAAAACCAGAGAAGACGAGATCTTTCTTTATACTTTTAGAAAAATTTAAGAATCAATCTCTATCATAATTAGTTAATTTTAAAACACGATTCCGTAAACCTCTGCAGCCATCTAACTCGCCTAGCGCTACGGCCGCGAGGCGGCATTCCGTCGCGTCGTTCGGGCTCAGGTAGACCGGAGCGTTAAAAACTAAAAGTAAACCATTTATTCACTACATGGCTGTACTGAGTATTCCGTGCCGCCCTTTTCATATTGGTCTGGCGAACGTAATGTCGCGTCGTTGCTTGCTGCACAGAAAAAGAAAACAAAATCCTTTCCTTTTTCTGTGCTCGCGGTCGCGGGCGTGGGCTTTCGCTCTACCTTCCCGTGTCTACCTCGTACGCCGTACGCCACTTTCCTATGCTTACTTCGTGCCAATGTAAACATTGTGGTGTGTGGTAGCCTATACTTTAATTGTGTTTTATACCAACTTGTAACACATAATTGTGAGTTAAAGTGTTTAATTTAAATGGTTGTCTCCAAGTATGACTTTACAGTAATTCTCAATTATTATTGAATTATTGAATTAGTAATTCTCAGTAACTACAATTATTGATTAATTTGCTAGATTAAAATCAAGGAGAAACGTGTGAAGTAACTCCAACTAAACCACATTTCATATTATTATTTTAAATGAAAGTACTTACTTTTTCGTTTTTATTCATTTAGTTTCTTGTAAATTAACCCGTTTTGTAAACACAAATATTTTATTTTTCAAAAACATCTTATCTTGACACGTCTTTCCAAGCAGTGTATTTAATGTTCAATAACAATAGTTAAGAGTTAAGAGCCCTTGTATATGAACGTTTTCATGTACCGTTTTCGCGCTGTAAAACGCGATTATGACTTCTGATTGGTTACAACAATGTTGCGCATTCCAGCATGTATCCAATGGGACTCACTTTTTGAATGAAAACGGCGCAACAAATACACTCTTAAAAGTTGCTCAAATTGTAGTATGTTTGTTGATGCATTTCAGAATGCAATTACTTATTACTTTTCTACAAAATCAGCTTAGGCCTACATGGCATGTGAGCTCGGGGAGTGCGCTGGCAAGTTTGGGGGGAGGGGGCGGAAAACTTCGCGGCCTAGAGGCGGCAAATACTTAAATACGTCCCTGTGTATATCAGGATAACAAACTTGTGATTTTAACATTTTGAAAACCTATGGTATTGAAATTTGCTGTCACAAACCAGAGATCATAAAAAACATTGCTTTAATTAAAATTATTTAAAAGAGGTGTATTTATTGATTGAACAATTCATACGGCACTGAATTTATAATGGTGAAAAGATACCTGAGATCATTGACAAATTTAAAAATGAAAGAATAAACATACTTATAAGCTACAATTGAAGTTTAATCCTGCCAAAAGCTGATTATATTGGCTCATTACTCCATTATAAGAACTGCCAGAAGCTGATATAAACGGCTCTGTACTTCTAAACAAGAACTGCCAAAGTGGTTCCAATCTCATCGTCCCAATGCTTTGAACTATCAATCATCATAGCAACCAAACCAGTTCCCTGATCTTTTCTTCCATTTATCAACATTGAGTCAGAAGAAGCATGAATTGATATATCGTTTGTTCAATATCAAAATATTGCAAAATATACTGGCTGGGTAGCTGAGTGGTTATTGTGAGTGGTTGGGTGAGCCTTTGAATCCAAAGGTTGCCGGTTCGATCCTGAAAAAAAGTTAGTACCTTTTTAAAGGTATTTTAAAGGATTCCAGACCCAGTTGCCATTTGTCATTTTGCTATTAATTAATGATGCTTTCTAACAACTGGTCGATATTAGATAGTAACAAGAATGGGGTATGGACCGTTCACCGTCAAAATGTTAAAAAATGCCACTAAGGTAGGTAGACACAAAAAAATATTTTTTTCAATATTTTAACTTGTAAAATTTGTAAAAATGGTTTGGCACTCTAGGGATATATTTGAAGAAAATATCTGGCAGATTTGGGTAGGTAATACTAAATGGACTCTGGCAGCCAAAGTGAGGTAACTCTTAACTACTGCAACATCTAAAATGGACCTTTGAGGAAATTTTCCTTACAATTTTCTGTGATACAGAGTAGGGCCTACAGTAATAATTACTTAACAATTTTATTTTTGTCATTTTTTATCAAGTGATGCGGCTAGTGGTGGTAAACCTTAAAATAATACTTACACAAACCAGTCGACAGCGAAGAGCAGGGAAACGTCTTCAGTGGGGGCGTTGACAATGGAACATAACATGAGAACTAGTACCAGGGCCGCGGAGGGAACTGTGGCACTGGACATTGAGGCAGCAGTACAGGAAAGTCTGGGGAAGTCAAGTAATAAACATTAATTTTGAAGGAAACTGTGCAACTTAAAGTCATATTCCAGGGTAGAGAGTGTTAAAGAGGGTTCCATTATTAAGAAATATTATATTTATACAATTGAAAGGAACACTGCACAGTGAACAGATACTTTCATGTATGGATAACTGTTTGTTATATGGATGCTACTAGTTTTTTAAGGTTACTTTTACTTGATCCTTAAAATAAACGCATAAATTGTATCAAAAAATGAACGTTTTGTGAAAATTACAATATTCTATATTGAACGTCTTTTAAGTTCTCTGATTCCCAGTAGGCAGCTATGTCCATAAAGATAGCAAATGCATCTCCGCCTGCTAGGCGTACTCAGCCAATTTTACTGCTCACATCGGTTGTTAGGTCGATTGATTATTTTATAGCTAACTGTGTCAAAAATACTTTCAAAATTTATTCACAGTGAAAATAACACGCTTACTTTATCACTCAGCAAATCAACCATGACTTTGGAATGGCGGAAGGATGTGAACAATAACGACCTGACCTTGGCCTATTTATAGCTGTCCTAACGGCCACAATTTTGTTTCATCGGTGACTTTTTTAGCATCAGAGAAACCATTTTAGAGTAAGTGAGTAATAAAATACGGTACATTACATAACAGTTGAGACGTGCTGTAAACTATAGCATCCCTATAACAAACAAGTATCCATTTATGAAAGAAGGGGTGGACCCTTAATTCGAGAACCATTCTTGAATGTATCAAACTCCTAGGGTCTCTGATAACCAGAAGACAATGTTAAAACGAATTGTTGCTCCATCATACTATAAGGAAACCTCTTATTGATTGATAGTCAAACTGAAGATTCCTTCATCGCAGACAATAAGCTCTGCCCCACTGGGAAAGTGAAACTGATCACAACTTTAATACCTCATGAGTTAGATCCCTCCCTTAACCGTATTGGGTTTTATCTCTCCTGAGCAGCAAACTGCTGTTAAAAGATTTATATCTCGATTACTGCTTGATATTGAAATATTGTGTCGAACTGATCAATAGTAAAATGCATTCTGGGGCCAGTGCTGGACAGTTTCATTAACTACAAATCAGTTTTAAGCCTGAATTTATGCAGTCTGAGAGGTATTGAAAGGAAAAACTATCATAAAATTCCTTTTGATTGTATTGGGTATTACCTTTTATGCTGATAAAAATCCTGATCGCAATAGACGAAAATTTTAAGTGGTAAATTTTTTACCATACTTAGAAACCTGATGCTGAGAATTGTCTATAATTATGCATCAAATTTATAAAAATGATATTAATAATGAAGCAACCTTCCCACTTTTTGAAGGTATTGCATGCCAGGTTTAGAATATATTTGTCATTTTACGTGTTCATCTTGTTTCAGTCCTGCAACCCATGGATTATTTTCAAACTTAAATAAATTTTCAACTCTCTTTATCCTCCTTTGCATGTCATCCACACTTTATACTCACCCAACAGTGAGGATATCCCCGATGGTGAGGCTGATGTCGTTGATCTGAGCTAGGAAGCAGACAGAGACGCTGAGGAACAACGCCGTTCCATCCATGTTGATGGTGCCGATGGGGAGGATGAAGCGGGAGATGCGAGGGTCCACCTTGAGCCTCTCGTCTAGCAGCTGGAATGTCACGGGGAAAGCAGCCGACCTGATACAAGTGAGAGGGTGATGTTTGGTTTAAGGAACAGCGCTATTATCAATGGATGAACTTTGAGATGCGAGGTTCCACCTTAACCTCTTGTCTAGCAGATGGAATGTCAAGGGCTCAACTTAAAAGTAGCCGACCTGTTATAAGTAAGAGGGTGATGTTTGGTTTAAGGAACAGCGCTATGTCATCCATGGATGGACTGGGGGATGCAAGGTTCCATCTTAACCTCTTGTCTAGAAGCTGGAATGTCAAGGGCTCCCCTTGAAAGCAGCCGACCTGGTATAAGTAAGAGGGTGATGGGTGATGTTTGGTTTATGGAACAGCGCTGTGTCATCCAAAGATGAACTGGGAGATAAGAGGGTCAACCTTGATTATTATCGAGCAACATATAACACTAAATTTAAAACATTAAATCTCGATTGTTCTTTTTTAAATTGTTCAGCCATTAAAAATTTTAAGTAAATTTGTATATCCAAGAGACTAATCTCTACTGTTCCAGGGTGAAAACCACTAAGCCTAACAGAAATAATTTTAAAAAAAGGTTAATAATTGCAAGTTATTTAAAAAGCACAACAATAATTATATTTGCAACTGATTGGTAGACAGTTGAACTATAAAACTTATTGTAATTAGTAATCAAGAGCTTAGCCAGATTACAAAGGCAGAAAAACATCAACTTACAGAGAAATCGTGTTTATTCCAGGAAACTAAAATATATATGGATTGATTCATGCACTAATTGATTAATTGAAAGAATCTAATATTTTCTACTTAATTATTCCACCACTTTTATTTAAAGGTGAAATCTTAGGACTTGGTAGGTGAACAAGTTGAGGTGCATAATGACAATGATTTGCAAAAACCAATGAAAACAAGACTTTTAAGGTGCTGCTATACATCGACGTCACATCACGTCACGTCCACGTTCACATGGTATGCTCCCTGTGTATTCAAATGGAACCGGCTTTACATCACTGTCACGTCACGTCTTCATTCGCATCCATTCGCACTCGAATGCTCTGAGGAGCATTCGGGTGCAAATGGGTGCAAATGAAGACGTGACGCGACGTCGCTGTATAGCCGCTACCAACATATATTCGGCCGTTTGGCTTTCGCCTCGGGTATCTTCGTACGCAATCGGGAAACTTCGGAACCAATGAGAGCAAGGGTGGATTTTGTCCAAATGTTTGTTTTGTTTACTTCCGCGGGTTACGTGGTCCGAGCGACGAGTAGTTTGAGCGGCGAGTGGTCTGAGCTGGTCAGATAAGGGTCAAAGAATGGTTTTTACCTCAGGTAGAAAAGGGTCAAATGGAATTTGCGGGAAATTCCTCTCTTCGGCAGGTAGTTTAATAATGAAATTGGTCAGACAAATAAGGCGAGAGTTACATTCTCAAACACAAGTTCCACTTATTTAACTGTATAATTACACTTATTACACTATTATTACACTTATTACACTTATTATCACACTTATTACACTTATTATAATAAGTATATACGAATTTACCGCGCTTAATTTTACAATTGACACATCACTATCCATAATCAGTAAAATTATATTATCCAGTATCTTATATTTACTGTATTAGTGACCTAATGTAAAGGCACTGAAAATGCGAGTATATAGATAGATCAGAGTCACCTGGTCTTGTACTCAGAACCATTCAGGAGGTTCTCCCTGCCGAAGGGAGGAATTCCCCGCAAATTCTATAAGACCCGTTTTACTTTTCTACCTGAGGTTCGCCTCTCAGACCACTCGCCGCTCAAATCTGTCGCCGCTCGGTGGACGACACCCTTCCGCGCGTGCGGAATCCGTGAGAATTCGCGGAATGGACGCGACGTCCAGTGCGAATGCGAATGCTTGACGTCGATGTATAGCACCCCCTCCGGAATCGCCGGATCCATTGATGCGTATGGATGCGAATGAAGACGTGACGTGACGTCGATGTATAGCAGCACCTTTAAGAAGTCAAAATTATACAATGATACCACACACAAAACAACTACAACAGAGACTTACTTGGAAGCAGTTGCAAATGCAGTAACGATGGCAGGCCCCAGTGCCAAGTAGTAGTTGAAGGGATTCTTACGGACGAAGACGTAGTAGATCAGCTGTAGAATGATCATCTGGTAGATGACGACTCCCGCTGCCATTGTGAGGATAAACCAGGACAGCTGGGTGAGAGTCAACCCCAGGTTGTCCACGGAGACCATCTTGGCACAGATTATGCTGCCTACCCCCAGGGGTGTGAACCTGGGAAAAGGAAAATCTGTTTAGGATCTTTTTTATTATTTGTATTTGTTTGGCGCTACAGACAATTTTAATGACTCTTTGCTGGTAGAAACATCGTTGTTGATGTTTTCCATTATTATACTGCAAGAGAATTGATACTCTCCTATCAGTCCTCAAGATTCCAGTGGACTAATGGTTATGAGATTACCACCTCATTTTCAAAACAATATTTGTCCAAACTTCATATAAACGCCAAGAATTTTAGCTTTTTGAAATGATTTATACTTGAAACATTTTAAATTAAAAGATTAATAAATGTTTTAATGTTAGATCAAAGGGTGGAATTAAATCATTGATATAAACCTTAAAGGAAACAATTGTACTTGAAACATCATGAAACACTATTATTTATTTTAGATTGGCCATTCAAATAGACATCCAAATGATCTAACATGTCATATATCCTTTTCTCTCGGCTCTTGGTTCCTAGCTCTACTCATGAATCATTATCTTTGAATTCATCCACATGTCATGAAATGTCACAAAAGAAATTTTTAGTTAAAAATTTTATCTTACCAAATAGCCCCCATGAGCATCTTGAGCAGCACTTGGTAGATAACTGTGAAGAACTCAATGACAATCGCTTTCTGAGGCCCGATGGAGCCCAGCACCGAACCGAACATGATGCAGAAGAAAATTATACCCAGCGTGTTGGTTCCGTTCCTGGGAATCAAGGGTCAAAATTGTAAAGAATAATGTTATGTAAACTTTTTAGTAACCTCTGTGCATTCTTCTTGCAGATAAGCAATGACTGTTTAAAATAAACTTTCCTTTAAATAAATTACGAATCCAACCCGACATAGGAGCTTTATCACTATCGCTCTAGTAGAAACAGGTGGATACACTGACACAAAGTTTTGAATCTTTTACTTCAACTTTGTGTTATATGTTTATTATAGACCAGCAGTGCCAATAGGCAATAGGTAGAGCAAATGGCAAATTATCCAAATTATAAAAAAGAATAAAATCATTCAATTTATTTTTGGTATGATGAAGTATCAACTTTGTTTATGGCCTAAAACAAAAAGCAAAGAACTGTTTAAAATGTGTTAGACATAAGAACACTTTATTGATCAATTAAAATTTACTGTCAAATTAATTATAAAAGTCACACAAAATTTGAGTAACAAGTTTTAATCCTCAATTTTTACCTGAATGAGAGCCTTCGTTTGGTTGGTACTAAAATATCAGAGAGATTTCCAATTTCAAGGGTTAAGTTGATATCTTTGCTTCGTCCAGGTGTGTAATACTCTGTATACGTCTGAAACATAAAGCATTGAATTGGATTAGTGAAAAACAACAAACTCAAACTTGTCAAATATATTTAATTAAAATGGTTTGAATTTAACAATGAGGGTTTTTAGCTCTACAACTATTTAAAAAGAATGAGTGAGCGTGATTAAATTGTTACTATTAGTTTACCTGTTCAAAAGCAGACTGAAAGATATTGTCAGGTACAAGATTTCTGGAACATACAATTATGAATCATGTCATTAAAATTTTATGAGATACTAGCTAAATGGTTGTGCTCTTAAAACTTGGTACACAGAGGAAGTTCATCAAAACAATCTCACACAAAAAGCTGGCAATTTCACACTTCCATAAGAAGTGCATAGGCTCAATATTTTAAAGGGCTCTCACGTTGTCAATTTGACGTCAAAAAGTGATCAAAGTCGTCAAAATGATGTCAAAGTAAAATATTAGATCAAGTATTGACGTCAAAATGATGTAAAAATTTTTCCATTTTTTAATTTAAAAGTTGGTGTAATAAATTAAGAAAAAAACATTTCTTTAAGTCTTTTACAACAAGAGATCATCATTATTTGTTTCAAACAATTGAACTCGTTAAAAACTTGACATCATTTTTATGTAAAAATTATGTAAAGTATTTGATCACTCAGTCAAAAGTTTTACATCAATTGAGATAACTGCAATTTGTTAAACATTTACACATGAAACAAACTTGACATCATTTTGATGTAAAAATTATGTAAAGTATTTGATCACACAGTCAAAAGTTTTACATCAATTGAGATAACTGCAATTTGTTAAACATTTACACATGAAACAAACAAACTAAGGGAACTCTAGTTTAAGACCTATTTGAGAAGACATAAAAATATATAGGCCACAAGAAATGCGTTTGATTTGATCAACTGAGTATCAACTGGCCAAGTAGTGTAACAAATAATGTGTGAAGCTGAGAGCAGCGTGGCGTAGTAGGTAGGGTCGCGGCTTGTGAACTTAAAGGTCATGGTTTGAAATCCTGCCAGTGGCAAAAACCTTTTGCCGCTTCTATAGTTGTTTATCGGTTAAAAATTACCATTTTATTACTTTTGTTTTGCTATTGGGGATATTTTGAATCAATTTTGACAAGATTAGTTTGTCAATATGACGTCAGTTTGACATCAATGTGATGTAAAATTGACGTCATAGTTCATCAATTTACTGACATCAATTTGACATAAAAAATCGGGACATTTTTACCTCACATTGACATCAAAATGACGTTTTTTTTTATTACATTTGAAGTCAATATGACATCAACAATATCAATGACATTGACATCATTTACACCAATTATACATCAAATTGACGTACTTGTGCTATAGGTATACAGGACTTAACATTAAGGACAGTCGTGAATTTGAAGAGAATTCGGCAAATGTATGCATCGTCACCTTTAATTTGACATATGAGAAATCCAATACACACTTGAAAGCAACACGGATTCCACAGATAAAAAAATTGTGAGTTTTTGTTACATATGTGAAGAACAGTTCAGTAGTTAATGAGAACTCAGTGTTTCAATCCTGTACCGTGTATATAGGTTTATTTATTTACAAAAACATCACATTTTTCGTAACAATGTACACTTACAATTAAAGTACCCAAAGTTAAGACCTAAATATTTCAAATGGCACTTGACATACCGTAACAAGAACTTCTCTTACAATATTTTACCAATTTCTATAATATTGGTAATGTTGGAAATGAATTTTTTCATATATTATTTCCACTCCATAAGTAATGATAAAATTACACCTTCTTCACTTAATGGCCTCACCTGCCCATATCCAGGAACCCATCCAGAAGGTTTGTGTTGCTCATGTCCACCACGCTGGTCAGGTTACTGTGGAAATCCAGGCTGCCAGGGTGTATACTGATCACCAGCACCTGAAATGTCAAACAGTACGGCAACGGTTATTTTACATTACTATAATTACATCTTATTATTACACCTTTCAATACTGATCACCAGCACCTGAAATGTCAAACAGTACGGCAACGGTTATTTTACATTACTATAATTACATCTTATTATTACACCTTTCAAGATTCATCCTGTATACAGGGTGTCCAGCTTCCACCTTTACAAACTTTTCCAGGTTATTAAGCATGCCAAAACAAACAGAAAAATCACATAAACATATGTCCGGAAATGCTTCGTTAAGCCGCTAGCCGCCATTTTGCTTTTTACACTTAAGAATTTTTCTTTCCGTAACTTGTTGTTGTATGAAGTTCATATTTGGCATGTACCTTAATCACACCAATGCTCATTTTTAGAAAAAATATTATTTTTTTCCGATGTATATTTTCAAAATGGCGGCCATTTCAAGTTTTTAAACTCAAATATCTAAAAAACCGTAAATTTTATAAAAATTTTACTAGACACAAAAAAGTTGACAAATTAAATTATCTAAACAATGATACCAGGTTTGTAAGGATTCGGCAACAAATAACGGAGTTATGGTGGTTTTTCTGTAGAAAAACACTGATTTTGCACTATGATTAATGCCAATTTAGGATATTTTAAGAGAAAAATCTCAATAACTCCGTTATTTGTTGTCGGATCCTTACAAACTTGGTATCAATGTTTAGATAATTTAATTTGTCAACTCTTTTGTGTCTAGTAAAATTTTTATAAAATTTACGGTTTTTAAGATATTTGAGTTTAAAAATTTAAAATGGCCGCCATTTTGAAAATATTGATCGGAAAAAAATAATATTTTTTCTAAAAATGAGCATTGGTGTGATTAAGGTACATGCCAAATATGAACTCCATACAACAACCCGTTACGGAAAGAAAAATTCTCAAGTGTAAAAAACAAAATGGCGGCTAGCGGCTTAACAAAGCATTTCCGGACATGTGTTTATAAGATTTTTCTGTTTGTTTTGGCATGCTTAATAACCTGGAAAAGTTTGTAAAGGTGGAAGCTGGACACCCTGTATATATGTGTCCGTGGTACTGATAACTTTTGAAGGTGACCTTCAATTTTGATGAAATTTGATATGAAGGTGTAAGACTAGGTCTACTTTCATGAGTTTGCTAACCAGCATGATCGGGTTATGGGAACGGCGTTTCAAATAAGAGGTCAAAAATTAAAAGTGCCGAATTTTGGTACAATTTAATATTTACCTTACATTGCCTAACAACTAAAATTTTTTAACAACATCCCATGGCAGCAAAATTCAGTGTTTGAATAGAACAGTAGAATAAGGTAACTTCTTACGTATAACGAAATAATCATAGAATGCATTTAATGTTTTATATTACATTTAAGCTATTACATAAATGGTATTTATAACAGCTACTTTCAAAACCACTGATAATAACATTAGTAACGCTCCAGCTTCAACTTCAATCTCATTTATTATTTTACAGTTTGGCATCAATGTCCACACAGTTGCAGCAATTATTTCCCAAAGCAGCTTTAATTACTCAAATTAAACCCCACCCAAAAAGGCAAATATTGTATTTCAATTACACTGAAATTAAACAACATTTAATGGATTAACCATGTTAAAATTTCAGAAAACAGTGCACTTTTCCAGCACGCATCTTACTTCCAACAATTTACTCACTGTCATCACATTATGGAGAGTTAAAAGTGGATCAACTAGTTCCAGTGCAGCACCTCATCCTTACAGTGAACTAATTCTGACATAAAACTGTTCTGAATTCTTTCAAGCTAATTAGTAGAGAAGCTGACTGCTAAGTTAAAATGGAACAAAAAGGAAAATGTGATCAAATTTTGTCAGATTTAAAACCAAAATTTGACCACCATCTTTTACACGAAAGACTATTTCGTCTGGAAGAATATATGGCACAACTAGTCAATCGACTGGACAATCATATTGAAGCTTCAGAGAGGAAACATGAAAATATGTCATGTGAACTTTTACTTGATACAAGTAAAACCCATTTCGAGAGTAAAACTGAATGTGCATTCCCGAAAGAAGAGTTTATACCAACCCTTTCCTCTACGTTCTCCTTCTCCGAGTTATGTGGCAACATCGGCCTACCTGGAGTAAGCTACATCTTGTAGAGGACCGAGTCAAGAGTTCACAGGTGGCTGTGGATGACTCTCCACCTCTTGGCTGTTGTGATCAGCACCTCCTACGTCCTGGATGCCTATCACCAATGGCAGAGCTCTCCGATAATGCAGAGTATCAACAACTCCCTTACCAGAGTCGATGATATTCCCTTTCCTTCAGTCACCATATGTGAGCCGCTTTTATTTAGATATGAGTTCGATGAATTTCAAATTTTAGAAAAGTGTCTGTCAAATGAGACATGGATATGTGGGGAAGATGAATTAATCGAACTTGAACTTGCTTATTCGAGAGAAATTTTTTTGGGTGGAACTCTAAATGGAAAGGCAGCTTTAAACCCTGTTTTGGAGAGTAAGATCTTTCATCCTAACCGCACATTCAGTGTAAAAGAATATTTCAATTATGTTCGTCATCTTAGTGAAATGACAGTAACAGGATATATAAAGATGATATTCCACGCCCAAATAGATTGGTCAAAGATTTATCTACAGTACATCTCTTCTGATGGTGCTCGTAGGTGCTCGATATACAACTTCCTTAAAGATGGACCTCCACGTATAAAATATCCAATAAAATACAATAAAATTTTTCGAAAACCTTTTAAAACTACTAGTAAAGCTAATAAAACAACTATGGATTGTCAATCGATCGAAAAAATGTTAACTAGATACTGTAAAGAAACATCAGGTCTGATATATACTAATGAAATTCTACATTTCTTCTTTAGAAAATACGATAAAAATAATTTTCCAAATACATCGACAATTCCACATGTGATAGTAGAACCTTACGTTTCCATAGAAAACCCCGCCAACTACCCGATGTTTCACAAGAGGCTCCTCAGCTCTGATCAGACATTTCCTAGAGATGCCGACGTGACCATCTCATTGACCCCTCGACTTGTTACTGCTAGTGACGATCTGTCTGATATAGACATGAGTCAGAGAGGTTGTGCGTTTTCTTGGGAAATAAAACTGACGCTATTCTCATTTTACACCCGTATAGACCATGGGCCGACAATATGAAACCCTCCCCCCCCCGTGGGAATTTATGACTTATACTTTTTTTTGTTGGTATTGCCTACTAGATTAAGAATTCGGTTGTTTGCCTTTTTTAAATTACAGCATATTCCAGAAAACCAAGAAAAGACGGCCTATGAGGAGTCAGACAAAATTTTTAATCAGCAGCATAGGTCGAGTTTGGTATCAAATTAAAGGTCTCACATAGCAGAGTACAATGCCGCAAACTAGACTTCAAAAGGATGATCGAAACGGAAATGGCAGGCAAACAAAGTTTCCATTAAAATATATGGGTAAAACTTTAAAATGCAATAACTTTCTTTATACCCAACCTTTTAACGTCGGGTTTGCGGCATTGTACTCTACTAATTGAGACCTTTAATTTGATACCAAACATGACCTATGCTGCTATTTAAGAATTTTGTCTGACTCCTCATGGGCCATCCCCCTTAAGGGGTAAAAAAGTGTTAATGCCTTAAAAGAGTGGACATTTATGGCCATTATTGATATACCAAGTCTTGTAACTTTATCTATATTGGTAAAAAATATATTTCACCGTTCCGGGACTTTTCAACCACACTGTATATAAAACTAGTTATTTCACTTTTTCACCATAAATCTAAAAAAAATTCATAATTTTTTGGAAATATTTAAGTAGAGAGCTTTATAACGACCCATTAATTAATAAAATTGGCCAAGAAAACTGTTAGTATTTTCGGTCAAAAGATTTTTGAAACTGAATCATTTTAATGATGATAGTAGATTTTATATTTTTCATGGTTTTTTCGTATTTTTCGGGATATGCTGTAATTTTTAAGTGGCAAACACCTAAAACCATAAAGTACATGTCAATACAAACACAAAAATGTATATGTCGAAAATTCCCACGGGGGGGGGGAGCATATGTTCACATCAGCCTTTGCTCTAGTAGCAACTGCATGTTTGAGTGTCATATCAACTGTGCGTTGACGGCATGTGGGTGTGCTCCATTTTATATGCCTATTATCAACAGTTCGGTGAGAATTTGTGGCCCGCTGAAAACAAACGTGTGTTATGTGAGAGTGGGGTATTACTTCAGCAATTGTACATGCGACTGCCCACCGGACTGTGTATCTCTCAGTTATAATTTGGAGATAGATATTGAAAAATCTTCTGATCAAAAGACGTCATGGTGGTTAAGGATTAAGTTTAAAACCGAAGAATTCACCACTACGGTCAGACACAGTGTTACTACAACATCGGAGTTCATAGCATACAGCCTGGGTGTGATAGGAGTTTTAAACGGTTTCAGTATAATGGTGGTCTGGGAAATTCTGTACTGTCTGACCCTTCGCTTGTGGACTTCCGTCTGCAAGTTGGCAAAAAACAGCAACACTAAGTGAGCTCCATAATGATTTTAGATTCATTTACATGAGAAGAAAGATTTATGCAAACAATGTACACAAATAAATAAAAAGTTAATAGCCTATTTTATTTTTTTATGTTTTACCAATGACATAAACTAGTCTATTCCAACATAACTTACATGCAAATTAGCAAAAATTTATTAACTCAAATGTTTTTCCTAGAAATAAAAATATCATGTAATCTTCAAGATATTTTCCAAAATTTGAGAAAGTATGAGAAATAATGATTAATAAATTTTGTGGCATAGGAGTTAACACATCCAAAATACAAGATTTTATTCTACAACACTGCATTAAGCTTTATTCACACGAGCATCAAAATACATTGTGTGCATGGTGCGTGGACGGGTCCCCCAGTACACACGAGCTCACACAAGTGTATTGCTCATTTAAGTACATGCACTGCTCAAACGGGCAGCATAATAAAGTTGTGTCAACGCATATGCAAGACGCTCGTGTGTACAGGGCCTTAATAAAGAATTGACATAGCAAAAGAACTTATGTTAAATCCTACTTAAGAAATAATGGTATTTCTAAAAATAAGTGGCTTATGAGTGTTTGTTATATTAATCAATATTCTTACCAGTCCCAGTGCCACATTAAGCGCCGAGGTGGTCACAAAGTAGACAATCGTGCGGGCTGCTATGCGTCCATTCTTCCGAACATTTATGGTGGCCGTCCCTGCCACAAAATACATTATTTTTTATGTTACAGCCATTAAGATTTCTTTGAAATACAATTAATTAAAGAAAATACATATATTAAGAAATAGTAATTTCAGGTAAAATAATCATTGTGTTGTACCATTGATTATGTACACTAACGTGAGTAGACTTCTCATAGCATAGGCGTGTGTGAAACCTATTGACGGTGGTGCGATCTCGTGTGCGGCGTACATCGAAGTACATGTAACATATGATAGATAAATCAGTATTACCACTCTTCTAAACCAAAGATGAAACATTTCATAACTGAAAGTTATATGTTTATGTTTTGGTAAAATGTTTTGGCAGCACTGTAAATTCAGCTAAATAATAACAACATCGATGGCAGCGACTCTGGTGCGGCGTACACTGAACTTCCAAATTTTTGCCTCAAACTAAATGCATTGGATGAGAGGTCTATTCACGTTAGTGTACATAGTCAATGGTACAACTATGTAAAAAGAACAAATAACAGCATGAATACTAATAACAGCTGTATAGCATTTTTTAATAGTCATGTAATAGAGCAAGAGCCAGCGACGATCTGACCTTCGTCATTTTATAAAACCTGAAAGTTTGCCTGTGTGTAGCCCTTATGGTAATATAAACGATCCTCTATTAAGAAAATTGGATAACGGTTACTTTCAGAGTTATGAGGTGTGAAAAGTGTGAAAATTGCACAAATATTTCGTCATAGTATAAAAGCTGAAATTTACATATATTACTCAGGACACTCTCAAAAGATGTTTTCCTGGCTGTCAGACACTTTGTGCGGTTGCAAACCCTGTCTGACGGCCCTTAAAGTGCCGTGCAAAGTACGTCAGACTTCGTCATAAGTATAAAAGCTGAAATTTGCATATGTTACTTGGGACACTCCCAAAAGACGTATTCCTGG
Organism: Neoaliturus tenellus; assembly: GCA_030545055.2. Taxonomy (NCBI): domain Eukaryota; kingdom Metazoa; phylum Arthropoda; class Insecta; order Hemiptera; family Cicadellidae; genus Neoaliturus; species Neoaliturus tenellus. Next base: position 53,068,205 of record CM061537.1, on the reverse strand, counting down.
CTGTCAGACACTTTGTGTGGTTGCAACCCCTGTCTGACAAACCTTAAAGTGCGGTGAAAAGTAGGTCAGACTTCGTCATTTTATAAAAGCTGAAATTAACATATGTTACTCGGAGCACTCCCAAAAGACGTATTCCCGGCTGTCAGACACTTTGTGCGGTTGCAAACCCTGTCTGACAACCCTTAAAGTGCGTTGAAAAGTAGGTCAGACTTCGTCATAAGTATAAAAGCTGAAATTTGCATATGTTACTTGGGACACTCCCAAAAGACGTATTCCTGGCTGTCAGACACTTTGTGCGGTTGCAACCCCTGTCTGACAACCCTTAAAGTGCGGTGAAAAGTGGGTCAGACTTCGTCATTTTATAAAAGCTGAAATTAACATATGTTACTCGGGGCACTCCCAAAAGACGTATTCCCGGCTGTCAGACACTTTGTGCGGTTGCAACCCCCGTCTGACAACCCTTAAAGTGCGGTGAATAGTAGGTCAGACTTCGTCATAAGTATAAAAGTTGAAATTTACATACGTTACATGGGATATTATAAAGAGATTTATTCCTGATTGTCATCAGACAATTGTGATAGTTTTTATGTGTTGTTGGACTCATTAGACGTTTCCAATGAAGACAAGGTATTAGGTACAAGAGGGATAGTGTTTTTGTTCCAGCAAACATAAAGTTAAAATTTTCCATTAAATCTTTATTATAACTGTCAATTATTTTAATTAAAAATACATATTTTACCAAATCACCTTTAACAATATAAAAATTCTCAACAATAGTGGTAACTTAAATGATCATTTGACCCAAGTTTACCCTTCATTATACAATGTCCAAATAAATGTGCGGTCAAAACGCAGATAAGAAATCCCATATTTCCGATCCTCCCACGGTAAAGAATTCAACCAATCACAATCACTGAGAATAACTACATCTGTTTAATATCTTATGTCACTTCATGTTATTATTTTGCTTTTTCGTAAACAAATATTCTAATTTTGACATTTGATATATAACACAAGGCGCTTCCAACAGCAAGTAGGGGAAGTAAAACGACCATAAGTGCTATTTTCTACTTTTAATATTAATGGCGTAGTTAAAATAACATCTGATTTTTTAAAAGTCTGGGAAATCAGGAAGGTATTGAGGGAATTTCCTTTGTAACCGTACGTAAATTTCAGCTTTGATATGACAAAGTCTGACCTACTTTTCAACGCACTTTAAGGGTTGTCAGACAGGGGTTGCAACCACACAAAGTGTCTGACGGCCGGGAATACGTCTTTTGAAAGTGTCCAAAGTAACATATGTAAATTTCAGCTTTTATACTTATTGCAAAGTCTGACGTCCTTTGCACGGCACTTTAATTGCCGTCAGACAGGGTTTGCAACCGCACAAAGTGTCTGACAGCCAGGAAAACATCTTTTGAGAGTGTCCTGAGTAACATATGTAAATTTCAGCTTTTATACTATGACGAAATTTTTGTGCAATTTTCACACTTTTCACACCTCATAACTCTGAAAGTAACCGTTATCCAAATTTCTTAATAGAGGATCGTTTATATTACCATAAGGGCTACACACAGGCAAACTTTCAGGTTTTATAAAATGACGAAGGTCAGATCGTCGCTGGCTCTTGGACTATAATGTTGCCATTGACAAAGTGTAAACCATTCACTTCACTTCTCATTCACTTCTCAAATTCACTTCTCAAATGAAATATTTTGCCTAAGAATAAATACGCTTTGAATGGTGGACATCCTACCATTGTTTCCTCTGACCTTTTGGCTACAGTGTGACTTTAGTACTTATAAGGCCCGAGGCATATTATTGGTTCGTTTATTTATTGAAGGGAGTGGTTATATGACGATTGTTTAATGCTGGGTACTAAAAGTGAAATCAAACTTTAAAAAGGCATTTTACGATTAATTTAACTTTATCAATGTGTTTATTACTGACCAATTATAAGGCAGGATATTACGAAGGGCAAAATCATGAGCTTGAGCACTCGCATGAACAGCTCTCCAGGATACGAGATGAGCAACACAGAGTCCTCACTGAGCCCCAGGGGACGCAGCACCAGCCCTGTGTAAACATCGTAGAGAAACATAAAATAAACAACCATATTTAAAAACCCTATAAAAATATCTGGTAAATGTCAGTGCGTTCCACTTTGAAAAAGTAAAATACCAGTACCAGTTAATATTAAAATTACAGCAAGTAAACAGTTAATGTACTAGAAATTCATTTATTTTGAAAATTCGCCTTAAAGTGACAGTGATTAGTGCTGCATTCAGATTGTACACTTGTTGAAATATCTTAATCCAGAAGCGAAATTGGTTTAAGTTATTATCTAACTTATTAAATTTTGTTTAAAAGAATACAATAGGGAATTTTAAAGTTAGTGGACAAGTGGGGGAGAGCCTGAAGTTCAGATAAAGATAAAATCCAACAAGTTTTTCTATTTGGGACCCAAAGAATCAGATTATTATATTTCATTTCTCTACCATAACAGGATGTTGGATACACCAATGGAGAATTTGTGGTGATTGCTGTTTATAGTTAGATATTAATTATAAGCAACAAATTCTGGAGAAACATCAAGTTTTTTTCAAAATTTTGCATCAATTTATAGAGTTCGTTCCAGTTCTAAATTACAGCTTGGGAAGCTTAAAAACCAAATTAAATAGAGAATTTTTTTATTTTTTCATTTATCACAAAGTGTTTGCTTTACTAAACCAGAAACAGCCCACCTCTATAATGTAGAAGGGATGAATGGGGCAATGATATCAAGGCAGACTGGCAGGTCTCCAGGCATGCTGTGTTACTGGTTCATTCATTATCATTATGTGACATTCGCTTGCCCCCGTTCCCTCTCATTAGACCTGATGCCAAATTGCAGCCATCGTAGAAAAACACGTGTGAATGTGATGAAATGATTGCTTGAGAAAGTTATTGCTCTTAATATCAGAAGTAACTCCAGCCTTCACACTGTATATTTATTTCAATTATGGGCCCAATTGCACATTTTGTATAAAAAATTTCTTTCTGTTTGTGAGAAATTCACCTACGGTAAAGTACAATTGGAAGGAATTTTATGACTTTAAACATTAAACTATCAAGGAGAATACTGTCTTATGATAATAAAAGATGTGAATGTTTTAACAATATTTATGTTGATTATTCAGTGACAGAGGATCTATTTTTGTTTACAATCTGTCTTAAAAATTCATCTGAAGGTAATCAGATTTTAAGTTACAATTCACATTTGATAATCTTGTCATGAAAGTTGGTCAGCATTTTAAAGCACACTCTAGAAATAAATCAAAGGCTAGAAAAGCGAAGCCTGAAACAAAATGATCTTTTTAATCACCAGTATCAGGGGGACCAAGCTTATGCTCGATAAAATTATCAATTGTTACTCCCCTTTCTTCGACAAAGCTCAATCGCTCTACTCACTTGCCATCTTTCTTTTTTGAATGAGCTCGTTCGCTTCAGCTGATTTTCTGTTCAATTTATTAGCTATAAAAAATCTCCATAAGGATAACATGGAAACTTTGAAGGACTCTAGGACGAAAACTGGATTTTTCCCAGCCATGGGACCAACTCCGATGGATTCCTAATGGCCAAAACCCAAATAAATAAATAAATAAATAAATTGCCCTTACAAACATTGCTTGTTTACGAGAGTATAAGATTTGCACCCTTATTAAATTAAAAATATAGAAAATATTTTGACTTTCATTAATATTTATTCAATGGTACTTTCAATGTAGGTGCTCTGATTAAAACAGTAAACTAATTATTAAAGTACCTACATTTTCTAAACTTAAAGTGGACAATATAACGTAAATGATTATTGAAATCAATTCTGTTGTTCCATTCATCAACTAGTTCAGTAAATTAGGGGTCTATTAAATAAAATTCATGTAGATTGCTCTGATTTGAATAAGTAGTTGAAGCATAGTGACTGTTGAGTCTGGAATGTAACCCTGATGCAGGTTACATACATGTATTGTTGTGCTGCTTGAGTACAACTTTGAATTAAATTTTAGAATAACTATTAAGAGGGTTGATTTAACTCGACTGAGTCATGGATTGGGCCTGGTAATGACTGGTGTAACTGGTCAAAATTGATCGCCATTGTAAAAACAACACAATCACAATAACTGAGAGTAGGCCTCTCTATTTTAATAGGTAATCTATATGTTACGTAGACCCTAATATGACCTTTTTTCTCAGCATCGGAGATATCCCCGCATACCATTAGAAAGGTAGTACCCTGTTGATGAGCGAAAACCTATTATAATTCGCTTAGCCCCAAAATGAACGCCCTATAGGCTTTCAAAGTTTCAATTTTAATCTTATGGAAAAAGAGCAATTGATTGAATCATTAGACAGCTGTTGTAATACAAAATACTAGAAAAAAACATGAAGAACAGATATTTATTTCAGTTATAAATAAAGATACACTTTTAATGGCAACTCAAGGCGTTAGTGGGAAGAACGGGAAAAAATGGAAAAAATATATATATATACTGAGTTTGTTGAATTTTACAAAGTTTATTGTTATTGTGATCTTAAATTTTAACTGTCTCTTTATTGAGCTGAGCCATTGTTTTTGTTTAAATATTTTATCTGATGTTGTTACCTGTTATTTATTGGTTAATTTTTGTTGTTGTAAAGAATGTTAAGTAAAAAATAGTTGTTAGATCAATCTGTGATATTTTTATTTATAATCTTTTTTTTACGTATGCAACCTAGATTGTTTTATTTAATTAGGCCTAAAAATAACTTATTTGACACGATTGGTGAATGTGACTTGCTAAGAAGTACCGATTATATTCAACTTGTTAGTTTTAATGACGAAGTCCATTGTAATTTCAGTGTAATTATTGACCAATAAATATTGTCTATTGTCTATACATTTATATAAGTTCAATGGTTTTGCTATAGGAACTGACTCTTACAACATAATATACTGTATGTAGTGTAAACAGTTTAAGTATAAGAGTGTTAAAATAAGCCTCTTAACTTCTTTACTGAGGGTACGAGAGCATTAGAGCAGAAAACTTCCTTAAGAAAACAAACACTTATATAATTGTATGACCCACAACATGAATACAGTATATTAATAAAAATTACATGTGATATTAAACTGTGTTTGGAAACTTTGTTTGAATTTATAAAAACTGAATATAGTTTTTATATATTCAAATTTTTATATTACATTATATTATATTAAGTTTTTATATTATTTTGTATGAGAACTGAATATAACAATAGCTGTCTTACATTCAAATTGTTTTAGGACAATATTTTTACAGTAACCGACTCAGGTGAATGCACTTGAATAAACCAAATGATATGGATCAAGATTTGATTTTTTTATCCAGAGTTGGGCTATTTCTATTCTAAAAACATTATCTATTTAATCATAGTATTATTAATTTTTATTTAGATACAAACGAGCATACAAAATTACAATAATTTAAAATATGGCATTTTTTGTTTAATTTTCCTTTAAAGGTCATTGCTGACTAAGATATTAGGTAAACCAAACTTGATTATGTTTTTACAGTGACTGTCCAACCGACAAATAGAATAATGGGGATTCTATTTTTTATCCCCATTGGACTAATTAATTTCAAATTTCAAACATCCGCTACGCCTTTAATACTGGTCAAAAAAGATTCATCTTTATGTCATTTTAAAGAAAATTTTTAATACCTGGGGCTCTGGGAAATCAAAAGTTTTATATTATTGAGTGTTTGATTAATAAACAACAAAGTATTCTTAACATTTATAAACAAAATATTTTGAAATGTGAGGTTATAGGCGACACATATTTAGTGTGACAGATCTAGTGCAGGAAGATATTGTAGTAATTAAATTTGTGAAAGTGACACTTATATGTGTCAATGACTCATAATCCTCATTATCTTTTCAAAGAACAAAAGGTCAAACAAAGAATCAAAACAAAATAACATTGAAATGAAGAAATTATATTGAAGGAAGTGAAACTCAACAATGGAGCCACAAGTACAAGTGAACCCATGGTGAGGTTTGTGCTGAATACCCTCTCACCACGGAATTAGATCCTTTATTGCCACAGCTCTTTCTCACAATACCCCCCCCCCCTCTTTCTCATCCAAGAGAGAGGTAAATTTTATTATAATTTTTTACTATAGAACTATAGGAAAGGACTACATAATATGAAGAAATCAATTCTCATTTTTATTTAAAACGCTAGAAGCGTTGTATAGTTAATGATTTTAACTTAATACCCAGATAGCACAAAAACGTAAAAATCACGTGAAATTCACGTTTTCTTTTTACATTTTTCACGTTATTATTACGTAAAAAAGATGTAAATTTCTTGTAAATTTTACGTCTTTTCACGTGAAAATGTCGTGAAGAGGTCACTAAATTTCATGTGAAAAAAAGACGTGAAAATTACGTTTTTGTTTCACTTAATTTTTACCTTTTTAACTTATGATTTACTGAACATTTTACAATTTTTTCTACAAAATTTGTAAATGAATGCTTTTTTTCTAACCAATACATTAAAAAAATGTAAATAAAGTCGATCAAAAATCTTCCACCTATACCTGAATTTGAACCCACAACCTTTCTGTCAATGTCTTAGCGCCTTAACCCTCTCGGGCACTTTTGATATACCTTAGAGGGATTTAAATTACTATTTATACACTTAATACTCAACCTTCCTTGTACTTGAGCAAGTCAAAATTAAAACTCTGGCCCAGTTTGAAATAACTCTGTGTTTGTAAATAATAATAGTTTTTTAATCTTTTATAACTATATTTACTATTGCGTATTAAATATTTAGAGTGTTATTAAAATTTGTATAACCAACGCATGAAATTATACATCCTGTTGGAATAATGTAAAGGCTAAAAAATATAATTATAAATTGTTGATACCACAAATTGAAATTCAAATTTTTATTTCGAAAGCTATAATTAGACAATATTTCTACATAAGTAAATCTGATACTTTGACAGTCAAATAAAATTAACAATAACTAAAAAGTAAAATAAAATTTAAAAATAAATTTTTTAATTTAATTTTTTTAAATATACATTTTTTACATAACTTTTAAATGCAAAAATACCTACTCTCTCGTTTACCCGTTTTTTATATTTAAATTTTGCCACATAATTTGTATAAGAGAAATATTCTATTATTCGCCTTTTTCTCATTTGACATTTTTCACATAATTTTCACGTTAAAATGATATTAATTTTTCATCAGTTTTTGACATTTACATTTTTAACGTAATTTTGACATAAAAAAATATTCTTCTTTTCACCTTTTTTTTTCACGTTCACATTTTTCACGTAATTTTGACGTGAAAAAAATATTCTTTGTTTCACCTTTTTTTCACATTCACATTTTTCACGTAATTTTGATGTGAAAAAATATTCTTCTTTTCACCTTTTTTTCACGTTCACATTTTTCACGTAATTTTGATGTGAAAAATATATTCTCATTTTTACCTTTTTTCACATTTACATCTTTCACGTAATTTTGACGTGAAAAAATATTCTTCTTTTCACCTTTTTTTCACGTTCACATTTTTCAAGTAATTTTCACGTGAAAAAAATATTCTTCTATTCACCTTTACATAATTTTTACATTTTTCACGTGAAAAAAATGTGATTTTCACATTTTGTGCTGACTGGGTATATTGTACGTTTATTGGTTTCAATTATTGGCTTGGTAAATAAACATATAAACTCGCTTTTCCTTTTATTTTTTTAAGTACCAGGTTAACCGAGCCTTGCTCGTTGGTTTTAATTCAGTTTTGATATAGTGTCATGGTAATAAAGCTATTAAATTTCCACCAACAACCAACTGTACCTCTTCACAGTTAACAGCTGTTCCAAAACGTCTGCTTAACACTCTACATCAAGGCAGTTCCTTTATTTTTTTATACCTTTTGTTGTTATTTCATTACCAAAATAACAACCCATAAGACCAATGTTAAAAATTACGATTTTTAAACTTAAATTAAGACCAAATTTGATTTTTCCTGGGATTGAGGCAGTTTCTAAACTTGTTTTTGGGTCATAACACTCTTAAATGCAAAGTTTAAGCAAAATCTATCCGCTAGATTTCGAGATCGTGGAACTCACATCCCTTCAGACATTGCTCGTATTATAGTATAGGATTACAATAATGTGTTTGAAAAACCACAATAATAAACGACACAATTGCTGCAAGACAGAATGAATGAATGAATGGAAGGCAAACACAACCCTGCAATGGCTATACTCTGCCGGCATAATTAACTAGTATGTTAATGAAACTTGAAACATATTCTAGATACTGTGCTTGAAACTAACCCCCCCACCCCCTCCCCCCCATTTAAAAGGTAGTTTATTTCCATATTATGAAATAAATGTTTCAACTAACAGCTTTTATTTAAGGTAATATCTTTTATATCCGCCTCTACCTGTACCATTGAGTATATTACACTTGTGTGAATAGAATTCTCATACAATGTTTTGTGTTTGATACCGAATTTTGGAAGGTTTGTGTACACCAAAGGCGTTGAGATCGATATTGTAATTATTCAGCTGGATTTACAGTGCTGCAATAGTATATTTCGTCACTAGTCCGGAAAGTGGTCGTTATCGGTGCAAGATCGAGTTTCAAGAACGAGGCGAAGCCGAGTACTTGAATTTGATCAAGCACCGATATACCACTTTCGGACGAGTTACGAACAGTACTTTTCATCATACCACCTTTAATAAATATACAGTTTGGATAAAAATTAATAAATTTTAACCTATATACCCCCCCTTACGTTGTTATTTGTTTATCTCGTATTTTAACTATTTACAACTAAACAATCAGATGTTTGACATTTATATATTGGAGTCAACGATGTTTAAGTTACTGTAAGCAGAATAGCAGCGCTAGTGGTGTCAAACATTGGAAGTTTTTTTTCCGGCCTAGTCCCGAAAACCACTGTTTCGAGGACTAGTCCCGAAAACTTTGTTTACCAACATGTTTATCCAACCCACCGGGAATCAACTAGTTTCGATCACAGCTGACTGTTCCGAAAACAACGTTTATCGCAATGGTATGATGAAAAAACATTTTTCCAAATTTGAAACATAACCTTCATGTAGGCCTACAAATGTTTTATCCTTGGAAAGAAGTGTGGTAAAACACTGGTTTACCTATCATATGTAACTTGTACTTAATGTACGGTGCAGAAGATCGCACAACCACAAATAGGTTTCAAACACGCCATTGAAAATCTATCACATTAGAGTATATTGTCAAACCTCGTACTATATTTATATTCAGATTAAAAGTTATTAATATGAATTTTGACTAACATTTTAAACAATCAATTACACAATGCAGATTGTAACAAATTCTATAGTTTTGGTTTTCTTTAGCATAAACACAAATTAAATAAAATAGAACGAGTTATATTAATACTATTTTAAATAGTTTTAGGTATGCCAACAACTGGACCAAATCAGGCACCATTGCTGTATTGAAGGGTGTGTTTGTATGCTCGGCGGAGGGTGGTGGAAACTTAATAACGACCCTCCTTTCATGAAGGGTTCCGGGCAAATCAAAGCCTTTAATATTTCCTTCCTTTAAGGTTTCGCCTCTCACCACTGCTCAATGACGATCTAGACCCTAGATACATATCTCAGAATAATGTGTAATGCACAATGTTCTACATTAGCAGGATATTCAAAGCAGAATGTGAATGTAACATAAATTTGAAGTATATTATTCTCTGCAATGTTGTTAATATTTCAAATGCATAGCTGTACAAAACCAAAGTAGGATTTTTAAGTTGTCCTTATGATTAGCATTACGATATCCTTATATCCTAGGAACTACATGCTAACTTTTCTGATTATATTCTAATCATAACTCTCGAACATAGACTGAAATATTTTATTTCTATATAAAGTAAAATTAATTTATTAATGTAAATAATTTATTTTGTCATGCAGAATGAAGATATTTTTAATAAAATTATCAAATCTACTACTTAAAAAAAGTATATACTCTTAAAATACTCTTAAAGTACTCTTAAAATATACCACTTAAAAATTATGAATATAACAAATTAAAATAGCATCATTCCAGATAGTAGACTATTACGGCTCTTAAAAATTTTAGTTTGATCTGCATCTGTTAAAGATATAACGTATAAGCTTTATTTCCAAAGTGCAATGATGACATCACCAATTTTAAAATTATGCCACGCCCACCCCACCCTAAACGGTACCCTGATTATATATATAGCTCAATGATTTTATTTTTTAACTAAATCTAAAAATATCAATTCTAAATCTTGAGTATTTTTATGTAGCAAATCTGTTATTGTATTAGATTAATTTTGCTTATATTACACATAACAAAATGGTGGCTAGGTCTTTTAATTTGATTCACACTTAATTAATTACCAGTAAAAAAAATATATGCCACATATACACCACAATGAACTAAACACTATGTACTCGTAGTTGTAGGTTTATTGGCTGAAGTTGAATGTGTTTCTAAGACAACGAGCTTACAAGTTCTGCAACAACCAATTCCGCAAACTTTAGCGACTGAGTATTTCAGCGATGTCTAGATAAATGTTTCTCTTACATTAGAGTTGGAGTTGCTTTTACCACAGATGTTTTACTACATGTCCTGTCTCTTACCAAAGCAAAAGTTAACTTTTATCGCTGAAGCATTTGTAATCCGCTTTTTATCTACTAAAAAATTATGTTACATTGCAGCGTTATAAATGATAAAACAGACTACTTAGAATTTAAAGGCTAACAAATACTGTATAGCAGCGTAAGTATCTTTTGCTATTTTAAAACTTTTATTATGTTTTATTGAATTTTTTATTTCACACTAAAATTAGAAACCACATAATAGTAATTTTAAAAAATAAGTAATCTAAAGCCGCGTCCGCACTGGGCAAACATTTGTGGCGAACTTGTTCGGCGAACACAAAAATTAACAAACATTCTTAACGAACAATTAACCGGCCATATGATTTACATTCTAAAAGGTTAGCAACGAACAAACAAATGTTCGGAAGAACTTTGTTCGGCGAACATGTTCGGCCAGTGCGGACGCGGCTTTAAGCTTTTAATGTGATAAATATAATGCTTAAACTCATGCATTGAATTGATTTCAAGGGAAATTTCCCTGGCAAAGTAAGGCCATTAAACTGTTTAGAGATTCATGAATAATGTAACAATTTGTCAACTACAAGATCAAGTTTCTCGGATCATTCATTGTTTCTGCATTCATTACTCTTGTGTACAATAAATAATCAAAATTAGTTTAATTAAAGCATTTATTAAGCCAGTTGAAGAAAAGACACATAATATTTATTAAATAATGTTAAATATTTGTACAGGGGAACGTATATATTTGTAGCCCAGTGAATAAAGGTTGTTTATCGCAACTAAATGGTGGAAAGCTGGATTTTATATATGTGATAGAACCACATTAGACGTGTCTTTTCCCAAAAGTCCCCGCTTCTCCCCCTTGAGCTTTCCCCCCCAACCCCCTCCAAAAATTTCCCCCCCTAGGAATTACAGTGGTTCACTTTATTGGCCCATAGGCCGAGTATTACATACACTATCGTGTTGGAATTTTTTTAAGATTATTTGTGATTAGTTTTTCTACAACTTTTGTACCCAAGTATTTTTTCTGAAACCAAAATTTAAAAAGATATGAAATCTAAACTTCGGTAAAAGTTAAATTTTAGAGTACACAATTTTGTTTTCCCCTATATAAATTTTTTATCAACCATAATATGCAAATATGTTTCAAATAAAATTTTTAGTATATTTCTTAAGGTTTAAAAATATGTTATTGGTTTGTCATCTGAGTGTACTAATGTAGACTGAGATTACGGCAAAGCGAGCGCGAGCGGGCAACTTGAACACCTCCCCGCCGCGCGCGCCGTGTTGTAATGGTCGGTGCGTCGCCTCTCAGTCTGTTTGACACATGTTAAGACCTTGCTGCTAAAATTAAGTGTGTCCAAATGGAACAGTAGCCTGCTATAATTATTTATGTAAAAGGAACTTAATTTTCAACTACGTAACATTGTTAATATTTATTGCCAGTTTTGGTTCTGGGGGATATTCCCTACTCTTTGCTTGGCTTATGTAGCATTTATTTATTTTATTTATTTATTTATTTATAAGTCCCAACGGCAATGCCATTTTAAAAATACAATGATTGGATGACATGCAAATAATTGGTACAAACAAGCATAGATACAGAGAAACAAAATTACATGCTTAAGATAACTACAGACAATAAATATGATAACGTGTATAAATAACATAATAATAGATATATAATAATGATAATATAAATTCGGGTAAGTGATAGCATAATAATATAATTTGTTATTCAATAATAAATAACATATATAGATAATTATTATAATAATAAATTGATAATAATAATATATACATAATAATAATAATATAATATAATAATAACAAATTAATTTATTTGAATGACACAGTATGGACTACGACAACTAAAGTGGAAGTGTGAGTATTGTTTTTGTGAGTGAATATAGATCGGAAGTGTGAACTGGGTATTGTAAGGTCAGAGAGAGAGAAATTGCAGGAAGGGTCAAAGTTAAGGCAGAAGTTTGATCAAGTGGATGGGGATGAGTTCGGATGAGCTATAAAGGTGGTGGATGATTTGAAGAGTTTACGGTTTATATTGTCTTCATTCCTCTTGATCCGCAGATAAGGACACCCATTTCTTTTTCAGTGTTTTCAGATTCGTGCAGAACAGGTCAAGCTCGGCAGGAACGCAGTTTCCAACACGATGTAGTCTGGCCATGAGTCCATTCTTCAGGTAGTTTGTCCGATAATGTTTGTGAACAAAGAGTTCAGTTGACCTGGTAGTACGTGGAATTGGCAAGAAGATCAGGACAATCAAGGGATCAGTTGATGAGCTTTGAGAGAAAAGCTAGATCAGCAAGCTCACGGCGAACTTCCAGTGGGCAAAGGTTGAACTGTTTCATAACGTCATCGACAGGGACTTCAAGGAAAGGTATGCCCAATGTAGTTCCAATGAGTCTAACAAATCTCCTTTGAATTCTTTCAAGCCTGATTATGTGATATTGCATATAAGAGAGCTGTGATTTATGACTCAAGGGACGGAACGCGGGCGATGGAAGTCACTTCTGGTGCCGCGCAAGGTTCGATACTCGGCCCGGAACTGTGGAATTTTGCCTATGACAGCCTCCTGAGGTCCGAGATGCATGAGGAAACCACTTTGTTTGTGTACGCCGATGACGTCGCAGCTCTCATTGCTGCACGCAATGTTGAGCTGGCCCAACGTTGAACCCAGTCATGCATGTGGGCAACACCTGGATGTCCGATTAAGGTCTCTCGCTTGCTCTCAGTAAGACGGAAATTGTGATCCTCACGAAGAATAGGATCGACACGCGTTCCGAGTGGGAAGGGATGTGGTCCTATCAACTCGTGCTGCCGAGTACCTCGGAGTTATGGTGGACACCAAGTTAAGTTGGAGGGAACAGATCTTCCGTACGGTGGACTGGTGGACAAGGCCGCTAAGGTAGTCACTTACCTTGGTAGGCTGATGGCCGATTTCGAGGGTCCAAGATCCATTCCATTTTGTTTGACTTCTCCCATAAGGATTAAAAGGTGTTTATGGTGGCTCCCGCTACCCTCACAGGCCCGTACCTAGCGTTAGCCATACCGGTCCTGTCTTGCGACAAGGAGAGTTATGGAACAAGTCTCCAAATCACATTAAGGCGGATCGGACCCCCACAAGATCCAAGCAGAAAACATCTGTTGATGTCCGCGGTCCAGTCTAGAGGTGTGGCCAGACGCTCTCGATCAAGCGACTCGCCCGGGTTCAGCGCCAAGCGGCGCTCCGGGTGTGTTCCACCTACCGGACAGTGTCCGAGCCTGCCGTCCTGGTGTCGCCGGAGTCATCCCTGTCAAGCTCTTGGCAGGAGAGAGGAAGGCGATTTATCAGAGACAAGGTGAAATCGGCAAGAACAGAAGAGCGCTCCCGAACCTTCCAGCAGTGGCAACACAGCTGGGAGCACGACACCCGAGGACGATGGACTGCGCGACTTATCAAGCAGGTCCAACCATGGGTGGAACGGCGGCATGGGGAGGTGGACTACTACCTGACCCAATTTTTGACAGGTCACAGCTATTTTCGGTTGTACCTGAACCGGATGGTAAAGACCGGTTCACCGGACTGCATTTATTGCTTGGGCGTTCCCGACGATGCGGAGCACACCTTCTTCCGCTGCCCCCATTGGGAAGGGCTCCGACTGGAGGCCACTCAAATTTTTGGTGAATTTTCGGTGGACTTGGCCTGCCAAAAGATCTCGGAGGATGAGGGCAACTGGGATTGTTTATCACAGTTCGTCCGGGGCATCCTCCTGGAAAAGAAAACCGATCTGGCCCACGTGTGGCCCAGATCTCTTGATCGAGCGGCTGGATAAGTAGCGAGCCCCACGGGTATAAGCAAAATTTAGGCCTAGTCTGACGTAATGTGATAAACAATTCTAAGTTAGAATCCTAAAGAGTAGAGGAGTTTTTGTAGTGGGTAAACCCGTTTTTTACGGGGTCCCACACTACAAGCTGGCCCCATGTGTGCGTAATGCATTTTTCCTGCCTCTCCAAAAAAATAAATAAATAAATAAAATAAAAAAATAAATAAAATGGGGAAGGGGGAGGATGATTGTTTACTTATTTCAGGACATTTTCTGAATTTGTTTATAAGTCGGTCTGGCGCTGCGTGCGTCACGCCGCCTGCCCGCGCTGGGTGCAGCCCGCTTGCGCTCTCTTTGCCGTAATCTCAGTCTACATCAGTACACTCAGATGACAAACCAATAACATATTTTTAAACCTTAAGAAATATACTAAAACTTTTATTTGAAACATATTTACATATTATGGTTGATAAAAAATTTATATAGGGGAAAACAAAATTGTGTACTCTAAAATTTAACTTTTACCAAAGTTTTGATTTCATATCTTTTTAAATTTTGGTTTCAGAAAAAATATTTCTGTACAAAAGTTGTAGAAAAACTAATCACAAATAATCTTAAAAAAATTCCAACACGATAGTGTATGTAATACTCGGCCTGTGGCCAATAAAGTGAACCACTGTAATTCTCAGGGGGGGAAATTTTTGGAGGGGGTTGGGGGGGAAAGCTCAAGGGGGAGAAGCGGGGAATTTTTGGGAAAAGACACGTCTAATGTGGTTATATCACATATATAAAATCCAGCTTTCCACCAATTAGTTGCGACAAAGGGCAATTTTTGTCGTTTATTTACTGGGCTATTGGTTGAGTATTGAAAATTTTCCACAGAATGTATTTTATTTTAAAAATCTATAGTTAAATTTGTTAGGTTTTTATTCTTTGAGTACCCTTGGTGGCAAGCTTAATTAGAATGCATTTTACATTTCAAAGTAAACTGTTGGAAAAATTATTATTATTTTAATTTATAAACAATTAGCTTTCCCAGCATACTTTGCAATGCCAACTTGAGAAATTTTTTGCCCTTCAGGTGAGCTCGTTTGCTTCTCTCACTCGCCATCAGGTTTAGCTTGTTCACTGCGCTCACTTGCCGTCAAGTTTAGCTCGTTTGCTGCGCTCACTCTCCGTCAGTCTAGCTCGTTCGCTGTGCTCACTCGCGGGCAGCTTCAGCTCGTTTGCTAAAACTCACTCGTAGCAATTCTACAATATGCTCTAGTTTTTTATTACAAATTTTCTCTCAATAATTTAAATCAGAATAACTGTTTACAAAATTAATATTCCTTAATTTAATCATATGTTCCAAGATAAAAATGTTGCTTCCTTAAGAATAACATGGTAACTTTGAAGACGTGTGGGGTGGAGCCCTATGGAGAAATATGGATTAAAAGTATCCTATATGTTATTCCTGGTTCTAAGCTACCTTACCACCAATTTTCAGCCAAATCAGTTCAGCTGTTTTCGAAATATAAGTGGTGTAACTAACACGGCTTTCTTTTATATATATAGATTCTACATATAGAATTTTAGGAAATGCCGCCATAATATGCTACTTTGCAGAATATACAGTATTTTTGTCCATTATCATTATGACTTAACAATCAGTCAACAAGGAAGTGCATTACAATTTTTTAACTGATCCCACAACAAAATAGATAACTATGATTGCATGTTTATTTTTTATTTTTCTATGGGATTAACGTTATAGGTCGGTAATCAAACACATCACTGAAGGCGACCATTAACCAGATGTATGAAACAGTGACAGTTGCCAATAATGCCCAGCCAAGTTGAGTGATGGCGCGAGGCAGACGATGTTGGCTAAGGAGAGGTACATATATAAATGTGGTTTGCCAAAACAGTTACTTAACATCTCCATTACTTATATGCCGTTGTTAATATTTCGTTATGACATTTATAATTAGTGGATGATACTGGTACTGTATAGGCATACACTGCATTAATTTAAAAAAATAACTTTCTGGTAGGTATTCTTCTTCTCTTCTGATGTAAATTCTATAATCAGTAGTTTAGATTTTGTTTGGTTATTTAAATATTTCATTGTTTTGGTTTCTCAAAAAACCATTATTGGTCCTACATGAGTGAAGTACGCCATTTTATGGTTTTTAATGATATACATTAACCATTAAAATTTTTGTTTAACACTTAGGTTTAATTTTGCTGCCTGACCAATCTTCTCAGAAACAATGATTAAATTTTTTACAAGAAAAATTCGACTCCACAATTTGAACGTTATTATAAGATTTACCTCACTTGAACGAATTAACTTTCATCAGTATGATTTTTCGTATGTTTTTGGACGACAATGTTTTTTTAAGAATTTAGAATAAGTCCTGATGACATATATACTGGCCCAATGCAATAGTGAAACTTCATACTGTATAACAAAGATAGAAAGTAACGGAACTTGAAGAATGGAGGTTAAAGTTTTGGTTTTCATCAAAACGTAAATATTTTGTTTTTATTAAAACGATAATCCCATCACCATTTACTTTTGGATAGGTTTTGTGCAAATAATTTGAATCGTTCACAAATCAATACAATAATATACAATGAATTAGCTTTGATATTTATGACAAAAACCCAAAAATAGAATGGAAATGATGGACGAGTTGGTGTTCTCCGCACTGACAGAAACAGAGAGAATTGATTAGGCCTACATGTCAGAGTGGGGAATCGAATACAGAATACATCATCAGAATTTGATCTTCCATATGCGTTGCAACGGTGGGCGAGTGAGCTAAAAAACTATTCTCGATAATGTAGCGAGAATAATTATCATTACAAATTTAAAGTCTGTAATAGTCCTATATAATATTAAAATGTGTATTTCTGAGGCACGCCCTGAAAAAATGATCTAAAGATTTTATCTGATACTTCCATTGTAGGAAATACGCTAGGTTTATGTCTTCAATCATATTTGATCTATGGACAAGTTTACACTGCAAAAACAAATCAATCAATCCCGCCAACAACCGACACCTCGTTTTCTGGAAAAATCCCTTGTACTTAGGACAGAGAATTTTCAAAACTTTTCGGCTTACATTAGATTAGAAAATAATTTGTCAAAGTTTAAGAGTGAACTTAAGTCTTTATTAAGTCCTTTTATTAAGTCAGTCATTTTACAACTTAAATGAATTTTATGAGTTTTGTCAATGCTACCCCAAAATACCTAAACCTGGTTGGTACTCACCAAACAAACAAATCAAACTAAAACCCCAAACCTCCATCCAAACCAAATAACTGATACGCCCCCAAGAACAGTTATTGACGGATCCAACGCCGCCTGTGGCCAGCAACTGGATGACCTTCAAACTACCAAGTAAGTACGGTAAGTAAGTAAAAGTACCAAGTAAGTACTGAGATTTAAATTTTATTAAGATTATTTTTAGAATTTAAATTTTGAGTTAAAATGCTTAATTGTTCTATAGGGACGATAAGACCCAAGTAGTGTGATACATTTAGTAGGAACGTAGCTCAGATAATCTTGACAAAGACATACTATACATTTTCTTTAAGTGAAAATTATTTAAACGAGTTGTTGCCAGTCGATACTCGACGAATACAGCTCCAGTCCAGTCTGAGCTCTAGGCAGATGGTGTGAAATTTGTATAAAATGAAAATAAAACACAATCACATAATGAAATAAACTAATTGTCGCTCCCTAATACAGTACTCTGAATGAAAACTTAATGTTAATAAACACTATCCCTTTTCGTCAGTCATCGTTGTATTTTAATTTGAAAGTAAACAAAAAACTAAATAAATTAAAACAACGGAAGGGAGACAGGTTATTTTTATGAAGACAGCTGTTTGTTTTCATGAAATGAATCATAGGTAAACTTTGAAAATTTTTCTTATATTTAAAATACATGGAAACTTTAAAGTCCAATAGGGCGAAGCACATTGAACTGAGGGTGACAAAAATTATTCCTTGACGTCTACAGAGAATTCCCTTTAATTTGACACCTCAATCATCAAAATCGGTTCTCAAATAAATGAGTTTTGCTGCTCACAAGAAATTCCTTATGGAATTAGTAAGATAGATAAAAGGCAAAGATCAATGGGAATACAAGTAGTATACTATTTCCTCTTGGGGTAGCCTATTCAAGTAAAAACATACAAGTTTTACGTACGGTGATAGGCATATAATAGCAAGGAGTATTCTTTTCTTTAATTGTCTAAAACAGTTTTTTGCTCAAAATTTCTTTTGCCTATAACTTTGATTTGTTATAATACAAAAAAACTTTTTAGATAAAACTTGACTGAAATTTTTAGATTCTGAATATTAAAATTAAAATATTTTACTTTGAATAGTTTTTTTTGTTGATATTTTAGACAAGTTGATTATTGTAATACAAGTATGTATTTTTCATCAAAAAAAAAAAAAAAAAAAAAAAAAGGAAAAAGAAAAAAACATTAATTTTTCTGATCACAAAAATACCAAATATGGCCTATTTATTTACCATAATAATTATTTAATTATAATAAATGTGCTGTTTACTGGCATCCGCTGTTCACATGAAACAATGGTGTAAATCAGCTGTTTCATGGTAGCAGCGGATGCCTGTAAACAGCTGATCAACAATACAAGCAACAAAATATGAAACACAGCTCATTTAGGGGAGAGCGGGATAATACCGTACGGCGGGGCAATACCGTACACCGTATTTTCAGACAAGCTGAAGGATGCAGTGAGCGCTAGGACGTGCTGCTGTATAGCAGAAGAAATGCGAAACCGATAGAGACAATCGGGGAGCGTCCATCTTGACAAACGCATGGGTGACGAAAACTTTTATTGTTTAGTCAACTTTCCTTCTAATTTTAGTGACTTACTTAAGCTGATGTAAGTGAAACTTGCTATTACTTACTGTATTCAAACTAGTGGTTTTGAATAGCTCATATCTTGCGCTATTTTTAAATACCAAACACAAACCCTAAAGTGTTCTTATTTTAGGTCATGGTTGGAAATGCTACGTCATGTCGTTTTGGGGCAATACCGTACTTCTTGCATGGGGCAATGCCGTGCAGGGTGCAAGGTGTTTATTACAAATAAAAAATGTATTACGTGGTATTTTAATTATAATGTAAACTTATATTTTCTTTTTTATATTAATTCAATATTAAAAAACAAAAAAATTATATAAAATTTTCTTTTTTTGCATTATTTTTAATTTTGATATTAAAAATGTATTATGTATTGTTTGGATTATAGTGTAAGCTTATGTTTTCTTCTTTTTTTTTATGAATTCAATACTTAAAAAACATATATATTGCATTTTCCTTTTTTACACTATTTTTTAACTTGTGTACGGTATTGCCCCGGCACTTGGGGCAATACCGTACAGTGTAAAGGTTTTGTAAAATGGGTTTAGCACTCAAAGTTAGTTAGAAATTCCGCATATGAAATAGATAATTTGTGGCAAATCAAATTGTCTTCCAAATGAGATGTTTGCCACTTTCACTGAAGTTTCCATATTGAAGATAAAAAATAATATAGCTTAAGTGCACGGTATTACCCCGCTCTCCCCTACGCCATTGTTGCAACACACGCTATTGAAGCATCCTCAGCATTTCAGGGTTGCTTATTAATCACATTTTTTATAATAAAATAATTAATATGATAAATAAATACGCCACATTTGGTATTTTTGTGATCAGAAAAATTAGTTCTTTTTCAAGATGGTGAAAAAAATACATACTTGTAGGCCTATGACAAATAATTAACTTGGCTAAAATATCTAAAAAAATATATAAAAAAAAACGGTTCAATGTACAAATTGTTAATTTGAATATTCTGAATCTACATAAAATTTAGCGAAGTTTTATCTAAAAAGTTTTTTGTATTATCATAAATAACAAAGTTATAGGCAAAAGAAGTTTTGAGCAAAAACAGTTTTTTTTGCACAGTGAACGAACCAGTAGAAATATCTGGGATTTTTACACGTCATTTTGTTCAGCTTATAATTCCGCACTACTTTGCTAATTTGACCTTTCCTGTAACTCCTATAGTTTGCGAAATCCCAATGGTGAGCATAAAAAATGAACACACTGTAGAGTGACTCATATTGCAAAAATGTAATGTCCGACGATTACTCTCGATAGAAGTCACAGATCAGTCTCAAATTTCAGTTAAATATGCTTTATGCAATTTTTAAGGCTAAGTTTGTTGTTGAAAACGTTTGGGTGGATATTAATAAAATAAATTTAAAATGTAACTTTTTCATTTTCCCCATAAGAAATGCAATTTAGTCTTTTTTAGTAGTCGGTTCTTTGTTTACATTTTTGGCAACGTCTTTGCGAGTCTTAACAATCAAGACTGAGACGTTCTGATTGGTCTACTGACCGGCTCAATTCCAGTTCAGACCAAATTATTGGATTCAGAACAGAGCGGGACGGGAGCGGAGTGAATTATAGTCCGGTTAGATAGCGGTGGCGGCTGAGGGATTAGGACGGCCGGGGAGGCCTCCCTTCTCCTCGCCAACCCTCGGTCGGCCGCTCCGGGCCTGGGCCATGAGTCACCCACTGGGCAAGAGGTGCGATTAGTACAACTTTTGTTACTTCGAAATATATTGTCATCTAAATGCCATTTTTGAAACCTTTATAAAATTACAAGAAAATCAAGCCCAAGAATGATGTTAATACGATAACATTGAGTATTCCATTTCCAAAATTAAATTAAGACTTAAAATATTTACAACCACCGTATTAACATCGTTCTTGGGCTTAATTTTCTTGTAATTTTATGAAGGTTTCAAAAATGGCATTTAGATGACAATATATTGTGAAATAACGAAAGTTGTACTAATCGCACCTCTTGCCCAGTGGGTGACTCATGGCCCAGGCCCGGAGCGGCCGACCGAGGGTTGGCGAGGAGAAGGGAGGCCTTCCCGGCCGTTCTAATCCCTCAGCCGCCACCGCTGTTTAACCGGACTATAGTCGTATAAACAAAAACAAAGTTGTTTTTCAAGGATCAAATGTTTTGAATGTGACAGTCCCTAAATGCTAAAGTTCAAATTTCTTCTTCGAATAGACGCTTAAGGGAGGTACGAGGGTACCAAGGTCTGTAGAGGAATAAGCATATAACTTCTTCCCAGGTCAGCTGAATAGTTTTTTTGTGTTCCGGATATGAAGCATCTAAACTAAAACGGAAGTCAAGTTACGTTATAATATTTTACCATTACACAGCTGATTGAAAAAGAGAATGAAGCAGTCTAGCCACGGGTACGATATTTATCGTAACGACACCATATTACTCTATTTTACATTTGGATTATTAGTTAATAACAAACCATTTGGTAATGACTAAATTAAAAATTATCAATCTAGGTAAATTTAAAACCATAAATTCTTCTTTAGTTTGCTTTGCAATTCCTTATTTTAGTAATAATAGTTGAGACAAAAATCTCTGTCACAAGGAGAACGATTTTTGTTCCCTGCAGCGTTGGCAACACTTGCAACGCAAAGAGTACTTGGCAATAACAAAGAGTAAAATGTTGGTTTTTTAACAATTTTTTAACCAACAAAACCTCAATGGCGACATCCACGGATGTCGCAGAAAGTGACACCATTGCTCTTATGGGATGTAGCTCACCTGACCCTGGCCTACAGTCACCTTGCGAGGGTACTGCTAGTTCTGTATAGGACTGTACTTTCATTACTTGTAGTAGGCTTTTGGCATTATTGGTGTTGTAATGCTTAAGGTTTTAAGGCATAGGTTTAGGTTGCCCCTAGGGTATTTCCTCGTTAGGTATCCTCCCTGTGTTCCAGCTTTCAACAAATTTTCCTGGAACTGGTCCTAATTAGATAATGGCCATCATACCTTAGTTTTAAAAGGTGAAAATATTTGTTACTTTTACGTTTTTCTTTTTCAAATACATCTCATTTTACCCAGGTCTATGAACCCAACATTTATCTACAAGGAAAATAATTAAAATAGATATTTAAAAATGCCTTTCGAAATAGGGTAATACCGGTATTAACGGTTTTATAAGGGTGAAGAACATTCTTAAAATGGTGGTTATAATGTTGAAATTCGCTCGACGTTAGTTTCGTGCGTAAACTTCAAGCAAGTTTCAAAGAGGAGGTGACAAACAAATTTCAAGCAGTAACAGGAGGAAGACGATGTCATCATATACAGTTGAAGAAACAGGACGTTGCCAATTCTATCAAATCAAGAACTAACTCTGAAATGCCTTATGAATAATGATTTTATCTGACAACAAAAACATGAAATTTGAAAGTTTATGCGACGGATAAGTTGGCCTTGTACGGAGCCCCGAGAACTTGCAAAAGTAAGTTGGGTCACAAAGTCACGCCGTACTAAGTATTCATTCTTACATAATTTGATTTCAAATTAAATGTTCCAGCAGTTTAGCGCCCACATTTTAGTTATCCAATTGACTTGGTTTTTTTACCATAAACTTAAACAAATTATAGGCCAGGCCTAATGCTTTACGCTAAGATGGTCTAATAGAATACGCTAAAAGGTATATAATTAAAAAGTAGATTATTTATCATAAATATAGGCTCATTATAACTAGCCTAAATAAGAATGTTATTTAACCGCTCGTTTTAAAATTAGACAAACATCAGTATGCTGTGTGAGAAATGCATTCTTAAATTAAACGATTATTTCGGCTTCTCCGATAAACTGGGTTCTGGGTTTCATAAGCTTGAACTATAAAAAATAAGCTTATGATTTTATAATATAGGGGTGAGAGTCTCTACTTAGACGTGTTGAAAATTACAAGTTATAGTTAACCTGAAGTTTACACTTCCTCATGGAATTTCAAATGACACAACACTCTATTTTAAAATCGAACCAAAACCCTTGTTTTAATGTAAACAAAGAAGATATGTCTTTCGGATCCCATACTATGCTTATGAAGGACGTTTTACGTAATTTCTCATTTTCGGGTCTTTTGGAAAAATCACTAATTTTTCCTGTCCAGCTATCCTACAGTTTTTTAAACGCTTACTTACAATGTTGCTCCACATTTCTTCCCTTACAGAGTTATAAACACTGTAATATTTATATTCATTTAGAATCTAACTTTAAATCATTGACTATATGTACACTAACATGCATAGACTTCTCATCCAATTTATTTTGTTAGATACCGAAATTTTAAACGTTCGTGTACGCCGCGACAGAAGAGTCGTTAAGCGATGTTGTTCAGCTGGATTTGCAGCTGCTGCAAAAACATTTTTTCATCATACCATTGGGATAAACGTTGTTTTCGGAACGGTCAGCTGTGATCGAAACTAGTTGATTCCCGGTGGGTTGGATAAACGTGTTGGTAAACAAAGTTTTCGGGACTAGACCTCGAAACAGTGGTTTTCGGGACTAGGCCGGAAAAAAACTTCCAATATTTGACACCACTAGCGCTGCTATTCTGCTTACAGTAACTTAAATAGTGATGGCAAAATTTCTTGAAAAATCGATTTTTGATATATCGATGTATCGAAAGAGTATAATCGATTTCGATAAAAAATCGTGAACAAAACATCGATGTCAAAAAATCGATGTATCGAATGGTAAAAATCGAATTTACCGAAAAATCGATTTTATTTTGCCATCACTAAACTTAAACCTCGTTGACTCCAATATACAAATGTCAAACAGCTGATTGTTTAGTTGTAAATAGTTCAAATACAAGATAAACAAATAACAACGTAAGAGGGGGTATATAGGTAAAAATTTATTAATTTTTATCCAAACTGTATATTTAATATAGGTGGTATGATGAAAAGTACTGTTCGTAACTCGTCCGAAAGTGGTATATCGGTGCTCGATCGAATTCAAGTACTCGGCTTCGCCTCGTACTTGAAACTCGATCTTGCACCGATAACGACCACTTTCCGGACTAGTGACGAAATATACTATATCACAACATAAACATGACCCCCAGGTATAAAATGTTACATCCTTGATTGAGAAGAGTGGTAGCATTGACTATGTATACTAACGTGGATACCTCTCTGGCCTATTTGAAAAAAATACTGCTCCTGATGACTGGCCCAGGGTATTTAAAACGTTTGTGCTCAGTTTTTAAATCAAATTTGACATGTTTGGCACTTTAAGCCCTCGATGGAGTTGACGATTTTTAACAAACCAAGGGGAATTGGTTGCAGTTAATTCTTAGGAACTTGTTCTGAAATACTTGAAGTTTATTCAATTTAAATTTTGGAAGGCAAGGCCCCCATATTGGAGAGCCATAAGTTATAAGTGGCCTAAAAATACTTTGATAAATTAATAAAGCACATTAAATTTTAAGAGGAGATTTCCGGATGATAACAGGGCCGGATTTATTAATATGGCGCCTGTAGGCTATCCATTTTTGCCGCCCCCCCCCCCCACAAATAGGGACAGACTCGTACATAGTTTTTAGTGTGACTTATATTGGGGAAAATTAATCTTAAAATACGCACCAGATTAATTTGATGTCTCAATGTATGAAAAGTAGGTATATCAATTGCTTTTATGAACTATGTATTCTTTAATTGAATACTTACACGTCACTTTAATCTTGATTCTGCGTCACTTTAATTCTGGATAGTTTGGTTGTTTGGCAGAACAGCTCCGCCAGCCAAGTAGTGCGGTAAATTTTTCGTTCCCTTCATAAATAAAAGTTCATATTTTTCATGGAGTAGGTTATTATAAAATCAAAACCATGCGTTTGTTGTCATTATTTTGTGGCATTATATTCGTAATATCCAAAGGAAATAACTAGTTGCGAAACACTGGGAGCGCTCGAGTATAGTTCCCTTTTTCTGGGCCTTATACAGACTGTAAGTGTCATTACAACGATTGCCCTAGATGGAAAAGGTGTTAAAAGATTACGGTAAGTGGGGTAAATTCGTATGAAAAGAATAAACATAATACTATATTTCCATTCCCTCAAATTAATACACTTTAATCAGAAAGATGGGCCTAAATTCTGTTATCAAATTAGTAAAACTATTTTCATTTTTTTTTTTTTGAATTGACAAAGTGCCGCCCCTAAAATTTTGCCGCTATAATCTCCAGCCTATTCAGCCTATTTAGAAATACGGCCCTGGATGATAATAGAAACATGTGTGCCAATCTTGCATTTGCTTGGTTTAATTTTGAATTTATATGCTGCTTATAACTTAATTTCGTGTCTAATAAAACACCCAGAGATTTCACAGTTTGATAATTGCCTTTCCAAGGAATTATCTTATCATTAATATCTATATTTCGTTAGGGTCAAATTTCTTCAGTGAGAATATTTTTGCTTCACATTTTTGAGGGGTTAAGAGAAATTTTCCAATGAGAGAACGAGTCTAACAATAAACCCATATCAGACTGAAGCATTTCAACTGAAGAATCTATGTTTTGGTCTTGGGCAATCAATACAGTATCGTCGGCAAAAAGAGAAAGGGTGGATTGAGCCGGCATAGGTATGTCATGCATATGTTAAACAAAACGGGTCCTAATATTGAGCCTTGAGACACACCAGCACGTATTTGACGAACAGTGGAATGGGTATAGTTAATTCTTATTGAGAAGGTACGGTCTTCTAAGAAGGACGAAATAGTTTTCCGAAATAGTAGCTTGGAAGTCCGATTTGATATAGTTTATATTGAAGGCCTGGTTTGGTGCCAAACTTTATCGAAAGCCTGAGCCACATCCAAAAACAGAGCTGCAGAATGCTTTAAACATTCTATAACGGAGGGTTATGTTTATGTTGTCATGAAATTTTTTGCAGCACTGTAAATCCAGCTGCATAATGTCAACATCGATTGCAACAACTCTGCATGTCGCGGCGTACACGAACCTTTCAAATTTCTGTATCAAACGAAATACATTGGATGAGAAGTCTATTCCCGGTAGTTTACATAGAATAGTCAATAGTTAAAAGCCTCTTTACGTAACTTGACGAATGAATTTGCACTACTATTCAGTTAAAATTATTGGATAATAAGCTGTTCCATGAAAATTAGCATCTAACGTAAGCTCCATCATGTTTTGGAAAAGTAACCCCTCTCTCCCCCTCAACCATGCCACCTGTTTTTGGCCATTCGTCAATTTATGTGGCGAGACTAATAAAGTATACGAATAAAAAGTACAGTCCTCCACAAAAGCACTCACCAGCCGACAGTCCGAGGAGCACGCCCGCCGCGGTGACCATCAGGAAGAGGTTCTCCCGGAGCCAGCGTCCCACCCGGGACCCTCCCTCGCTGGACGCACTGGACATCTTGTCGAGCCGGTGGGGCGGAGCCCTGGGGAGCGACATGGCCATCACTCGGGGGAACGGTACGGGGGTTAGGGAATCAGAACATGTGGGAGGTACACTCGGGTTGTATACACTTCTGAGTCACCATGAAAATGCGTTGAATTCTTTCAGGGTGAAAGTTTTTCTGAGGAGCAACTTATAGTTATTCCTTTTTCACAAAGAAGGAATTTAATTAGTATAGTTTCTAAAAAATACAAATTAATACACAAAGAGGAAGTAAAGAGGGAGGTTTTCAGTGCAACAACTACTGTAAGTTGCTATTCAATAGCCATTTTTATGACTAAAAATAGTACTGTTAATGAATGAATGAATGAATGAATGAATGAAAAGTGCTTTATTTTCTCAACATAAATTACATTCGATTTTTACAATTTTATATACAATATAAGTAAATAAAGACAACTACAACATTTCCAGAAGCACATTCAGCAATGGTCTTACGACCGTCTGCTGGGTTGACAGGCTATAACTATACATTTATGAAAAAAGTCCCTTCAACAATAAACATTTTCCAGTACATTTGACATAAAATAAAATAAACAATAACAGTTAAATTGCAAAATCAGCCTTATCTTAACATAGTATTTTTTCAATAATTAAACTCTGATACCAAATTCCATCTAAAAAACCAAGCCTCCTTTAAAAAATATCCTAATCTACACCAATCCCATCCATTCATGATATTAAAAAATTCATGGCGAGATAATTCTTTTTTCTTCAGCCACTTTTTTCTAATGTAAGATAAAATAGGGCATTTTGCAACAAAATGGAAAATGTCTTCAATTTCGTGTTGGTTGCACAATGAGCAGAGAAAATTAACATTATCCATCCAAGGCTTATAATTTAAATTTATTGACTCAGTGCGTGCCTTAAAAACCCAACGCATCACCGTGTCCGGTGTTCTATCTGAAAGATAAGAGTTATCTCCAAGGTCGAAATCCAGCCGAGGATAAGAGGTGTGATGGCGCCCCGCCATCGGGATCGGGATATGGATCGTTACAAACGCAATAGTACTGTTAATTTTATAACGAACTACATATTACTATTTAACACAAGTAATACATTAGAAAAAATGCGTGTTCAATTTAGAAAATTAAAATAGGTAGTTAATTGAAGAATCGCATTAGCTGTTTTAGGTTGATGAGATGAAGCTACAACATGTGTTTTGTTATTGATGAATCACTTCGATCACATTGTCAAATCAGCTGATGAAGAGGTCTAGGTAACTTAAATAGCTAACTTAGATAAGATCAGGTGATGTGATAAATACAGTATCACATAACCTCAAATAACATTTTAAACAATTTATGAAAGAGGATCATTTTTACAACACGTTAAAACAAAAGCCACATTAAATTATTACAATCAACTTATCAAGTGTTTAAAAAATGCATAAATAATTTATAAAACAGGTATAAATTTAACATTTACAAACAGTCCCTTTGAAGGCACAATGAATCGCAAAAGTTGATATTTTATTCACAACTTCACTCGATGCAATACATTGTATACTCAAATAATTTATATTTTATATTAAGAGCATTTCATCCATTAAACCTATATTTTACACTAATTTACGAGAAAAATATCATAAACGCGTAATTGTTTCTGTGACAACAATAGAATCAGCTGATTGTATTCACTGTTCCACGACCACGAAAACCCTATTCGTACGTCCGTCAGCACTGTACTGAGATGCAGAGGGTGGTTTGGGCGGGAGCTCTGGGCTTCCCTCCTAGATTTCCGCCCCAAAATATCGATTCTTCCCCATTTCAGTCCATGACCATCGCAATGTTTTGTAGTCCACGCGCACCACGAGGTTGTAAACATATGTTATTTTGAGCCGATGGAATGATAAATAATGTAAATAAATAGAATATTGTTTTGTGAACGTTCCCACGGCGTTATAAGAAAAGTATTGCAGTCTAAGAGCCAGTGAGCCTATAATATTATCAGTTACTCTACTGTACCTACCTTACATGAAATGGATATTATAAAAGTCCACTGGTTTGGAGTCACCCAAGGGTGAAAATTTGATCCACATATTTTAGGAAAGCTGCCGTTTTGATATATCAATATATACTGTTAAACATACCTGAAAATGGAAACGGCAGACGGTTACCGCGGTTGCTACGTCACGGTAGATAATACTAAAGCGTAAAGAAGTAGACATAAGTTTATAAGAATAACATTTATACAGAAGACTTATTTTCACTTTATTTACCATACGAATATTATATTTCAATTAAATTAGTTATAATATTGGCCATCTAGCATAATGACCCCTTTTCATTATTAAATAACATTAATACTATATTTTCACACATCAAACCTGCAGTTTTTAATAAATGTTTGGTCGAAAAGAGTTTCTTCTTTATCTTCAAAGCCGTCGACGTAACAACCTCGGTAACCGTCTGCCATTTCCATTTTCAAAAATTGTTAACAGTATATTTTAAAATATCAAAACGGGAGCTTTCCTCCTGGTCCTAGTTATCAATTCATACAAGAAAATATATAATATTTACATTACATTTTACATATTACATTTTATTGACTCATTGCCTTGGAATTATTAGCCTATTACTTGTCAATTTAACTTATTTAGATCCAGAAACAGTAAAAAATGTGCATAGCTAGAGCAACATGCAAGGAGAATGGCCAACTGATTATGTTGACACCTTTCTCGATCTCTCCTCCTCCATTATACATTCATACGAAAAAAGTTTTTTCTCATCTTCAAAGCATCTTCCGTGACGTCACAACCGCAGTAGGCGTCTGCCGTTTCCATTTCCCGGTAACAGTATATTTTGATATATCAAAACGCCAACTTTCCTAAAGTATGTGTGACAGTGTCAGTTGTCAAATGTTTACCCTTGGATGACGCCAAACCTATCACCGGGGGACTCTTATAATATCCATTTCATTTAAGGTAGGTACAGTATAGTAACTGTTAAAGTATAGGCTTTCCTAAAATATGTGTGGTCTGTTGTTCACTGGCTCTTAGACTACTACTACTGCACACTTAAACAACAAATTTACGTTTTTATGAGGAAAAATAATTGTTTTACCATCTAAAATTCTGTTTTGCAAAATTTACTGCACTTGATCTTTTATGTGCCTATTCCTAGAATGGCTTTTACGATTTATGTTTTTATTTATGGAATATCACATGAGCTAAACTGATTCAAATGTGTATTTTTACACTGATTTTTTTTTATTTCATAAATATCCTTACACCTCCAGAGTTTATTTTTGTACAAATAAAAAGTATGGAGGATAATTAAAGTAGTGTCAAATTGTTGGTGCTGGGCCAGTTCAAGGTCACCTGAGGGATGACGTCATCGAGGTCAATGACCTCACCGATGACGTCATCGATTGCGTCATCGATGACGTCATCACCAATGACGTCATTTCGATGACGTCACACCCATGACGTCACAGAAATGACGTGCTGATGACGTCATCACCCCTCACGTCATCAAAATGACGTCACCGACGCCACTAAGGTCAAGGTCACGCCGAAACTTAAAATTTTTTGGCACTTTTGCTGTTTCTCGCACTACGCTCCTAGTTTCAGTCCGAGTCCCCGTGACCTTGACCACTTGGAGCGAATTTTCGACGAGAAACGGCAAAAGTGCCAAGTTAAACTCGAGTTTCTGACATGACTCTGCCTAAATGGGCAATCGGTTATCCCTCAGGTGACCTTGAACCAGCACAACACCAACAATTTTATATTACTGTGACCTTGAAAACTTAACAACGGAGCGCCGACACCGATGCGCACCCCACGACAGCCACCGAGTGACTGACTGTCAGGCTCTGTGTACTCTAGGTATATCGGCTTGAGAGACTAAGACTCTAAACTGTCAGGAATGGGAGTAACTAACTGAATTTTGCAAGGAAAAGTCATTTCATCCAATATTTTAAACAAATCTTCATCAGTAAAACTGACATTAGTCTGTTTGGTATAAAACCTAGGGTGTCCGCGCAACAGTTTGCGCCACTTAGCTAAAGTCGAAACCCTTTTGACTTTGAGTGGTGGACAGTGAGCAACTAATAAAGTCTTAACACGGCTAAGTTTCTTACCTAAAACGTCCCGCGACATGGCTTCCCCTCACAAAAGTCCGCACAATACTAAGAGACTGTTGTTAGCGCAGGAGTCAAGGGAAAAGTGGAGGGGGAAACGGCAGGAGCGGGGGAAGGTCACAGTGGTGGGGGAAGGTGAGGTTGTACGCTGGAGTATCGCATCACTTCACCATGAGCTGTCCTACAGTCAACACACTGTTCTCTTGGCCCGAGTTGGCGTTAGAAGAAACATTTCTGTACAGCTTAGGCTGTGAGAGTCGAGGAAGCAAAGTCAAAGTGGAAATTGTGTTAAACTCCAAGATGAAGAGTCTCCTAAACAAACTAATTGTATCCCTGCAATCCCCTATAACTTTAGAGAAATACCACTTTATAAAGCGACACCTTAGTCTTTGGCAAAACGAATTGGAATTGGAAAAGATTACAGTAAAATTAATTTAACTTAAAACTTGGACTGGACACTCATGGCGATACCACGTGGCGTGCAAACGCCACCCTAAACATTACAAGTTAGGTTATTGAGCACCTCTGGTACGATAACCGACGTGCTAGAGTTAAAGTGTGATGACCTTGAGTCAAAACACTGAAATACTACAAGTCGATATCGTCCCAGAGTTAAAGTGTAGTGACCTACATTCAGAACTTGTAAAATTACTTACATATAGAGAGCTAGAGAACAGCGAGACGCACCGCATGGAAGCCGGAGACATACTGGCGAAGCAGTGTTGTGCAGCCTAGGGACCCAGTTGTGGTGGGGGTATAGCCAACACTTAGAGTACAAGTGTTGTGGGTGACCTTGACCCACTTAACTTACCTGACCCCCCCCCCCCCGACAAAAAGTGCGCCCCCCCACCCGACAAAAAGTGCGAGCCCCCCCCCCGACAAAAAGTGCGAGCCCCCCCCCGACAAAAAGTGCGAGCCACCCCCCCCCACCCCCACCCCCCCCACCCCCGACCCCTCCCCCACCCCTGATATCCTGGGCGTGGCAGCCCCGGTGGGGATATAAGGGGGCCCGGCCAGAGCCGGCTCGCAGTCCACTCCCGCGCGTTGAACGTGAACGATCGGGACGGACCGCCATAGGCATCACTAAACACTGAATGGCGCCTTCAGTGTTTAGCGAAGTCTACTCTAACCTTAAGACTTGTATTAGTTGTAAGATATTGCGCTTGCGTTTGGGTATTGCGAATTGTTTTATATGAGAGTGTTTCAATTGTACCCTATGTCTCCTGTGTGTCTTTTATACTTTGTGTCTTGTTTGTCATATGTATTTAATGTGTATGTGCTTGTTCCAGCATTGACTACGTTGAGCTCAATTATGTGTTGTAAGTGTGTTATATTTATCTAAAGTGTATACGCTTGTTTTAGCATTCCCCCTTGAGCTTTTTCAATGCTCAAAGTAAATTGTAAAGACAGGGAACGGGAGTAGGCCCCCGTGTAAAGCCACTTTTTATAATTGTTAGGCTCCTCTCATGCATGCTTCAATGCGGCTGAGAAATTGGAGTTGGTCCGTTTGTACGCTTATATGGGGGTAATGAGCCGATGGCCTCTGCACTCGGACCGAGGACGTAAGCCACTAGGGTGTCCTCAGTTAGTTTCCCTTCTGGAAACTCAAAATTATGTAAATGAAACTTTGTTAGCTATTTGTGTGTTTTGTCCCCAAGGCCCCCGAACATTCGTGGTTCGCCATGGATGTACGGGGGCCGAAATTTTTTAATGTTCGTTTGGCCTTGACCTAGTAAGAACTTATACAAATTTACTGCATTGCTGAACTTAAATATTAAAGATAGGGAACGGGAGTAGGCCCCCGTGTAAAATAGTATTTTTTATTCCAACGTTAATACACTCCTTCATGCATGCTTCAATGCGGCTGAGAAATTGGAGTTGGTCCGTTTGTACGCTTATACGGGGGTAATGAGCCGATGGCCTCTGCACTCGGACCGGGGACATAAGCCACTAGGGCTGTCCTCAACCTCTTTCAAAATTATTATGTAAATGACTTTTTGTTAGCTATTGGAAAAGTTATTTGTTAGCAATGCAGTAAATGCGTAAGTCTTGCGTGGTGAAGGTTAGACAACATTGGATGTTGCCTGTTGTCATAGTTGGGTCTCTTCGGAGGCTACAGCGATGACAACCCAAGTGCCCCACACCCCCATAGGGGGGTGTGGGGCTTATTTTTTTAAAAGTTTCGCGTGACCTTGAACCAAATATTAAAGTCTTTCTTTGGATTTTAACTGGTAGGTATTACTAACACACAAGTCTGGAGTTCCCCATATTTGTATCTTTTCGGAGACTATAGCGATGGCAACATAAGAACGCCCATAAGGGTTTATTTTATAAACCCCCCCCCCGACAAAAAGTGCGAGCCCCCCCCCCGACAAAAAGTGCGAGCCCCCCCCCCGACAAAAAGTGTGAGCCCCCCCCCTGATATCCTGGGCGTGGCAGCCCCGGTGGGGATATAAGGCGGCCCGGTTGCACGCACTTCTCATTCTTGCTCCAGCCTTCGTTGGAAGTGCTTCTCCGTTTTTTGCAATTAACGCTCTCTCCACCGCAACATGCGCTTCAAGAACTATCCACCCGTTCTCCCATACATCAAATCGAATCCAACCAACACGTCTACTCCGACCAACACATCTACTCCGACTTCAACCTCCGCTGCTCCGATTCTCCAATCGTGTTTGATGAGCACAATCCTCAGCTGTTTGGAGATGCCGTCGGCTCCTTCAATGCCCAGCCTATCTCCGCTGCTACCAACGGAACGAACAAGTCCAAGTGTCAGTGGTGCTGGTGATGCTCTGTCGACTCCAAGAGGGGCTGGCGCTCACCCTGCAAGCAGCCGAGTGCTCATAGCATCACCACCAATCTCACTGCTGTCAGATTCTGATTCGGAGTCAGCGGTCTTTGAGGAGAAGAAGAAGTCGAGGTCCAAAATCATTCCCTACTCACGTACCAAGAAAATCCTTTCCTATACAAAGTCCCAATGTCCACTACCCGTATCCCCCATGCCATCCACACCAGACAAACCATCCCGTAAATCGATCCTTTCCCCAGACAATTCCACCTCACCAAAAGCCAACATTCCATCCACATCAGTCAAACCATCCCGTAAATCGATCTTTTCCCCAGACAATTCTACCTCACCTAAAACCATCATTGATCTAACCCATTCTCCTACCCGACCCAAAATTGTTTGCAAATTGCCCCTTGACCGTGCTAAACCATCACCCTCCATCCTTTCCAGCCAGCCTAAGTTAGATCAAGCGCCGCTCCAAAACACTAAGAGTCCAACACAAAAGAAACGTAATCGTGTTAAATGCCCTGCTGGCAAGCGTGATAAATGCGATTATGTTTGGTTTAGCAGAGAGGCTGTGGTTCTTTGTTGTCCGAATTTTGCTCTTCCAGAAAAAGATCGTTGCCAACGACACTTAAATAAGAAAATCAAAATTCCGACACCAAAGCCCTATAGCCTTAATATTATGCCTGAAAAGTCCAAGTTCAAACATCCCAACAGTCCGCAGAAGCTGAAAATTAATAGGCTCAAGAGGGACAAAAAATATTATTTCATTGTTCAAGCTTATGGAGCATTTAACATAAATGTGCAAATCATTCTAAAAGGTGATGGCCGCCTTCATAGAATGAAAGTACCACCTGCGATGGTACAAAGAGAATTTTTTGTCCCCGGGGCCTATTTAATTCGAAGAAAAGGATGCCTATCTGTTTGGGAAATGGATTAGGACATGGGCTGACTAAAAAAAATCAAAATTGTTTAAAAGTGTTGGACATTAATTAAATTTCTTCTTCCAAATTAATTTTTCCAAATTTAGTCTCAACCCTCTTAAAGTAAGGGAGAGGGGTATTATACAAGTCAACTAATAAAAAAAATACTTGACTTGTATAATACTTTAACTTGGCGGTGATGTAAAGTCACTGGGACAATCTCAAACCGTGTCCTTGAGGGTGAAGACTAAGTTACAAATAAAAACTTACCTCCAAACACTTGTAGCAAGCTACAAGTGTTTGGAGGTAAAAATTTTTCAAAGTTTAAATGACCTTGACCCATATAAATTACTGTTTAAAGTAAAGTGCTAACCTTACAACTAATGTCGTGTATCACGTGATACCCCCACTCTAACGCTCTTACTAAGCTTGTATGAACCGTTCATTTGCTTCAGTCTGTTCCTGTGCTCCGTGGTAAACATGTCACGGTACAATTACAAAGGTGGTGACTTCGTGATAGATCAACACAATGCTTGGGAAGTGCTAAACCGGCATAGAATGGAAGTTGAGTATTGTATAAGACGAGATGGGTCTACATTTTATCTATGTATTATAAACAACCAAACTTATAAGTACGAACACTGGACAAAAATTACTTATAACAACATAGATGAGCTGTTTGCTTGGGTTTTTGAGGTGTGTAAAGTTATTGAAGAAACCAAAATGATGGGTGTGTTAAAGGTATGTAAAACCGATGACCGCGAAGACTAAGGGAAAGTTAGTGAAAGTCTTTAAGATACCCTCCCCTCCCACCCCCACCGCCACCCCCACCCCCACCCCACCCCGCCCCGCCCCCCACCACTACAAATAGGTATATATAGGAGTGGTAATCCACTGTCCGCTCATTCAGCTTGCAACTGTTAAGCCGAACGTTTCTCACCATGTCTGGCAACGCTTCAGCTTCTGCTTCTAACTCCGGCTCAGGTGTTGGGCCGATCCGATCGGGGCCTTCGTCAAGGAGTCGTGTCCGGTTCTCCGGCTTTGGTCCTGTGAGGAAGGAGTTGCGAAGCAGCGGAGCCTCTCAACCAACGACGTCGGACGCATCAACTCAGACATCACCAAGCATCATCGAGTGGTACAATGAAGTGATAGAGCAAAGGGACAGAATGCTAGAGAATACTCGCAGTGAGCTACTTCATATCCGGAGTAAATGGGAAAAACTAATTAGGAAGTGTGAAAGCCTGTTGGACAGTGATGATAGTGAGGATGAGAGTGGATAGGTGTGTGGGTAAAGACTTGGACTGGGACTTGTGTGTTTGTATGAATGTGTGTGTGAATGTGGAATACAGAGCGGGGGATAGATCACTCTGTGGCAATGGACTAACATGCCACTTAGTGATCTATCCCCCGTTCTGGTAATGTTTTTGGATGGCCTTGACCCACTTTACCAAGGTTAGCCAGTACCCCCACCACTGATAAGTGTATATATACGGGTATTGATGTGCAGTTTGGTTATTCTGCTTTGTACCGCTTAGCTGAACACTACACTTAAACATGGCTTCCAACTCTCGGGCTTCCTCTTCTTCAAGAAGGCGTGCTGCCAACGTTCTGCCTGCTACTCGTGGACCTGTTCGACCATTTCATAGCATAACTGTTGCTCGAGCAAACGCCTGCAAAGCTCCGATGCTATGGACCCTGCTGGAGGTGAGTCGAGACGGGCAAGGCTTGCTTAGTCCTGGTCAACGGCAGGAGCAAGAGAGGCGTATGGCATACTTTAAGCTGCAGGGTGTAGTTCCCAGCTTGAATTTAGGCGACCCAAGAGTAGCAAGTGTCACCGAGGCAGCGGACTACATATCACACCTCCACACTGTTTTGGAAGTGAAGGACCAACAAATTGAAAAACTAAAAGAACAATTAAAACAATTTAACTTTAACCCGATGGAGTTTGTGGAGGCAGTGATGAGTGATAGTGATGATGAAGGAAGTGAATATATATTAGGTATGTAATGAAAGACTTGGACAGGGACATGTGTGTGTGTGTGTGTGTGTGTGTGTGTGTGTGTGTGTGTGTGTGTGTGTGTGTGTGTGTGTGTGTGTGTGTGTGTGTGTGTGTGTGTGTGTGTGTGTAGAATACAGAGCGGGGGATAGACTACTTTGCGGCAATGGACTAGCATGCTGCTTAGTGGTCTATCCCCCGCTCAAAGGGTACTTTTGAATGACCTTGACCCACTTTAAACGAAGGACAACCGGTTAACTGGTATAAAAGAGGGGGTCTGTACATCCCGACTTCATTCTGCTTTGGACCTTCCAGTGGAACGCTAGAAAATGAGTGGATCACTGATCATTGGTAAGGAGTGGGAGTATCTGACCATAAACTATTTAAATTGTAGAGGGATGTTGAAGAAGGTGTACGATATTGTTAAAAGAATGGTTGTTGAAGAAGGTAGGGTAGTGATTGTAGCGTGGAAGAAGAAGCAGTATACAGGACAACAAGTGAGAGCAAGTGACTTTGGGGGGAATAGTGTGTTTCAAATTGGACGAGCGAACTTGGTTAATTTGGACAT
The DNA here is from genome assembly GCA_030545055.2 of Neoaliturus tenellus. NCBI lineage: Eukaryota > Metazoa > Arthropoda > Insecta > Hemiptera > Cicadellidae > Neoaliturus > Neoaliturus tenellus. The sequence continues at coordinate 53,031,003 of CM061537.1, read as the reverse complement.
TGTGTTTTGGGATTTGGAAAGGTTAATTGAAAATAGCGGCAAACATGGGGAACTCTTAATTGGCAGGGAGGACAGAGTATATGACTAAGTGTAAAAGACTGGGGGCTTATGTGTGTGTAAAGACTAGGACTTGTGTGGAATACAGAGCGGGGGATAGATCACTTTGCGGCAATGGACTAGCATGCTGCTTAGTGGTCTATCCCCCGCTCAAAGGGTATTATTGGATGATCTTGACCCATATAAAGGTAGAAGGGGAATGAGTAATGGGAGGGGGAAATTGGTATATATGTAGGACTGATGAATAAAGCATTTAGTCAAGCATTTGTCTAGACACTATCAACAACAATGGAGAGCTTCAGTGTTGAGTTCATCCTCTTGGAAGAAGACATCAACGAAGTGGTGGAACTTATAGAGGATAAGACCAGCCAGGGCACATTGGAACTTGTGAATTGCGAACCGTTGGACAATGCCGCAATCGATAAGATTGCATATTTCATGATGCATTTGTATAACGAACAAACAACCAATATGGAGTTTGTGCAGTACCTTTATCAAAACCAAGTAAACGTGCGAGTGACAATTACTTGGTGGCAGTAATAATAAAGTGTAACATCTGGATGTGGACTTGGATGTGGACTTGGATGTGGACTTGGACTTGAGTGTGGTCTGCGGAATAGAGCGGGGGATAGATCACTTTGCGGCAATGGACTAGCATGCTGCTTAGTGATCTATCCCCCGCTCAAAGGGTATCTTTACGTGACCTTGACCCACATACAATGTATAGTTGGTGGGGGTATAAAAAGGGCAAACCAATTGGATAGATACACCACTTTCATACCATGGCTCCACTTGACAACACCGTGTTCCATCGCGACAGAATTCTTTCAATTCTGGAGGTAATACCTGTAGAAGTTATAGAAGCAGAGGACCAACTACCTGCGGTTGACCAGGAAGAGGAGGAAGAAGAAATAATGGACATTGAAACGGACTCGGACGAAGCTGGTTTAACGGATAATGAAATGGACTTGCACGCCTACGAAACATTAGAGTCATCATCATCTGAGTCGGAAATTGAAGAAGAAGAACAAGACACTCCTCATCGTCCAATGGATAGGATGTTAGTAGCCAGAAGAATTATGTATTTTCATCGCTACCTATTTCGTGATGAGAATGATTCCGACTCTGATGGTGATGTTTCACCTTTATAAAAAGTTTAAAAAAAAGTTAAAAAAAGAATGTGAGCGGGGATAGCACATGATTGATAACCTGTTTCTATATGACGTCACTTTCCCCACCTATCTGCCTCGGATATAAAGGATCCCTGTGGAGCGCGCTGCTCATTATTGCGTGGACATTCACAGAGTGTGCATTCAAAGCCAAACTGTTTGAAATGGCTCTTTGCGACATTTGTGGGGAAATCTTTCAAGACGAAGATCTTTTCACCCTACACAGAGAATTACATGAAGACGAAGATAGAAAAGAAGTTATTACCATGGATGAAATAGACTTAGACTCAATTGACCGGTTTTTGGAAGAGCACCAGAAGCAGACAGATTACTGGGACAGCTATCTACAGCAAATGCAAAGAAGAAGACCTAGTGTGATACAATTTGCTGGTGCTGGACCATCTACTGCTACAAGACCTATTGAAGAAGAGGACACTGAAGAAGAGGATATGGAAGAAGAAGAACTGGAAGATGTAAGACAACTGCGCACCACGGCCTTGCCAGGACGAGTTGTAACACATTTTAAAATTAATAACGTTCAATTGGAACTCGAAACATTCATAACCCAGGCTAAGGAACTTGTTGGTCAAACTTTGAGGGAAGAACTACAAAGGCTAAATTTTATTAAATTTGGAATGGTGTTAGGCTATGTTTAACAATACTGATGGTGAAACAGCATTGAGAGCATTCATTACCAAAAATCGAACCCTTACCTTCACCTCCGACATTGATGATATTATTGAAGAATGCTTGGAGGAACTTATAACCAAACTCCAAGAACATGAAGGAAGAGGATCTGGATGGACTTTGTCATCAATTGAAGGTATGGATGTTAGGGTTCATAAACATGGATATGGTTTAAGAGGTAGTAGTTTTATCCCTCTACCAAAGAAAATCCAAAACACTAACTCGTGTAGAAATGTTCAAAATGAGGGTAATGAATGTTTCAAGTATGCAATGTTAACCAAGTATGTTAAAGATCATCCTTGTAGAGTTGGTAGAGAATATTACGAGAATGAACACCGCTACAACTTTCAAGGTCTCACCTACCCAGTTACCTTGAAAGACATTGACAAATTTGAAAAGAAAAATCCTGGCGTTTCAGTCAATGTTTTTGGTCTGGATGATTCGAACAACGTTTATCCTTTGCGGGTAGTAAGGGTTGAGCAAATAAACCACACGGATTTGCTACTGATAACTAAGGGTGAAATTTCCCATTATGTATGGATAAAGGACTTTGAAGCCTTAGTTGTAAAACAATTGACCAAAAGAGTAAATAGGATTACAGTTTGCAAGAGATGTTTCTGCTTTTCTTGGAAAGATTCAAGACGTGGAGGATTGGACTGGTTATTGGAACATAAAAGACTTTGCAACGAGAACTATGAAGTAAAGATAAGTCTTCTACCGCCTACCCGAGCTTCAATACAATTTAACAAGACAGTTTACCAATACCGAATTCCACTAGTGGTCTACGCAGACTTTGAATCAACGTTAGTACCACAGGAGCTGCCGGACGGCGAAGTGACTAGAAGAACAAAATATCAGTTGCATCAACCCAACAGTTTTTGTTTACTAGTTAAATCAACCTTGTCTGAAAACCAATTGCAAGACTATGGTTTAACATCCACTCCAATACTCTACCGTGGTGAAGAAGCCGCTAAGTATTTTGTAGACCACCTGTACGATATTGCTGGAAAGGTTCAACGCTTGTTCAGTAATATTGTACCTATGGAACCTTTAAACCAAAATCAACAAGAAGAATACAACGTAGCGACAAGATGCTATTTATGCAAGACGATGTTCAGTGAAGAAAATCCAAAAGTAAGAGATCACGATCACCTGACAGGGTTATACAGAGGAGCTGCTTGTAATTCATGCAATATAAATTACAAACTGCCAAACTTTATTCCTGTCGTTTTACACAATCTTAGCGGCTACGACTCCCACTTTATTATTCCAGAGTTAGGAAGAGATGACGGTAAAATTGATGTTCTTGCTACAACATTGGAAAAGTACATCAGCTTTTCAAAAACAGTAGGTAAAATTTAACTTCGCTTCGTAGACTCTTACAGATTTATGCCATCTAGTTTAGCCAAATTGTCAGAGAACCTAAGAAGAGAAGACTTAAAAGAAACCAGCAAAATTGTATCTGAAGATAAATTGGACCTAGTATTACGGAAAGGAGTTTTCCCCTATGATTATATAACATCTACAAAAAAGTTTGAAGAAACCAGTCTGCCACCGATTGAAGCATTCAACAGCAAATTAAACGAAAGTGAAATCTCCGTTGAAGACTACAATCATGCTTGTAATGTTTGGAACCAACTAAACATTCAAACCTTAGGGGAATATTCTGACTTTTATATAAAATTGGACGTAACTCTGCTGTGCGATGTGATGGAAGAATTTCGAAACACCTGCTTCTCCGCCTATGGACTGGACCCTCTACACTCGTACACATCTCCAGGATTAGCATGGCAAGCTATGCTAAAGTCAACCAACTGTCGACTGGAACTTCTAACGGATATTGATATGGTGCTCATGATGGAATCTGGTGTACGGGGTGGTTTGACACAAGCTGTAACACGTCATGTCAAAGCCAACAACAAGTACATCCCCGGCTTCGACGAGCAACAACCATCGGTCTACCTTGGCTACTTTGACGCAAACAACCTTTATGGTTGGGCAATGTCAAATCCGCTTCCCTACGCTGACTTCAAATGGATCGACCCGGCCACCATCGGAGACATCTCACAGATTCCAAAGGATGGTCCAAAAGGCTATATTTTGGACTGTGATTTTGAATACCCGGAGCACCTTCATGACCATCACTACGACTTGCCTCTCCTAGCCAAGACTGAAGTTTCACCGACAGGAAGATGGCCAAAATTGATGATGACCTTGGAGAATAAAGATCGGTATGTGGCTCACTACTGGGTAGTTCAACAGGCTCTTGAATTGGGTCTACGTATAGTGAGAATTCATAGAGCAATTGAATTCACCCAGTCTTGTTGGTTGAAACCATATATTGATTCCAACACTACAAGAAGAGCTGCAGCGACAACAGCATTTGAAAAGGACTTCTATAAATTAATGAACAACGCCATCTTTAGAAAAACCTTGGAGAACAAAAGAAAACACAAAAATGTAAAATTAGTGAGTGATCCTAGGAAATTGGAAAAATTAGTGCAAAAACCAAATTTTGGAACATCCATGATTATAAACGAAAATCTAGTCGCTGTCAGTATGAAGAAAACAACAATAGTCATGGACCGTCCGTTATACATAGGTATGTCGATTTTGGACATCAGTAAAACCCTGATGTATGATTTCCATTATAACAAAATGGTTAAACACTACGGAAGGGAAAACATTGGAGTCGCATACATGGATACGGACGCGTTTATCTACTGGATAAACACTTTGGACATGTATGAAGACCTAAGGACTTTTCCATACAAAGAAGATTTCGACTTTTCTGACTATCCGAAGAACCATCCAAATTTTAATGAAAGAAATAAAAAAGTAATTGGAAAATTCAAAGATGAAGCAAATGGAATGCCTTTAGAAGAAATAGTGGCGCTGATGGCGAAATTGTATTCATTTAAGATGTACTACGAGAACAACACACCGACAGTCAAGAAAGCAAAAGGAGTGAAGACATCTTATTTGAAAAAACACGTGACATTTGACCACTACAAAACTTGTTTATTTGAAGATACTACGATATCAGCAACATTCAACAATATCCGAAGCTTCAAGCATCAAGTCTACAGTGTCACCGAAATTAAAAAAGCGCTGTCAGCTCGGGATGATAAAAGACACATTATGCCCGACAAAATCCACACTCTTCCTTTTGGCCACTACTCTCTAAACCCTATCAACTTGTAACCTATTCTTCGTCCTTCTACAACTTCGACCTTATTCCTTTTTCCTTCCGTAAAAAAATGGGAAACACGGCAAGTCAAACGCCGTGTTCCCCATTTTTTTTACACAAGTTTGGATGACCTTGACCTATATAAATGATGTGAATATTTAAGACAACATTCATTGTGATTATACATGTGACAGAACAAACATTGAAACCTGCATTATGAAGGACTTGAAGCAACAAATTGTCAACGAACTTCATAAACCTGCAAGAAGAAAGTTTCCACGAAGAAATACGGTGATAAAAGGAATTAATGATTTATATCAAGCGGATTTAATCGAAATGATTCCTTATAGCAAACAAAATAAAGGATATAAATACATATTGACTGTTATTAACTGTTTTTCAAAAATGGCTGATGCTTTACCGTTAAAAGATAAAAGCGGCAAAAGTGTTACAAAAGCAATGGAAATAGCTATACAAAGAGACAAACATACTATTAAACATTTACAAACAGATGATGGAAAAGAATATTTTACTAAGGAATTTGCAAATTTAATGAAAAAACACAATATAAACCATTACTCAACCAATTCAGAAGTAAAAGCCTCAATAATCGAAAGATTCAACAGAACTTTAAAAAGTGCAATGTATAAAATGTTTTCCAACAGAGGATCGCACATATGGATTGATATGTTACCAAAACTTATAAACGATTACAATAACAAATTTCATAGGACTATCGGGATGAAACCAAACCAAGTAACTAGTAAAAATGAAAACCTTGTATTAAAACGTATAAAAACGAATACTAAACCAAAAGTTGAAAAACTAAAGCCTAAAAAATTTAATGTGGGTGATAAAGTGCGAATAAGTAAATATAAAGGTGTATTCAGTAAAAGATATCTGCCAAATTGGACCAATGAGGTTTTTACTGTATTCAAAGTACAACCTACAGTACCTGAGACATATATTTTAAAAGATAATAAAGGACAATTGCTTGAAGGAGGGTTTTATGGACATGAAATGTTAAAATCAACAGTAGGCGATGTATATTTAGTTGAAAAGGTGTTGCAACGGAAAAAAGATAAGGTCAAAGTACGATGGTTGGGATTTAATAAGACGGAAGATTCTTGGATACCTAAAAAGGATTTGATATAACGATAGAGAATCATTTTAGGTTGAACCATTACAAAGGATGGAGATAATACCACAAAAAGAGAGTTTTACTATTAATAATATAGATGAACTCACAGTGGATAATTCAGAATTCAATAGTGGGAAACATGGCAATTTGTTACCAAACACCGTTCGTTGTCTGGTTACCGGACCTTCCAACTGTGGAAAAACTAATGTAGTATTCAATTTGATTACAAACCCTAAAGGATTACGTTTTAACAATCTATATGTATTTTCAAAATCACTACAACAACCAAAGTATCAATTATTGGAAAAGATACTGACTAATGTGCCTGAAGTTAAATATTTAAAGTTTAATGCAAGCGAGAGTGTCATGCGACCACAAGAAGCTAAACCATTCTCCGTGTTCATATTTGACGATGTATCTTGTGAAAACCAAAACACAACAAGAAATTACTTCGCTATGGGTCGACATAACAACATAGATAGCATTTATATTGGTCAAACTTACAGCAAAATACCAAAACAACTCATTAGAGACAGTGCAAACATGTTAATTGTATTTAAACAGGACGAAACCAACCTAAAACATATATATTTTGATCATGTAAATGCGGATATGACATTTGAACGATTTAACGAGTTATGTGGAAAGGCTTGGGCTGAAAAGTATGGGTTCCTAACAATTATGAAGGAACAACCGCTAAACAATGGTCGATACAGGATAGGATTTGATAAATTTATATTAATACATTGAACGTGGTATAAAACATTCATTGTTGTACAACACGTCTTGCTACAAACATGGTTAACCAAGAAAAATTAGTAAAAGAAATAAAATCACTTAGTGATTCTATTCGGGCTAAAAACAGAGCATTGAAACTAGGTATTAGCGAGAGGGAGAAATTCCTTGAATCTACTTTTAAACCTATTACTGAACCCTTGAAACAATTAAACAAAAAATTCGCTAAACCTGTATTGGAAGGGGATGCAATTGCACCTATCACAAAGTTTGAAAGAGAAAGTGTAAAATATGAAGGTTTTAGTGATGAAGACCCGGAATCCTCTACATATAGTGGCTTTACCGGAGCAGAATCTGAAAGAGAGCTAGAATCACCAGGATATAGTGAAAGGGGACCTGAAGAAGCACCAACTGCTAGTGAAGAGGAAAAAAGAGAAGAGGCAAGAGAAGGACCGTCAAACATAAGCTTGTTGGGTGAAAACATTCATAACAAAGGACCTTTAGGAAGGAAATATATGGTCAAAATGTTAGCTGGAACAAATCCTAATAAAAATTACCATAGTTATGGAGCAAGATTAACAGAAGACGGTTTAATGATAGGTAATAGCGCGTTAGACATTGATAGAAATGATAGCATTATTGTTGGTGATCAGATATATAAGGGTACAAGGGGATTATTTGAATTATTATTTGAAAATAAACCTTTTAAAGGATTAGTTAAACAAAAAGACATGGAGGCATATAAAAAGATTTTGGAACAGACTTATGCATACAAGAGGAAGTATTCACCTGACCAGCCACTTTTTAGATCTAAGTCTTTCAAATATAAAGAATTTGTATACAAGTTAGTACCAACAACTAGAAAACAAGCAATGCCATTAGTGCCAAGGAAATCTGTAAAACGGAGGTTTGTGGCATCCACTTTGGATGTAAGTGCTCAGGAACCAAGAAAAAGAAGTAAGTCCGTTACGGGTACAGGTTTAATGAAGAAATTATATAACACAAATGTGATTTATTATAATAACATCAATAAATTGGTGGATAGAATGAAACTAATACATGAAGCTAAAGAAGCGGGTCATACTGGATTGGAAAACGAATGGGTGGCTTTAGTGGATGAACTCCGAAACCGTGGGGTAATCTCATAAAAATGCGTTACTCCTTAGAGTACTATTCAGTTGCACCATGAGTGTTGACAAGTTCGGACGTTACTCCTCGGATGGGTTATATTATGCGAATAATTTAAAAAGAAGTGCTGGTTTACCACAAACACCTGATGGAGATTATGATATGAGTAATAAAAGGTTAAAAAACATAAAAGATCCTTCGGATGAAAACGATGCAATAAACTTAAAAATATTAAAGGAAAAGATATCGCCAACATTAAAACTACAAAATAACACATATGACGCAGAAGATCATAGAATTATCAACGTTGGTAAACCAAATGAAAATGGTGATGCGATAAGCAAAGGTTATTTGTCATCTGAATTAAAAAATACGTTAAAATTCAATGGGAAAACGTATAGTGCCAACAATAAACGTATATCCAACGTAGATGACCCTAAAGATGCAAAAGACAGCGTAAATAGACGCTATTTACATTCCTTGATACCTGAAAAGACAAAAGATGGATTTTCTTTTTATAAATTTGTTATTAATGATATAGGTTATCCAAAAACTGAAAACGATGCTGTAAATCTAAAATATATTAAAGATCATTGTATCATACGTGATGTAGGGGTTATAGATTGTTTTAATAATTGTTTAGCAAATGTTAAAGATGGTTCGGCGCCATCAGATGGTGCAACAGTGGGTCAAATGATGGAAACCTTAAAACAAGAAACATCTGGATTTGTAAAACAAGACCAAGTAGTATCGCGGAAAGGGGATGTATTTGTGCAGGGAAATGAAAAGTTTACATTACTTGAAGAAAAGAATAATGCTTGGGATGGTAAAGGAAAGAAATTATCATATATAGGTATGGGTACAGAATTCTTTGATGTTCCAGTTGTAGCACAAACTATATGTTCTAATCCATATAATGATGAACCTTACATATGTAGGTTTAAAAAAATACGTAACGTATCTCCTGGTATCAACAATTTCGATTGTGTTGTAGTTAGTCAATCTTTGATATTAGATAAACCAACTGGTGATATTTTTAATGCAGATGATAAGAAAATAGGTAATTTAAAACAAGGAAGTGATCCAAATGATGCTGCAACTGTAGGACAGGCTATAACAACTTCATTAAAGGACCATAAAGTATATACTTGTAATAATAAACGTATTAAAGAACTTAAAGACCCTCAACATGTGGATAATGCTGTTACTGTTAATTTTCTTATTAAAGTTTTAGGAAATGCATTATTTGATATGTTCAATATTATTGCAACCCGTACACGTTGGGGTAATTGGGTGTCTGAATCCGAGAGAGGTAATTGGATTAAAAAGGAAATTTTTAATAAATACTTTATTAACCCTAATACGCAAAAGTTTAGATCATCAGATTGGGGTGATATTGATATTTAATATAACAACACAATAAACTACTTCATTTATGTCCAACTCGTCATAGAGTTAACACATAAGTTGTACATTGCGGTTATAAAAGGACAATAATGACATTCCAGTACATCAGTCCATATCGAGACACTGTAAGGAAAGGAGGCGGTATTACGTCCACAGCGGTTTCTCTGTTAAGTAAAGCTTTAAATCGTATTCCAGTAGGATCTATCGTAAATAGAGCAATAGACGCTTTACCATACGAATTTCATATACCGGGAGGTTATCAGTATTGCGGACCAGGAACTAAATTGAAAAAACGACTGGAAAGAGGTGATCCAGGCATAAACAAGTTAGATCAGGCTTGTAAAGAACACGATATCGCATATTCCACGTTTGCCGATTCAAAAAATAGATCGATAGCAGACAGAAAGCTTGCGGACATAGCTTGGCAACGAGTAAAATCAAGTGACGCTAGCATAGCAGAAAAAGCAGCAGATTTAGCAGTAACAGCAGGTATGAAGGCTAAAACAGCAGTAGGAGGTGGAAAAAGGAGGAGAAGAAGGGTAAAAAGGAAGTCAACCACAAGAAAACATGGAGGAAATATAAGAAGACGACGATCTAGCAGAAAAGGCAGGAAGAAGCCCACCGTGTGGTCAATGGTAAAAAACGGGGCAGGTCTTTACCTAAGACCTTATCGTGCATATTAAATGAAAGAAATCAATTGGTCATACCACATAAAGCATTAACCAATATTGAATTATTTAAATATATTTCCTGTTTAAAAATACCATTTTTCCGCGGTGTGTTTATGAAAGACAGTTTACCAAAGAAAATGTGGCAAAATGAGACTGGAATTGTAAATTTGGATAATACTGAAGGGCCTGGCACCCATTGGGTTTGTTATAAGAAACTAAATAACAATGTATATTATTTTGATAGTTTCGGTAATTTGCCACCACCAAAAGAACTTCAAAATTACTTTAAATCTGCTAAAAACATATATTATAACTATAAAAGAGAACAACCTGATAATACTTCAATATGCGGCCATTTATGTTTGGAATTTCTAGCTAAAAGTATCAGTCACTATTGAGATGTCTTCCTATACGGTATCATTAACAGGAAAATCGTCCACTTTACGAAGTATCCTTTTTCCAGCGTTACGCTTGCAAAAAGGAAGGTTTTGGGAGGCGGCACTATTGGATTTTACAACTTACAACTCTATTCCCAATGTTACGGAAGGTAAAAATAACGTATTGCATTATTATAAGGGAAAAGATGCCAGTGGGAAATTTACAGACTTACAAGAGTGCAGGTTACCCACAGGTTCTTATGAAATTGATCATATAAATGAATTTTTGCAAACTAAAATGTGAAAAGACAATATAACATTAAAAGGTAATAATAATACGATGAAAGCTGAAATTACTTCCAAATATTATATAGATTTTACTCAACCAAACTCAATTGGTGATTTATTAGGATTTTCCAACGATGAGCCTGTTTTAGAACCAGATGTAACACATTCCGGTAAGAAAACAGTAACAATATTAAAAGTCAATAGTATAGACATAACTTGTAACATTATACAAGGAGCTTACAGGGATGGGGCTAACACCCATATCATACATACATTTTACCCAAGTGTACCACCTGGATTTAAAATTGTTGAAAAGCCACAAAACCTGGTATATCTACCGTTGAACACCACTTTCATTTCAGACATCGTGTTGAGCGTATTGGATCAAGACGGTAACTTGGTAGACTTCAGAGAAGAGCCTATTACGATTAGATTACATTTAAAATCGACACTTTAATACAAAAACCATGGGTTTAACATTTAAAAGCGAACAACCTACGGGAAACCGCATTAGTAGCTCTTCAGCTGTGGAGGAGTTAACACGCGAGAACATTAGTTTCTTAGAGAGAGTTGGATTAAAATTAACCGATTATGGATATACTGGATATAGCGCAGGGTCCAACATTCGACGAAACCCTATGGGAAAAAGAATATCACACCCACAACCCTTACACTTCATCGAAATTAAACAATAACGATGAAATTCGTATTCCCATACAACATCAAGACATTTACACACTACCATGTGAAAGTTACTTGTATATTGAAGGAAAAGTTACTAAAAAGGACGGTACTACTGCTGGTACAACAGTTCCATTTATAAATAATCCTATGGCTTTCCTGTTTGATGAAATTAGATATGAAATATCAGGTGTAACAGTTGATTCTACTAAAAAAGTAGGTATTACAACGACTTTAAAAGGACTAACATCTATAACACCCAATGAAACCAATTTACTTAAACCTGCCGGATGGGTATTACCTACAATTGACACGATCACTCCAAATTCAGATGGATATTTTGATTTTCATATTCCATTACGTTTGTTGCTTGGTTTTGCTGAAGATTATAGGAAAATAATATTAAACGTTAAACAAGAATTAGTTTTGTTGAGGTCTTCTAACGATAAAGACATTATTAAAGCTGCAGATAATACGACTGATGCGACTTTAGAATGGAAATTAAAATTAGACAAAATTGTATGGAGAGTTCCACATGTTAAATTAGCTGACGAGCATAGAATGCTACTTTTAAGAAAATTAAAAGCCGATCGTGATATTGTTATTCCATTTAGAAGTTGGGAATTCCATGAGCATCCCAGTTTACCTACTACGGATCGACACACTTGGACTGTTAAAACATCAAATTATGTAGAACGAGCCAGGTATATTATATTTGGTTTACAAACAGGTAGAAGAGACGACATCACTAAACATGCAGGACAATTTGATCATTGTGACTTGAAAAATATTAAAGTTTATTTAAATTCACAATTCTTTCCATACGACAATTTAAATGTGTCATTCACTAAGAAGAAATACAGTATATTGTACGATATGTACGCAAGATTCCAAAGTTCATATTACGGTAAAGCAAATACACCTTTATTATCACCTTCAAAATATTTCGATGCCTACCCAATAGTTGTAATTGATTGTTCTAAACAAAATGAATCAGTAAAATCATCAAGTGTGGATATAAAAATAGAAATGGAATTCAACGCGGCTATACCGGCTAATACAACTGCATACTGTTTAATTCTACATGATAAAATTGTAACATACACACCTTTAACTGGAATTGTTAAGAATGTACTGTAAAAACCGGTTTTGTTATAAAAGCAGAGCGTACAGGCCGCTCCTCATCAGTTTGTTGCCTACTGTTGTATGGGTAGCATCGTATTCAATATGGCTTCTCCTAGTGGTACACCTGAAAATGTGGTAGATATTGAGAAGGAGATATCTGAGTTTTTAGATCCTCAAGGTCACCAGGAAGGAGGTGAACAAAACGTTTGCGGACAACTTCACGCCAGTAATAATGTTGAAGAAAAAGGTAAAAGAAGAAAGAATATACAAAAGAGAAAAAGGGATATTGAAGATAATATTTCTCCAAACATATTGAGTGAGGTATTTTTGCGAATATTTTACCCAATCTCTTCCAGTTTGGACAAAAGTGTTTTAATCGGCGTTATGAAATCTACAGATTATTCCCCTACTGTAATTTTAACTCATGGACCCAAAATGATTTTGTTTACGGACAGTGCTTGGGAATCATTTATGAAACACTTGCATCTGCTAGAATGCTATTTAAGTAGTAACATGTTTGGAAGAAAGACAAGAGTAGGACTTTTGGATTCAAATGTGGAAATCGATATTATTAAACAACGTGGTGATCATCAGCTGCGGTTTAGAGACACAACAAGACATGATAACAAAATTCAACTTAATCGAGAGGAGTTTTTCATTTTAACTTGTGCTACTGAACCTATAACAAGATACTTGAGACAACTGGTGTTTTCAAGTTCGATTATTAAAGATTATCTGGAAGACACTTTGGACAAACAACCGGACGCACCTATAATATACGGACCTGTGGATACTTCTATATTTAATAGAGTTCCTCATGAAGTACAGATGTGGAGACAATTGGAAAAGTACGCTCAACTACATAAGAAATCAGTAAAACAGGAAGAAGAGGAAGATGGAGGAGAAGAATCAAGTGTTAGTGATGAAAACGAAAACAAGGAAAATATAAAGATGGAAACTTAAATGACAATGGTTAGTTTTTAAAACAATAACCAACTTTTTGTGGGGTTAGGCCTATTGGGGACGGTGCCCACGTTAAATATACACCAACGCGCCAACAACTGTACGGCCTGGTATAAAAGTAGTACCTACCGTGGTGTGGAAATCAGTTGACCTCCTAACTTCGTAATGAGCAGACGTGTGGCCTTCAAAATGGACAAGGGAGAAGAAGAACAAGTAAAGTCCAAGCCTGGTATTATTGAGTTTCAAGCGTTTCGTGGTAATGATGATAGATTCATTATAAAAGAACTTGTGTTTTTGGACATGAATACAAGTGTTCCTTATTCGTTTTTATTTAAACCACCATGTTCTTATTCATCTTTAACTAGTAAAGCCGCTACTACCAACAGATGGATTTCAAAACACTTCCATCATATCGATTGGTATGATGGTTTTACAAGTTACACGGACTTGTATCACATTATGCATCATTTTTCAGACAAGTTTACCAATATTTACACAAAGGGGCTGGAAAAGAAAAGATGGATCGAAGGATTTACTCATGTTCCGGTTAATGATGTGGAATTGGATAAGAATTATCAATACATGCTGGAAACAATATGTATTTGTACAAAAAGCCCAGAACATGATAAAGATAGACATTGCGCTTTGAAAAATGCCTATAAACTCGCCTCTTACCTTCAAAGTGGGGAAGTGGGGAGTGGTGGGGGTAACGGAGAGTATATAAGTGAGGAGCAGACCGGGACCTGGCATGAGTATTACTCGAGATTCCGAGACGACAACATCTCCGAGCAAGAAGACGATCTGTAACCTGACCATGGCATCTCACCAGTTCCTTCAAACTTTGGTCGAGCAGTTCAATGCTCACTCCAAGTCAACAATATTACCTGTGAAGAAGTGCTCTGAACTAAAAGATGAAAAGCACTACATAATCCATGCTATGAAGAAGATGGAGACTACAGTTGGGGAAGCCATCTGCTGCAGTCTCAGCGAGGCACCGTTTACTCCGGGGGATGAGCCCAAGTTCCAGGTGTACCTGCCCAAGAGATTCGTCCATCTTCTACAAAACGAGGACCTTCGCACTATTCAACCCGGCTGTCTATACCTGGTGTCCCACGGCTGCACAGGTAGCAACTCTACAGAGTTGACCATCCACATTGCCGACAAGCAGCAGTGTTAGATTTAAGTTTTAATGTTGTACATATGTTATTGTAATGTTTTATAAATAAATCATAAAAGACAAAAAATAAGAAAACAAAAAATGCAACATATCAATATGTGAAGTTTGTCACGTATTGATATGTTGCATTTTTTTTAAACTTCGCGGGTGACCTTGACCTTTGACCTTTGCATTTCACAATTACCCCCACTACCGTAATTACCCCCACTACCACACTAGGATTCAAACCTGCTTGGATGCGAAAAACGGTCAGTCTGTTGCCAACTAGCAAACGATGAGCACCTTGTACGAGCTTTGCTTACAACGAGTTATAACTGACGCATCTTTATTCCAGACGGCTTTACAAGATAATATCCCTATAACAGTAAAGCAGGATATCGAAGAGTACAAGAAAGATAATAGAGGGTATTCGGGATACTCCTGGTATAGGTTCCAAGACGGGGAAAAGTTTTGTAGGCCTTGTGGCGATGCTGCCGTCAGAGACCTTCGACGGTTCGTACAGGAAGGTGGTAGAAAACAGTTCGGATTTCTAGCACCGATGTTTAGATTTGAAAACTACAAGGACACCTGTGCTATTTGCTCCATCCCATTGTATCGATGGAAAAAGTTTAGAAGTGTTTAATTGGATCTTCCATACCCCCACCACCGTTACCCCCACCACCTTTACCCCCACCACTTTTTCATGTACCTCCAAACGCTGTGCCTCGGCTTCATTTCTACTCCAGCAGCCAACCTAGCAACATCAGGATGTCTCTGAACGTCAGTTGCGCAAGTTACGAGGAGGTGAGCATCAAGACTCAGCAGGAGCTAAACGACTTGTACAAGGAGTTGCAGCTGATGGTGGCACGAGGCTACCGTATAAACGTGCAAGTTTACGCTTGCAATATACGGAACACCCGGCAGTCAAAGGAAGAGCCTGGACACTCCTCGACAGCTTCCTCACCGACGTCCATGAAGACCGAGCCGGACAACTTAGATTACTTCAGCTGACTAGCAGTTGTATTTCTTGTTCTTAACCATTGTAGAATATGTTTATTTTTTCATTATATTAAAGAAGTAAATGAGCAAAAGCACCTATCTTGTTACTGACATATGAGCTCAGTAACAAGATAGGTTTTTTTAAAACACGGTTTGAATGACCTTGAAACTTCCCCCTCCACTGCTTTACTACCCCCACCACCTGACTATTGATGTACATGGCACATCACAATTGGAAACCTCATTCCATCTTCAACAGCCAAACCGACAACATCAACAATGGCAAACCTACCAACGGATAAAACATGTCCTCACGTTTGCTGTGACTTCGTCCACGAGTTGGAGAAGAGGATGCAGGAGAGGGCGATACGAAGAAAGCAGATACACTCAGAAAATATCATGATAGTCAACGGCTATCTTTTATTTTTCGGCCTTATTATGGTTGTACTTTTCATACTGTATGGCATAGTCACATGTGTCGGCAAGGTTGCAGAAGAAAACGCTCGCCACCATCAATTGGAAAGTTTCAATGTTACTTTGTAGGTTTTCCTTTTTTTAAAACTCCGTTTGGATGACCTTGAAAATTCCCCCACTACTCCACCACACCCCCCACCACTTCACCATGTTCCTGCATGAGCATCACATCAACCGTCATTCCTTGTCCGACAAGCAACCATGGCAGACAACAACACCATCAGCCAAGCTGACTCCACTACTGATGTTGGTACAAGTACGGGTTGGACACTGTCGATCGATAGTGTACACTATTTGGAAACGATTTGCGAACGGATGAAGGAAATACTGCGGGACAACCCTGGGATCATAATACAAATGAATTTAAATTATGATTGGTCCCAAGTTAGAATGCAAGGGGACGATAACAACGGTCAACAATCTCCACAATATTCGCCCATGTCCCCGATCTACCCTTACGGCGAGTCTGACGTCGATGAAGATGAGGCTAATGAGGATGTGGGGGACAACGAGGCTGAAGAGGAGTAACCTTCATTCCTTTTTTAAAACCCAAATTGGATGACCTTGAGAATTCCCCCTCCACTATTTCCTTTTTTTTAAAACCCAAATTAAATGACCTTGAAAATACCCCCTCCACATACTTTTGGTTTACCCCCTCTACTTTTCAATACTGTTACCACAGTCTGTAGCTCACATCATTCCTTGCTTAGCTATCATGGCGGACAGCACTCTTTCTCGAGTTGACTCCACTACGGATGAAGAATGGCCATTTTCCTGGAATGTTCATCTGCAAGACTCGGCAGAAGTGGATATGTTGCATGAGAAATTGGTGTATGTATTAAACGAAAACCCCAACATTGAATGTAGAATGACTATGGATTTCGATGCGACAGGGGTCCACACTCAACCTTCCACTTCCAGCCAGCCTGAGCCTCAGCTTCAGCCGAAGAACTTTACACATCTTTACACTCCAATACGGCCGGAGGATGTGGTTATCATCGAGGCAGACTCAACTACAAGTTATATTGAGCCAACAAATTGGAAGCTTGTTGTTGACACCTTACACAAGGTCGACTTAGTATGTGACAAATTAAAGGAATTGATGATGCAAGATCCTGGTCTTCGTTTTAAAATTGATTTGTTTTTCATCTGGGGAGCACCTGCACGGGGCTCTTCGTCTGACAGCTCTCCAAGTACAACGGACGAGGAGGAGGAGGACGACTAGTTATCCTTTTTAAAACTCCGTTTGGATGGCCTTGACCTTTCCCCCTCCACTGAGTTTATTTAAGGTGCACTCTCAATGACTGCAGCATCATTTCATCGCGCACCTTCACCACAGCAACATGGAGAGTCAACTCAACTACTGTTGCAAACGGAAATGTTTTTCATGGCCAAATGACATTGATGTGGTGGATGGCCTGGCGTGTAGAAAATGTGAAGCTTTTGGTCAATGCATGTGTAAGTGCAAGTCTTGGAAGAAGCCGAAACCAGAGTTGAAGACATTCCATGTGTACCAGATGAGAGGGTATAAGTACACTTGTTGCCCTGAACGTTGCATTGAATTCACACTAAAACAGCTAACTGGCTGCAAATTGTGCAACAATCATTTTGCAGGTTTTTGCAAACATTATTTAGGAGCCTGTCAGTACAGATCAACTTGGCATACGGAAGCACTCACTATCAATGAAATCGCTATAGATACACAAGAGTAGTCTTTCTACTCTTTGACTTTTTTAAAACTCCATTTGAATGACCTTGACCTTTCCCCCTCCACTCACCTTAGGTTATATAAACCCCATTCCCACTGACCACAGCATCACTTCATCGTGCTCCCTCGTCAAAGCAGCATCACCTATGGAAAGTAAGCGCATCTCATGTTGCGAGCATAGGTGTTTGGAGATACAAGGCGTCACATATTGTGCAAAGAAGCGTTGGGAGGAAGAGACGGGGACAACCTATTGCTGTGAGGATAAGTGTTTCCTCTTACCAAAGTGGCAAGTGGATGGGCTGGCCTGCCGGCAATGTGAATGCTTCGGATGTTGCAGGTGTAGATGCAAGAACCAACAGCTGCCACCACCGGTACTACAAACTTTCAAAATCTACAAATCCAAATACTTTTATACTTGTTGTCCGCAGCGGTGTATTAAGTTTCACTTCTCCAATCTTACCAATTGTCGGAAGTGCTACGGACAACCTGATGGGTGGTGCACCTGTTTTCTGGACTCCTGCCGCTACAGATCGGATTGGTTTACAGATCCGTTAGAAATTGATGAAGTCGCCCAGGAAGCACAAGAGTAGTCTTTCTACTCTTTCACTTTTTTAAAACTCCATTTGGATGACCTTGAGATTTCCCCCTCCACTTCCCCATATACCTAGAGTACACAGAGCCTGACAGTCAGTCACTCGGTGGCTGTCGTGGGGTGCGCATCGGTGTCGGCGCTCCGTTGTTAAGTTTTCAAGGTCACAGTAATATCAAATGGTTGGTGTTGTGCTGGTTCAAGGTCACCTGAGGGATAACCGATTGCCCATTTAGGCAGAGTCATGTCAGAAACTCGAGTTTAACTTGGCACTTTTGCCGTTTCTCGTCGAAAATTCGCTCCAAGTGGTCAAGGTCACGGGGACTCGGACTGAAACTAGGAGCGTAGTGCGAGAAACAGCAAAAGTGCCAAAAAATTTTAAGTTTCGGCGTGACCTTGACCTTAGTGGCGTCGGTGACGTCATTTTGATGACGTGAGGGGTGATGACGTCATCAGCACGTCATTTCTGTGACGTCATGGGTGTGACGTCATCGAAATGACGTCATTGGTGATGACGTCATCGATGACGCAATCGATGACGTCATCGATGACGTCATCGGTGAGGTCATTGACCTCGATGACGTCATCCCTCAGGTGACCTTGAACTGGCCCAGCACCAACAATTTGACACTAGGCCTACTAATTAATCTACATAAAATACCTAAAATGTCCTGTAAATGCCTTTACATTGTATTTTCAGTAGCAAGTTATTAAATAATTTTTAAAGTATTTCATACAGAAAACTGTTGAAGAAAAACTGCGCAGTTTTCCGAAACATGTAGTTAAAAGTATACAGTATACTTGTGTTTTTATAGTCTTAGGAGAAGATATTCTTCCTCTTTTAAGTGTTACATTTTTTTACTATTTTGTAGCAATATTCCTAAGAATCCTCAATTTTACACCTCAATTAAGATGGGAATGAATTGCTTTCAATTTCCAATAATGGAACCAACGGTCAACGCCAGTATCCTCATATATGCAGATTAAATCAGTTCATCTTTGGCGAAACAATGAATAAATTAAAAACGTAATTAAAAAAGCCTGCGTGAGCGTTAAAAAATAATTAACGCGGGAATTCATTAAAGTACTATTTCTGCAAGAGATCTGCTTCTATAGAATGAATGTTGAGGACTCGGGCCCAAAGAAAGTGCAGCGTGTTTTATCCCTTTCATCTGAACCTGCTCAAGCACAGATTGCTTGGCAAAGCTTTTCCGACGTAACTTTTTCAGTTGTGTAAGTCATTTTAATACACATATAAAAGGTCTTTTAACCATCGTTGTTGCTATTATTTATTTAATTTTATATTTTTTAAACTACTTCTTTTCTTTATCTCCGAGTATCTAATTCTGTACGACGAAAAAAGTGTAGTCTGCTACAAGATGTACGATTATAAAAAAGAATTTCGAATTTGATTTTTAGAGAAAATGTCGATAACCCTGAATTTGGAAAAAAATGTGTTTTGAGCTTTTTTCCTGTACGATTAATGTGCGTTGTTACGAGTAAAATGTACACAAACATGCGTTTTATAACTTAATGGGTTCTAATTCATTACATTTTTGTAGTCTATGATATTGTTTTTATCTATTTAAAAAATTAAGCAACCCCCCCCCCCCCCTAAAAAAATCTGAATATCTTAATTTCCGACAAAATGTAGTCTTATGACCAAAACCTTTTTGTTAATGGTCCTGAACAAAATTAAATAACTCTTCCTTTATTAATTTCCTCTTGTATTCTTTATGAGAAAATTCTAAGTAAATTTATACAATAAAAATGACCCACACCATTTATGATTTTAAGGTATATAACAATTTCGGAAATTTAAGCATTTGGTACAGTTAATTCACAGTTAGGTAGAGTAAGTATAATATACATTATTTTTGTACCATTTAATTTGAATGCAAAATGCGATTTGAAAAATATATACTGTATAATGCGACCAACAGTGTTCAAAAGAAAATTCGCTCTTAAAATATAGCATTTAAATTTTGTTATTTCAATCTATTTCGAAAAAAGTTTTAAATTTTAAGCCTAAATAGCAATTTTGTAACAAAAAACTATACTTATTTTTCTTTGCAAACTAAACTTGGATTTAGAAAATAATGTCATAATTTCGTTTTTAAATAAATTTAGTTTTTAAGGCATTTTCCGTGTTAAAACTGCAAATCCATAACCTAGTACTTGGATTGTCTTTGAGAGTGATAAGTTGACAATGGATTGGCATTGTTCAAATGTGACAGTCAGCTGATTTATTGAACCAATTGTTGCCAAACAGACATCCGTCAACAGCTGTTTCAATTAACCTCTCAGCTGGTAACTTTTGTTTCGTAAATAGCTTGGAATCGGTTGGAGAAGTTAATTAATAATGAAATAATAATAATTACTTCGGTTATCCATCTAACTAGTAAAATGGGCATGCCTTTTATAGCCACTTGTTATATTTGAAATTTTAATTTCACTTTGAAACACTTAAATGTGCTACATGTTGTGAAATATAAGGATCGGTATTTTAAACTATTCCAATGTTTAATAAGACCTAGAAAAATTTGTTTTTCATATTAAACAAATCAGGAGTTAAGTAATGAATGAGTCTGCACTCATTAAAATTGTTGGATAATTTTTTTCTGCTCTCATGCCAACAGTACCTACTGTCGCATCTGTGACCCAATATAAAGAATCCATATGAAGAACAGCGTTAGCGTTACTATAATAGAAGTCCCACAACAAAGACTTCCCCGTTATTATTCATGGGGATTTCTAACCTCAAAAATGTTAATCGTCACATCCGGGAACAGCTGAATCGTAATCAGCTGATTCTATACCAGATGGTCCAACAACAATTCGGGAATTCCCCTTCTGGAACCAATAGAGAAGTTATTTTGGTAAATGCTTTGTTTAATCCTCCATCATCATTTTCTTCTAAAATAAAAACGGCTCAAACTACCTGTATTTTTCTAATAAATTGAAAACTCTATGTATGTAGACTAAAATAGACTAAGATAAAACTAGACTATTTTAGCTTTTATTAACTTTTCGTTGTCAAGAATATATTCCTCCTCTGTTTTGTACATCTTAAAATGTATCACAAACTAACGGGCCAGACGAATAACAAATTCACAGATTATGGCTCGAAAGTTTATCATATTCGATTTTTTTCTGGACTTACGAAGGTTAGTATACCTTCGTCCAAACCGTTCTAAAGTGAAATTCTCCACTTTCAATTATTTTGTTTCTGTTTTCCCGTTGTCGTCATATAATATATAAACTTATACGGTACGACAAATTTTAAATATTTACTTTAAACGTTATTTATTTAATTAGTTTTTAAAAAGTTGAGAAAACGTTTAGTAAAGATTTACAACTCTCGTTTTATCTATTTTTTAACCACTAAAAGTATAAAACCATTTGAAGTAGGAACCTATACAAATGTAATGACGATTCCATGTTTGCATGTGGGTGAAAGGTATTCGACCAAAAACATGTCGAGAGCAAATCAAGCATAGTGCATAGCAAGGCTCAAGCTTGTCCAGACCGAATTATACAAGCAAATCGCAATGCAACATGCTTCCTATCTCGACCAGTATTTCGTCCGTTTCATATGTAATTTTAATCAATCTATTTTATATTTTAAACGATCTAATCCGGGTGGAATAAAACTTTGCTCAATTGTTACGAATGTTAAAAATCTAATTGAAATGATTATTGAAAATTTTAACTTTTACGGTTTCAAAATGACGGCTATTTAAAAGCGGTTACTCAAAATCTAATCGAATTTCCCAAGTAAAAAAGTACAATTCAATTATTATCTAAATCTCAAGAAACAAACAATGGAGATAGAGGGCATTTTTGTTTTGAAATAATGAAAATTTGCGTTAATTGACTTAGGTACAATAAGTGTGTTTTTGTCAAGATTATAATGTCTCCTTTTATTGTTGATGTTGATTCTTTAATCTTAGTATTACGTGTTAGTAAACTTTATATATGTATAGAAAGTTCTGGAAAACTCAACAGTTCTGGACGATCAACAAAAGGGCTATATATATATTTGTTGTTGATATATTTACTTTCAAATAGTTTAACTAAAATAGTAAAAGTTTAAAAGTTTCGTGTGTGCCAAGTTTAAATTCTGTGCTTTAACGATTAAGTTTATCAATAAATCATTACTGAGGGGTCTGACAGACGTGAAAATAATTGGAATATGACATGTTAAATTGGGTTATGGGGGGTTGTGGGATATGATTGTTGGATGTTGGTTATTTTTAACTTCTGAAAAATCTGGTTAAATTTGTTCCAGTAATTGCGGTAAACCCTGTATATTCCTTCCACAGTGGAACACCACTAAATAATTTACAAAGAAAAAATTAACTAAATTTGTGTTGATTTCTTAAGTTAAGAAACAATGTTTAAAATTTTTTACACCTGACTTTTTTCAAAACCCCAGGTTTTGAACTCATCAGATCTATATTTTTGTGTAAATCACGACCGTAATTGGATTCAGATTCTGGCTATTTCTACAATACGACGAATTGCCGAATTGGCAGTCTTCTTGGCTGTCCTAAAACACTGTTGGCAACAGCTGAGGCTATTATAAAGCGGACGCGGCCACGGGGCGGCTGTTGATTTCTCGGTTCTTAACTTTTCCTCTTTATTTTGAAACAACCGACATTTTATCTTTACAACAACAACATCATTTTAATACTCTTACACCTTACCTATTCCCAATTGTTTAAAGAGGTTACTTAGTTTTTCACTTTCTCCAATATGTAGATTCTTTACTGCGTAAACCAAATTTTAATTTTTTTTATTGTAGAAAGAGAAATGAAGATAATTAAAACTCTTGAGTGTTGTTTTAATTATTGCATTTCCTTTGTAATTAGTAACATCAAGTTATTAAATATGTTTAGCATAGGACTACATTATTTCAATTTGCTTAATCAAAAGATTTGTGACAGAGTGGTTGTTTTCCCAGCCAATCAATCTCAATCTCAGCCAATCCCAGCAAATCATCTATGAACCTCTAGTGGTTCTTAAATTCAGGACGGAGTTGATCTAACTATTTCTTTCTTCTATACGACCAAACTTTTTCTACAATATGCTATTTAAAATGTTTACGTAGGGTACATATAATTTGCATAGCAATACGCTCCGATGTCCGTCCCGTACGAGAATTTTTACTCACTTTTTAAGTTATAAGGTGACGCTTTTTATGATTCTTTTTTTATTTTTTTTTTTTAGGGAGAGGTGAGAAAAATGCATTACGCACATAGGTGGCAAGCCTGTAGTGTAGGGCTCCCCTAAAAAACGGGTTTACCCACTAAAAAACCTTCTCTACTCTTTAGGATTCTAACCTGGAATTGTTTATCACATTACGTCAGGCTAGGCCTAAATTTGGCTAACGCCGGTAAGGCTCACTCCTTATCCAGCCACTCGATCAAGAGATCTGGGCCACTTCGCGATCCAGGTCGGGTTTCTTTTCCAGCAGGATGCCCCGGACGAACTGTGATAAACAATCCCAGTTGCCCTCATCCTCCAAGATCTTTTGGCAGACCGAGTCCACCGAAAATGCACAAAAAATTTGTGTGGCCTTCAGGCGGGACCCTTCCCAACGGGGGCAGCGGAAGAATGTGTGTTCCGCATCATCGTCGGGAACGCCCGGGCAATAAATGCAGTCCGGTGAACCGTTCTTGCCCATCCGGTTCAAGTACGACCGAAAATAGCCGCGAATTGTCAAGAATTGGCCGCCGTTCCACCCATGGTTGGACGTGCTTGATAAGTTGCGCAGTCCATTGTCCTAGGGTGTCGTGCTCCCAGCTGTGTTGCCACTGCTGGAAGGTTCGGGAGCGCTCTTCTGTTCTTGCCGTGTCCTTGCCAATCTCGCCTTGTCTCTGATAAATTGCCTTTCTCTCTCCTGCCAAGAGCTTGACAGGGATAACTCCGGCGACCACTAGGACGGCAGGCTCGGACACTGTCCGGTAGGCAAATCACACCCCGAGCACCGCAACCTGTACTACTCTTTATCGAGAGCGTCTGCCCACACCTCTGCTCCATAAAGAAGCACGAACTGAACCGCGGACATCAAAAGACGTCTTTTGCTGGATCGTGGAACACCGACATTGGCCATCAGCCTACTAAGGTAAGTGACTACCTTAGCGGCCTCGTCCGCCATACGGAAGATCTGATCCCTCCAGCTTAACTTGGTGTCCACCATAATCCCGAAGTACTTAGCAGCACGAGTTGATTGGACCACCTCCCTTCCTACTCGGAACAGAACGACGGTGTCTATCCTCTTCTTCGTAAGGATCACAATCTCCGTCTTACGGAGAGCAAGCAAAAGACCGTGATCGGACATCCATGTGTTTACCACACGCATGACTCAGTTCAACTTTAGTTGGGCCAGCTCAACGTTGCGTGCGACAATGAGAGCTGCGACATCATCGGCGTACCTAACCAAAGTGGTTTCCTCAGGCATCTCCCACCTCAGGAGGCTGTCATAGGCAACGTTCCAGAGATCCTGGCCGAGTATTGAATCTCGCGCGGCACCAGAAGTGACTTCCATCGTCCATGTTCTGTCCCTTGTGTCGTAAATAAGGCTTTGAGAGCGGAGATAATCCGCAACAAGATGAGTCGCAACAGATATGCAGGAACGCGAAAGTTGTTGCGAAGCGCATCCAACATATCGACGCATCTCGCCGAGTTAAAGGCATTCTTGACATAAGCGTAACAAGAAGCACTACTCAGCGAGGGAAATGGTTGTGGCTCTCGGCTCTCTTCACACCTCTCCATGGACTTCGGTGATAGCGTCAATCGTTGACCGTCCCTTACTGAAGCCATACTGACGGGGGCATGAGTCCCCGGCAGCTTCCACGGCAGAGGTCAGGCGGGAACGGATCAGCTTCTCGAACAGCTTCCCAGACAAGCGTTGTACATTCTCAACAACAAGTCAGCATTAATTGAAAATACTTTCTTTAAAGCCTCGCTGGGAATCCCGTCCGGGTCAGGAGCCTTGTTGCTCTTTAGGGAGAGAACGGAGGTTTCCATCTACTCGAATGTGAAGAGTGGAACGTCATCTAACCGTCCAAAGTCAACCCGGCGTACATCCTAGGCCTAGCCTACAAATAAATACATACAAAGAATGATTTTAGCTAAGAACTCAAAACAAGCAAGTAACTTAATAATAATTATGCTTACAATATTAAAGGTAAATAGATTGTAGAACGAAAAAAATAATACAATTTAAAATCCATGATTGCAAAAAATCAAGTGATGTAAGTATTGTAGAATTACGCTTACTTAACACTTAACGCATATTTTGTTACCTGAGACATAGGCTACAATGGCACAACACATTCTAATTAGTTGTTCAATTTAAATCTTTCTCCCAAATAGATATTAGTTGTATCCCATAAATTAGTTAATCGCATAATTCCGTACGACAGCAATTCATTCCACATCAACATGCCTATCTTTTGGTATAATTTATAACTTCAACAAGTAAACATCAGTGTTGATCTATTTAATTTATCAAATAGGTCTGTCAAAATATCAATTAAATTTTATTTAAAAACGTAACATAACGGCGAGCAGATATAAACAACAAAAGGTTATGTTATTGTTTTCAGCATACACAACGACAACTCAGCTGCGATGGGGGAATATAAACTGATCATAGCAACTACATTAGTCAAATCATGTAGCCTAAACAACTAAAGTTCTGTCAAAAATTCCGGAAAATAAGCTTTTTTAATACTTGAAAATAATTGCTCGATTATAGTTTATTACCTAGTTTAAAATACTTAAAATCTAACCTGAGAATTTCATTGAAATCAAATTAGTAATAAAAATGCATTTTGGGGGTCTAAAATTCGCCTAAGTGAAATTTTAACTCGATCGTATAGAATTTTATACTCTATGTTACATAGAGTAAAAATTCAATTATCAGCTGTAATCTATACAGTACTTATTTAACACGCTAAGGGGTTTTTTTGTCTTGAGAACTCCTCCTACAATTTTCGACCGATTTTCAAGTTTTTTGTGTCGTTGAATAGGGCTTGGTCTGTAGTTGTTTCCGCCAAAAACTAATGAGAATCTGACGGAAAATAAAGGCGTTATCCACCATTGAAATCTCAAAATTTCTCATTTAAATAACATTGGGATTGAATAAAGCATTTTAAACATCTCTGTTAATAATCAGCTGTAAATACGTGTAGTTTTGGTGATTGCAGATATTCACAATATTGGATTGGTCGGACGTCAATGATTTAGAGATTAAAGTAACATTTGTATTGTATTAAAATAAATTGCTCGATTTCGAGCAACACGTTTACTAGTTAAGATAAACTATGAATGTCCCTCATCCATAACTCATCCTATTATTATTACTCAACACAAATAAAGTTCTGAACTATTGAGCCAACAACAAGTTTGATTATCTAATTCTTTCGACTCAAACGAGTTTCAATGGGTAAATAGAATTTCAACTTTGTGGGCTTTTTTAATTTCAACTTTTGGGTTGCTTATAGATATCGTCTGCATTGGTGTCGTCAAAGATCTGATTTCTGGCCCTGACATATCACAGCTGTTGAGATGTTTCCAGCCAGATTAAGTTGTCTCAAATTTTCTTCAAGAAAATATAGCTGAAGATAACAGCTGTGATAAAGAAGACAAAATGTTTTAAAAGGTGCGATATTACTGGTTTCGGATTTATCTGGTTGTCAACACGTATACCCCTCGCCCCCGTCGCTGCATTGACGGGGCGACTAAGTGAGGCAAAGTGAATTTCGAGAACGCATCTTAATTTGTTGATTTTTTACTTTAACCATAAATTTTATATGGAGTTCTGTATGTAGGTTTGCTGCATTTAGGGTTTTATTAGAAAATGTAAGTTAATTACTACCCAGTTAAGATACATACCAAATTGTATTAAGATGTGATAATTTCTTTTATATCTTTTTCATAAAATAAACATGAAAAAATAAGTAGGGTATGTAGGTTTGCACCCATATGGTTTTTGCAAGCATACATACATTAAAACTTTACCTCGTGAAGGTACAAAAATATATCAAATGATAACAATAAATAAGCGTGATAGAGAGGTTTGTTGATTTCTCTTAGAAAAATCGGAAACGTTTTTTCCTCTCCATTACTAGCAAAGTTATGTTAAACATTCAGATTAGTATATTGTTGTTTTATAGCTTTTATAAGCGGTTTTAGTTCAAAATTTTAAGTTTCAGTAAAAAATCCCTAGCCTTATTTTTTCCATGTTGAAATCTCGTAAAACACAGTTCCCAAGGTCCGATCACCCTGGTTTTTTTTTTTTTTTTTTTTTTTTTTAATTTAGGCCTAACCGAAAGAACGCTACCCGACATCTCTAAAAGAAATCATCGAAATCGAAGGATATTTTTCAAAAGTTATCATGTAAATGGATACATAGATACATATATATGAATTTGAACGAAAGGTGTTTTTGTCTTCCAGGGACCTTAAAAAGAAAAAAAAAACATCATGGTCCCGAGCTTAGGTCTCACCGTGACGACTACCTTATAATATACAGCGTATTCACTATAGAGAAATTCACTAAAACTAGGAGTCAGAGATGTTCGACGACACTAATAATCCGACATGGCAACGAGGAAATTTAAAAATCACATGGAAAACAGATATGGAGACAGTTCTATTTACGCACGTGGTTTCACAACAAATAAAAAAATCAGCTGATTTCAAAAGGGGAGCCACGTGTTAATTCTCCTACAATTTTAATTTTAAGAAAAAAAAACTTAATTTATTTCAAAACTATTAGTAGGTGAAATTATCAACGCTCGGAACAACAATATGCATCTACTCACGTTAGTGTCGCTGCCGGCCGCCAGAATGCGCCTCATATAGGCCCGGCGTCACGTGACTATGTTGGAACTGCCAAGTCGGGCAGCGAAAGTCAAGAATTCCGCTGACCACGTCAATTGACGGTGAAATACCGCCTGCTGATGCCAGCGACCCCAGCGGCGGGGCTGCGAACTAGCATAGGCCGGGCTACAGTGCATCGATGCCAATAACGTCTTTAATGAGCTGGTTAATTATTATTTTAAGTAATTTGTTTAATTTTCAATAACGTTTTGCGATCGATTCTTTCCAAATTCAACCCAATCCACTGTCATTCATCAAGGATGAAAAATTAAAAGTATTACAATAATTTACTCTCACTTCGTATTATCCGAATTTTGACACCTCATAATCAGTTGCATTCCTTATGTTTTTCATTTTGACGAGTTTATTGCAAAGACATTGAGCTAGACAAAATATTGCAATTATTCAACATATTTAGCTAATCAAATTTAAATTTTTTATTTCATTTCAATGTTTTTGAAAATAGATTTTTTTATTTCTTTATTAAGGCATGACAAATGTCATGACACCTATGATTTAACAATACACGAGGTGAAATGTAACTATGTTAAAATTTAATCATTTGAGTCCATCAAGTGGTCCTCATTGGAAAAGGTTTTTCACCACATCACAAACGTTTTTCACACTGAAAATATAATTTTTAAGATGCTTCCAAATGTAGAACAAAAAATAGAACTTGTTTTCACTTTCTTTTGGCGAACTGGCGAACATCTAGCCTCTATTGTAAGCTCAACAATGAAACCTCTAATACAATGAACAGCTGGCTTTATGAGGTGCAACGACCACATGTCAGTAAAAATACTCTTATGTAGTTTTAGACTAATCGCTTGTGTGCACACATTCAATTTGACCTCTTGAAGAATCTATTCCTCTAGAGATCTTCTTTTTTTCTAACTTAATTAACCTTTTCAATTATAAATTTTACTCTAGAAACAAATAAATTTGTGATCGATTTTAGCTTGTTAATGTTAATCTGTGACTTATTTCGCTTCATCTACCCTTCATAGAAATTGCACAACTAATTTTCAATTAAATTACAACGTATAGTCAATTTTAAAATAATACTTTTTAAAACGAAAAATACAGAAGATCAAATAAAACGATATTTAATTTTACGCTCGGTTATTAAATCCCATTAGGTAATGTTTACTATAATGGCACTAAAAGGTATTTTTATGTGGCCAAGAAAATGAAAAGAATTTTAAAGGAGGAGATCTTGAGTGCTATGGAAGATTCGGTTCATGAATTCCATCTCAGCATAATGAATATAAAAGTGTCAGAACCCTTTCGTAATATTAGGGGTTTTCTTTGAATATTTGAAAACTGTATGCGAATAACTCCCAGCAAAAATTAGAAACAGGACGTTTTGTGAATCTTCAAATTCTTTATACATGTAGAGCAACTTACTATATAAATGTCTCCTTAGTAGACCAGGAGACCAATATTTTAATAATATGTATCCTTAAGACGAGATCTTACATATCAAACAAGAAACCAGGGTACGAACGTTTTCCATCGATCGAAAGGTTGATAAATAATTTTAGTGTTAGTATTTCAATTGTTAATATTTCAACAAATTAAAAATTACATTGCATATCTTGAAAGGTGTAGTAACAATTATTTTCAGCAAAAAATCTTAAATTTTCTCATGAGAGTAGATAAATTTTATTGAAATAGTACAAAAAGAAAAAAGAAAGTATACCATACAAATGTGTATAAGTTTACCGATTAATTGACGCCTGAAAATCTGAAAACACAACAAGCAAAACTTGTTCGTATTGCTAACGTCTACACTGAAGGATGAAGGAACGTACTGAATTACAATTTTAACATCTGTTAAGTATAGTTTTATTTCAAATATATTTATCTACTGAAATATTCATGGAACAAACGTATTATCAATCATTAACTGCATTTCATATATCAGATTATAGACATGATTTATACAACATTTTTCCTATGAACATTTGAGTCCCTTAGTTGAAGCATTTCTCTACTTTCTGTTGTGAATTGCTATATTCTGATAACCAACAAAATATTTACACTTTGTTTCCACAGACCTTTTTTTGCTATGGCAAAAATTGAAATAATAACAATATTTTATTAATTAATTTAGTTTCAATAGATCAATTCAAGCCTCGCACAGTCAATTGGCATGATTCCTTCTAAAAATAGAGATGCAAATCCCTTCAGGTTATAACTTACTCACTAATTTGACATAATTTTATGTTGTTCCTACATAAACTTATATCGTTGTTTTGTTTTGTATGTATCGAACTTTATCGTTAATGGAGACACAGTGTTAAATTAAATTAAAATGTGTTACCATTGACGTAGTATTTATAGTCTCTGGTATTACTGTGTGTTAATCAAGAAATTGAAGATATTTATTTATAACATTGTGCTGTAGAGTAGTTGCCTTTTTAATATTCTTTATAGACTTTTGTACTTCTAATCTTTACAAGATAAACGGGAACACGTTCAACATCTCAACTTTTGATATCCATGGGCATATCGTATAGAAAAATGGTTCGTCCTCTGAGAAGTAATGTATATATTGCTAATTGCTTCACACTGCACATTGTGGTTCATCACATTGCGTTGGAAGTCCACTGATTACGCAGGGCAGCTGCGACGGGAACCTAACTCATTCCTCAAACCTTTTTGTGTTCACAAGTTTAAAGCATTTTCACAAACCGATTTTGGCCATGATGCGGAAGGGAAGTGTGAAGCTAAGCTAATTCATTGAAGAGGGGAAACCCAAATTTCTCCGGGTGACTTCATTAGTCCTTTGTACCCTGGGTCGGGACTTCCAGTCAATGTCATGGGAAGAAAGTTGGGAACTACAGAACACCATTGACAGGTCGGGTGGGTGCAGGCTTGCTTTGTCATTAAAACGCGTGACGGTTTATTTTACTACAATCCATTGTTTAGCCCTGAAAAGACTAATTGTAGCATAATTGTAAAGATAATAATAATATCTTAATTTTGTTTATCGGTAAACTTATACAACCATACCACACTGGCTGCGTAGGTATGGTTATAAAGCTCGCCTTTGAATCCAAAGGTTGCCGGTTAAATCCTAAGAAGTTTGCCGTTAAAAAGTTCGTAGCTTTTTAAAGTTTCAATTCCAGACCCAGTTGACTTTTTTCACAGGGCTATCAATGATGCTATCTAGCAAATGGTCGACGTTAGATAGTAACAAAACCAGGATTTGAACCGTTCCCCGTAAAACGTAAAAAATACCACTATCGTAGATATACATAAAATTAAAAAGTAAGAAACAAAATTAAATTGTACAATTTTAATTTTATGTACTATAAATGTCTTACAGTGCAATAATTCGTCCCCCTTCATTTTTTAGAATAAACTAACTAGACTAAAATAACAAGTTGTGTTAGGAGGTCCCAACATGGTATTTTAAGCTAAGGATTTTGTATTTTGATTTTATAAATAGACTTATTAAAACAACCCTAAATTGTGGCTAATTTGCAGTTACAGCTTTAATTTTGGTGTTACTGTAAGGGGGGAACTGGATTAATATTGTTTTATTTAGTTATTAATTATTGATTGTTGGGTTTTAAAATTGTTAGTTTCAGGCGAGGTCAAGGCAGTAATGTAAGGAGGAAGTATTTGAGCTTGCTGTTGTATGAGTAGACTGGAACTGTTATTAAACAATAGCTTGTTTATGCTGACCTATTGGTAGCTCTGGCTTAAATAGGTCAGCAGACTTAGATTCGGGGGAGTGTGTCTAGTGCAGTGATGTGAGTGTAAAGGTTTAGGGGGGTTAGGTCAGAGGGGCCAGGGGGCTCAAGGCCTGGGGCCCGGGGTAAGTCCTAATTAGTTGGGGTTTTCTAAATTAAGGGGGGTCCATTCCAAAATTGATTATTTGTTTAAAGTTTCTCTAGTTTAAAAGTTTGAATTGTTTCTTTGGGAGTTCCAGTCTACTTTAACCCTAACATTAAATTTAATAAATATATAAGTTGAATTCCGTTCTTGTTTATCTTTAGTTTGAAACTATTGTATTGTATTGTCCATGTTTTGTTATGTTGATTTTAATATCTGTTAATTATATATGGTTTGAATCTTAACATGTCTCTTTTATTTAATGAGCTACGCCCTCAGTCATGTAGTGTGGCTTCTCAGTCTGGCCAACTGGGAAGTCGCATTTATGACAGGTGATGGATGCGCCGGACGTTTTGTTTTACAAAACGTTCGATCCTGGTACTGCTCTTTTTAATTGGCTTTAAATTTGGGGGTTTCAGTTTACAGAAGGGTTAAGTATTTACTTTTCAAAATTTAAAATGTTTTGGTTTAACCAGTTTGAAGTAAATTTGAAAAAGGGACATGTTTTTTCTAATATCATAGTAGGCTATGCTCAAAATTATATTTTAGATATCCAAGTTTTTTTTAGTATGAGTTTTAAGTGGGGGCAGGATTGGTGTGTAGAGTTTTGTTGGAAGATGATAAGTGTAAAGTGTGTTTAGGTGGTGTTATTAGTTATGTTTATGATAGTGCGTAGAGTTGGGTTTTAGTGTTACAGCACGGGCTGTGAGACAGATGTTGGTTACGTGTTAATGTGGTTGTGTTGAGCCACATGGGCTTTTGCGTTATCAGTGTTTTAGAGGCAAGTGGTTTGTTTGCTTCAAGTGCAGTGAAGTTTAATTTTGTGTTCTTGAGGTGTTTTTGAAATGTGCGCGAGGGTCCATGCCGCGATAAGTGTTTTTGTGCCGCGAGGGTCCATTCGGCAATGTGTGTGTTATGATATGAGCCGCGAGGATTCATGCCGCGATTTGTGTTTTATACAGGAGGTCTGTATGTTTAGTGTTTTGAGGGCACAGCGCGATTTAAGCAGAGATTGCTTTGTGTCTAATAGATGTACTGTGTTTTGTGTCAGGTAGAGAATCCCGGCATGTGTTATTTTTTTATGTAGGCCTATGTTTCAGGCTGAGAAAGCAGGTTCATGCTGAAGATGACTATGTTTTTCCCCTCTTATAGAAATGATTTGTTTTGAGTTTTAGGTACAGTGATAGCCAGAGTTTTTAGGCTGTGTTTTTCCAGAGAAATTTTAAAATGCAGACTAATTGAGTTTTCAGGTCGGCGCTGGAGTTTTATGTTTTATCTAATGATGTGTGAGGAGAGAGTTTGATTGCTTTGGGAGATGTATAAGGAAGGAGTTTTATTGTTTAAGTTTAGGATAGATCTTAGAGTAGTAAATTTTGGGGATTTGTGTATTTTATATGTTTCAGGTATATTTGATTAAAACTACAGGGTTTATTAATTTATTTAGTATTACTGCTATGTACTATGTTGGAGAGAATGCTAGGAAGACCAGAAGTATGAACAGGTCAGAGGTTTTGTTGTTGATGCATCTGTTTTCAGGTCAGAACTGCTGAGTCTTAGGCTGATGAACTGGCTGCTGACGACCTTGCTGACGCATGGGTTTTGGTGCTTGCCGAACGTGTGGAATGCATGACTAGGGACGCTTTTACTAACATTTGTTTATGTAAATTATAAATGCACATCTTCTGTTTAATAATATTTATAGAAAATTTAAACTCAGAATTTTTTCACATAGATAGTTTGTTTTTGATCAAATAAGAGTGAATTATTCAGTTAAAGGTTTTATAATTTTTGTTTTTTGTTTTTTTTTTTCATAAAGATTTGGGCCCAAATCTATTTTTCCTTTAAATGTGTGAGAAAGATTTTGTTTAATTTGTTTTAATCGTTTGAGTGTAAAATGATCAGTGTGAAATTGATTTTATATGTACTCAAATTTTATTAATAGCAGTTTTTGATGATTTATGAGGATTTGTATAAATTTGTGCAAAGTATTATGAGAGTTGGATGTATAAGATTTTGTTTAATTTGTTTGAATCGTTTGAATGTTAAATGATCAGTGAGAAATTGATTTTATATGTACTCATTTTTTATTAAGAGTTTTAGGTAATTTATGAACATTATATATTCTAGCAAATTTTTTTATTAGGTAAAAACTTTTATCAAGCATTTTTGGTTTTGTTTTCTATGATATTTTTGGAAACCTTTGTAGATTTCATTAACTTTTTCAAAGAGATTTACTCGTCAATAGGTTTACTTGTCAATAATGAGTTTTAATTAAATTACATTTTCAGTTCGAATGAACATTTTAAGCTAAAAATTATGATTCGTGAAAATGACTTGCAAGAGATTTTTTTTTAAAGATAACTGTTGTTTGTATGGTACTATTGTTAACTTATTACTCTTAAATGTTTCAGAGTAACTGCGTTTTATAGTGAAATATTATGATCAATATTGTTAATGGGGGCACTGGCTAAATACTTCCTCTACAACAAATGTTTGTAATGTTTGAGTTTTTTTTTAAATTGGTAAATTTTGTCAGGGGCTACAATAAGATGTTTTTTTTTTCTAACTTTTTTTAGCAATGTTTTGTAATGTCCTAAATTCCTCAGCTGACTCCCATCCTTAACTGACCAAAGAGACATCCTTCGGCTGCTTGACATCATGGATCTACCCTCAACCTATCAGTTCTTGCTGGACTTCATTTTTGGATGACTACTTCATCAGAAGGATTATCTTCAGTATCATCATCTTGTGTGGCCTTCGTGGAGCGATCACTGTTGTGGCTGGGCCGAGTTTCAGACATCAAAGGACGAACTTTATATCCGGCTCATGGCATTTCTTCAACTGGCCAGGAACAACCACCATCTATACACGTGATGACGCAGACGATCCAGGAACTTCAAGCTTGGTGGGGACCCAATGGTTCGATGCTGACACTTGCGGTTTTTGGAGACTCGCAGCATCGCAGATGGAGAAGGGTAGATGGACCACGGCTCTACCAAACAACAGGAGCACCCCAGCCGACATTGTTTGGTCAGTCCTGTCATTTCCATAATTTTCCTTCCTAGTTTTTCCATATTTTAATTTGTAAAATGTATAAGTAGGGAAATTAACTGTGTTTAAAATTTAAAATTTCATATGAGACGCTGAGGACATCGTCTTCGGAAGAAGGGGGGATGTAAGGGGGGAACTGGATTAATATTGTTTTATTTAGTTATTAATTATTGATTGTTGGGTTTTAAAATTGTTAGTTTCAGGCGAGGTCAAGGCAGTAATGTAAGGAGGAAGTATTTGAGCTTGCTGTTGTATGAGTAGACTGGAACTGTTATTAAACAATAGCTTGTTTATGCTGACCTATTGGTAGCTCTGGCTTAAATAGGTCAGCAGACTTAGATTCGGGGGAGTGTGTCTAGTGCAGTGATGTGAGTGTAAAGGTTTAGGGGGGTTAGGTCAGAGGGGCCAGGGGGCTCAAGGCCTGGGGCCTGGGGTAAGTCCTAATTAGTTGGGGTTTTCTAAATTAAGGGGGGTCCATTCCAAAATTGATTATTTGTTTAAAGTTTCTCTAGTTTAAAAGTTTGAATTGTTTCTTTGGGAGTTCCAGTCTACTTTAACCCTAACATTAAATTTAATAAATATATAAGTTGAATTCCGTTCTTGTTTATCTTTAGTTTGAAACTATTGTATTGTATTGTCCATGTTTTGTTATGTTGATTTTAATATCTGTTAATTATATATGGTTTGAATCTTAACATGTCTCTTTTATTTAATGAGCTACGCCCTCAGTCATGTAGTGTGGCTTCTCAGTCATGTAGTCTGGCCAACTGGGAAGTCGCATTTATGACATTACTGTCTAACAAGTTATAAATTTTGTTCATATTTCTTTTCTTAGGATAAGTGATTTTGAACAAACAGAAATTTTCAATAATTAAAACAATGTTATCCAGTGGCACGGTCGTGTCACGTCGCCAAGTCCCACCCAACCAAGCAGACGACGCGTGCCTATATAGACACGAAGCAGAATACGGCCAATTTTCACTTCTCAAAAGGGCACAAATAGACCATAATTAATTCGGAAATCGTTTTCAATCCGATTAACCGGGTCAATAAGCACTAAAAATCGCCAAACTTACTTTAAAAACTCTCGGTGAAATAAAATATATGCGTTCAAAAGTAGCTTAAAAAAATGTAGAAATGTAGTTTCCTACGCAAGTAGTGCAAAAGTAAGGCTTTTGGGCCAGTTCAAGGTCACCCGAGCGATGACGTCATCGATGACGTCATCGAGGTCAATGACCCCATCGATGACGTCATC
Organism: Neoaliturus tenellus; assembly: GCA_030545055.2. Classification (NCBI taxonomy): domain Eukaryota; kingdom Metazoa; phylum Arthropoda; class Insecta; order Hemiptera; family Cicadellidae; genus Neoaliturus; species Neoaliturus tenellus. Next base: position 52,994,409 of record CM061537.1, on the reverse strand, counting down.
GATTGCATCATCGATGACGTCATCACCAATGACGTCACTTCCTTGACGTCACACCCATGACGTCACAGAAATGACGTGCTGATGACGTCATCACCCCTTACGTCACCAAGATGACGTCATCGATGTCACAAAGGTCAAGGTCACGCTGAAACCTAAATTTTTTTGGCACTTTTGCTGTTTCTCGCACTACGCTCCGAGTTTCAGTCACAGTTACCATGACCTTGACAACTTGGAGCGAATTTGCGATGAGAAACAGCAAAAGTGCTGAGGAAACTTGAAGTTTGCAACGTGACTCTGCCTAAACCATCATATGACACCGCTCGGGTGACCTTGAACTGGCCCAAAAGCCTTACTTTAACCATTACTGCAACCGCGATGTGCACCCTACGACAGACACCGAGCGACTGACTGTCCGGCCCCGCGCACTCTAGGTATATGGGAAGTGGTGGGGGGAACTGCGAAGACCTCGGGAAACTCGAAAATGTCAAGCCAGGTAGCACCGTTTCGGTGCTACCTTAAATTTACATGTTAAAGTGTGATGACCTTGAGGTCGACTGTGAACCTGGGGCTTAGGATTGTGTTTAACAGCTTGACGTTTTCGCCAGAGTTCAAGTGTGGTGACCTTGAACTGGTTAAAATTAAAACTGCACAGCAGACTGCACAACACGGATGTGCACCCTACGACAGCTGCCGAGCGACTGACCTCCAGGCCCTGCGTACTCTAGATATATGGGGAAGTTGTGGGGGAAATTTCAAGGTCATTCAAACGGAGTTTTAAAAAAGTCAAAGAGTAGAAAGACTACTCTTGTGAGTCTATAGCGATTTCATTGATAGTGAGTGCTTCGGTATGCCAAGTTGATCTGTATTGACACGCTCCTAAATAATGTTTGCAAAAACCTGCAAAATGATTGTTGCACAATTTGCAGCCAGTTAGCTGTTTTAGTTTAAATTCAATGCAACGTTCAGGGCAACAAGTGTACTTATGCCCTCTCATTTGGTACACATGGAATGTCTTCAACTTCGGTTTCGGCTTCTTCCAAGACTTGCACTTACACATGCACTGACCAAAAGCTTCACATGTTCTACAAGCCAGGCCATCCACCACATCAATGTCATTTGGCCATGAAAAACATTTCTGTTCGCAACAGTAGTTGAGTTGACTTTCCATGTTGCTGCGGTGAAGGTGCGCAATGAAATAATGCTGTAGTCAGTGAGAGTGCACCTTAAATAAACTCAGTGGAGGGGGAAAGGTCAAGGTCATTCAAACAGAGTTTTAAAAAAGATGACTAGTCGTCCTCCTCGTCCGTCGTACTTGGAGAGCTGTCAGACGAAGAGCCCCGTGCAGGTGCTCTCCAGATGAAATGTATATCTATTTGAAAGCGCAGGCCGGGATCTTGTACCATCAACTCCTTCAATCTATTACATACCAATTCCACTTTGTACACATTGTTAATAATCAACACCCAAGGCTTTGGCTGAACATAACGTGTAGTTGAGTCAGCCTCGCAGACAGTTACATCTTCCGGTGATATTGGAGTGTATAAATGTGTAAAATCTCGTTGCTGAGGCTGGCTTGAAGTTGAAGGTTCTGTGCCGACCCTGGTTGCATCAAAATTCAAATCCATTCTACATTCAAGAGGTCCAGGGTTCCCGTTGAATACATTGAGTAATTTTTGATACAAGACTTCCACTTCTGTCGCATCCTGTAAATGAACAGTCCACCGCAAGGGAAATGCTTCGTCCGTAGTGGAGTCAACTTGAGAAAGAGTTCCTTCCGCCATGGCAGCTAAGCAAGGAATGAGGTGAGCTGCAGTCAGTTGTAACATTATTGAAAAGTAGAGGGGGAAATTTCAAGGTCATTTAAAATTGGGTTTTAAAAAAGGAAGGAGTGGAGGGGAAAGTTCAAGGTCGTTCCAACATCAGTAGTGGAGTCAGCTTGGCTGATGGTGTTGTCCGCCATGGTTGCTTGTCGAACAAGGAATGACGGGTGATGTGATACTCATGCAGGAACATGGTGAAGTGGTGGGGGAAGTTTCAAGGTCATCCAAACGGAGTTTTTAAAAAAAAGGAAAACCTACAAAGTAACATTGAAACTTTCCAACTGATGGTGGCGGGCGTTTTCTTCTGCAACCTTGCCGACACATGTGACTATACCATATAGTATGAAAAGTACAACCATAATAAGGCCGAACAATAAAAGATAGCCGTTGACTATCATGATATTTTCTGAGTGGATCTGCTTTCTTCTTATCTCCCTCTCTTGCATCCTCTTCTCTAACTCGTGGATGAAGTCGCAGCATGCGTGAGGACATCTTTCATCTGTTGGTAGGTTTGCCATTGTTGATGTTGTCGGTTTGGCTGTTGAAGATGGAATGAGGTTTCTAATCGTGATGTGCCATGTACACCAATAGTGAAGTGGTGGGGGTAGCAAAGCAGTGGAGGGGGAAGTTTCAAGGTCATTCAAATTGTGTTTTAAAAAAAACCTATCTTGTTACTGAGCTAATATGTCAGTAACAAGATAGGTGTTTTTGCTCTTTTACTTCTTTAATATAATGAAAAAATAAACATATTCTACAATGGTTAGAACAAGAAATACAACTGCTAGTCAGCTGAAGTAATCCAAGTTGTCCGGCTCGGTCTTCATGGACGTCGGATAGTGAAGTGGTGGGGGTAGCAAAGCAGTGGAGGGGGAAGTTTCAAGGTCATTCAAATTGTGTTTTAAAAAAAACCTATCTTGTTACTGAGCTAATATGTCAGTAACAAGATAGGTGTTTTTGCTCTTTTACTTCTTTAATATAATGAAAAAATAAACATATTCTACAATGGTTAGAACAAGAAATACAACTGCTAGTCAGCTGAAGTAATCCAAGTTGTCCGGCTCGGTCTTCATGGACGTCGGTGAGGAAGCTGTCGATGAGTGTCCAGGCTCTTCCTTTGGCTGCCGGGTGTTCCGTATATTGCAAGCGTAGACTTGCACATTTATACAGTAGCCTCTTGCCACCATTAGCTGCAACTCCTTGTACAAATCGTTCAGCTCCTGTTGTGTCTTGATAGTCACCTCCTCATAGCTGGCACAGCTTACGTTGAGAGACATCCTGATGTTGCTAGGTTGGCTGCTGGAGTAGAAATGAAGCCAAGGCACAGCGCTTGGAGGTATATGAAAAAGTGGTGGGGGTGTTTGCATTCAAACAGGTTTGACTTGTAGCGTGGTGGGGGTAACTGTGAAATGCAATGGTCAAAGGTCAAGGTCACCCGCGAAGTTTAAAAAAAAAATGCAACATATCAATATGTGACAAACTTCACATATTGATATGTTGCATTTTTTTGTCTTTTGTATTTTTTTGTTTTTTATGGTTTATTTATTTATAAAACGTTACAATAACATATTTACAACAGTAAAACTTAAATCTAACACTGCTGCTTGTCGGCGATGTGGATGGTCAACTCGGTGGAATTGCTACCCGTGCAACCGTGGGAAACCAGGTAGAGACAGCCGGGTTGGATGGAGCGTAGATCCTCGTTCTGGAGGAGATGGACGAACCGTTTCGGCAGGTAGACTTGGAACTTGGGCTCATCCCCCGGAGTGAACGGTGCCTCGCTAAGACTGCAGCAGATGGCCTCTCCAATTGTAGTCTCCATCTTCTTCATGGCGTGGATAATGTAGTGCTTCTCGTCTTTAAGTTCGGAACACTTCTTGACGGGTAGTATGGTAGATTTGGAGTGAGCATTGAACTGCTCAACCAAAGTTTGCAGGAACTGGTGAGATGCCATGGTCGAGATATAGATAGTCTTCTTCGTATTCTTGCTGGGAGATGTTGTCGTCTCGGAATCTCGAGTAATACTCATGCCAGGTCCCGGTCTGCTCCTCACTTATATAACCCCCGTTACCCCCACCACTCCCCATTTCCCCACTTTGAAGGTAAGATGCGAGTTTATAGGCGTTTTTTAAAGCGCAATGTCTATCTTTTTCATGTTCTGGACTTTTAGTACAAATACAAACATTTTCCATCGTATACTTGTAATTTTTATCCAATTCCACATCATTAACCGGAACATGAGTAAATCCTTCGATCCATCTTTTCTTTTCCAGCCCCTTTGTGTAAATATTGGTAAACTTGTCTGAAAAGTGATGCATAATGTGATACAAGTCCGTGTAACTTGTAAAACCATCATACCAATCGATATGATGGAAGTGTTTTGAAATCCATCTGTTGGTAGTAGCGGCTTTACTGGTTAAAGATGAATAAGAACATGGTGGTTTAAATAAAAACGAATAAGGAACACTTGTATTGATGTCGAAAAACACAAGTTCTTTTATGATAAATCTATCATCATTACCCCGAAACGCTTGGAACTCAATTATACCAGGTTTGGACTTTACTTGTTCTTCTTCCTTGTCCATTGCGAAGATCACTCGTCTGCTCATGACGAAGTCCAAAGGTCAACTGATTTCCACACCACGGTAGGTACGACTTTTATACCCGGCCGTACAGTTGTTGGCGCGTTGGTGTATATTTAACGTGGGCACCGTCCCCGGTAGGCCTAACCCCACAAAGTGTTTGATATTGTTTTAAAAATTAACCATTGCTGTGTAGTTAATTGTCATTTAGGTTTCCATCTTTACATTTTCCTTGTTTTCATTTTCATCACTAACACTTGATTCTTCTCCTCCTTCTTCTTCCTCTTTTTCATGTTTTACTGATTTCTTATGTAGTTGAGCGTACTTTTCCAATTGTCTCCACATTTGTACTTCATGAGGAACCCTATTGAATATAGAAGTATCTACAGGTCCGTACAATATAGGTGCGTCCGGTTGTTTGTCCAAAGTGTCTTCCAGATAATCTTTAATAATTGAACTTGAAAACACCAGTTGTCTCAAGTATCTCGTTATTGGTTCAGTTGCACAAGTTAGAATAAAAAACTCTTCTCGATTAAGTTGAATCTTGTTATCATGTCTTGTTGTGTCTCTAAACCGCAACTGATGATCACCACGATGTTTAACAATATCGATTTCCACATTTGAATCCAAAAGGCCTACTCTTGTCTTTCTTCCAAACATGTTACTACTTAAATAGCATTCTAGCAGATGCAAGTGTTTCATAAACGATTCCCAAGCAGTGTCCGTAAACAAAATCATTTTTGGTCCATGAGTTAAAATTACAGTAGGGGAATAATCTGTAGATTTCATAACACCGATTAAAACACTTTTGTCCAAACTGGAAGAGATTGGGTAAAATATTCGCAAGAATACCTCACTTAATATGTTAGGAGAAATATTATCTTCAATATCCCTTTTCCTCTTGTGTGCATTCTTTCTTCTTTTACCTTTTTCCTCAACATTATTACTGGCGTGGAGTTGTCCGCAAGCGTTGTGTTCATCTCCCTCCGGTTGACCTTGAAGATCTAAAAAGTCGGATATCTCCTTCTCAATATCTACTACATTTTCTTGTGTACCACTAGGAGAAGTCATATTGAATAAGATGCTACCCATACAACAACAGGCAACAAACTGATAAGGAGCGAGCTGAACGCTCTGCTTTTATACTCGCGGAATGCATTGGAATGTAGGAAAACCGGTCTTTTACAATACATTTTTAACAATTCCAGTTAAAGGTGTGTATGTTACGATTTTATCATGTAGAATTAAACAGTATGCAGTTGTATTAGCCGATATAGGCGCGTTGAATTCCATTTCTATTTTTATATCTACACTTGATGATTTTACCGATTCATTTTGTTTAGAACAATCGATTACAACTATAGGGTAACCATCTAAGTATTTTTCTGGTGATAGTAAAGGTGCATTCGTTTTACCATAATATGAACTTTGGAATCTTGCATACATATCGTACAATATGCTGTACTTTTTATTAGCGAATGACACATTTAAATTATCGTATGGAAAAAATTGTGAATTTAAATAAACTTTAATATTTTTCAAGTTGCAATGATCAAATTGGTCTGCATGTTTGGTGATGGTGTCTCTTCTGCCTGTTTGTAAACCAAATATAATATACCTGGCTCGTTCCACATAATTAGATGTTTTAACTGTCCAAGTGTGTCGATCCGTAGTTGGCAAGCTGGGATGTTCATGAAATTCCCAACTTCTAAAAGGAATTACAATATCACGATCAGCCTTTAACTTTCTTAATAGTAGCATTCTATGCTCGTCAGCTAATTTTACATGTGGAACTCTCCATACAATTTTGTCTAATGTTAATTTCCATTCTAAAGTTGCATCTGTTGTACCGTCTGGAGCTTTAATAATATCTTTATCGTTTGAAGATCTCAACAAAACTAATTCTTGTTTAACGTTTAATATTATTTTCCTATAATCTTCAGCAAAACCAAGCAACAAACGTAACGGAATATGAAAATCAAAATTTCCATTTGTATCTGGAGTGATTGTGTCTTTTGCAGGTAAAACCCATCCTGCAGGTTGTATTAAATTGGTTTCATTAGGTGATATAGATGTTAATCCCTTTAAAGTTGTTGCAATACCTACTTTTTTAGTAGAATCAACTGTTACACCTGATATTTCATATCTAATTTCATCAAACAGGAAAGCCATGGGATTATTTATAAATGTAACTGTTGTACCAGTAGTAGTACCGTCCTTTTTAGTAACTTTTCCTTCAATATACAAGTAACTTTCACATGGTAGTGAGTAAATGTCTTGATTTTGTATGGGAATACGAATTTCATCGTTATTGTTTAATTTTGATGAAGTGTAAGGATTGTGGGTGTGATATTCTTTTTCCCATAGGGTTTCGTCGAATGTTGGACCCTGAGCTATATCCAGTATATCCATTATCGGTTACTTTTAATCCAATTCTCTCTAAGAAACGAATGTTCTCGCGTGTTAACTCCTCCACAGCTGAAGAGCTACTAATGCGGATTCCCGTAGGTTGTTCGCTTTTAAATGTTAAACCCATGATTTTGTATTAAAGTGTTGATTTTAAATGTAATCTAACCGTAATAGGCTCTTCTCGGAAATCTATCAAGTTACCGTCTTGATCCAATACGTTCAACACGATGTCTGAAATGAAAGTGGTGTTCAAAGGTAGATATACCAGGTTTTGCGGCTTTTCAACAATTTTAAATCCAGGTGGTACACTGGGGTAAAAAGTATGTATTATATGAGTATTTGCTCCATCTCTGTAAGCTCCTTGTATAATGTTACAAGTTATGTCTATACTATTGACTTTTAATATTGTTACAGTTTGTTTACCGGAATGTGTTTTATTTGGTTCTAAAATTGCTCCATCTTTGGGAAATCCTAATAAATCACCAATTGAGTTTGGCTTAGTGAAATCTATATAATATTTTGAAGTAAGCTCAGCTTTCATTGTATTATTATTACCTTTTAGCAATATATTGTCTTTTCCCATTTTATTTTGCAAAAATTCATTAATATGATCAATTTCATAAGAACCTGTGGGTAAACTGCACTCTTCTAAGTCTGTTAACTTACCACTGGCATCTTTTCCTTTATAATAATGCAATAAGTTATTTTTACCTTCCGTAACATTGGGAATAGAGTTGTAAGTTGTAAAATCCAACAGTGCTGCCTCCCAAAATCTTCCTTTTTGCAAGCGTAACGCTGGAAAAAGGATACTTCGTAAAGTGGACGATTTTCCTGTTAATGATACCGTATAGGAAGACATCTCAATAGTGACTGATACTTTTAGCTAGGAATTCCAAACATAAATGGCCGCATATTGAAGTATTATCAGGTTGTTCTCTTTTATAGTTGTAATATATGTTTTTAGCAGATTTAAAGTAATGTTCAAGTTCTTTAGGTGGTGGCAAATTTCCAAAACTATCAAAATAATATACATTACTATTTAGTTTCTTATAACACACCCAATGGGTGCCGGACCCTTCAGTATTATCCAAATTTACGATTCCAGTCTCATTTTTCCATATTTTCTTTGGTAAACTGTCTTTCATAAATACTCCGCGGAAAAATGGTATTTTTAAACAGGAAATATATTTAAATAATTCAACATTAGTCAACGCTTTATGTGGTATAACCAATTGATTTCTTTTATTTAATATGCACGATACGGTCTTAGGTATAGACCAGCCCCGTTTTTTACCATTGACCATATTGTCGGTTTTTTATTATTTTTCCTCGGAGAAAGTCTTTTTAGTCTAATATTACCACCATGTTTTCTCTTGGTTGATCCTTTTTTATTCTTACCCCTCCTTTTTCCACCTCCTACCGCTGTTTTAGCCTTCATACCTGCTGTTACCGCTAAAGCTGCTGCTTTTTCCGCAATACTAGCGTCACTAGACTTTACTCGTTGCCAAGCTATATTCGCTAGCTTTTTATCAGCGATTGACCTATTTTTTGAATCGGTAAACGTGGAATATGCGATATCGTGTTCTTTACAAGCCTGATCTAACTTATTTATGCCTGGATCACCTCTTTCCAGTCGTTTTTTCAATTTAGTTCCTGGTCCGCAATACTGATAACCTCCCGGTATGTGAAATTCGTATGGTAAAGCGTCTATTGCTCTGTTTACGATAGATCCTACTGGAATACGATTTAAAGCTTTACTTAACAGAGAAACCGCTGTGGACGTGATACCGCCTCCTTTCCGTATAGTGTCTCGATATGGACTGGTGTAATGAAACGCCATGATTGTCTTTTATATTTGAAAAGCGTAACCCATGTGTTACCTCTATGACAGGTTGCACATAAATGATGTAATATATGGTGTTATTTAGTTAAATATCAAAAGTACCCCAATCTGATGATCTAAACTTTTGTGTGTTATGATTAAAAAAATATTTATAAAGAATTTCTTGTTTAATCCATGTATTTCTCATTTTTTCGTCAATAGGTTTATGTTGTCCTGCTACAATATAATTATGCATATCAAATAATAAATTACCTATTACTTTAACAAGAAAATTACCAGTTACAGCGTTATTGGCATAATCAGGGTCTGCAACATTTGTTAATCGTTTGTTATCACAATTCCACCATTTTTTTCCAGTTGGCTCTAATTGTATTATCTGTTCATAAGTAACAGCATCACCAGGCTTTTCACCAATACCTAAATTTGTCAATAACTTTCCTTTACCATCCCAAACATAATTGTTTTCTTCAAGTAAAGTAAACTTTTTATTTCCTTGTACAAATACATCTCCTTGGCGTGTTACTACTTGGTTTTGTTTCACAAAACCGGAGGTTTCTTGTTTTAAAGTTTCCTTCATATGACCCACCGTTGCACCATCTGATGGTGCAAAACCATCTTTTACATTCGCTAAACAATTACCAAGACAGTCAATAACTCCTACATCACGTGTAATACAATGATCTTTGATGTATTTTAAATTTACAGCATCATTTTCATTTTTTGGATAACCTATATCGTTAATAACAAATTTATAAAAAGAAAACCCATCTTTTGTCTTTTCAGGTATTATAGAATGTAAATAGCGTCTATTTATGCTGTCTTTTTCATCTACAGGGTCTGCTACGTTGGATATACGCCGATTTTCAGCATTATACGTTTTTCCATTAAATTTTAACGTATTCTTTAATTCCGATGATAAATAACCTCTGTTTATTGCATCAGCGTTTTGATTTGGCTTACCAACGTTGGAAATTCTATGATTACCCGCGTTATATGTGTTTTTATCTAATTTCAGTGTTGGTACTATCTCTTTTTTTAATACTTTTAAATTTATTGCATCATTTTCATCTGTGGGATCATTAATGTTTTTTAACCGTTTATTACTAATATCATAATCTCCATCAGGTGTTTGTGGTAATCCAACACCTCTTTTTAAAGTATTAAAGTAATATAATCCATCTGATGAATACCGTCCGAACTTGTCAACACTCATGGTGCAACTGAATAACATTCTAGAGTGTAACCCATTTTTATAATATTAGTCCCGATTTCTAACCCATATCAGTTTTTATACAAATTCTTAGTCTTCATCAGTTACATTTGCATCATTCCCGGGACATTTAAAATATTTTAAATCTGCACTAATTAATGATCTGTCTGCTTCATTTCTAAATACATGATTTTTATGAATAAATTCCTCACCAGACAATTTTCTAAATCCGCTAAATGAATTTGGATCTGCAATTAATATATTTTGATAATCATTTACATCCATTAATTTAAATCTTTTGGTATTATAAATAAACTCTTGATTTGCACTATCATATTGTAATGTTTGTCCTACAGTTGCAGCATCCTTTGGATCTGTTCCTTGTGCCAAATTACCTATTTTCTTATTTTTCGCATTGAAAGTACTACCTTTTGGTTTGTCTAATATTAAAGATTGTTTTACTACAACACAATCGTAATCATCGATACCTGGAAATATGTCAATTATTCTTCTATTTGTACCCAACCAACTTCTATGATAATTGTTTGGATTAGTATGTAAAACTTGTGATAAAATCGGAACATCATGAGCATCTGTAGCTAATTGCGCATTTGATAATTTCATGTCTTTGCAATCCCAAACATTATTTTTTTGTTCAAGTAAAATAAACTTTTCATTTCCTTGTACAAACACATCACCCGACCGTGATACTACTTGATCCTGTTTTACAAATCCAGATGTTTCTTGCTTTAAAGTTTCCTTCATTTGACCCACTGTTGCACCATCTGATGGTGCCGAACCATCTTTAACATTCGCTAAACAATTACCTAGACAATCAATAACTCCTACATCACGTGTAATACAATGATCTTTTATATATTTTAAATTTACAGCATCATTTTCATTTTTCGGATAACCTATATAATAACAAATTTATAAAAAGAAAAACCATCTTTTGTCTTTTCAGGTATTAATGAATGTAAATAGCGTCTATTTACGCTGTCTTTTGCATCTTTAGGGTCATCTACGTTGGATATACGTTTATTTTCAGCAGTATACGTTTTTCCATTGAATTTTAACGTATTTTTTAATTCTGATGATAAATAACCTTTGTTTATTGCATCAGCGTTTTGATTTGGCTTACCAACATTGACAATTCTATGATTACCTGCGTCATATGTGTTTTTCTGTAGTCTTAATGTTGGTGATATCTTTTCTTTTAATACTTTTAAATTTATTGCATCGTTATCATCTGTGGGATCTTTTATGTTTTTTAACCTTTTATTAGTTATATCATAATCCCCATCAGGTGTTTGTGGTAAACCAGCTCCTCTTTTTAAATTATTTGCGTAATATAACCCATCCGAGGAGTAACGTCCGAACTTGTCGACACTCATGGTGCAACTGAATAGTAATCTAGTGAGTAACGCATTTTTTATGAGATTACCCCACGGTTTCGGAGTTCATCCACTAAAGCCACCCATTCGTTTTCCAATCCAGTATGACCCGCTTCTTTAGCTTCATGTATTAGTTTCATTCTATCCACCAATTTATTGATATTATTGTAATAAATCACATTTGTGTTATATAGTTTCTTCATTAAACCTGTACCCGTAACAGATTTACTTCTTTTTCTTCTTTCCTGAGCACTTACATCTAAAGTGGATGCCATAAATCTTCGTTTTACAGGTTTTCTTTGTGTTAACGGCATTGTTTGTCTTCTAGTTGGTATTAACTTGGATACAAATTCTCTATATTTTAAAGACTTAGGTCTAAATGGAAGTTGGTCAGGTAAATACATTCTCCTATATGCATTTGTCTGTTCCAAAATATTTTTATATGCTTCCATGTCTTTTTCTTTCACTAACGATACTGAAGGCTTATTTTCAAATAATAATTCAAATAATCCTTTTGTACCCTTATACCTTTGATCACCAATGACAATATTATCATGTTCGTCAACGTTTAACGGGCTATTACCTATCATTAAACCATCTTCTGTTAATCTCGCTCCATAACTATGGTAATTCTTATTAGGAATTGTTCCGAGTAACATTTTTACCATGTATTTCCTTCCTAAAGGTCCTTTGTTATGAATGTTTTCACCCAACAAGCTTATGTTTGACGGACCTTCCCTTGCTTCTTCTTCTTTTTCCTCTTCACTAGCAGTTGATATATCTTCATGTCCTCTTTTAGCTTTTACTTCATATAATTCTCTTATACCACTATAGTCTGGTGATTCTAGCTCTCTTTCAGGTTCTTCACCGGTAAAACCACTAAATGTAGAGGATTCCAGGTCTTCATCACTAAAATCTTCTGATTTTACATCTTCTCTTTCAAACTTTGTAATAGGTGCAATTGCATCTCCTTCCAAAACGGGTTTAGCAAATTTTTTGTTTAATTGTTTCAAGGGTTCAGTAATAGGTTTAAAAGTAGATTCAAGAAATTTCTCCCTTTCGCTAATACCTAATTTTAATGCTCTGTTTTTATCTCGAATAGAATCACTAAGTGATTTTATTTCCTTTATTAACTTTTCTTGGTTAACCATGTTTGTAGCAAGACGTGTTGTACAACAATGAATGTTTTACATCATGATCAGTGTATTAGTATAAATTTATCAAATCCTATCCTGTATCGACCATTGTTTAGCGGTTGTTCCTTCATAATTGTTAAAAACCCATACTTTTCAGCCCAAGCCTTTCCACACAACTCTTTAAATCGTTCAAATGGCATATCCGCACTTACATGGTCATAATATATGTGTTTTAGGTTGGTTTCATCCTGTTTAAATACAATTAACATGTTTGCATTGTCTCTAATGAGCTGTTTCGGTATTTTGCTGTAAGTTTGACCAATATAAATGCTATCTATGTTGTTATGTCGACCCATGGCGAAGTAATTCCTTATTGTATTTTGATTTTCACAAGATACATCGTCAAATATGAATACTGAGAATGGTTTAGCCTCTTGCGGTTGCATGACACTCTCGCTCGCGTTAAATTTAAAATATTTAACTTCAGGTACATTATTGAGTATTTGTTCCAATAACTGATATTTCGGTTGTTGTAGTGACTTTGAAAATACATATAAATTATTAAAACGTAAGCCTTTAGGGTTTGTAATCAAATTGAATACTACATTTGTTTTTCCACAATTGGAAGGACCGGTAACCAGACAACGCACCGTGTTTGGTAACAAAACACCGTGTTTCCCAGTATTGAATTGAGAACCATCCACTGTGAGTTCATCTATATTATTAATAGTAAAATTGTCTTTTTGCGGTATTATCTCCATCCTTTGTAATGGTTCAACCCAAAATGATGCTCTATCATTATATTAGATCCTTTTTAGGTATCCAAGAATCTTCCGTCTTATTAAATCCTAACCATCGTACTTTAACCTTATCTTTTTTGCGTTGCAACACCTTTTCTACTAGATATACATCACCTACTGTTGATTTTAACATTTCATGTCCATAAAAACCTCCTTCAAGCAATTGTCCTTTATTATCTTTTAAAATGTAAGTTTCTGGTACTGTAGGTTGCACCTTAAATACGGTAAATACCTCATTTGTCCAGTTTGGAAGATATCTTTTACTGAATACACCTTTGTATTTGCTTATTCGCACTTTATCACCAACATTAAACCTTTTAGGCTTTAGTTTTTCAACTCTTGGTTTAGTATTCAGTTTTATACGTTTTAATACAAGTTTTTCATTTTTATTAGTCACCTGGCTTGGTTTCATACCGATAGTTCTATGAAACTTGTTATTGTAATCGCTTATAAGTTTTGGTAACATATCAATCCATACGTGCGATCCTCTGTTAGAAAACATCTTATACATCGCACCTTTTAAAGTTCTGTTGAATCTTTCAATTATTGATGCTTTTACCTCTGAATTGGTTGAGTAATGGTTAATGTTGTGTTTTTTCATTAAATTTGCAAATTCCTTATTGAAATATTCTTTTCCATCATCAGTTTGTAAATGTTTTATAGTATATTTGTCTCTTTGTATAGCTGTTTCCATTGCTTTTGTAACACTTTTGCCACTTTTATCTTTTAGCGGTAAAGCATCTGCCATTTTTGAAAAACAATTAATAATAGTCAATATGTATTTAAATCCTCTATTTTGTTTACTATAAGGAATCATTTCGATTAAATCCGCTTGATATAAATCATTTATTCCTTTTATCACTGTATTTCTTCGTGGAAACTTTCTTCTTGCAGGTTTATGAAGCTCGTTGACAATTTCTTGCTTCAAGTTCTTCATATTGCAGGTTTGAATGTTTCATGTATCACATGTATAATCACAATGAATGTTGTCTTAAATATTCACATCATTTATATAGGTCAAGGTCATCCAAACTTGTGTAAAAAAATGGGGAACACGGCGTTGGACTTGCCGTGTTCCCCATTTTTTTACGGAAGGAGAAAGGAATAAGGTCGAAGTTGTAGAAGGACGAAGAATAGGTTACTAGTCGATAGGGTTTAGAGAGCAGTGGCCAAAAGGAAGAGTGTGAATTTTATCCGGCATAATATGCCTTTTATCATCTCGAGCTGATAGTGCCCTTTTAACTTCAGTGACACTGTAGACCTCATGTTTAAAGCTTCTAATAGTGTTGAACGTTGCAGACATTGTAGAATCTTCAAACAAGCAGGTCTTGTAATGGTCAAATGTCACATGTTTCTTCAAGTACGATGTTTTGACTCCTTTTGCTTTCTTGACTGTTGGTGTGTTGTTCTCGTTGTACATTTTAAATGAATACAATTTTGCCATCAGTGCCACTATTTCTTCTAAAGGCATTCCATTTGCTTCATCTTTAAATTTTCCGATTACTTTTTTATTCTTTTCATTGTAATTTGGATGGTTCTTCGGATAGTCAGAGAAGTCAAAATCGTTTTTGTATGGGAAACTCCTTAGGTCTTCATACATGTCCAAAGTCTTTATCCAGTAGATAAACGCGTCGGTATCCATGTATGCAACTCCAATGTTGTCTCTTCCGTAGTGTTTAACCATTTTGTTGTAATGGAAATCATACATCAGAGTTTTACTTATATCCAAAATCGACATTCCAATGTATAACGGACGATCCATCACTATTGTTGTTTTCTTCATACTGACGGCAACTAGATCTTCGTTTATAATCATGGATGTTCCAAAATTTGGTTTTTGCACTAATTTTTCCAATTTCTTAGGATCACTTACTAATTTTACAATCTTGTGTTTCCTTTTGTTTTCTAAGGTCTTCCCGAAGATGGCGTTGTTCATCAATTTGTAAAAGTCCTTTTCAAATGCTGATGTTGCCGCTGCTCTTCTTGTAGTGTTGGAATCAATATATGGTTTCAACCAACAAGACTGGGTGAATTCAATTGCTCTATGAATTCTCACTACACGTAGACCCAAATCAAGAGCTTGTTAAACTACCCAGTAGTGAGCCACATACCGATCTTTATTCTCCAACGTCATCATCAATTTCGGCCATCTTCCTGTCGGTGAAACTTCAGTCTTGGCTAGGAGAGGCAAGTCGTAGTGATGGTCATGAAGGTGCTCCGGGTATTCAAAATCACAGTCCAAAATATAGCCTTTTGGACCATCCTTTGGAATCTGTGAGATGTCTCCGATGGTGGCCGGGTCGATCCACTTGAAGTCAGCGTAGGGAAGCGGATTTGACATTGCCCAACCATAAAGGTTGTTTGCGTCAAAGTAGCCAAGGTAGACCGATGGTTGTCTCTCGTCGAAGCCTGGGATGTACTTGTTGTTAGCTTTGACATGACGTGTTACAGCTTGTGTCAAACCGCCTCGTACACCAGATTCTATCATGAGCACCATATCAATATCTGTTAGAAGTTCCAATCGACAGTTGGTTGACTTTAGCATAGCTTGCCATGCTAATCCTGGAGATGTGTACGAGTGTAGAGGGTCCAGTCCATAGGCGGAGAAGCAGGTGTTTCGAAATTCTTCCATCACATCGCACAGCAGAGTTACGGCCAATTTTATGTAAAAGTCAGAATATTCCCCTAAGGTTTGAATGTTTAGTTGGTTCCAAACATTACAAGCATGATTGTAGTCTTCAACGGTGATTGCACTTTCATTTAACTTGCTATTGAAGGCTTCAATCGGTGGCAGACTGGTTTCTTCAAATTTTTCTGCAGAAGTTATGTAATCATAGGGGAACACTCCTTTACGCATTACTAAGTCCAATTTATCTTCAGGTACAATTTTGCTGGTTTCTTTTAGGTCTTCTCTTCTTAGGTTCTCAGACAATTTACTCAAACTAGATGACATAAATCTATAAGAGTCTACGAAGCGAAGTTTAATTTTACCTACTGTTTTTGAGAAACTGATGTACTTCTCCAATGTTTCAGCTAATACTTCAATTTTTCCATCATCTCGTCCTAACTCTGGGATAATGAAGTGAGAGTCATAGCCGCTAAGATTGTGTAACACGACAGGGATAAAGTTTGGCAGTTTGTAATTTATATTGCATGAATTACAAGCAGCTCCTCTGTATAACCCTGTCAGGTGATCGTGATCTCTTACTTTTTGATTTTCTTCACTGAAGCTCTTCTTGCATAAATAACATCTTGTTGCCGAATTGCATTCTTCTTGTTGATTTTGGTTCAAAGGTTTCATAGGTACAACATTACCGTATAAGCGTTGCGCCTTTTCAGCAATGTTGTACAACTGGTCTACAAAATACTTAGCGGCTTCTTCACCACGGTAGAGTATTGGAGTGGATGTTAAGCCATAGTCTTGCAATTGTTCTTCAGGTAAAGTAGATTTCACCAATAAGCAAAAACTGTTAGGTTGATGCAATTGATATTTGGTTCTTCTAGTTACTTCACCATCCGGAAGTTCCTGTGGCACTAACGTGGATTCAAAGTCAGCGTAGATAACTAGTGGAATCCGGTATTGGTGAACTGTTTTATTGAACTGGACAAATGCTCTAGATGGTGGTGGCAGACTAATCTTCACTTCATAGTTGTCATTACAAAGACGTTGGTGTTCTGACAACCACTCTGATCCTCCACGTCTCAAGTCTTTATTTGTGAAACAAAAGCATCTCTTACACACTGTTACTCTAATTTTATTTTTAGTCACTTGTCGTCCAACCAAAGTTTCAAAGTTCTTGATGTAAACATAATGTGATATTTCACCTTTGGTCAATAGCAGTAAATCCGTATGATTTTGACGTTCAGTCTTTGTAACTCGTAACGGGTATACGTTATTTGATTCGTCTAAACCAAACACATTAACTGAAACTCCTGGGTTTTTTCTTTCAAAGATTGGGTTTAAATCTTTCTTTGTTTTTATTTAG
Organism: Neoaliturus tenellus; assembly: GCA_030545055.2. Classification (NCBI taxonomy): domain Eukaryota; kingdom Metazoa; phylum Arthropoda; class Insecta; order Hemiptera; family Cicadellidae; genus Neoaliturus; species Neoaliturus tenellus. The sequence continues at coordinate 52,977,229 of CM061537.1, read as the reverse complement.
CAACATCATTAAGACTAACAGGATACGACATACCTTGGAAGTTATAGCGGTGTTGAACAGCTTCGTATGCTATGCTAGGTCTACAGGAATGGTCTTCCACATATTTTGCTAACATTGCATACCAGAAACATTCATTATCCTCATTTTTCACATTGATACATGATCTTGTATCTCGGATCACCTTTGGTAGAGGGATAAAGCTGCTTCCTCTCATACCATATCCATGCTTGTGAACCCTCACATCCATACCTTCAATTGATGATAGCGTCCAGCCGGATCCTCTTCCTTCATGTTCTTGAAGTTTCACTAGCAGTTCAACCAAACATTCTTCTAAAATTTCGTTGATATCAGATGTGGTTGTAAGGGTTCGGTTTTTAGCAATGAATGCTCTCGGTGAATTTTCACCATCGGTATTAGTAAACATAGCCTCCAACACCAATCCAAATTTAATAAAGTTCAATCTTGCCAATTCTTCCGTCAATGTTTTTACAACTAGTTTTTTAGCTTGAGTTATAAAATTTTCCAATTCTAATTGCACATTATTAATTTTGAAATGAATTACAACTGGTCCTGGCAAGGCTGTAGTGCGCAGTTGTCTTATATCTTCCATATCCTCTTCTTGGGTACGCAGTTGTCTTACATCTTCCACTTCTTCCGTATCTTCTTCTTCCATTTTCTCTTCTTGAATAAATCCTCCAGCTGTAGATGGTCCAGCTCCGGCAAATTGAATAACACTTGGTCTTCTTCTTTGCATTAACTGTAAATAGCTAGCCCAGTCCTTCTGCTTATGGGGTTTTTCCAAAAACCGATCAATCGCATCCAAGTCTTCTTCACTTACTACAATCTCTTCTTTTCTGTCCTCTTCACGATGCAATTCTCGGTGTAACTGTAGATAGCTATCACAGTCGTCCATCTGCTTCTGGCAGTTTTCCAATAACCGATCAAACGCATCCAAGTCTTCTTCACTTACAACAATCTCTTCTTTTCTGTTCTCTTCATGATGCAATTCTCGGTGTAAAACAAAGATATCTTCATCTTGGAAAAACTCACCACAAATATCGCAAAGAGCCATTTTTTTTACAGTTTGGCTTTGAGTGTGCACTCGGTGAATGTCCACGCAATAATGAGCAGCGCGCTCAACCGGGTCCCTTTATACCCGAGGTTGAAGGGTGGGGGAAGGTGACGTCATATACATCCAGTTTATCAATCATGTAGCAGATTTGGCTTTTAAACACCCATTTTCAATTTATTCTTCAACAGGTTTGATAAACCAATGATCTTTGGTCTAAATCCACTACTTTGTACAAATTTTTTGTTTGGGCACTTCTCGTCCGGAGCAAAAAACTTTTTGGTCAAGGTCAAAATTTTTTCTCAAAAAAAGTTCCGGGGGGGAGGGGGTGGGGGAGGGGGAGGGGGGGGGGTTATTACTGTATTTAGGTCAAGGTCACGAAAAAACTTTAAAAAAATTAAGCCCCACCTGGGGCACTTGGGTTGTCATCGCTGTAGCCTCCGAAGAGACCCAACTATGACAACAGGCAACATCCAATGTCGTCTAACCTTCACCACGCAAGACTTAAGCATTTACTGCATTGCTAACAAATAACTTTTCCAATAGCTAACAAAAGGTCATTTACATAATTTTGAAAGAGGTTGAGGACAGCCCTAGTGGCTTATGTCCCCGGTCCGAGTGCAGAGGCCATCGGCTCATTACCCCCGTATAAGCGTACAAACGGACCAACTCCAATTTCTCAGCCGCATTGAAGCATGCATGAGTGGAGCCTAACAATTAATTATAAAAAGTGGTTTTACACGGGGGCCTACTCCCGTTCCCTATCTTTAATATTTAATATTTAAGTTCAGCAATGCAGTAAATTTATATAAGTTCTTACTAGGTCAAGGCCATACGAACATTAAAAAATTTCGGCCCCCGTACATCCATGGCGAACCACGAATGTTCGGGGGCCTTGGGGACAAAAAAAACACAAATAGCTAACAAAGTTTCATTTACATAATTTTGAGTTTCCGGAAGGGAAACTAACTGAGGACACCCTAGTGGCTTACGTCCTCGGTCCGAGTGCAGAGGCCATCGGCTCATTACCCCCATATAGGCGTACAAACGGACCAACTCCTATTTCTCAGCCGCATTGAAGCATGCATGAGAGTTCTCAGCCGCATTGAAGCATGCATAAGAGGAGCCTAACAATTATACAAAAGTAACTTTACACGGGGGGCCTACTCCCGTTCCCTGTCTTTACGATTTACTTTGAGCATTGCAAAAGCTCAAGGGGGAAATGCTACAACAAGCGTATACACTTTAGAAAAATATAACACACTTACAACACACAATTGAGCTCAACGTAGTCAATGCTGGAACAAGCACATACACATTAAACACATATGACAAACAAGACACAAAGGATAAAAGACACACACACAGGAGACATAGGGTACAAGTAAAACACTCTAATATAGAACAATTCGCAATACCCAAACGCAAGCGCAATATCTTACAACTAATACAAGTCTTAAAGTTAGAGTAGACTTCGTTAAACACTGAAGGCGCCATTCAATGTTTAGTGATGCCTATGGCGGTCCGTCCCGATCGTTCACGTTCAACGCGCGGGAGCGGACTGCGAGCCGGCTCTGGCTGGGCCCCCTTATATCCCCACCGGGGCTGCCACGCCCAGGATATCAGGGGTGGGGGAGGGGGTGGGGGTGGGGGTGGGGGGGGGGCTCGCACTTTTTGTCGGGGGGGGGCTCGCACTTTTTGTCGGGGGGGGGGCTCGCACTTTTTGTCGGGGGGGGGGCTCGCACTTTTTGTCGGGGGGGGGGGGGGGCTCGCACTTTTTGTCGGGGGGGGGGCTCGCACTTTTTGTCGGGGGGGGGGGGTTCGCACTTTTTGTCGGGGGGGGGGGTCGAGGTAAGTTAAGTGGGTCAAGGTCACCCACAACACTTGTACTCTAAGTGTTGGCTATACCCCCACCACAACTGGGTCCCTAGGCTGCACAACACCGCTTCGCCAGTATGTCTCCGGCTTCCATGCGGTGCGTCTCGCTGTTCTCTAGCTCTCTATATGTAAGTAATTTTACAAGTTCTGAATGTAGGTCACTACACTTTGACTCTGGGACGATATCGACTTGTAGTATTTCAGTGTTTTGACTCAAGGTCATCACACTTTAACTCTAGCACATCGGTTATCGTACCAGAGGTGCTTAATAACCTAACTTGTAATGTTTAGGGTGGCGTTTGCACGCCACGTAGTATCACCATGAGTGTCCAGTCCGAGTTATAAGTTAAATTAATTTTACTGTAATCTTTTCCATTTCCACTTCGTTTTGCCAAAGTATAAGGTGTCGCTTAATAAAGTGGTATTTCTCTAAAGTTATAGGGGATTGCAGGGATACAATTAGTTTATTTAGGAGACTCTTCGTCTTGGAGTTTAACACAATTTCCACTTTGACTTTGCTTCCTCGGCTATCACAGCCTAAGCTGTACAGAAATGTTTCTTCTAGTGCCAACTCGGGCCAAGAGAACAGTGTGTTCACTGTAGGACAGCTCATGGTGAAGTGATGCGATACTCCAGCGTACCACCTCACCTTCCCCCACCACTGTGACCTTCCCCCACTCCTGCTGTTTCCCCCACCTCTTTTCCCTTGACTCATGCGCTACAAGCAGTCTCTCAGTATTGTGCGGACTTTTGTGAGGAGAAGCCATGTCGCGGGACACTTTAGGTAAGAAACTTAGCCGTGTTAAGGCTTTATTAGTTGCTCACTGTCCACCACTCAAAGTTAAGAGAGTTTCGACTTTAGCTAAGTGGCGCAAACTGTTGCGCGGACACCCTAAGTTTTATACAAAACAGACTAGTGTCAGTTTTACTGATGAGGATTTGTTTAAAATATTGGATGAAATGACTTTTCCTTGCAAAATTCAGTTAGTTAATCCCATTCCTGACAGTTTAGAGTCTTAGTCTCTTGAGCCAATATACCTAGAGTGCACAAGGCCGGACAGTCAGTCGCTCGGTGTCTGTCGTAGGGTGCGCATCGCGGTTGCAGTAATGGTTAAAGTAAGGCAGCTGGGCTAGTTCAAGGTCACCCGAGCGGTGTCACATGACGGTTTAGGCAGAGTCACGTTGCAAACTTCAGGTTTCCTCAGCACTTTTGCTGTTTCTCATCTAATTTCGCTCCAAGTCGTCAAGGTCACGGTGACCTGACTGAAACTCGGAGCATAGTGTGAGAAACAGCAAAGGTGCCAAAAAATTTTAGGTTTCAGCGTGACCTTGACCTTTGTGACATCGATGACGTCATCTTGGTGACGTAAGGGGTGATGACGTCATCAGCACGTCATTTCTGTGACGTCATGGGTGTGACGTCATGGATGTGACGTCATTGGTGATGACGTCATCAATGATGCAATCGATGACGTCATCGATGAGGTCATTGACCTCGATGACGTCATCGATGACGTCATCGCTCGGGTGACCTTGAACTGGCCCAAAAGCCTTACTTTTGCACTACTTACGCACAAAAATCATATTTAGACAAGGCTACAGCCTTTATCACTGATGGGAATCACACGAAACTTTGCAGGAATTTTCGTATATGTACGTAGTGCAAACCTTTGTGTACTAAGATAAAGTTAATTCACTTGAAATATAACAAAATACATAAAATATAAGTTTTATAAAACAACATTGTTTACATTTCGTAATTTTAAAAGGTAAACAAAACCGAAGACGTTCAATATTACAATTTAGAAGATGAAAAACATATGTTGCCGTATTTATTTAATTTAATCAGGTGACATTCTTCGATTAAGTTGGTAAAGTTCACTCTACTGGCTTTCAATAAGCCAGTTATATAATAATCATCTTAATTATAATAATACTTATGAGTTTTCTGAAATCCAGTGGCACGTTCGATCGTATGTCTCACCGCCAAGTCCCACCTAACGAAACAGACGGCGCGTGCCTAGACACGGAGCTGAATACGGTAAATTTTCACTTCCTAAATTAGCAAAAATAAGGCTGTAGCTAAACCTATGGTTTTCCATCGGTTGAACTAGTAAAAATCGCTGAGCTTACCTCGAAAACACTCAGTGAAATAAAATACAAGCTTTCAAAAGTAGCCTAAAATTGTTAGAAAAATAGGTTCTTACGCACAACAAACATTTGTTTTATTTTTAGGCAGGGCTACAGCCTTTACTACTAATAGGAATTCCAACTTTGCACGGAGTTTCCTTTCTCGACATAGTGCATACCTTTGTGTACAAAGATCAAGTTTATTAAATTTAAATATCACAAAATTAAACAAATATGAGTTTTCCAAAACGCACTTTGATTACACTTAATAAATTTTAAAAGGTAAACAAAGCAGGCGTTTGACAATATTATTTAAATTCGTTTCAAAAGAAGCTAACTCAAAACACTGCTATCATATTCATTTATTTCATCAGCTCACATTTATAAATTAATTGTTTTACACAGAAAATTATTCTACTTAAAATTGTGCTGCTGGCTTTCCTCCAAACCAATAAATTGTTTTATTGCCAATATTGATTTGAATTGTGTGTATAGGCCTACATTCGAAAATAAAATGTTATATCTTCAAAACTAGTGATTTTTTTATAATTTAAACTGTTGTAGCTTTCAGCTTTGGTAATATTTGGTAACAATCTGATGTTATATTTGCCAAATCTTCATCAAATTAAAAGGCGTAATTTTAGAGTTGCACCCTATTGCCCATGGAATGTTTGGACAACGCATTTCTTAGGTAGGAAATAATCCCGGTTGGCAGGTCCCCTAAGTGATAACAAACTGATAGTCCCATAAAAAATGCAGTTTTTGTGCAGTGATGATGTAACAACTTTTATTGCTTAATCTGCCTAGTGTTCAAAACATTCGTGGTAGGCCTACTTATTGTAGGCCTACTCCCTGAAAAACTGTAGGCTACTAGCGGAATTTTCTAGCTAGAAACTGTGGGAGTTTCATAAATCGCAATGTACAGGCGTTGCAGTTCACAAAAAAAATTCACAATATCCTATCATTGCAATTTACCTTGATTGATTTATAGTTAGATGATTGACTAATGTTCATAAGTAGTGTGTTTTGGTTACACCTAGACCGGAAGTCGTGCCATCTGCCCGAGCAGCTGCTGGCGAGCAGTTGACTCGGGCAGGTGGCGCCAGCTGCTATGCCATATAGCTTCCGGTGGGGGTTAGAGGGTATATATGAGATGCTGTAGTTATATGTTATGCCATATAGGTTGGGGTGGAGATGGCGATAGTGTTGGTGTTAGGGTGAAGTGAATTTGCGCATAAAGTGGGGTTGAACTAAAAGTGAGCATAAATTAAAAGTTATTTCAAAATTGAAATTCGTTGGTGTTAAGGAAACTCTAACAGTTGAACAAAAATTAAGAGTTAGTTGAAAATTGAAATTCAAACTTATAACTGGGATGTGGAAAAATATGTCAAGGTCATCCAGAGTAAGTTTTTAAAAATTCTATCCAACTATCACCAGAAATAGTTTTAAGTTGAAGTAGTTGGTGATAGTGGGATAATTGATTCGTGCCATGGGAGAGGTGTTTATCGTATGAAAGTTGGCGATCGAATGAGAAGCGTCGCCTAGGGAGAGGGCTTATAAAACGGCAACCTCCCCCCACCACCCCTTCCCCCACTCCTTTAGACCAATAACCGGTCGCCGACTCTATGTGGTGAAACTGAACTAGACATGGCGGCCGCCATGGATAATTCTAACCTCAAACCTTAGTTTTGCATTGGTGAGCATGCGCCACCCCCACTCCTTTACCTTTCTTTTATATTTTTAAAACCGAACAGATGTCCGGGCAGCTGCCCCTATGGGCAGATGTTCGGGCAAGTGTTGGGGGCAGAGATGTTGAAATATTGGGGTGGAGATGGCGATAGCGTTGGTGGTCGGTTGAACTGAATTTGCGAATAAAGTAACTAGGGTTGAACTAAAAGTGCACATAAATTAAAAGTTAGTTGAAAACTGAAATTTGACGGTGTTAACAAAACTCTTAATAGTTGAACAAAATTAAAAGTTAGTTTAAAACTGAAATTCAAATTTATAAATGGGATCTGGAAAGTATGTCAAGGTCATCCAGAGTAAGTTTTAAAAAAGCCTACCCAACTACCACCAGAAATAGTTCTAAGTTGAACTAGTTGGTGATAGTAGGATAGGTTGAAGTAACTTTTGAATTTTATTAGTGAACATAGAATTAATGTGCAACAGCAGAGTTTAAACAAGTTGAACTTTTGTGATGAATTACAGAGTTGTAAATGCAAACACCGACGACGATGAGAAGGTAAATGCAGAGTCCCCAGATGATGTATTTGAAAAGCTTGAACAAATGTAACATTTCGAGTTGGTTTTCCTGTTCTATTTCCAATCGTTTAATTTCTAATTTCAATTTATCCTCTTCCATTCTAGTTACGAAGGGAACTTCATCCATCATGATTGTGTTAGTGTTTGAAATTTTAAAACAAGTGATGTTGATAGTTCAGAAGTCGAAGAAGGAATGAGAAGTAAAAGGGAGAAATGTTAGTTAAATAAAGAAGTGGTGGGGGGAAAGGATGAATTACAAAGAAGTGGTGGGGGAAAGACGTTGCTCTTCATTATTACCATCAGTAGTGTCAGATGGTGCAGGATTTAGATTTAGTAAACTGTCTTCGTCTAAACTTTCAACCTTATCACAAATAGGACAATCGTATGTTATTTCCAAATTCATTTTGATGGTTGTAAAATTATCTACAAGTTCTTGTAAAATATTAAAAATGTCTTGTAACTCTTCTTTAGAGTTTATTTCAAAACTAGAATTCATTCGGGCCAATGGAGAGTTGTTCATTGTTGGAGAGTCGGTGATGGAATGAGGATCGGCGCATAGGGAGGGGGCTTATATAATGGTGACCTTGAGCAGGCGTCTAGGGAGGGGGGCTGTCTAGGGAGGGGGCTTTTATATGGGGAACCTTGAGCTTATGATTGAATAAAATGTTTAGTTCTTCTTCTTCGTCTTTTAATTCAATTATTTGAACCGAAGTAGTTGTTTCATCTTCTTCACTTGATGAAGAAAACAATTCACCAGGATTTAAATATTGAACTACAATTCTGAACCATCTTATAGGATATTCGTCAATGATAGAAAGTAAGTTTTGAAACAATTCTTCCATCTCCTCCCTGTCAGTTATTATATGTTCAAACTTGATAAATTTGTTTTCCATGTTGTTAGTTAGAGTGTTGGAAGTGGAATGATTTAATATTATATAAAAATTAGAACTAGTGGTGGGGGAAATCTCAAGGTCATCCAAATGAAGTTTTAAAAAAGAGTGTAAAACTGAAATTACACATTTGATGGTTCTACAGGATCGGAATACCAATCTGATCTGTATTTACATCTTTTTATCATAAGTGTACAAAAATCATCTTGATGAGACTTGGTGCGTTGACAATGAGCAAGATCTAGAGGGTGAAATTTGAAACATCTTTGAGGACAACATGTATGAAAATATCTTGATTTGTAAAATTTGAAAGTTCGCAATTCCGGTGGTGGTAGTTGTTTTGTTTTGCATTTGCAATAACAAGATCCGAAGAATTCACATTTAGTACAAGCTAACCCATCCACCATCATTGGTCCTAAATCTGTACACTGTTGTTCACAACAGTAACGAGGTTTGTACTTGTATTTTTGCTCTTCCATGTTGATGCTGCGGAGTCCAGTGAAAGAATAAGAGTGTATAGTGTTGAATAGCGAGTTTTATGTACTATGAAAAGTGGTGGGGGTAATTTCAAGGTCATCCAAACGGAGTTTTAAAAAATTATACCTTACTAATGTAAGGAATGTTGATACTTAAGAAGTTTGTTTCTCTTTGTTTTCTTCAGACTTTTTATCTTTCTCAGCTTTAGCCATAGCAACTAGTTCTTCTATTGATAGCGGATGTACTTCAGGAAATTTCAAAATTAATTTAGCTTGGTATCCTTCTTTAGCTAATACATCTATATCTTTAGTCATTTGTTCAACAGTGTTGTAATCTTTTCCATAGATTTTTCCATCAAGTTGAATCATCATTCTGTACAACATTTTCTTAAATAGGTCTTGTCGTGGTGAGAGCTGAGAAGCAAATGATTATTTATTCAAGTATCACATCCTTTTTATTAACTCACATTTAACACGTGATTCTTTAGTTGTAGTTTTGTTTGTCAAAAGTTATTCAACATTGGTAATATTTTTGGAACTTGATGTTATGTTGACCAGTAGGCGATGAAGAAGTTGTAGGTTGTGTAGAAATAAATATTTCATCATCGCAATATTTTGTTTTAGTGAACATCCTTGTATTAGTAGCACTAACATCAACAGTTAAGTGATAACCACCGGTAAGTAAAACTCGCATTTCTTCGATACAATCTCGATAACAATCTTCGAGTTGTTCAAAAGTTGTAATGGTGTTGGTATCGTAAGATGCACACTTGACTTTGAGAGACATATTTAGTTTTTTATATTAAGCAATAGAGTGAGCGAGATGTGTACGGTACGAAAGGTAGTCGTAGACTGATGAACTTCACAAGTAGATTTCTGCTTTTATCATCACACAAAATTGGGTCAAGGTCATTCCGTGGAATTTTTAAAAAAGCAACATATTGTAATGTACAAAGACATTACAATATGTTGCTTTTTATTTTTTTTTTTTGTTTTATATCATATTTATTGAGAAACAATTACAAACAAATATTTACAATGTTATGTACAAACTAATCAATAGTAGGTGTTACATGAATTGTAAGTTCAGTAGAGTTATTTCCACTTGGTCCGTGCGAAACCAAATAGAGTGCACCGGGTTGAACTACACGAAGATCTTCATTTTGAAGAAGTTGTACAAAACGTGTAGGTAGGAAGATTTAAAACTTCGGTTCGTCACCAACTGTATACGGTGCCTCGCTCAATGTGCAATTAATAGCATCACCTACTGAAGTTTCCATTTTCTTGATCGTATGAATGATGTAATGTTTTTAATAGAATAGAATAGAATAGAATTATATTTATTTTCCCAAACCAGTACAAAACAAACATAATATATTACACAAATGCATGGTTTACAAAACATAAAATATTGTCCTCTTGTGAACTAAATTACAAATAAACTTATCTTCTATATCCTTATCTCTTACAAGGTTATCTAAGTACATTAAGGTTTGAGAAAATATTAGGACCTCTAAGGCATGGCCTGTTTAGAGGTTCCAAATGTTGAAAAAAACTTGTTTGTGAGCAAGAGAGAATATTTTACACTAATTAAGTTCCTTTTTCCCATTGCTGTGAATAAGAAAATATAAAATTATACATTATTTAATATAGATTATCAAAAAGTATTAACAAAATATATGTGAATCAACTGTAATTTAACTGTGGACACATTTTAACTAGTTGGTTATTAATAATTTAACAAATAAATGTCACAAAAAACTATACCTGTATCTCCAAAAGAAAATCCAAACCATCTAATTCGAAGAGCCAGCTTTTCAGTTTCCTAAGATATGATTTAATATTTTTTGCATCCTTAATAAAATCAGGCAATCTATTGAACATCCTGGGAGCTTGAAAGATATATGTTTTTGTAAAAAATGTTTTATTAGGTTTTGGTACATCTAATTTATATTGACCTCTTAACATATACTTATTTGGTCCTTCATTACAAGGTCTATTGCCACTAGTTATGTAGAATATTTTTAAAACTTTATATACAAACATATACTTTAAAGGAAGAATTTTTAATATTTTAAATAGTGGTAAGGAAGGTTCTCTTTTATTTTTCTTCAAGATTAATCTTAAAAAATGTTTTTGCTGAACAAATATGGAATTTAGGTTTATATCATATGTGCCAGCCCAAAATAATATACCATAATCAATTCGACTGTTTACCAAAGAAAAATAAACTTTACACAAAATATCCTCACTACACATCTCTCTTAAAAAATAAAAATTCCTTAAAATGCTGTTTAAACTTAACTTAAGTTTAGAAACATGTTTCTTAAAGTTTATTTCTTTATCCAAAATCAGTCCTAAATATTTTATACTATCAGTTTCATTAACCACAGCACACGCTGTGTTACACTCTCTACCAATACACAAGCAACTGCAGCACTTGTATACAATTGGATTTTCTAAATGAAATTCCTTTCTTAAACTAAAGTTGATGTATTTTGTTTTTTCAGGACTTAATACCATATTGTTTTTGGAGAACCACCATTGAAGAGCTTCTAAATCATCCTTTATATCTTTTTCAATCGTATTCCAACTGTGTTTTACGTAGCAAAAAGCTGTATCGTCAGCAAAAGAGGTTATTTTACCATTGAAATTAGCATTACAAAGATCATTTATATATATTAAAAACAGGGTTGCCCCTAAAACTGAGCCCTGGGGAACTCCATAAGATATTATACCCAATTCACTAAATTTAGACTTGATTTTTACACATTGCTTCCGCTCAAACAGGTAGCTTTTAAACCAATTATAAGATATCCCTCTTACCCCCAAGTGAAATAATTTTGAGAGTAAAATATTGTGGTCTACAGTGTCAAATGCTTTTTTTATATCAAGAAATAGCCCACAAACTTTTTTTATCATCATTCAAACCATTATATACATCCCCCAAAAAATGTTTAAGTGCAAATTCTGTATTAAGCCCCTCCCTAAAACCAAATTGATTTTTACTAAAATAATGGTTTTTCTCTAAAAAACTCAAAAGTTTACTCTTCATTATTTTCTCAAAAATCTTTGAAAAAGATGATAGCAAACTAATCGGACGAAAGTTGCTGCATTCCTGAATTGAACCTGACTTGTGTATTGGTATCACAACAGCCTCTTTAAGCCTAGAAGGAAAGACTCCTGTTTTAAAACTCAAATTTACAAGAAAAAGCAATACTTCCAAAATCCCCGCTGACACCTCCTTAATTAGATTTGAAGAAATTCCATCATATCCCGGAGATGTCCCATTCCTTAAGGAATTTATTGCCTTAATCAGATCTTCGATTGGTACTGGTTCAATAAAAAATGAATTTGGTTGCGAATTTATTTTGAACATTTTACTATACTTTAATGTGTTGAAGTTATTTGGAAAACTGTTATTTATGTTTATTCTCTGCACAACTGTTAAAAAGTATTTATTGAATTCATTGGCGACTTTAACATCATCATCTATTATTGAATTATTTATTTTTAACTTAAAAGTTTGAACATTTTTAGATTTTTGTCCCGAAATTTCATTTATTAAATTCCATGTGGCTTTTGTATTACTGCTACAAAATTCAAATTTTTTTGAGTAATACGAGTTTTTTGTTTCTCTTATTTCATTCTGAAGTTTATTTCTATACTTAACATAATATTGCTTCAACTTTAAATTATTTGGATGCATTTTTAGTCTTTTAAAAATATTATTTCTAGTTTTTATTTTCATACAAATGTAATTATTAATCCAAGGCTTAATTCTTTTAGTTCCGTGATTAATTTGTACTTTAACTTTACTAATGTTAATTAGGTTTTGAAAATTCTCATAAAAATTATCAAAAGCTGTTGAAGCATTATTTTCACTATAAACAGAAGACCAATTTGCTTCCTGGAGCAAAGCATTGAGTTTGGCAAAGTCAACTCGATACACAGGAGCGGTAGGACAGTCAGACTGGCCTGTGGACCCGACCCCCGGGCACCGTACAGACACACACACCAGCGAGTGGTCCGTGATGCCTGCATGTATCACTGCCGCACTCACTACTGTCTGTTCCTTACTTGCTACTCTTGTATAGACATGATCTAGACATGATTCTTTGTTATCTACAATCCTTGTTGGTTCCTCTACAATACACTCAAACCCGTTCAATGCCATTAATGATTTATAATTATCAACAACATTATTATTGTTATCCATCAAATTTATATTTACATCACCAATAAAGAAAACATTTTTCATACCTTTTAAATTTGATTTGTTATTAAAATATGAAGAGAGTTCTTCTAAAAATATTTGTTTTGAAAATGAATGCATTCTATACAGTGCTAATATGTGATATTGTATACCAGAGATTCTCATATCTACTTTAAGAATGTCAGCAGTTTTAAAATCAACAGGAGAGCATTCAAAATCAATTCCTAAATTTATTTTAATGTAAATTGCAACACCACAGGCTCTTTGCTCATCATTACAATTTACAAATAATTTATAATGAGATATTTCATAAAACTGATATTCATTACTATTAATCCAAATTTCACTTAGAATTATTATACTTGGATAAATGTCATAAGCACTCAATTCAGCGATAAAGTTATCAAAATTCTTGCGCATGCTTCTTATATTCTGATGAATAATTGTTATGTCTGCATTATTATCGTATACATTTTGTATGTTGTTCATTTATTTATGAATTAAAATAAATAAATAAATAAATTTGTTTCAATCCCCTTAAAATATGTATATATTTACAAATTAAAGCTATAATGGTAAATGTTTTCTATTAGTACTGTTCAAAAAAGTAAAACGAAACCGCAACAACAGTTATCTCAAAACATGCAATTTACTAACATATTTTTCCACTTCACAATGATTTTAAGTCATCCTGACACGTCACCTGAACAACCGGAGAGCGTTCATCCTTCCTGAGAAAGATTTTTCCCCCTCGTATCCACATGAATCGGTAGTTGGCGTCCTTTCTTGCAGCCCGGGCCCGTGCAGCCAGCCTCCTCCTCGCAGGTGACAGCGACTCCGAGATGTAGATCGGTTGGTCCATGCTGAGGTTCATGTGTCTAGTTGATAGTCGACCCTTCATTCTTCGTTTTTTAAGTAGTTCTTCTTTGTCAGTTCTCCGTACGAACTTTACAATGATGTTTGCAGGGTCGTTGCTGTCCTTCCTCTTCCCCATCCTATGACAAGTATCTATCATCTCCGCAGAAATTGTCATATCAAGCGCTTTTCCCAGTTCTGTGAGAGTATTGACCACATTTTCTTCTTCTTTTTCTGGTATGCCCTGAATTTCTAAAGTATTTGATCTAGTATATTGCTCAATATTTTCTAAACGAGTTTCCAGGTCCTCTACCTTCCTCTTTAGAGAAACATTCTCTGATTTTAGATCATCCACCAGTTTCAAATATTGATTAACTTTCTCAGGCTGTTCACGTAACACATTGATGTTTTCGTCTAATTTACTGTTTAATGCCTCATAAGATTTATTAAAATTTTGCTCATTGACTTTCACACTCTCTTTTATTTCATTTATAACTTTCATTACATCATCAAGTGTTAGAGATGTATTTCCAACACTTCCATCAAATCTCATACTTTTGCGTTTTTCTGACGCACAATCAGTACACCTCCATACAAATTCCTCAGAAATAATATAATCAATTTCAGATTTGCTCATTTTTAAGCAATTACCATGAAAGTCCTTTTTACAGTCTGTACATGTTAATTTAGGTTTATTTGCAGAAACAGTCTTTAGACAAATTGCACACTTTGACATTTTAAATACTATGTAATATAAATATATTACCTTAAAATTTCCAATCGCAAAAAAACCAACTAGATTAATGCCACAGTCACTAACTTCAAGAAGCCACAGTTTGCATAGATAACACACAGCAAAGGGACTGCACTGATAAGAGACAACGATGTTTCCTCCTCGAGCTCTGACTCATCACTCATCACTTTTCTTCTTTTAGTTCAGAACATTTCTTCGTAGGTAGAATTGATGATTTAGAATGAGCGTTGAACTGATCGACCAAATTTTGAAGTAAGTTCTGCGATGCCATCTTGATGTTATTGTTAATTTTCTTGTAAATAAGAATGTCCGTTGGAGATGTTGTCTCTTCGGAGGTTCGAGTAATACTCATGCTGCGTCATGGTAGCGCTCTCACTTTTATAGTCGACACTACCCCCACCACTTTTTTGAAGGAAACTATTCAAGCGGTAGGCATTCTTTAAAGCGCACTGCGACCTTCGATGTTTAAAACTTTTTGATGAAATACAAAGTTCGTTGAAGTAGCATTGGAAATCTTTATCAATTATTGCATTAATTACTTCGTTGCTTGTAAATGATTGTATCCAATTTGCTTTTTCCAATCCTCTTGTGTAGATAATTTTAAACTCTTTGCAATAATGATTCATAATGTGCGGCATCATGTTATAATTAATGAAACCTTCATCCCATCTTAAGTTGTGAAAATGTTTGTTCAACCATTTGTTTGTAACTTTCGCTTTAGTTGTTAGTCTATTAAATGGTACTGGAGGTTTGAACAAATAATGATAAACTACTGATGTGTTCATGTCCAAGATTACTAATTCTTTAATAATAAAATTACCATCATTTCCTCGGAAAGCTTGAAATTCAATTATACCTCTTTTAACTTCCATTATGTGTGGTGCATTAGAAAACGAAACCCGTTTATTCATGATGAAGTCTTATTAACAACTGACTTAAAAATTGAATGAGCCGACGTTTATAACAGACAGGATTGTTCTTCTTCTTTCACTTCTTGTGCCACTTCATCGATATTAAAATTGGTGTGATAGTTGTTTAATTGTCTCCACATTTCAACTTCTTGAGGTATTCTATTAAAGATTGAAGTATCCACGGGACCGTATAAAATTGGAACAAAAGGTTGTTTGTCCAATGTATCGATTAGATAGTCTTTAATTATTGCACTTGAAAATATTAGTTGTTTCAAATATCTGGTGACGGGACCGGTAGTACAACTTAAAGTGTAAAATTCTTCTTTAGTAAAATATAATTTAACATTGTGGGTAGTTAAATCTCTGAAGCGAACAATTTGTCTTCCACGATGTTTTACTATATCAACTTCAATATTTGATTCCAATAAACTTAATCTTGTTCTTCTTCCAAATGTGTTGTTACTTAAATAGCACTCCAAAAGATGTAAATGTTTCATGAGAGATTCCCAAGTAGTTTCACTGAAAGTAACCATTTTGTTTCCATGATTTAAAATAACAATTGGTGAATAATCCATTGATTTTAAAATTCCAACTGATATACTTTTTGTCATGCATGAAGAAATTGGGTAGATAATCCGAAGAAATACTTCTGTTAAAATATTGGTTGTAATGTTAACTTCAACCTTCTTCCTTTTTACTTCTTTTTCAGCTTCTTCTTCTTCTTTCTTCTTATCTATATATTAATACGCAAGCATGTTTCATTTCCTCCTTTTTTCTCAGCTCGTGTGCATCGTAGGAGAAATCCGAGCATACCGTTAAAAAGGTATAGTCCTGTAGATGAGCAGAATCACATTCTAATTCACATCGGACTCCAGGGCAACGCCCCACAGGCTTTCAAAGTTCCAATGTTAATCTTATGGAGGAAGGAGAATTGAATGAATCATTCGACAGCTGTTGATAAAACAACTGCTAGAAAATTAGAAAGAACAGATCAACTGAACAGATGTTTTAGTTATAAAATGTTTTTAACTTTTTGGGTCCAGATCAACTGAAATTATTTTGATCGAATTTCGATCAGGAGGCGATCTCTAGTGT
The DNA here is from genome assembly GCA_030545055.2 of Neoaliturus tenellus. Lineage (NCBI taxonomy): Eukaryota > Metazoa > Arthropoda > Insecta > Hemiptera > Cicadellidae > Neoaliturus > Neoaliturus tenellus. Next base: position 52,960,693 of record CM061537.1, on the reverse strand, counting down.
TTGTTAAACTTTAGGAACTCGTCCATTTCTCGTTCAACTTGTTTTTCTATATCTGAACTATTATCATCCATTAGAGGTGTATTTTCTTCTCCGTTAGTAGAATTCATCTTGCGAATGATGTTTCCCATACGACGGTTGAAGATAGAATGAAGTTTCCACTAATTATTTTCTCGCTTTTATATTTTTCGTAAAATCCTTGAAATTTATACAATTACATAATTGTTTGTTTTCAACTTGTCTTTCACAAATGAAATTCTAACCTCAAAAATTGAAGCAGATAATTCTAACCTCAAAAATTTGCAGTCGTTGTACAATTCTTCTTAAAGTACATTCTTCACAATTCCGGTCAGCGGTGTGTAAGTAACTATTTTATCATGTAGAATTAGACAGTATGCCGAAGTTCCATCCGCTACTGGTTCTTCAAATTCCATTTCAATTTTTATATCCACACTTGATGATTTTACCGATTCATTTTGTTTTGAACAATCGATTACAATTATTGGAGCCTTGGAATAATACTGGTCAGGTGATAATAGTGGTGTATTAGTCTTTCCATAATATGACGATTGAAATCTTGCATACATATCGTATAAAATGGAAAAACGTTTTTTGCTGAACATGACATTCAAATTGTCATAGGGAAAGAATTGAGAGTTTAGGAAAACTTTACAATTCTTTATTTTACAGTGATCAAATTGACCAGCATTTGCAGTGATAACATCTTTTCGCTTAGTTTGAAAACCGAGTATTATGTACCTTGCTCGTTCCAAGTAAGTTGATGTCTTGACGGTCCATGTTTGTCGTTCTGTCTGAGGTAGTGTAGGGTATTCATGAAATTCCCAACTTCGGAATGGCATCACAATATCACGGTCAGATTTTAACTTTCTCAATAATAGGATTCTATGTTCATCGGCCAATCTTACACGAGGTACTCTCCAAACAACTTTATCCAACTGTAGTTGCCATTCCAGTTTATCTTCCGTAGTTGCAGGGTCTGCAAGTATCAAGTCCTTATTAGTTGAAGATCTGAGTAATACTAATTCTTGTTTGACATTTATTATTACCCGTTTGTAATCTTCAGCGAATCCCAAAAGCAATCGTAAAGGTACATGAAAATCAAAGTGACCGTTGGAAGCTGGTGTTATAGTGTCTTTATCAGGGGCAACCCATCCGGCGGTGACTATTGAATTCTTCTCATGTGGTGTTAATGATGTTAATCCTTTCAATGTCGTTGTTAAACCAACCTTTTTTGTTGAATCAACCTTCACCCCTGATATTTCATATCTTATTTCATCAAAAAGATATGCCATCGGGTTATTTATAAAAGGAACTGTTGAAGCAGTTTTTCCATCCAATTTTAATACCCGTCCTTCGATGTACAAGTAACTTTCACATGGTAACGTGTAAATATCTTGTTGTTGAATGGGAATCCTTATTTCATCGTTATTGTTTAATTTTGATGAAGTGTAAGGGTTGTGCGTGTGATATTCCTTCTCCCATAGTGTTTCGTCGAACGTTGGTCCTTGAGATATATCCAGGATATCCATCGCTGTTAAGTTTCAATCCAATCTTCTGTAGAAAACGAATGTTGTCCGATGTTAACTCTTCCAATGTCGAGGAGCTACTGAGCTCCCGACTCTTCCGTTGCGGTTTAAATGATAATCCCATGTTGACTTTTATGTTGCTGCTCTGATGTGTATCCGTATAGTAATTGTTTCTCCTCTAAAGTCAACACTATGACCGTCTTGATCCAATATGTTCAGTACGATGTCTGAATTGAAACTGGTGTTTAACGGTAGGTATATCAAGTTTTGTGGCTTCTCAACAATTTTAAAACCGGGAGCCACTGTTGGATAAAATGTATGTAAAATATGTTGATTAACTCCATCTCTATATGATCCGTGTATAATGTTGCACGTGACATCGATACTATTTACTTTCAATATTGTTACAGTTGAATCACCTGAATGAGTAGTTCCAGGAGTTAAGATTTTCTTTTTTGTATCTGTAAATCCAAGTAAACTGCCAATCGACTGTTCCAAGCTGACATCAATATAATATTTTGAAGTTATTTCTGCTTTTAAAGTATTATTGTTTCCTTTAACGGTGATATTGTCTTCTCCGAGTTGTTTCTGTAATAATTGGTTTATATCATCGATTTCATAAGCTCCAGTGGGAAATGTAATTATTTTCAATTCTGAGTATTTTCCTGCAGCATCCTTAGTTTCATAATAATGTAGTAAATTGTTTTTTCCTTCTGTAACATTGGGAATTGAGTTGTAGGTAGTCAAATCAAGTAATGCCGCTTCCCATAATCGTTCCTTGGATAGACGCAATGCTGGGAACAGCGTACTTTTCAATGTGGATGAATTTCCACTCAATGACACTGTATATGATGACATCTTAAAGCTGACTGACACTTTTCGCTAGAAACTCCAAACATAAATGCCCACTTATTTCAGTATTGTTAGGTTGTTCTCTTTTGTAATTGTAAAAAATGTTTTTAGAGTTTCGAAAATAATGTTGAAGTTCTTTCGGCGGTGGTAGATTGCCAAAACTGTCAAAGTAGTAAACGGTTTGTCCGAACTTTTTATAGCATACCCAATGAGTGCCTGGACCATAGGTGGAATCCAAATTTACTATTCCAGTTTCATTTTTCCATATTTTAGTTGGTAATGCATCTTTCATAAAAACTCCTCGAAAGAATGGTATTTTCAAACATTTTACATAATCATTTAACTGATGATTTGTTAAGGCTTTATTTGGAATTATCAATTGATTCTTCTTATTTAGTACACACGGTATGGTCTTAGGTATAAACCTGCTCCGTTTTTTACCATTTGCCAAACAGAAGTCTTCTTTACACTTGCCTTATGAGTTCTACGACGTCCTTTTTTAATGTTTCCACCTCTTTTGGGAGCGCCTCTCTTTGCAGGTCTTCCTCTGCGACGTCTTCCACCACCTAACTTTGCTTTTGTCTTCATGGCTGTAGTTACTGCCCAAGCCGATGCTTTTTCTGCAATACTTGCGTCACTTGATTTTACTCTTTGCCAAGCTTTTTCCGCTAGAATTTTATCTGCTATTGATCTATTTGTTGAATCTTTATACTTTGAATATGCTATATCGTGTTCTTTGCAAGCTTGATCTAATTTATTAATTCCAGGGTCTCCTCTTGCTAAACGTTTTGCCAACTTAGTTCCAGGTCCACAATATTGATAACCTCCAGGAATATGTAATTCGTATGGTAGAGCGTCTATCGCTCGATTTATAACAGCACCAACAGGTATCCGTTTAAGCAGGGATAACGCAGCTGAAGTTATACCACGTCCTCTCTTGTTGCTGTCTTGATGATGACTGAGTGATACAGCCTTCATTATGTAGTCTTATATAAACTGGTGTGTTTACTCCACAAGATACTTTACATAAATGAATAAGTTATGTATAATTTTTTATATTTAAACACTTAGTTATTCAAATTAATGATATACTGATTTATAATTCTATTTTTAATCCAAGCTTCCCGTTCATCAGGTTGAATTATCACATGACTCGTTGTACTAGCTATATGATTATGGGTATCAATAAGTAAATTGCCCACTATTCTTATTAAACAATCTAAATTTACAGCATATTTTGGATCTTGATGATCGTGTAACTGCATAATACGTTTATCATTACATGTGTAAGCGGTCGAATCACTTTTTGATGTTGTTATGACTTGTCCAATAGTAGCAGCATCATTGAAAACTTCACCTGGTGAAATATTAATTATTTTCTTCATCTTAGCATCAAATTTGGTTCCATTGCGTTCATCCCAAGTTATTGTTTGTTTCACTGTAACACAATCATCTTCTTCATAACCAGGAAAAATATTTTTTATTCTTCTATTACGACCATTGTATGTACCTAATGTACCACCACTCGCAATTAATGTTTGTACCATTAGAGGTACATCTGAATCTTTTATACCAAATCTTCCATTTGTTATTGTTTTATGTCCTGCATCCCATTCATCATTATTTCCTTGCATTAAATTAAACTTTTCATTTCCATGTATAAATTTATCTCCCCGCTTTAAAACGGCATCTTCATGTTTTACAAAATTGGATGTTTCCTTTTTTAATTCTTTAGATAATTGTTCCATAGTAACAGCATCTTTTGGTTGAGAACCAAACTTTACATTTGTCAATGTTTTACCATGACAATCGATTTCATTAACATCTTGTAAAATACAGTTGTCCTTGATGTATTTTAGGTTTACAGCATCACCGTCTTCCTTTGGGTATCCAATGTCATTTATAATAAATTTATAAAAAGAATATCCATGTTTAGTTTTTTCCGGTATTATAGAATGTAAATATTCTTTATTAACTGAATCTTTATCATTTTTGGGATTTCCCACGTTGGTTATTCTATAATTTCCAGCATCATATGTTTGTCCATCTTTTAAGTTGTTACCCCATTGCAATTTTAAAGTATTTGAAAGTTCAGATGATAAGTACTCTTTAGTAATTGCATCAGAACCTTCAGTTGGTTTACCAACATTAATTAATCTATGTGATTTAACATCATAAGTATTCTTATGTAATTTCAATGATGTTGAAGTAGCTTCTTTTACTGTCTTTAAATTTGCTCCATCAGTATCTTCTTCTGGATCTTTAACTAATTTTAAACGTTTATTACTTATGTTATAGTCACCTTCAGGTGTTTGCGGTAATCCGCTTCTTTTTCTGTCTTCTCCAACTTGCACTCCTAATGCGGAGTAGCGTCCGAACTTGTCGACGCTCATGTTAGAACTGACACATTATACGCCTGCAACTCTTATATATCCGCGGGAAATTATACAATTATGCCGCGATTCCTGAGTTCGTCAATCAGAGCTACCCATTCATTATTTAAACCTGTATGACCAGCTTCCATGGCTTCATGCAATAGTCTCATTCTATCAACCAATTTATTGATGTCGTTGTAGTAAATCACATTCGTATTGTATAGATTTTTCATCAATCCTTTACCAGATGTTGAAGTATCTCCTTTACTCTTTTTACCATGTTGTTCAAGAAGTGATAAATCCATAAGTGATAAAGATTTTCTTTTCAGTGGTTGTCTCACCGCTGGTGCAGTACGTAATGTTGGCAATTTTCGTGGAGGAAACAACTTTTTTATAACGATGTTATATTTTGTTGCACGTGAACGATTAATCATTGCATCCTTTGAGTAGTTTCTTTTATGAGCGTTAGTATTTTGTAGAATCTCCTTAAAAACACTTAAATCTTTGGATGAATATCTTAGTGGTATGTTTTTAAAAATTAATTCATATAATCCTTTTGTTCCTTTATATCTATGCTCACCAATAATGATGTAATCGTCTTGTGTTATTTCAAGCTTTGAATCGCCGATCTTCAATTCATTCCCATCAATTCTTGCTCCGTATACATGTGATCTACTCAAATTTGGGTTTGATTTCATGTCATGTAGCATTTTCATTATATATTTTCTTCCAAGAGGTCCATGTTGTAATATATCGCTACTCAATTGAGTTAAATTTGGAATAGATTGTTCAGCTTCAGGTATTGGCTGTTCTTCTTCCTTTTCAACAATTGGTTCTTCTTCTTTTGTTTCTTCTTGCTCACTAGCACTTGTATATGAATCATCATCTTCTTCTTCTTTTTTTAATGCTTGTACTTCTTGTTTAGAAACTGGTAGTAAAACATCTCCTTCATAACGATGTTTACCAATAGTTTCTGATATCTGTTTTAAAGGTTCCGTAATAGGTTTAAATGTAGTCTCTAGAAATTCTTCTCTTTCACTTAAACCCATCCTCAATGCACGATTCTTCATCCTAATAGAATCACTGAGTGATTTTATTTCTTTCAATAGTTTTTCTTGATTCACCATGTTTACACTGTGAGGTTCAACATGTAACTAGATGTAGCATTAGTAGTTCAACGCATAAATACAAATGTATCCAACCCTATACGATATCTACCATTTTTAATATCTTCTTCCTTCATAATAACGAGAAAGTTATATTTCTCATTCCATGCTTTGCCACACATCTCTTTAAATTTTTCAAATGGCATATCCGCATTTACATGATCATTATATATATGCTTTAAATTTGTTTCATCTTGCTTGAAGATGATCAACATATTTGCATTGTCTCTTATAAGTTGTTTTGGAATCTTACTGTATGTTTGACCAATATAAATGCTATCAATATTATGATGTCTTCCCATAGCAAAATAATTCCTTATTGTGTCATGATTTTCACAAGAAACATCGTCAAATATAAAAATAGAAAATGGTTTTGCTTCATTTGGTTGCATAATTGTTTCACTGGCATTAAACTTGTAAAAATTCACTTCAGGTACACTTGCAAGTATTTTATCCAATAATTGATATTTTGGTTGTTGCAATGATTTTGAAAAAATGTATATATTATTAAAACGCAATCCTTTAGGATTAGTTATAAGGTTAAAAACAACATTAGTTTTTCCACAATTTGAAGGACCAGTTATTAGACATCTTATCGTATTTGGTAGTAATTCACCATGTTTTCCATGATTTAACTTATCATTGTCAACTGTCAATTCATCAATGTTATTGATATTAAATCGGTCTTTTTGTTGTACAATCTCCATCTTGTATAAAGGTTAAACACACAATGAGCTATTAAACAACTATACTAAGTCTTTTGAAGGAATCCAAGAGTCTTCACTTTTATCAAACCCTAACCACCGGACTTTAACCATATCCTTTTTCCTTTGTAAAATCTTCTCGACAAGATATACATCACCAACTGTTGATTTCAACAATTCGTGTCCGTAGAATCCACCTTGAAGTAATTCACCCTTGTTATCCTTTAATAAATAGGTTTCAGGTATAGTTGGTTGCACTTTATAAATTGTAAATACTTCATTAGTCCAATTTGGTAGATATCTTTTACTAAATACACCTTTGTATTTGCTTATACGAACTTTATCGTTGACCTTGAACTTCTTTGGTTGCAATTTTTCCAATTTCGGTGTTGTATTATTTTTAATGCGTTGTAATACAATTTTGGCATTAGCACTATTTACCTGGATAGGTTTCATTCCAATGGTACGATGATATTTGTTGTTATACTCTTTTATAAGTTGTGGTAATATGTCATACCACACGTATGATCCTCGTTTTGAAAATTGTTTATACATCGCACCTTTTAATGTTCTATTGAATCTTTCAATTATTGAAGCTTTAACTTCAGAATTTGTAGAATAATGATTTATTTGATATTTCTTCATCAAAGCTCCAAAGTCTTTATTAAAATATTCTTTTCCATCATCGGTCTGTAGATGTTTAATTTTAAATTTATTTCTTTGTATTGTGGTTTCCATAGCTTTTGTAACACTTTTACCAGTCTTATCCTTCAATGGTAAAGCGTCAGCTATTTTAGTAAAACAGTCTATAATTGTTAAAATATATTTAAATCCTTTGTTTAATTTACTGTGCGGTATCATTTCAATGAGATCAGCTTGATAAAGATCATTCATTCCTTTAATGATTGTACTTCTTCTTGGAAATCTTCTTCTTGCTGGTTTATGTAGTTCATTTACAATCTTGTCCTTCACACTTTCCATCTTCAGATGTTGCTTGTACACCGCATGTAAAAATACTGATCCATAGAATAGTTTATTCTCATCTATATAGTTTGAATATAGGTCAAGGCCATTTCATATTAGTGTAAAAAAGAGGGAACATGGCATTGGGCTTGCCATGTCCCCTCTTCTTTACGGAAAGGAAAAAGGAAAAAGGTAGAGGACGAAGAATAGGTTTACTGGTCGATAGGGTTTAGAGAGTAGTGGCCGAATGGTAAAGTATTAATTTTATCTTCTAAAATATGGCGCTTGTCATCTTTGTAGCTTAATGCCCACTTTGTTTGTTTGACACTAAAAAGTTGATGATTATAACTTCTAATAGTGTTAAACGTTGCAGTTGTTTCAACATTTTCAAACAAACATCTTTTATAATGTTCAAACTGTACGTTCTTCTTAAGAAAAGAAGTTTTTATTCCTTTGGCCTTCTTCGTGACTTGATGTTCGTTCCTCTCATTTATGTACAGTTGAAACGAATACAGTTTGGACATTAATGCTACAATTTCCATCATTGGCACACCATTTGTTTCATCTTTAAATTTTCCCAACACTTTCTTGTTTCTGTCATAGTCGTAATTTGGATGATCCTTAGGATAATCGGAAAAGTCGAAATCATCTTTATATATAAAGGTGCGTAGATCTTCATACATGTCATTTGTTTTAATCCAGTAAATTAGTGCATCCGTATCCATATATGCAATACCAATGTTCTCTCTTCCATAATAGTTAACCATCTTCTTATAATGAAACTCGTACATATGTGTTTTTGAAATATCCAAGATTGACATTCCAAGATACAAAGGACGATCCATTTCAACTGACTTCTTGTTCATGGAAATAACAACTAGATTTTCATTAATAATTACAGATGAACCAAAGTTTGGTTGTTGCACCAATTTCTGTAATTTTACTGGATCAGTTACCAATTTTATATCCTTATGTTTCCTTTTGTTTTCCAAAGTCTTGCCAAATATTGCGTTGTTCATTAGTTTAAAAAAATCTTTTTGAAAACTTGATGTAGCGGCAGCTCTTCTTCTTGTGTTGTTGTCGATGTACGGTTTTAACCAGCAAGATTGAGAAAATTGTAGTACTCGATTAATTTTTGTAATTCTCAATCCTAAGTCTAAAGCCTGTTGTATCATCCAGTAGTGTCCGACATACCGAGACTTGTTGGTTAAAGTCATCAATAATTTTGGCCATCTTCCAGTAGGGGAAATTTCAGTCTTTGGAAGAAGTGGTAAATCGTAATGATGATCGTGAAGATGTTCAGGATATTCAAAATCGACGTCAAAAATGTAACCAGTTTCACCATGCTTTGGTATATCCATTATGTTTCCAATTGATTCTGGGTCTATCCATTTGAAATTATCATATGGAAGGGGATTCGACATTGCCCATCCGTATAAGTTATTTGCATCGAAATAACCCAGGAATGTTGTGGTTTTGATGCATCATAATCGGGCAGATACTTGTTATTCGCCTTAACATGTCTGGTTACACTTTGCGTCAATCCCCCTCGAACTCCTGATTCTAACATCAAAACCATATCTATATCAGTAAGAAGTTGTAATTTACAATTTGTTTCTTTCAACATGGCTTGCCATGCTAGTCCAGGTGAAGTGTATGAATGAAGAGGGTCCAATCCATATGCTGCAAAACACGTATTTCTAAATTCTTCCATTATATCACATAGTAAAGTTACATCTAATTTAACATAAAAATCTGAATATTCTCCCAATGTTCTAAATCCTAATTCGTTCCATACTCTACATGCATGATCATAGTCCTCTTGAGATATATCCATGTCGTAAAGTTTACTTTTGAATTCTTCTTTTGCTGGAAGTGATGTTTCATTAAATTTTTCTAAACTGTCTATGTAATCATATGGGAAAACACCTTTCCGAAGTACCAGATCCAGTTTGTCGCTATTTACAATCTTCTTTGTTTCAACAAAATCTTGTTTTCTTAAATTTTCAGAAAGTTTGGACAAACTCGACGGCATAAATCTGTAGGAGTCTAAGAATCTTAATTTCACGTTTCCAACTTCTTTGGAAAAACTGATGAACTTCTCCGAAGTTTCAGCTAATACATCAATTTTACTATCATCTCTTCCTAATTCGGGTATTATAAAATGAGCATCATACCCGCTGAGGTTATGCAGAACCACAGGAATAAATAGTGGTAAACGATAGCTCAAGTTGCATTTATTACAAGCAGCACCCCTATAATAACCTGTGAGGTGGTCATGATCTTTAACTTTATAATTCTCAATAGTAAAATCATTTTTGCACAAGAAACATCGAGTTGCATTTTCATGTTGAATTTCTTCTTCTTCGTCCATCGGTTTTATTGGTACAATATTTGTATATAATCTTTGCATATTTCCAGCTATTGAATATAAGTGATCAAGAAATATTTTTTCCACATTTTCACCACGATATACTAAAGGTTCTGAAGTTAATCCATATCTGTTTAAATGTTCTTCTGATAATGTTGATTTGACCATTAAACAAAAACTGTTTGGTTTGTGCATTTGATACTTGACACTTTTTCGAGCTTCACAATTTTCATCTTCAACAGGAACAAGTGTTGATTCAAAGTCCGCATACACAACTAGAGGAATACGGTACTGATGATGAACCTTTTGAAATGTAACAAATGCTTTGCTTTCCGAAGGTAAATTAATCTTTGCTTCATAATTATTGTTACATAGTCTTTTGTGCTCTTGTAACCATTCTCTTCCTTGTCTTCCTTCTCGTTGAAAATTAAAACATCTCTTACAAATCAACTTTTTGTTTCTATTTTTTGAAAGTTGCTTGTTAACAAGAGAGTCAAATTTCTTTATGTACACATAGTGAGACACATCTCCTCGCGTAAATAGTAGTAAATCCGTATGATCTGGTAGCTCTTCTTTCGCAATACGTAAAGGATACACTTTGTTTGAACTATCTAATGCAAAAACATTGATAGACGTACCGGGATTTTTCTTCTCAAATTTTGATATATCTTTCAGTGATACAGGATAAGTGATTCCTTGGAAATTGTATCTAAATCTTTGATTTTCATATTCTTGGTCAGGTCTATTCGCATGATGTGGTACAAATTTAGCTGTCATTGCATAACGAAAACATTCATTGTCTTCATTTTTAACATTAACACAAGATTTTGTATTTTCAATTATTTTTGGTAAAGGAATGTAACTAGATCCCATTAGTCCATATCCATGTTTATGAACTCTTATATCTAATACTTCAATACTTGTAAGACTCCATCCGGATCCTCTTCCTTCGTGTTCCTGAATTTTTGTTAATATTTCTTCTATACAGTTTTCTACTATTGAATCAATGTTTGAACTTTCCATAATGGTTCGGTTTTTTGTTATGAATCCTCTTGGTGATAATTCTTCTTGTACATTTATAAACATAGCTTCTAGTAGTAAACCAAATTTAAGAAAGTTCAATCTTTTCAATTCTTCTTTTAAAGTTTTACTTACGATTGGTTTTGCTTCTCTAATAAATTCTTCTAGCTTCAAGTTTTCATTTTGAATCTTATAATGCATTACTACTTTACCGGGTAATGCAAATACTTGTAGATTCGGTAAAGTAGTTGAAGATGTTGCAGTTATTTCATCTTGTTCATCTTGTTCATCTTGTTGTTCTTGTTGTTCTTGTTGTTCTTGTTGTTCTTGTTCTTGTTCTTGTTCTTGTTCTTGTTCTTGTTTTTCTTCTGGGTTGTTGTGAATTAGTTCTTTATGACAGTCTAATAGAATTTCATCGTGATACGATTCCGAACATTTATCGCAACAATACATGTTGAGATGTTTACTCTTCGAAATTTCACCAAGAAATGAAATGGGCTCTCATGTTCCTCCTTTTATAATGGTTCCCCCACCACTATTTCATCTTCTTAACTATCCAAGGAAATCAAACGTTTTGAACAAAAATATTAACCTTCTACAAACTAATTGTTCATTCGTGTTCTTTATTCCCATTGGAGTTTTAGTATATACTTCTTTATATTCAAGCTTTAACGAACTTTCCCCCACCCAACTAATTCTAGTTACTTTTAGGTGGAAATGGCTAGAGCACAGACACTTGGTTAAACTAAATTTGTGCATAAATTAACTAGAGTTGAACTAAAAATTCGCATAAATTAAAAGTTAGTTCAAAACTAAAATTCGACAGTATTAAAAAAACTCTAACAGTTGAACAAAAATAAACGTTAGTTCAAAACTGAAATTCAACAGTGTTAACCAAATTCTAACAGTCGAACAAATAGGTCAAGGTAATCCAATTTAACGCGAGAACGAGGAATAGAGCACTAAGTGGCATGTTAGTCCATTACCACAAAGTGATCTATTCCTCGCTCTCTATTCTACATCTACTTTTTTGGGCTTACTTATTTATATTAAAATGTTCAAATTTTACTATGTAGAATGTCCATTCTTGCTCTTCAACTCTTCGATTGTTTTTAGCAATTGTAACAAATATTCGTTAGTTTTCACCAAAGTCTTTATTTTGCTACATCCAATTTCAATGGAAGGAATTATAAGTTGTAATTTTATAAGTTCAATCTTTTCTTTCTTGCGAATTTCTCTCTTTATTATGTTGTTCCTTATTTTTGCTGAAGATTTAAACTCCATGTTGTTTCTGCTAAAGCCACAATAATAAAAGTCTCTTCAAACAACCTGCATTTATACACATTCCCCCACCATTTTATAATCCCCACTCCTTTCCCCCTTCTTTATAGGATTTGAAAGGGATAGGGTGTAGGGTGGGGGAAGGGTAATTTTGTTATTACACTAGTTGTGCAAGAAAATAGCCGCCAGTGTCCACACCTTGTTCATAGCACTCCATCATAGATTGTGCCCACTGCAACATGCGGTCTCTGTCATTTGGTGTGACAAGGAAAGAATGACTATCACCATACAATATAAAAGAGTCAATTCGTACATAACATCCTGAGTCCAACCATTTATTAGCTTCAGCCATAAACTTTTCTATTGTATCAAATGGAAATTGTGGATCAATTGCTATAACTTTACGTTCTTCACTAAGTTCAACAGTATAATCATCATCGTCCTCATCATCTTCACTTTCACTGTTGTTACTTAAAGTGTCTTCAGATTGTTCAAAAACATCAGAAATTTCGGAGGAATTGAAATTTTCATTCAGATGAGGAGACATTTTAAAGCAAGAAATATTGTAAACAGGAGAGACGAAACGACAAGAGCGGCGTGTAGAAGAAAAATAAAGGAGTGACCCACGCTTGCTCCGCTTTTATAATAGTATGCAAATGAGGGGTAGGAGCTGACCGTGACCAGTCATCGACCCAAAGGAGTGGGGGGAAGTACTTTTCTTACTACTCGGATGGAAGTAGGTTAGTAGGTCACAAGACTTAGAGTGTTAAAAAATAATGGGGGAGAAACACAACACTATAACGCATTGTGTTTCTCCCCCATTATTTTTTAAGCAACAATTTGGAAAAAAACTATGTGAATTTACTTTCTACGCCCCCACCTTGTAATACCATCCACTTTGTGTCTGAGGAGATAGTCTTTAGAGTCTAACTCATTAACGGATTTCTCTTTGCGCAAGGATTCAATTACTTTAATATTATATTTTTCGCCGTTACAACTTGCCAAAATGTGTTCGTTGTCAATAACACTTTCAAAAAAATAAATACAACCTCTCTTAAGCCTATTTCCTTTCACACCAATAATTTTGGATTGGTATTCAATAGTGGGGGTTTCTGTCAGTTGTGGTTCAGAAAGGTGTTTCACGACATGTACACGGCAAAAACTTTCGTTTTTAACACATTTCTTCCCACAAGCTGATCCTTTCTTAATTCCCCTAGTGAGCACTTCAGGGCAAGTAGTGGGACGGCTAAATGCCCTACGACGCTCTTCTTGTAATAATTGAAATTGCTCTGAAGGAGCAGGCTTAGGAGCAGGTTTGGGAGTAGGCTTAGTGGATTTAGTTTTATGATAGGTGTGGTCTTCAGGCATAGTAAGTGGTGGGGTAGGAGGCAATGGTGACAGTGGAATGACAGGTGTACTAAGACGATGAAGCAAAGTTTTAAATGAAGGGGTATTAGAACGGGGAGCTGGCTTCTGTGGTGGCGGCATGATGGTTGATGGCGGTGTGGAGTCGTTTGAAAGCGAAGTAGAAGGCGAAGGCGGTGAAAAAATGCTTCGAAGTTTAGAAGTCTTGGTAGGCGGAAGAATAGTGCCAGAAGTTGAAGGTTGGGATCCAAGTTGCTTCTTGTACCAGTCAGGAGGATTTTTCAGACGAAGAGTTTTCTTAGGTGCAGTAACAGCCGTAGTAGAAGTTGAAGTAGAAGTAGAAGTTGAAGTAGAAGTTGTAGTTGGCAGAGATGACATGGTTGTGGCTCCAAGTTCGCAGCGTAACGTCTGGAATCAGAATGAAATGTTAGCCGCAGTCGGTGCGTCTTTTATAACAATATGCAAATGAGAGGGGTAGCAGCTGGCCGAGACTGATTATTGACCTGGGAGGTGGGGGAAAAGGGGAAAGAGAAGGTATTTATTTCAAATAATTCGCATAACTTTTGACTAAAATAAGATAACCAAATTCTTCTTTTACTAAAATGTTTGTCTTACATAGACCTTTTCAATGATGTATCGCTTGTCCAAATCCGTCAATCCATTATCAAGTTATAGCCATTTTAATTTTTCAGGTCATGACCGGTCATTCACCCGGAGTAGTGGGGGAAGGAGTGGGGGTAGGAGTGGGGGAAGGGGGGGGAGAGGGGGGGAGGGGGGGGTGCTCCATTTTTTCGGGGGGGGGGGGTCATTGACCTTTCAAAAAGTAGGTCAAGGTCACTCAAGACTTATAAAAAACCAAGGTGATGGGAACAGTAATACTGTTCCCACCACCCTGTTTGCCTAACGGGTTCCCACTCCCAACCCACTAGTTACGTTCTGCAAGGGAGGCCCTGGTCCGTCCGCATCAAAGCGTAACGTCCCTGTCCGCATCAAAGCGTAACGCTAAATAGGGAAACTGGAACAGCTAATGCAGAAACGCAACTCTAACCCCACCCAAACTAAACCCACCCATCATATTCCTAAACAAAATGCAAAAAACCTAGTCCGCTTACCTACAATTTGCGGATGTCCCACCCCTTCTAAGTGAAGTTCAACCGAACTTCTGAATTTACAATTAATCTACCCCCTAACATCTAGCTGTAAGGCAAAACAACATTAATTATTAGTACCAACACTTAAAACTAACAACACATCATTATTAAAAACCAAAATAATTCAACACAACCAAATACCATCATTATTCTTAAAATTAATACACCTTAATGCTAAACACCTCTTAAAAATTAATACACCTTAATGCTAAACCCAACTTATAACTAACATCGCAATGCGCAAATTATTTCTTAAATTAAATACAACTTACAACTAATACACACACACACACACATACCACATTGCATTAAAAAACGCAACGTAGTATAAGAAGTTCAAATATATATAGGCCTACTATATATTTGAAACCTCTTGCTGAGTCGCCAACAACCTTTCGCTATGAAAGTTTGTTGACGACTGACGCTAAGATCAGGCTCGTATTGCTCCTTGGATTCTCGAGTAGTGGGGGAAGTTGTTTCACTCCAGTACAGTGTTCAATCCAGTCCAGTTCGCAGCAGTATAAAAGGAAGGCAAAGGAGTGGGGAGCGGCGCATGGGCAGCGACGCAAAACCAAGGTTTGAGGTTAGAATTATCCATGCGAAGTAGCGCTAAAGTGAGTAATACAGGACTAGGCGCATGCGCAATAGCATAGTCACTCTTCCGATCCAAAGTACTTGTTGCATGCGCATAGGTTTGAGGTTAGAATTATCGTCGGCGACCGACGATGACCAGGTGACCGGTCATTGGCCTGAAGGAGTGGGGGAAGGAGTGGGGGAAGGGGTGGTAGGGGAAGGGGGGGTGCTCCATTTTTTCGGGGGTGAGGGGGGGGGGAAGGGGGGGGGAGGGGGGGGGGTCATTGACCTTTCCGGTCATTGCCCCAAAGCCCCCTACTTCTCTTGCCATCTGTCCGCCAGCTGCCCGGAGTAATTGGCGCTATAAAACCAGGTAGTTGGTCGGCATCTGCCGGCATTTGGCTAGGGTTATTACTGCCTCTATAAAAGCGGATAGTTTATCGCGTCACAAACATTCATTACCTTGCATCCTCGCAGTGATCACCTCTCATTAGTTTTTATTTTATGACTACTTCATTACTTCTAACATGCAATTTAGCATTCATCAGCATGTGGCTTCCTAGCCACTTCATTAAATGAGTCTAGTTAATTCTAACCTCAAATATTACTACTATAGTGTTCTGTTTCAATATCCTTTACACTTCATTTTATACCTCAGTCTTCTTTTAACTTCTGAATGTAACACATTAGCTATAATGGTTGCACAATGTTTAAGGTTAAAACTTTTGCGAACACAACATATATTACGAAGTACTTCTAAATCTTCAATTTCAAAGTGTAGAACTAATTTAAATAGAGTTAGGAAGAAATACAGTTTTAACCCGTTATATTCCTCTACAACTTCGCAGGTTAACGTTGATGATAGTGTTATTCACGACATTTTACGTTCTATGTTATGCTTCCACAACTTTGAACTTATTACTCCTATCGACTGTGTTCAACAGGTTTTCCTATTTTACTCCCACCATTCCTTATATAAATGCGCTCACTACAATTCCTACTTCATTATCCTCTATTCTCTTCAGCTAAGCTAAAGTTTGAGGTTAGAATTATCCATGGCGGCCGCCATGTCTAGTTCAGTTTCACCACATAGAGTCGGCGACCGGTTATTGGTCTAAAGGAGTGGGGGAAGGGGTGGTGGGGGGAGGTTGCCGTTTTATAAGCCCTCTCCCTAGGCGACGCTTCTCATTCGATCGCCAACTTTCATACGATAAACACCTCTCCCATGGCACGAATCAATTATCCCACTATCACCAACTACTTCAACTTAAAACTATTTCTGGTGATAGTTGGATAGAATTTTTAAAAACTTACTCTGGATGACCTTGACATATTTTTCCACATCCCAGTTATAAGTTTGAATTTCAATTTTCAACTAACTCTTAATTTTTGTTCAACTGTTAGAGTTTCCTTAACACCAACGAATTTCAATTTTGAAATAACTTTTAATTTATGCTCACTTTTAGTTCAACCCCACTTTATGCGCAAATTCACTTCACCCTAACGCCAACACTATCGCCATCTCCACCCCAACCTATATGGCATAACATATAACTACAGCATCTCATGTATACCCTCTAACCCCCACCGGAAGCTATATGGCATAGCAGCTGGCGCCACCTGCCCGAGTCAACTGCTCGCCAGCAGCTGCTCGGGCAGATGGCACGACTTCCGGTCTAGGTGTAACCAAAACACACTACTTTCATATTAAATATAATATTTCAAAATATTCCAAATAGAGTAATATAATGGAACTTAATAACAATTATATCCGTATCATCATTGTTTCTACCCTTCTTTTAATCAGCTGTGCAATATTAAATCAATATAGCTTGACTTTCGTCTTAAACCGCTCGTTTCTCGTATCCAGAACACAAAAAAGTTATATAGCAGCCATGTATAGTATACTAGGTGCCACGAAATTACGAGCTCGGAAATTTAAACTGCTGGAAGGTGATTAATTAGTCTTACCTAGCGATGTTGTCGGTTTTGTTTCGTTTTCATGTTTTCCTACTATTGCAGTAATTAATAACAGATGCCAACAGCTGGATAGGTCGGTACAAATCGGCAACACTGTTTTAAATTCAGGCTCGCATTTTCGTGATGATGCCTACTTGCAGTTATTCTTAGGTTGTCTTTACTCAAAGATAGTTCTATGTAGTTTGAAAATTTCACTTGCAGAGTTATTTAGGGAGTACAAGTACCGTACATTTTTTAACACTACAGATGAAGCAATAAAACTTGATACATCAACGTGCACAAAAGTATATGCCTTTTACAATATTTTGTTTTATTCCTACATATCTTGATCGTAAAAAGGAATTCGGAGGTGGGTAACCAAAACTAAAGAGACCTTCAAATTAATAAATCCTGTCACTTCCGTTACGAATCATGGGTATCAGCATGGGTCCATACATTAGTATTTCAATCTCGCAATGCAGTTAAATAGCTAAATTCGATCTGATGAACAACTACAGTGTTCCTCACACATTTTTACCTATAGGCCTACTGTTTTAAAATCAGACAAACGAATACATAGTGTTCTGTTAAATTTTAAAACTTAATTGAAACTCTCTTCCTACTTAAAAATTGTATTGTTAAAACCCAAATATGATAAAAAATAATGATATCATACCCAAAAACACAAAGTGTTGAGGGGTTGCCAAGTCCTAAAAATGTATGATATCAAAATTTCTTCCAAGTCAATGCCATTGGTTTTAGAATAGCTACTCGACAAATTGATTTGATCTTTTAATGCTTGGTAAACATTTTGTATAAAATTATTATTTTATTTCGGGACCGTACTTGGCCAGCAGATGTATTAACAAAGTTAGACCTTTTTACGAATGGGGATATATTACGATCAATGGCAAAATATTGAATTTACATTTGATTCAATGATGAAAACGTACATCTGCTGGCCAAGTACGGTCTCGAAATAAATTAATAATGTTTTACAAAATGTTTACCAAGCATTAAAAGATCAAATCAATTTGTCGAGTAGCTATTCTAAAACCAATGGCATTGACTTGGAAGAAATTTTGATATCATACATTTTTAGGACTTGGCAACCCCTCAACACTTTGTGTTTTTGGGTATGATTTCTTTTAGTTGCTAAGGAACAGAAAATTTAAAGTCGAAATCTGAGAAGAAAGCGAAACAAATGACATGCTTTGTTGAACATTATTTTTATATTTGCATTGCAGTCTTTTAATGTGCTGCTTGCATAGAAAATTATACGAAATAATAGAGACATGTAAGTATAACTATTCATAAAACATTGGAGGTTTATTTACTAAAAAACAGATAAGAAGAACGCCTATAAAAATTTGACTTCAAATATGAGAGGTATATAAACAAAATATGTATGAAAAGTTTTAGGTAATTCTTTATAAGATATGAATACAGAAGGTCCTCAGGTCCTATATAACTATTGCTTTACATTTCTTCGTTGGAAATTTCTACTCAATAAAGATTATTTTGAAAATTACTTGTGATATTGAATTTACAAACTTGCCACAACTTTGCTGCCTGATACCAAATTATTTAATTTTAAAATATCTTAGTTATAACTTTAAACAGTTGCAAAACTGTCACGAATTAAATGGACGGTTAAACTAAACCAAATTAGTAATATTGTTACCTATATTATTGATAAAAATGATAAGGTAGGGTCAGGAAAGGAAAAACTAAGTAAACGCAACTTTTACATAATATTGGTATTCAAACTATGGATTGCTTACAATTTGTGTGTTTTTGGGTTTTTAAAATCGTAGCTTTCTTATGTTCGACCTACAAAAAAATGAAATTAATTGAAACAACAAATATTTTTCAATGTACATTCCTAATGTACAGTTTTTTAAATATAGTTTGTGATTTTTTTAAGTATGTATATGACCATAATCATGGTCCACCATTTTTGAACTATAAAATTTGCAGGAGTCGACAGAAGGCAACAAAATGTTTGAATTTACCACTTAAAATGATTACAAATGAATCTACTTGTTATTAGTTGAAATTTAGCAGAACCTCAGACCTATAGCACATAGATCATAAAGTGGATCACTTTAGCACATAGATGTTTACGGAACATACTTCTATAATAATAAGAATAATAAGAATTTATTTCCAAAATTGATAGAAAAGTTACAATAAAGATCTTATAGGCCTACAAAAAATACCAAATACAAGATATACAATTTTAAAGTAACCAAGCTGACCTTGTTGTATTTTAGAAAGTTAGGCCTACTTCGGCCTTCAAGGTCATGCTTGTGGGAATGAGGCTCCTAAAACATACACTTTTAATTTATAATAGCAGTAACAAGACATGTAAAATATCAAATAAAATAAAATTTAATTTCTTAAGACACTATACTTTGGTCATCATTGTCAGAAGTTAAACATAAAGTTATTTTGAACTTTACATTGCAACTACCGACGAAGACAACAAAAGTGTCGTCAAAAAGTCTATAATTAAACAAAAATACGTCACAACCCCTGCGAGCATACAGGTTGTCGGAAAAAAACGTTTCAGGGTGTTGAGGAATGATTACTTGTACAAAAAAGTTTGTATAAACATATGTCCTAAAATGCTTCGTTAATTTGATAGCCACCATTTTGGGTTTTACAGTTAGTAAAGTTTTTTTCTGCAACAGATGGATATATCAAGTTAATATTTGACATAAACCTATATCACATCAATATTCACTTTCAGGAATTTTTTTTCAGATATGTATTTTCATAATAGAGGCATTTAAATTTTTCTTCTCTGAAAAACTATCAATTTTATCAAAATTTTACAACCTTTCTAAACAATGATACCAAGTTTGTAAACACATTGCCCACACATCGAAAAATTATATTAAGTGTTTGCTTCCCAATCGCCTAAAATGGTGCATGTCCATGTTGTTGTTAATTTTAATAAAATATGAAGTTATTTATTTATATCAAATAAAATTCCACTTAAGATCGACAAATTTAAGAAATACTAAACCTTCTTTCTCATGTTTCATGTCTTGTGGAGTTCTACGTCGTAGATTCCGAGTGAAATATCACTGACCACATGACCAGTACCACACCTCCATGAATAAATAGTTCAGTAGGCCTACTTCTGTGGGATATGGTTGCCATGCAGTCTTCAATTTTAAGACATAAGCTTAGAAGAATAAAAAATAAATAAAAAATAAACATCCCATATGAAAATCTTTAAGATTTTACCCTATGCTCTCTGAATATAAACAAGAAAAGCAATTTATAACGCTTTTATTAAAAAAATATCAACTAATACAATTTTGACTGTCTAATTATACTACTGTTTTTCAATAATTTACAGTGTATGAAACTAAATAGTTGAACAATTTACTATGTATCAGTTAATTTACAGTTGCTATTTTAAACAAATAACAGTTCAACAACACCGTGAAAACCGTCACAAATAAGAACGACTTTAACGCGTGGCCGTTCCCTTTCTTCGAGCCGTTCTCAGTCTTGACCTCATTATCCTCTTTTTCACTTATCGTCTCTCTAACAACCTCCTCCGGTTTATCGTTGACCTCCGCTTCTTCATCTTTCTCCACAGGCATCAAGTCCTTTTGCATCTCCCCCATCGCGGAATGATTGGCAACCTTAAAGTCGCCATTTTGGCTCCAATCGTCCGCCTCGCATAGTCCTGGGTATTTCTCGCTACACCTGGTGAACACCGGGCACTCCGAGCAAGGTTCCCCTCTCTTGTAGATCGCCTTTCCCCTGAAGTTGCCCCCCGGTACGTAATTGCACACTAATTTGTACTCGTACTCGATTTCCGTCACCCATTGCACAAATCCGCACCCGATCTCTCCAGTGGCCGCCCACACCAGCTGGGTGTAGTGGCCGAACTTGGGGATCTCCTGATCGGTGGGGTTGAAGAAGTCGACTTCCCCGTTGAAGCTGTCTACTTCGTTGAACCACCCGGTGATGAAGTATTCTATGACGTCCGCTCGGCTCTTGGTGCGGCCGGGGTAGTCAACGCCCTTCATCCAGGCGGTGTTCTGTCCCACGTGCACCTTCCAAACAATTTTGAATCAGAAAACGCATTAAATCTAACCCTTTTTACTTATGATTTTAAATTTTAAATAATCTAATGTTAATTTTCTATGGCGCCCGTACATGCTAGACCCCTTGCATAGACTCGTCTCATCGCTTCTCTGTATTTACCCCAGAGTTAGATAGTTCCCTTCTTTTCCCCACCCAAAAATTAGCCCTTTCAATTCCTTCTCTTTACCCAGAGTTAGCTCGGTCCCTACTTCCCCTTTATCCCAGCGTTAGCTCGTTCTCTTCTTTCCCTTTATCCCAGAGTTAACTCGTTCCCTTCTCTCCCTTTACCCCAGCGTTAGCTAGTTCACTTCTCTTCCTTTACCCCAGCGTTAGCTCGTTCTCTTCTTTCCCTTCATATCAGAGTTAGCTCGTTCCCTTCTCTTCTTCTACCCAAGAATTAGCTCGTTCACTTCCTTCTCTTTACCCCAATGTAAGCTCGTTCCCTTCTTTCCCTTTACCTCGGTAGCTCGTTTGCTTCGCTCACACGCCACCAAAATAAGAGAGGATTTTAAATAACATTAGGTTAATCATCCGTCTTAAGTAAAATGTGTCCTTAAAATATCATGGGAACTTGCAAAGCCAGTGGGATGGGGCTCTGATTAATTTTAGGACAAAAGATTGAAGAAATATTATCTGATATTTTCTTTTATGATTGAGAGATAGGAGTACCTATATCCTATGGTTTTTGTGTGATTGCGTGACATTTCAACAAAAATAATAACAAAAATAATATTTATTTCCAAAAGATGCAACACATATACAGGATACCTCACAGACAATCAATAAAATTTAATTAAAATTACAAAAGTTACCTTAACAAGGGTGATTTAATGGGCAAACATCAGGAATATGTTATCAATGCCTTCCACTAAGCATGGGACTCCCATTCTCCTCCCCTGAGTGTAGGGACAACGCTCACCTCGTGAAGGGTCCTGCGGCAGCGGTCGTGGCCGAGGACTTGGCACTGGTCGGCCCACCGCTGGGCGATAATGGCTGCCTCCCGGTCCCAGATCACCTCCAGCATGTCCCCCGCCGGTGGTTGGGGCTCCGCCCCCGTGGCTATCCTCTGCCTCAGCCTGAAGGAGCAACAAGTCATGTTTAGTCATAGAAAACATACAATCCTACCAGTCAAGGTATAGTGTCCTGGGGATGGGAGATATTTTTCTTTACGACAACAATATAAAAACTACTATTTTATAATCAAACAAATAAATTGTATTTTGTACTGACAAAAGTATAATTTTACCAGCGCACTAAAGGAGATAAGTCATTCCATCATTGGCTAACCGCAGTTGCTATTTAATAATGCTTGAGAAGTTGATTGTCGGATTAAAAAGTGATTCAGTTAATTATTGATATTGATTTAAATGAAAAACTAGTAGAGAGAGACTATTTAAATGGAAAATAAGGTACAGTTTAAAATAACAAATTTGGAATGAAAAAACGTACAATACTCTATTATAAAGGGTTTTTTTTGCAAAAATACTTTTTTATTTCATAAAGAAAGACATATTTCTGTTGAGTTATCTAGTAATTTTTCAACAATTTGAGTAAAGATATCTCGGCTCGAGAATGAAAAGATCGTCCGGCCGCTCCTCGTGGTTCGGAGGTCAAGTTCCGTTGGTCCATCTGTATCGGAAAAAGTGCAGCCGTCTCAGGCGAGGAGAACTGTCAGTTAATTGCTGTTCTCTTTCCGATAAAAGCCAAAAAAATATGCAGTATATGGAATCTTTGAAATCTTATGAATGTTAATCACTAGTAAGTATTAATAATAAGTATTTAACACTTTAAACTAACTGTCATACACTTTTGTTGACCTGTTATGAAGGTTGACGATCAAGACCTCCTCTTCTTCCGTGAGACCTCCCTGGAAGTCCTCGCACTCCGGGCCGCCGCCCGCCCTGTAGTCGCACATGGTGTGGTTCTCCCCGCCGCAGCTGAGCAGGCAGTAGTCCAGGGTGGTCGTGGAGAACACTGTGGTCAAAATCATAAACAGCAACGTGTGCAGTATTATGGGCATTTTCGTTCTATGTATCACTCATTTCATCGCAGTTGTTGCCATTGGAACGTTTCCGGAGAAAATGAATTTGCTACATTGTATAACTTAATGTATCACTTTATAAGCACTTCTTTTCAACTAACTCGCGTACTCACTGATTTCTGAAACGCGTCAAACAGGACATAACGAATCGGTCGCGAAAAGCCATGTTGAAAGCGAGTCTGTAGGAAGTTGCAGTACACGTGGAAGCGACTGCCAAGTTCAGCCCGCTGTGGTAGACTAGCGCCTTTATCATTTTTATCAATTTGGTAAACAGAGCGGCTAGAATTGTGTATCAGTTCATTCCCACGGAGCGTCTCGTTGAAATAAATCTGTTATTGGTTAATGTGCATAACGCCTAAAGAGCTGGAAATTTCAGAGTTTTTGAAATGTATTATTGCAGTAACTAGATTTTATTTATTGTCATCAATTAGCATAATCTTGATCACTGAATGAAGGTTGTATCTGGCAAATAGT
The DNA here is from genome assembly GCA_030545055.2 of Neoaliturus tenellus. Classification (NCBI taxonomy): domain Eukaryota; kingdom Metazoa; phylum Arthropoda; class Insecta; order Hemiptera; family Cicadellidae; genus Neoaliturus; species Neoaliturus tenellus. The sequence continues at coordinate 52,936,741 of CM061537.1, read as the reverse complement.
TTACCCGGTGTGCCCCAATTGGGGAATTTTGTTTCTAATGATTCAACCTTGACAGGGTGATTTGATGGGAAAACATCCGGAATATGTTATCAATGCCTTCCCCCACTAAGGCATGGGACTCCCATTCACTTGAGTGTTGTTTTATCGACCACCCTGTATAACGAACTGTTGAAATTTCTGATCAGCTTAAGAAAAAGGCTACACTACACGGGAATCACTTTTTTTGTAAAAGTCATTGTTATGATAGTCTTTGAAAGCAAAAAAATAGCGTTTCCCATGCTATTGAAAACGAAAATTGAGTTGTAGGCCTAAATACTTGGTAACAAAGTTAATTAATCTAAAAACCTGTTGTAATACGTACAACAAACGGCGGACTTCTAACATTCAAGAAATATTTGTAATAAAAAATTCTGAAGCCAGCATTGGTTGGAGTTTTAACTGGGTGCAGTCTGTAGCATTCGCCTAGTTAATGGTTAACGAAATTGACTAAAGTACTTTAATTATGTGAACTCTTCAAAAATTTTTTTAGTTAAATCTCTATTTACTATACATAAATAGTTTGTAATATTCGTTCTTAATAATGGCTATACTTTATTGAAAAATCTCACAGTTCTTCGCGATATAAGATTTACCATCAAAGAGGGCAACTTTTGAAAGCGGATATTCGAGCAAAATAATGAAATATATACTCCTAAATATACTCATAAATATATACTCAAACTCCAATATTACTCCTGCCACTTTACTCGCGGTTATAGGAAAAATATTTTTAAACTAATGGGGTCCAGACCAACTGAATTTTTGTGGTAGAATTTCGATCAGGGGCTCAACTTTTCAATCGAGTGAGTAGTGAGTTGGTGAGTTGTTGGCTTATTTGTTAAAAATTTTCATCCCCTTGCAGGTAAATGAGAATAATGTAATTTTTAAGGTCTTTTAATACTTGCGCATCCAGTAATTAATTTTTTCATCAGTATTTCAAGGGATAGTTTTATTCACCACTGTCGCATATATGTATAAAAATGTATTTTGTGCAGAAAATCTCACCAACTCACCCGTTTTCACTCACCTAACTAATCAGTTGTGAGTGTTTTTGGTGAGATAACCTCACGTGACGTTAAACATTTTTCTTCTTCATCTCGATCTCTATAGGTAGTAATTCAATTCGTCAACAACAACTTTCATACTTTTCAAATCGTCTAGGTTATGTTTAGTTAAATAGCCTAAAAGTATATTGCTACAGTACTTGACTTACAATTGTGTAATTAAACATTTGAAATAAAATAAGGCTGCAATTATGTTCTAAATATAACAATGCAAGTCATTTAGAATCCTTAAATTACTAGAACTGGCAATATTTAATGATGTCATTGTATTGCCGGTTGAAATTTAATGCTAACACAAACCATATCTAAAATATGGATGCTAATATTTGGATGCTAAATTTCACCATATCGAGCCAGTCGGTACGGAGCAAACTGGTGAGATGTGACTCGATTCAAAAATTGGGGCTGTAGGACAGTGCGCCAACTTCTATAAGAACTTTGACGAGGGTAAGTTTATGGACCCTCGTGGTGCGGTGCGGACACTGCGCCAGCTTTCGAGAGAGGTCGGAGAGTCGAAGGGGAAGGAGGGGCGGGAGAACGCTACCCCCCAGCCTAGATCTGGTTCCAAGAATTTTCGACGCTTCGTTTCTCAGTCGAGCACAATAGCTGTATTTGGGATTCCACGTTGCCGCTTGGAGCTTGGTTTTCAATTACGAGTCTAGGCCTATTAAGAGTTCAATGGAGGATTAAAAAAACTTTGAAATGAAAATAAAATAACACATAACTAACCTTTTGTATATGAACAGTTGTTTCATGTTCAAAATTTTTATTATGTTTTTGGCAACGCACTAAATCACCCACCGTACCGTAAAATATGCAACTAGATTATTGGGTCGTGGCCTCTCTGAGAGATTTATGTATTGATAGGCAAGCACGTTTCTTTTCCTCTTTTTTCTCAGTTTGTGAGCATCTAACCTAACCTAACCTAACCTAACCTAACCTAACCTAACCGCATAAAAGCTGAATACCCCCGTCGCAGCAGACCTGCGTACTCAGCGAATTTCCAAAGAATTATTGTTTCAACATCAAAGAACTTTTTGGCTATCTTATATAGATAATTATCTTTACAAGAAAATAAAATATATTTAATGGCATTATATTTCTGAGTAAATTATTTTTATTTAATAATTTATATATTAATATTTATACTGCAATAAATGACTTTTTTAACAGTAATAAAAGTGCACATCCAAAGCTTCCATGCAAAAGGAATGATTTGTTTACAAATAACAAAACATAAACATTTCAAATTTGACAAATATGCAGAAGACAGCTGATCAGCTGATTAGGAACAGATACTTTATTATCTCCATCTCTCTTGCTCCCATTATACACTTATTTTCCATGGGAATACTATGAGATTTAGCATGTAGGTTTGCTGCCATGAGGGTTTTTGATCAAATATTAATTACTCACCACCTAGTGAAGGTTCATAAAATTTTTTATTAAGATATGTTGATAAATAAGCGATATATAACTTTTTAAAGATTTACCCATAAGAATAACAAGGGAAACTTGATTTGAATTTTCTCTGTAACCAGTTAAGCTATTTTAAAGATTCAAAATACTAAATTGTTTGTTTTTTTAAGCTCTTTTAAATGGTTTTCTGTAAAATTGATGAATTTTGAAAATTTAGGTCCAAAAATGCCAAAAACCCATTAAAAACCCCATAAAACCCCGTTCCCATAACCCGACAATGCTGGTTCGCGAACTCATGAAAATAGACCTGGTCTTACACCTTCATACCAAATTTCATCAAAATCGGAGGTCCCCTTCAAAAGTTATCAGTACCACGGACACACACACATATATATATATATATATATATATATATATATATATATATATATATATATACATATATATGAAAATGAACGAACGGTGTTTTTGGCTTCTGGGGACCTCAAAATGAAAAAGTAAAGTGGTCCCGGGCTTAGGTCTTACCATGGCTACTACGGTAATAGCGTATTCCCTATAGGGAAATTCGCTAAAAGGAAGTGATCCATATCCTTGCAAATCTCTAATATTCACAAAACCTTAGCCCCGGGTTCCGTGACTCATATCCGTGTCAACTTCCCCTATATTGTTTAGTCACGGGCACGGGGTACTTCTGAGAAACGCATTACACTGGGCCATCCGGCCCCTCTCCCAGCGTCGTCCTCTCTCTCCCCCAACCCCAACGCGGGTCTACCTGGCAACTGGCGCAGGCGCCGCGAGATGGATTTTGACATTTTTATGACCCCAACCGATAACGATGAGCTGGCGCAGTGTCCGTTTCCCAAAAATTGGGCCCCAGGTGGCGTATAAGGAAATCAACACTGTAGTCAGTGTGTTGATTAATTTATTCCTCATAAACCAACTCTGTCTGTCGATTCGTCCGGGGAAGATCCCAGACCTATTAATCAAAACACATAATTTTCCATATTACCTCACGATTTTGATTACATTTGGTTGGACTGTGGTAGAAGTCACGTCCACATCAAATGAATCAAAAACATCCTATGGCAAAATTAACTTGAGAACCGATATACCTCATGGGTCTTTTGTGGCGTCTTTTGAATATGGTCGGGAATATTGATCTAAGTTTGTCAAAAACATTTGGCGGGTTCGTAAATATTTTAAGGTAGCGACAATTTGTATGGTTATAAGAAGAGTATTCGAATACATGTAACATTTTCAATCTATAAATTGCAAACCAATACGATTGCAATTCATTTGGATTATACAAATAACAACCTGATTCTGATTGTATTTAACGTGATTGTTTCCAAGAGTTGGCTTAATTTATCTGAAGAGCCTGTTGAACTTGCACGCCAACCTACGCACGTCCCTCCTTTTTAACAGTATGCATATTACAGTAATAAATAAATCTGATTTCTTATTTTGCAAAAGGAGAACAAATCACGCTACTCAAATGTAAGTGGCCAGTTACATTGCTGACTAGCAATCAATAACTGATAATGGATTTCGTAGAGAGAAGTGAATCTCTTTCAACACTTAGTAGCTTCGGTCCTCCCGTCTGTGCAGATTACGGAGCCTTGTATTTGAGCTGCCTCGCCGCCACCTCATTCGTACGAGAACGTAACTCTTAACAACTGTATTGTAACAATAATAATTACTGTATCTCTGCATATCCTATGTTATCATTTTCTAGTTAGTTTTATTAATTGATTGAAGTTTATTAAAGCTGAAGATTATCGTATTCGAAATTACATCGGAAGTCCCTTTAATAAATCAGAAAACATCTCTTAACCATCCCCTTATTCTTAAATAACAATAGTAGTTTTTTACTAAAAGGATTCTTTGTGACATAAAATATGTTTATGTTTTGTTTTTTTTCGTTTTTTTAACAAGTAATTTTCCCGTTTCCTTTGTGGGGTCTGGGGATTATAGATGTGATAGGTCAAAGTCATCCTATTATCTAATGTGTAAAGTTTATTATTACGATATGTATGTTTTCAAATTGTTATTTAAATATCCTGCAACTTTTATCAAGGGAATAAAAATGATATTTAAATGACCTTTCTTGCAATCGATTGGAGTTGATAAACATAACTCTATAAAAATCCGGGTTTCTTCCTTTTTAAAGTTTCTATTTTACCTTTATGGAGATTTTTGTATGCAGTATACCCTTTGGCCTAGCGAGAAAGCGAAGCGAACGAGCTCGTCTTGAAAAGGAACAATGAGTGAGCGGAGCGAATGAGCTTTATCTGAGAAAGGAAAGTGACGCTTAATAATTCTACCAAGCATAAGCTCGGTCCCCCTGGTACTGATTGTTTTAATTAGTACGAACGTCGGAAAACAAAAAGCCAAGGGGGGGGGGTTTCGGCTTTGATATTACGTCATTAAAAAAATGATGTTTTATAACAAATATTGACAGTAAAACAATGATAAATTCGTACTCAATTCAACTATTATAAAATAACTAGGGGGCCTGTGCAGCGCAATGCGCTGCATTTATAAGGGTACCTGGTGATCAAACTTTGCTCCATGGTAATACTTTAAAAAAACAAAATTGAAATTTTGAACTTTGAAAAAATCAAATAGAAAATTATTGGTGTTTCATTGATTGATCTTCATTACCAATTCTTCAACTTCCAAATGTGATTGTGTTGTTGAGATGTGGTGCTCGTACTTTTAGGTCTAAATTAGCTAAGATTACGTAGTTGTTCTTTTGCCGATATGTCTTAGGGCCTTTTTTTAAACCCTCCTATAAAATTTAGAATCAATAAATTTACAGATGTTGGATCCACATGGTTCATCAAACATAACAACAGAACAAAATAGTATATTTCGTCACTAGTCCGGAAAGTGGTCGTTATCAGTGCAAGATCGAGTTTCAAGTACGAGGCGAAGCCGAGTACTTGACTTCGATCGAGCACCGATATACCACTTTTGGACGAGTTACGAACAGTACTTTTCATCATACCACCTTTAATAAATATACAGTTTGGATCAAAATTAATAAATTTTAACCTTTATACCCCCTCTTACGTTGTTATTTGTTTATCTTGTATTTGAACTATTTACAACTAAACAATCAGCTGTTTGACATTTATATATTGGAGTCAACGAGGTTTAAGTTACTGGAAGCAGAATAGCAGCGCTAGTGGTGTCAAACATTGGAATTTTTTTCCGGCCTAGTCCCGAAAACCACTGTTTCGAGGTCTAGTCCCGAAAACTTTGTTTACCAACACGTTTATCCAACCCACCGGGAATCAACTAGTTTCGATCACAGCTGACCGTTCCGAAAACAACGTTTATCGCAATGGTATGATGAAAATCAACATTTCATTACTCCCCGGCCCTCGATGAGTTATGCAGCACTCCCTACGGCTGTTTTTGTAGTACTACTGTATGAGGTAGTCAATGACATAGTGAATGAGTACACATTACTATTTATGCCTAAATCCTCTTTAACTTACTTTCCATGGCATTACAAAATTTAAATAAAGAAATCACAAAAATTAAGAGAATCTACATCTTTGTTGCCTTGTTGGTGTGGTCCATTTTGTTTATAGTGGCATTTTTATTTGGGTTAAAATTTATCATTATAAAAACCATTTTTGTAATAAGCTTTTTTATATATTGGAGGTAAAAAACTTTTAAATGTTGTCTTTTACACAGTTTTTTTTTTTTTTTTTTTTTTTTTTTTTTTTTTTTTAATGTGTAGCGTTCTGCATAAAACATGTTTATGCTATAATAGTAGTAAATAAAAAGGTTACCGTATTACACTTACAACCAACTATTCTTTTCCTTATAGTTTACAGCAGTTTGGAAACCCACGCACACAAATTTAGTGTTATATTTTTTTGTTACCTTTCATAATTGTTTCTATACCAGTCAGACAACCAATAAGACCCATGTCAAAAATTTCAATTTCCAAAATCGTTTTGGTAAACAAAAATGAATTTTTCCAGGGTTAAGTTACAGATATTATATTTGTGCCCAAATACGCGTATATAAAACTTTCAAGCAAAATCTACCTGCTACATTTTGAGAAAAGGTTAAAACCTCAGATTAGACACTCCTCGTATTAAACTATGAAATTGTGTTGATATTTCAGTACCATCAGTTCAATTTGCTTCAACTCAGCTTTTAACATATGTGTGTGTTTTTTTAATATCAACAGCTGTTTTATTTAGCAACTCAATATAAATTGTTCCCCATGTTATTCTTATGGACAAAAATGAACTTTGAAGGCTTCTCGTGAGCTTCAGAATTAAAATATCAAAAATCTAAAACCTTATTGCAAAACTACGAACTGAGACCATTCTTTTGACACCTCAAACTTTAAAATTGATCCAGTAATAAGGGAGGAGTAGTGTTAACAAAAAAAGGGCATCACGTATTATATACAGGGTGTCCAGCTTCCACCTTTACAAACTTTTCCAGGTTATTAAGCATGCCAAAACAAACAGAAAAATCATATAAACATATGTCCGGAAATGCTTCGTTAAGCCGCTAGCTGCCATTTTGTTTTTTACACTTAAGAAATTTTATTTCCGTAACAGGTTGTTGTATGGAGTTCATATTTGGCATGTACCTTAATTACACCAATGCGCATTTTAAAAAAAAAAAATTATTTTTTCCTATGTATATTTTCAAAATGGCGGCCATTTAAAATTTTTAAACTCAAATATCTAAAAAACAGTAAATTTTATAAAAATTTTACTTGACACAAAAAAGTTGACAAATTAAATTATCTAAACAGTGATACCAAGTTTGTAAGGATCCGACAACAAATAACGGAGTTATAGTGGTTTTCTTGTAGAATAACACTGATTTTGCACTATGATTAATGCCAATTTAGGTTATTTTAAGAGAAAAATCGTTAAAGATAAAATTTACGGTTTTTAAGATATTTGAGTTTAAGAATTTAAAATGGCCGCCATTTTGAAAATATTAATCGGAAAAAATTAATACTTTTTCTAAAAATGAGCATTGGTGTGATTGAGGTATATGCCAAATATGAACTCCATACAACAACCCGTTACGAGAATAAAAATTCTTAAGTGTAAAAAACAAAATGGCGGCTAGCGGCTTAACGAAGCATTTCCGGACATATGTTTATGTGATTTTTCTGTTTGTTTTGGCATGCTTAATAACCTGGAAAAATTTGTAAAGGTGGAAGCTGGACACCCTGTATAGAATCAAGAAGAATCAAGAAACTTTATTGTCATCGACCTTTTACAGCATGGACAATAGTCATTACAATTTTAGTCAACTTAAATAAATAAAACATAACAAAAAATATGGTAATCTCTCAACTAAACATTTTCTTTAAATTTGTAAAAATCACTAACACTATAAAACTCCTTAGCAATTAAGAATTGTTTTAGGTCTCTTCTGAAGAATTTAATATTTGTGGTGGTTTTCAGATTGTGTGGAAAGGCATTGAAAAGTTTTATTGAGGAAAAAAATGTCTGATTTTCAAAGCAAGTTGTGTTATGGTGGGGAATTTGTATGAGGTTTCTATTGCGAAAATTATATCGGTTAGTGTTTGTGCGGACGGGAAATAAGTGTTTGTTTTTGAAGAAGAAAGTGATGCATTCTAATATGTAAATACAAGGAAAAGTGAGAATGTTATTAGATGAAAATATACCCCTACAGGATTCTTGCATGGGTATTTTAAAAATGAGCCTCAAAGCTTTTTTCTGAAGAGAAAAGATCTTTCTGACTTTGACTTTTTCCGATCCCCATATTGCCACACCGTAGCACATATGTGGATAAAGGCATGAGTAATAAGCAGTCATTAGAATTTCCCTACTTGACCAATCTGATAATCTTCTAAGAATAAATATGGCGCTATTAATTTTATTTGATACTTTATTGATATGCTCCACAAATCTCAGACGTGAATCAATGATAATACCTAAGAAATTCGTAGAGGTACAGGATTATATATCATCCTCACCAACTGGAATAATTGACGTATCATCGGAATCACGTAGGCGGAAGTCTATAAAGTTGGTTTTCCCTGTGTTGACGGTTAGGTTATTTTCCTGTAACCACTGTAGCAGAAGACTGCACTGGAGAAAAGTTTTTAGTTCCAGGTTCTCACGAGATTCGTCAGTAACACTCAAAGAGGTGTCATCTGCAAATAAGCAAAGATTTGAGGAGGGGATATTTCGAGGCATATCATTCACAAAAAGAAGAAAAATATAGGCCCAAGAACCGTGCCCTGAGGAACTCCAGCAGTAACGACAACCGGTTCTGATTTTTGGTTACATAAGAAACCATTTTCATTCATGAAAGATATTTCAACCACTTGTTTTCTTCCTTGAAGAAAAGACGAGATTCAATTGAAAGCTTTGCCCCTAATTCCAAAATATTTCAATTTTTCCAGTAACAATGTGTGATTCACCATGTCGAATGCCTTACTTAGGTCAAAAAATATCCCAAATGAGTGTTTATGATCATCTAAGGCTGTAGAAATACTGTGAATGAAACTATAAAGGGCATCGACTGTGGAGGTGTTTTTCCTAAAGTCAAACTGTTTTGAAAAGAGGGCATCATGAGAAGACAAAAAAGAATAAAGGCGGTTGAGAAAGATCTTTTCAAGGATCTTAGAAAAAGTGGATGTAATAGAAATCGGTCTATAGTTGTCCTTTTTTAAGGCATCGCCTTTCTTAAATAATGGTTTTACTATGCATGATTTCAGACATTCCGGGAAACCTCCTTTTTCAAAAGAAACATTAATTAGGTGACATAGCGGATGAACAATGAACTCCACAACCATAGACCATATATAGATAGATTATCTAAGAAAATATATTAGATTATTTTCTAATGGGAAAGGAGAGGGAGAGAGCAGCGATGACGCATATCCGACCAGGGGGGTATTGAAATACGTCTTAAATGAAAATACCCTGTTTGAATAGTTCTTTCAACAAACTACCGCCAAAATGGGGTTCATAAGTTAATTGATAGTCTTAATAAATAAATATAGAATATAACTGAAGTAGATTTGACGGAAAAAAGCATTATTTTTACTTAAAACGAAGGTTTGTGAAAAAAAATGACGTCATTCTTCTGAGAGGGGGGAGGGGTTGGACAAATTATGATGGTAGGATGATTTTAGGGGGAGGGGGTAGAAAAATGGCCAAAAAGCCATGACGTAATTTATGGACGGCCCCTATATATATTGTATCAACTCAGAACTCTTGACAGATTTACAGTTAAACAAACATTTCAATACTAATAACAATAAATAAACCTATGCAAATTACAATTGTAATTGGACAATTGAGCAGTTAGTAGACACCCTGTAATAATAACAATTATTTAAATGGTATTTGCTCTTGTAGACAAAATAAAAAATTTTTAAATTATACCACCAATGAGGAATCATACCACCAATGTCACTGAAGTAGGGTATAGATGAGAAATTCTACCACTCAGACGGATTGCGGAATCCGTCGGGGCGGGGGCGTTACAAGTACCGGCTATAAATTAATTGTATCAACCAGAAGGGATCCCTACAGCCTACAACCGATTCAGTTTGGCATTTTTATTACAGTTTGGTAGTGCGGCTGTCTGTGTAAAGGTGAAGACGTTGGTCGGTAATTCTGGGGAGGTAAGGAAATATTGCAAACGTTTTTGCAACGGGAAACGGAAGCAAGTTTAGGTTTCGAGAACCGCTCTTTCGGTGGAATGTCCCCACGAAGCCACACCCTAGCAGTTCTGATTGACGAATGGTGAGAATATGTGTCTAAAAATTGTACCAACCAGAAGCCCCCGTTCTTTTACCACATACAATTTTTATGTGTGCAAATTGTAGTAATAGTATAATGTAAAGAAAAAGATGGGCGTAGTCAATTTATTCTCTTTTCACCCCATCCATACATGACTTTGTTAGTGATGTATTTGTATGGTTACAAAAGTATTTTGCTAAATGTAATTAAGTAGTAATATATGCTGTGATGACTATATGACTTGAGAAACCCTTTCAAATAGATTCATCATGAAACAAATTTATCAACTTTTAAATACTAGGTACATAGCTTTCAAACCAATTTAACAGGGGAATTTACTAAAACTAATGAAATTAAAGTGTCCGAATGAGATCCATTTATCATCACTTCCTCCGAGTTTACCCAACGTTTAAAACGATTCTCCGGAAGGTGATAGGACATGATTTATATTTTCCAAGACAGCTTATCGCAGCTGAAAGTATGTAAAGCCACTTGCCAATAAAGGACCGACAGTGGAAAGTCCGTCCTTATCACTCCAGCTAGGCCGAGGCACTGATAAGCCGTAGGCAGGTGCCTTGGTGATAAAGGTATGTGCCTTATTAGTCATACGCCCCACTTGAACGTACAGTACTTAACTACAACCACCGTGGAATCCAGGTAAGACGCTTGTGTTGGGTGAAGGTACAGGAAGCAAGCTATGTGATTTTAAAAATTAAGGGTTTCCATTAGTTGTCTTTCGTTGTATGCCAGTTAGTAATTTTACATGAGCAATAAACATTGTTCTGATAATCAACATCAAGTGATATTCTTAAATCCGCCACCTGTATGGGCGGAGATTCCAATATGCAAAGTCGAGGTGACCTACCCTGTTTTAAGTATAGTAGTTAGTTTATAAATTACAAATTCAAACCTCTCCCTTTTTGTGAAAGTCTCGTGAAGAGGCTTCTTGAAACCTACCTAGCTGATCTATGGAAAATTGTTTTATATCGTACCTTGATCTAATTGCAGATTTGTGTATACATGTTAATATTGAATAATGTGTTCCTTTGTTAGCTTCTCAATCAAATTAATTAAATAGTTTTTATGATCACATCTGTATTGGTTATATGCCGTTGAAATTATAAGTAAATAAATTTTGTCACTAGAAATTTACTCGTTTTAATATACACAAAGCTCTTCGATACATGTTTTGGAAGATAAGTCTAAAGAACTGAATTAAAAAAGAAGAAAACAAAGATAATTCGGCGAGACATATTTTTAATTAGAATACTCTTTGTCGATTGAATACTAAGATCCTAATAGCCATTATTTCCATACTTACTAGCATTCTTTAATATAGGAAAAATTTTCCAATACATTTCATACCTCTTTGACAACATATAGGTAAAAAACTTTGTTGTAATAAGCTTGATAAAAAAATAGAGCCTATTATAACGGCATAAGAATTTTACTTTGTTTGATTACATATTTCAGGAACAGAGAAGTATACACTATATAAGTTACTTTGTCGTAGTCAAATTGTGTATAAGTGAAATTTAATAATATGCTCTAATTATTACATTTCTTGCACACAGCCAAATTTATCGTCAAGTTGGTTATTTTCGTTTTGTGTTAATTTTAACCAGAGTAGGCCTAAATCTTATTTAAAAAATTACATGGTCACGGCTCTTTTGTACGAAAATCCCCAAATAAAGAATTGACTTACAAGGCACCACTTAAGTTTCTAATTGAAATCAGGAACTAAATCAAACTGCTTTCTGGTTCTCCTTAAAAATACCACAGACAATCAATTTTATTTAGCAGGATACTGTATGGATACAATTTCCGCAACGTTTCATTGGCCGATTTCCCCTCTCTCAGTTCTAGATGAGCAACTCCTCCCACAGAGCCGTTGATGACTCTCACTTAACGATGTTGTGGCCTCTTGCGGTCAAAACATTGTTGTTTGCCGTTGAAACTGCAGCGAGCACTTGCTAACAAACAGGCCAACAAGTGAACTTTGCGATCTTAACTCACATCTATTCGCGCTCGGCGGTATATTTATCTCTAGGTATTTAATTAATTTTTGCTCAGCTATTAGTCTATTAGTATTATTTTCCGTTTGTCCCTTCATTCCTTTAGAACTTTTAAAAACAATGAAAATAATATTCCTAAACAGAAACTCCTTGATTGCTAGATCTTAGATGCTAGTAGAAAATACGGTTCGTCCAAACCTCTCGGAGGTGACTATAGTAATTTCAACTAAGTTTTAGTCTCCCATAAGAATGACTCCAATGGCATGACTTCCATGGCATTTGTCCGATTCTTTGAAGGCTTTATTACGTTCCCAAAATGTATTTGAATACAAATTCTGCAAGTCTACGCATCAACTGCTATAATTTGTCACACAAATCATAAAGCTCGGTGCAGTGGTTACATTGCTCGTAAAGTTTTAACCTTGTATTATTCAAATAAATTCAAATCCAAATATTTTATTTCCAATAAAACAAACAGTAGCCTATATTGTCTTCCATTATGTGTAGTAATAAAATTAAAAAAAAGGATAGTAGCCTACACATTAATCAAAATAGAAAAATTACTAAATCTAAGATAAAATCTACATTAATTTTAGATAGATATTCTATATAATTTAAAATGGTTTTCTACAGATTAAAAGAAAATTAAATATAGGGAAAAATCCTACATGGGCAAAATCTAATAAACTATACAGCCCTATGTGTAACTGACTCACTGACTGACTGACTGACTCACTTATATGGGATACGAACTTCTGACGTAACGATTTAACCTAGAGACTTGAAATTTGGCATACGTCTAGTCTGAATGGTCAATGCTAAGCCCCCCACACACGGTCGAGCATGTTGGGCGAGCCGCTCGATGGCGAGCGGCTCGCCCAACATGCTCGACCGTGTGTGGGCTCCGTCCCAACATGCTCGGCGGATTTGTTGGGTTGGAAGCTCGGCTCGACAGGACGGTCCAACTCGAGCCGCTCGCCTGACATGTTGGGACGTGTGTGGTAAACCGTCGAGCGGCTCGCCTGACATTACCTCAGTCTGACAAAATTTGTAACTACTACAGGCGTATTTTTTGTTGTGATTGTAGTGTTCCTTGATTTTCAGCTACTATAGACGGGTTTTTAAAATTGTGTAGTATTTTAGGGCTGACCGGGGATGGTTGGCACACTTTTTAGATTGTTAATTTTTACTAAAATATTCGTAGCCCTAAAGTTGATTAAAAATGAGCTTATAATATGAAACAAACTTTCCTCTATATTATATATTTTCCCAAATAAAAATCTGTAAGTAAACATTAATAAAAATGTTTTAAAAAACATTACAAGTGTGGCAACCAGCCCACGGCGGGGCTTGTCACAACGGCTGGGGTCGGTTGTCCCTAGTATTTCTTATGAAAAAATATAACAAATATGTATAACTTATTGAGGTGAGTAAAATCAAACAAAAATTCTAATGCGACAATAGTCAAGCACAAAAATGATACTTAAAATAAACTACAATAAATTGAAGTGGTTTTGAAAACGGAAAAATAAATTTCAAATCAACTAGGTCCTATTTGATTAGTTAGTTGTTCGATTAACAATATTTACACACGTTAGGTCTATATAAATAAACAACTTATATTTACAGGTTTAATTAAATACTTTGAAATAACGTATGTAGTCCTTGGAAATGTTTTATATATTATGTTTGAGTAAATTTAACATAACAAGCAAAAATTTAATGAAAATCGTGTAAGTAAAACAAGCCTATTGGGCTATCTTAGAAAGGTTTTCAAAGTTCAAAAGTCATCGTTACTTGAAATATCACTTTCACAGTTTTTACAAATGAATTGCGTCATTCCGGGAATATTCTGTACTTTATTCTTAACATTACAAACCTTGTTTCCAAACCTGAAAATAACACAAAATGTGTAAATGCTTCAACGGGGTTAGATGTCACACGTGACAACTAACCTCTTACTGTTTGTGACAACTTGCCTCGTGTCACCATTTTGGACGAAAATCGACATCAACAGTTTGTATTGTTAAGAAATCAGGTTTGGTACATTTAAGTATGTCTAATATTATAATATGAGATTTATGTTCATATCTCATAAGATAGGATGGTAAAAAAATTACCAAAAAAATTTACTTAGGCCTACTAAGAGTAAAATTTAAAAAAAAAGGTCATAATAAATATAGCCATCCACGTGATATCTATTTGCAATCGATGCAATAATTTTTATGGATGTAAAAATAAATGTATAATATGTACACTTTACACAAGTTTACACATTTTACAACTGACAAAGTACCATAATGCTTGGCCGTAGGCTCGACCGTGTGTGGACGCCTCCCAACTCCAACCAGACACCCAACCTGACTTCCAACCCAACGGCTCGTCCAACATGCTCGACCGTGTGTGGGGGAAAATCTTAAACTTGGAAAATTTTTATTTTTACCTACTAAAAAAATTCAAAATGGCGGATTTCTGAAAATGTAATTTTAGTATTTTGGCTCTAGCGGCCAAACGCTTCGTCCTATCTAAAATCTGAGAACAATACTACGATAGGGAATTTAATTATCTACAATTTTGGTCCTGTGACTTTTTATCGTATCTCGCACCGTTAAGCCTCCAGAGCGTTTTTAATGAAACCCCGTTATCGGTTTTCAGGCTCTAGTGACTAAACGGGTGGTCCTACAAAAAATTTTAAAGAAAATTTTGATAGATCTTTTTAATATCTACAATTTTTATCCTTACACATTTTGCCGTATCCCTTCCCGTTTACTTTCAAAATACATTTTTCACTTTTTCCCAATTTTGGGAACATAAGTAGAGGTAAATAGTGGGTTCTGGTCCAATAGAGAAATCGTAATTTTAGTCCGGATGAGCTAGAAACTTTAAATTTGGTACACATGTAGTTTGTATGGTCAATACATAGGGAAAATCCCCAAACATAGAATTTTCAAATTTTAACCCCCTCAAAAAATGTTTTTTTTAATGGTAAAATCTACACTATGTAAGGCTTTTCTAAATACGCTGTAACTTTTGAACAAGAAGTCCTATCTCAAATCTGAGGGAATACTCATGGTCAGGAATTAGACGCTCTACAAGTTTAGTCCTGTGAAATTTTGCCGTATCTCACTCCCTTCACCCTTAAAAAAGGGCTTACTTTCAAAATTTCCAAATTTTTTCACAAAAATCTCGCTATTTTAAAATTTTTTATTAACTAATATGGCACACGGATGCTTGAACTTTAGTACATATTATGGTATCAACTATATCTTACTTTTGTGGCAGCCATTAACCAATTTATATTATAATTAAGTCTAAAAAACTTGAAAAACCCAAAATTCTTAACATTTTTTCGTGTAAAGTGTTTGTAAATTACTTTATTCTGCCAAATACACTGCCATATTGATATTTGTTTTGCTAGTATTACATTCTATTGTAAACGTTCTACAAGTTCAGTCCAATGCAGTTTTGCCGCATCTCACCCCCTTCACCCGTAAAGATTGGCGTACTTTCACATTATCGAAATTCTTTCACCAAAATAGCTCTATTTCAATATTTATCGTTTACTTTTATGACACATACATGCCTCAAATTTGGTATAAACTGTGAATATATCTAGTTCTTTCTATAGAAGCAGCCATTGGCCGATTTCAATCCAAGATTAGTAAAAAGACTGTGAAAACACTAAATTATTAACCTTTTTACGTACAGTTTTTGGTGATTTTGTTAAACCCGGTAAAGATACTGCCATACCGATGTATGTTTTGTTAGCATTATATTTTTTAGATGCTTTTTAAGTTCGGCCCTTAAGATTTTGTAGCATTTCACTCTCTTCACCCCATAAAGGGCGTATTTTCAAAATTCTTTCACAAAATTTGAGTTATTTTAATATTTTTTTATTTATTGTTATGACGCTTGGATGACTGAAATTTAGCTCCACAAACACACCCTGAGCATTTTTTATAAAATATAAAACAAAAGTATAAATTTAAACTTTAAATATCAAGAGAATATCTTAAATGCTTAAGATTTCCTGAACTATTAAAAAAAGTCAGAGAAGATAAGTATAGAGTTGGGGTGGAGGCCTCAACTAGCCTGTTCAGTTCTTAAGACTTAGAACAATTAACGAATTCGGGGCAACCCCCAAAGGGGGCATGGGGGCGGAGCCCCCATCGAGCCGTAGGCGAGTGCCTGTATATAACTTCGTATGCTATATCGTAGGGCCTGTACATGAACTTGAAATCGAACGACGTATGTCATTAGGAAAAACATACTTCCAGTAGAATGGAATGTACGGAGGGGGATTTCTGACAAGAGTTAAAAATTTGAGGGATGGGATGTTCAGTAAATCATTTTATCCAGTAAAACCAAAAAGTTACCAACGTATAATTTTTTATTTAATAACTAGCAAACAGCCCGTCAAAAATGACGGGTAATTTTCATGAAGACTATTCATGAATTTGACGTTTACGTTTGAAAATGGTTACATAATTTATTAATACACAGACAACATAGTATTAAAACTAAATTTTTTCCATTTCTTTAGCAATGTAAAAAGTTATCTATATATTAATAGGCAAACATGTTTCTTTTCCTAATTTTTTCTCAGCTTGTGAGCAACGTAAAAGAAACCCGCGCATACCCTTTGAAAGGTAGGGTCTTTTGGATGAGCAGAATGGTATTTTAATGTAAATCGGCTTGAGGCTATTCCCTACAGGCTTTGAAAGTTTCAATGTCAATCTTATTGGAGATGGATAATTATTGATTGTTCATGAAATGGCTGTTATTGGCTGAATGGCTGAAATGGCAAATTATAGCAAATCAGGAAGAACAGTTTGTTTTATCCATATTTTTTTTACTAATTAGCTCAAGATCAACTAATAGAATTTCGAATAGTGAGCGATTTCCTATAGTCTTTAATAATAGGCGAGCATGTTTCTTTTCCTCCTTTTTTTCTCAGCTCATGTGCATTGTAGGAGAAATCCACGCATACCGTTAAAAAGGTATAGTCCTGTAGATGAGCAGAGTCCTATTTTAATTCACGTTGGACTCCAGGGCTATGCCCCACAGGCTTTCAAAGTTTCAATGTTAATCTTTTGAAGGAAGGAAAATTGATTGAATCATTAGACAGCTATTATAAAAACAACTGCTTAAAACAGGAAGAACAGATGTTTCAGTTTAATATGCTTTAAACTTCTTGGGTCCAGACGTCCAGATCAACTAAAATTTTGGTCTAATTTCGATCAGGAGGCGATCTCAAATAGTTTATAAGTTTGAATAGTTTATAATACTTAATATTATATGGTTTTACAATATAGTAGGCCTATGAGACTGAACAAAGAAAGATATCGATTAAAGATTTTTTAACCGTATTTCCATTTATTCCATTCCAGTTGTATGGCCAATTAACTTATGGGTATATAATTTCGCTAACTCAGAGGGCTTTTAATTTACCAGAATTTGTAATTTGTATCTTATTTGTTAAACAATCGATATGTACCAATCCGCTTAAGTGTGTCTTCAACCTCTGACATTTTTGCCTCCTTACGTTCTGTCTAATTTTGTTAGATCCACGCAGAGTCTAACGTGACCATTAGGTTTTGGTATCACCACCATAGCTGAGCACCATTCTGCGTGGGTTCTTCCACAGTGCATCTAATTGAACCTTGCTTTCAGGTTCTGACTTGAATTTTTCACACAATGGTATAGAAGTACATCCCTGGGTGTACTTAGTGTTACTACATTGTCCTCTAAGTCAATCGTATATAGTAGGGTTTTTACCATCACTAAAACACTATTCAAAATGTTTATTCTCTGTATTTGTTTCCACTTTATTTCTATATCATTTTCTTATTCTTAGTATTTCTTCTTGTATATTTCAAGAATTATTTCTTCTACTTCATAATTAATTCCACATTTTCACATTTTTGTACTCCATTGTTTATATCAGTGGGAACAATAAACCAACTGTTTAACATGTAGAATCATAAGCCTACACTAAAAATTAATGGATTAAAATACGGATTAAAATATGGATTAATACGGTGGGGACAATTTTATAATTAAAAGATTATTATTTCAAAACATAAAGCTCATTAGTAGTTATAGAAACAAATGTGTAAAAATATTAACAAATAACTCATAGGTTTAAATTCATAAATTCAATCATCTATATTAAATCAACTCTCTGTATAGTATAGCAACCAAAATTTTATTAAAGCATCAGCTGTTAAATATTTATTATACTGCTTTAAAAACCACTGCAACATTACGTATCCTTGATTTGCTTGATTTCATTTGTATCTGTCAATTATCATAGAATTGAAATTGTCTGTTTTGTTTACAAAACACTTTGTAAAGCAGCAGTGGTGTCAAATTTCAATGTAAGATATGGATCACCTGGAGCAGTAAACAAATTGACAAAATCACGTCTTAGATTGGTCTAAATAAGGTCTAATTTTCATTTTGCGGCTTTATGAGGCATTTTCCGAGGGATACAATATTTTTCCTATCATCTAGGGGTCATGAGAAATCCAGTGACTCGAAAACCGCCACGATCTGTTCAGTAGTTCTATCTCTAGACCCTTAAATGCACTCTTTTATTATATAAGATAATAATAATTATTATTATTTGTTTTTTTGCTCACTCATGTTATTGACTACAGTGAGTTAATCACCTCAATGAGTAAGTGAAAATTCTGTAACCAATTTTGATCAAGGCTTAACTGACTTATAAACATATTTAACACTTATAACTGTCTTCATTTTACGTTTCCTTGTGCTTATGTGTCTGTGTGCCCAGTCATTTGTTTCTGCTGCATATTATGAAAATTACTTGTTCGAACGAGGCCAGACTTTGCAAATTTTTATGTCACAAAAGAAAATAGTAACTCAAAGTTTTGTAAGGCTTTTGTACAATGTTTACAAACGTTCCAAAAATCCAATACAGTGCCATGAAGAAATGGATTTTTCATTAGTCTACACACGAAAGTACACTTTCTAAACGTAAAATGAGCTAAGAAAATAGGTTATTCCCGCTACTGATCGGCAAAATTACTTTCCGTGCGTATGTGGTGCACGGAAAGTAACCGTTATGGGATTTTGCGGTGCAGTCCGATCAGCTGTTGCATTAGGCCGATCAGCTGTTGCAAAATGCTTAGTTTCGGTGCGTGTGCACCACGACATAAGCTCGGAAACTCAGCGTTATGAGTTCGGTTTTTTCTTGACACTAAAGTAGTGTAAAAGTAAGGCTTTTAAAACAGTTCAAGGTCACCCGAGCGATGACGTCATCGATGACGTCATCGAGGTCAATGACCCCATCGATGACGTCATCGATTGCATCATCGATGACGTCATCACCAATGACGTCACTTCCTTGACGTCACACCCATGACGTCTCAGAAATGACGTGCTGATGACGTCATCACCCCTTACGTCACCAAGATGACGTCATCGATGTCACAAAGGTCAAGGTCACGCTGAAACCTAAAATTTTTTGGCACTTTTGCTGTTTCTCGAACTACGCTCCGAGTTTCAGTCACAGTTACCATGACCTTGACAACTTGGAGCGAATTTGCGATGAGAAACAGCAAAAGTGCTGAGGAAACTTGAAGTTTGCAATGTGACTCTGCCTAAACCGTCATGTGACACCGCTCGGGTGACCTTGAACTGTTCCAAAAGCCTTACTTTAACCATTACTGCAACCGCGATGTGCACCCTACGACAGACACCGAGCGACTGACTGTCCGGCCCCGCGCACTCTAGGTATATTGGCTTAAGAGACTAAGACTCTAAACTGTCAGGAATGGGAGTAACTAACTGAATTTTGCAAGGAAAAGTCATTTCATCCAATATTCTAAACAAATCTTCATCAGTAAAACTTACATTAGTCTGTTTGGTATAAAACTTAGGGTGTCCGCGCAACAGTTTGCGCCACTTAGCTAAAGTTGAAACCCTTTTGACTTTGAGTGGTGGACAGTGAGCAACTAATAAAGCCTTAACACGGCTAAGATTCCTACCTAAAGCGTCTTGCGACATGGCTTCCCCTCACAAAAGTCCGCACAATACTGAGAGACTGCTTGTAGCGCATGAGTCAAGGGAAAAGAGGTGGGGGAAACAGCAGGAATGGGGGAAGGTCACAGTGGTGGGGGAAGGTGAGGTGGTACGCTGGAGTATCGCATATCGCATTACTTTACCATGAGCTGTCCTACAGTAAACACACTGTTCTCTTGGCCCGAGTTGGCACTAGAAGAAACATTTCAGCAGAAATGGAAAAGATTACAGTAAAATTAATTTAACTTAAAACTTGGACTGGACACTTATGGCGATACCACGTGGCGTGCAAACGCCACCCTAAACATTACAAGTTAGGTTATTGAGCACCTCTGGTACGATAACCGATGTGCTAGAGTTAAAGTGTGATGACCTTGAGTCAAAAACACTGAAATACTACAAGTCGATATCGTCCCAGAGTTAAAGTGTAGTGACCTACATTCAGAACTTGTAAAATTACTTACATATAGAGAGCTAGAGAACAGCGAGACGCACCGCATGGAAGCCGGAGACATACTGGCGAAGCGGTGTTGTGCAGCCTAGGGACCCAGTTGTGGTGGGGGTATAGCCAACACTTAGAGTACAAGTGTTGTGGGTGACCTTGACCCACTTAACTTACCTGACCCCCCCCCCCCGACAAAAAGTGCGAGCCCCCCCCCCGACAAAAAGTGCGAGCCCACCCCCCCCACCCCCCCACCACCACCCCCACCCCCACCCCCACCCCCACCCCCTCCCCCACCCCTGATATCCTGGGCGTGGCAGCCCCGGTGGGGATATAAGGGGGCCCAGCCAGAGCCGGCTCGCAGTCCGCTCCCGCGCGTTGAACGTGAACGATCGGGACGGACCGCCATAGGCATCACTAAACATTGAATGGCGCCTTCAGTGTTTAGCGAAGTCTACTCTAACTTTAAGACTTGTATTAGTTGTAAGATATTGCGCTTGCGTTTGGGTATTGCGAATTGTTCTATATTAGAGTGTTTTACTTGTACCCTATGTCTCCTGTGTGTGTGTCTTTTATCCTTTGTGTCTTGTTTGTCATATGTGTTTAATGTGTATGTGCTTGTTCCAGCATTGACTACGTTGAGCTCAATTGTGTGTTGTAAGTGTGTTATATTTTTCTAAAGTGTATACGCTTGTTGTAGCATTTCCCCCTTGAGCTTTTGCAATGCTCAAAGTAAATCGTAAAGACAGGGAACGGGAGTAGGCCCCCCGTGTAAAGTTACTTTTGTATAATTGTTAGGCTCCTCTCATGCATGCTTCAATGCGGCTGAGAACTCTCATGCATGCTTCAATGCGGCTGAGAAATAGGAGTTGGTCCGTTTGTACGCCTATATGGGGGTAATGAGCCGATGGCCTCTGCACTCGGACCGAGGACGTAAGCCACTAGGGTGTCCTCAGTTAGTTTCCCTTCCGGAAACTCAAAATTATGTAAATGAAACTTTGTTAGCTATTTGTGTTTTTTTGTCCCCAAGGCCCCCGAACATTCGTGGTTCGCCATGGATGTACGGGGGCCGAAATTTTTTAATGTTCGTATGGCCTTGACCTAGTAAGAACTTATATAAATTTACTGCATTGCTGAACTTAAATATTAAATATTAAAGATAGGGAACGGGAGTAGGCCCCCGTGTAAAACCACTTTTTATAATTAATTGTTAGGCTCCACTCATGCATGCTTCAATGCGGCTGAGAAATTGGAGTTGGTCCGTTTGTACGCTTATACGGGGGTAATGAGCCGATGGCCTCTGCACTCGGACCGGGGACATAAGCCACTAGGGCTGTCCTCAACCTCTTTCAAAATTATGTAAATGACCTTTTGTTAGCTATTGGAAAAGTTATTTGTTAGCAATGCAGTAAATGCTTAAGTCTTGCGTGGTGAAGGTTAGACGACATTGGATGTTGCCTGTTGTCATAGTTGGGTCTCTTCGGAGGCTACAGCGATGACAACCCAAGTGCCCCACACCCCCATAGGGGGGTGTGGGGCTTATTTTTTTAAAAGTTTCGCGTGACCTTGAACCAAATATTATAAGTTTCTCTTTGGATTTTAACTGGTAGGTATTACAAACACACAAGTCTGGAGTTCCCCATAGTTGTATCTTTTCGGAGACTATAGCGATGGCAACATAAGAACGCCTATAAGGGTTTATTTCTTTAATTAACCCCCCCCCCCCCCCCCCGACAAAAAGTGCGAGCCCCCCCCCCCCGAACTTTTTTTGAGAAAAAATTTTGACCTTGACCAAAAAGTTTTTTTGCTCCGGACGAGAAGTGCCCAAACAAAAAAAATTTGTACAAAGTAGTGGATTTAGACCAAAGATCATTGGTTTATCAAACCTGTTGAAGAATAAATTGAAAATGGGTGTTTAAAAGCCAAATCTACTACATGATTGATAAACTGGATGTATATGACGTCACCTTCCCCCACCCTTCAACCTCGGGTATAAAGGGACCCGGTTGAGCGCGCTGCTCATTATTGCGTGGACATTCACCGAGTGCACACTCAAAGCCAAACTGTAAAAAAATGGCTCTTTGCGATATTTGTGGTGAGTTTTTCCAAGATGAAGATATCTTTGTTTTACACCGAGAATTGCATCATGAAGAGAACAGAAAAGAAGAGATTGTTGTAAGTGAAGAAGTCTTGGATGCGTTTGATCGGTTATTGGAAAACTACCTGAAGCAGATGGACGACTGTGATAGCTATCTACAGTTACACCGAGAATTGCATCGTGAAGAGGACAGAAAAGAAGAGATTGTAGTAAGTGAAGAAGACTTGGATGCGATTGATCGGTTTTTGGAAAAACCCCAGAAGCAGAAGGAGGACTGGGCTAGCTATTTACAGTTAATGCAAAGAAGAAGACCAAGTGTTATTCAATTCGCCGGAGCTGGACCATCTACAGCTGGAGGATTTATTCAAGAGGAAATGAAAGAAAAAGTGGAAGATTTAAAACAACTGCGTACCCAAGAAGTGGATATGGAAGAAGAGGATATGGAAGAAGAGGATACAGAAGAAGTGGAAGATATAAGACAACTGCGCACCACAGCCTTGCCAGGACCAGTTGTAACTCATTTCAAAATTAATAATGTGCAATTGGAATTGGAAAACTTTATAACCCAAGCTAAAAATCTAGTTGTAAAAACATTGATGGAAGAATTGGCAAGATTGAACTTTATTAAATTTGGATTGGTGTTGGAGGCTATGTTTACTAATACCGATGGTGAAAACTCACCGAGAGCATTCATTGCTAAAAACCGAACCCTTACAACCACATCTGATATCAACGAAATTTTAGAAGAATGTTTGGTTGAACTGCTAGTGAAACTTCAAGAACATGAAGGAAGAGGATCCAGCTGGACGCTATCATCAATTGAAGGTATGGATGTGAGGGTTCACAAGCATGGATATGGTATGAGAGGAAGCAGCTTTATCCCTCTACCAAAGGTGATCCGAGATACAAGATCATGTATCAATGTGAAAAATGAGGATAATGAATGTTTCCGGTATGCAATGTTAGCAAAATATGTGGAACCTAATGCCTGTAGACCTAGCATAGCATACGAAGCTGTTCAACACCGCTATAACTTCCAAGGTATGTCGTATCCTGTTAGTCTTAATGATGTTGCTAAATTTGAAAGAAAAAACCCAGGAGTTTCAGTTAATGTGTTTGGTTTAGACGAATCAAATAACGTATACCCGTTACGAGTTACAAAGACTGAACGTCAAAATCATACGGATTTACTGCTATTGACCAAAGGTGAAATATCACATTATGTTTACATCAAGAACTTTGAAACTTTGGTTGGACGACAAGTGACTAAAAATAAAATTAGAGTAACAGTGTGTAAGAGATGCTTTTGTTTCACAAATAAAGACTTGAGACGTGGAGGATCAGAGTGGTTGTCAGAACACCAACGTCTTTGTAATGACAACTATGAAGTGAAGATTAGTCTGCCACCACCATCTAGAGCATTTGTCCAGTTCAATAAAACAGTTCACCAATACCGGATTCCACTAGTTATCTACGCTGACTTTGAATCCACGTTAGTGCCACAGGAACTTCCGGATGGTGAAGTAACTAGAAGAACCAAATATCAATTGCATCAACCTAACAGTTTTTGCTTATTGGTGAAATCTACTTTACCTGAAGAACAATTGCAAGACTATGGCTTAACATCCACTCCAATACTCTACCGTGGTGAAGAAGCCGCTAAGTATTTTGTAGACCAGTTGTACGACATTGCTGAAAAGGCGCAACGCTTATACGGTAATGTTGTACCTATGGAACCTTTGAACCAAAATCAACAAGAAGAATGCAATTCGGCAACAAGATGTTATTTATGCAAGAAGAGCTTCAGTGAAGAAAATCAAAAAGTAAGAGATCACGATCACCTGACAGGGTTATACAGAGGAGCTGCTTGTAATTCATGCAATATAAATTACAAACTGCCAAACTTTATCCCTGTCGTGTTACACAATCTTAGCGGCTATGACTCTCACTTCATTATCCCAGAGTTAGGACGAGATGATGGAAAAATTGAAGTATTAGCTGAAACATTGGAGAAGTACATCAGTTTCTCAAAAACAGTAGGTAAAATTAAACTTCGCTTCGTAGACTCTTATAGATTTATGTCATCTAGTTTGAGTAAATTGTCTGAGAATCTAAGAAGAGAAGACCTAAAAGAAACCAGCAAAATTGTACCTGAAGATAAATTGGACTTAGTAATGCGTAAAGGAGTGTTCCCCTATGATTACATAACTTCTGTAGAAAAATTTGAAGAAACCAGTCTGCCACCGATTGAAGCCTTCAATAGCAAGTTAAATGAAAGTGCAATCACCGTTGAAGACTACAATCATGCTTGTAATGTTTGGAACCAACTAAACATTCAAACCTTAGGGGAATATTCTGACTTTTACATAAAATTGGATGTAACTCTGCTGTGCGATGTGATGGAAGAATTTCGAAACACCTGCTTCTCCGCCTATGGACTGGACCCTCTACACTCGTACACATCTCCAGGATTAGCATGGCAAGCTATGCTAAAGTCAACCAACTGTCGATTGGAACTTCTAACAGATATTGATATGGTGCTCATGATAGAATCTGGTGTACGAGGCGGTTTGACACAAGCTGTAACACGTCATGTGAAAGCTAACAACAAGTACATCCCAGGCTTCGACGAGAGACAACCATCGGTCTACCTTGGCTACTTTGACGCAAACAACCTTTATGGTTGGGCAATGTCAAATCCGCTTCCCTACGCTGACTTCAAATGGATCGACCCAGCCACCATCGGTGACATCTCACAGATTCCAAAGAATGGTTCAAAAGGCTATATTTTGGACTGTGATTTTGAATATCCAGAGCACCTTCATGATCATCACTACGACTTGCCTCTCTTAGCCAAGACTGAAGTTTCACCAACAGGAAGATGGCCAAAATTGATGATGACCTTGGAGAATAAAGATCGGTATGTGGCTCACTACTGGGTAGTTCAACAAGCTCTTGAATTGGGTCTACGTTTAGTAAGAATTCATAGAGCAATTGAATTCACCCAGTCTTGTTGGTTGAAACCATATATTGATTCCAACACTACAAGAAGAGCAGCAGCAACATCAGCATTTGAAAAGGACTTTTATAAATTGATGAACAACGCCATCTTTGGGAAGACCTTAGAAAACAAAAGAAAACACAAGATTGTAAAATTAGTAAGTGATCCTAGGAAATTGGAAAAATTAGTGCAAAAACCAAATTTTGGAACATCCATGATTATAAACGAAGATCTAGTCGCCGTTAGTATGAAGAAAACAACAATAGTGATGGATCGTCCGTTATACATTGGAATGTCGATTTTGGATATAAGTAAAACTCTGATGTATGATTTCCATTACAACAAAATGGTTAAACACTACGGAAGAGACAACATTGGAGTTGCATACATGGATACCGACGCGTTCATCTACTGGTTAAAGACTTTGGACATGTATGAAGATCTAAGGAGTTTCCCATACAAAGACGACTTTGACTTCTCTGACTATCCAAAGAACCATCCAAATTATAATGAAAAGAATAAAAAAGTAATTGGAAAATTTAAAGATGAAGCAAATGGAATGCCTTTGGAGGAAATAGTTGCGCTGATGTCCAAATTATATTCCTTCAAGATGTATATGGAAAATGACATACCGACAGTGAAGAAAGCTAAAGGAGTCAAAACATCATACTTAAAGAAACATGTGACATTTGACCATTACAAGACCTGCTTGTTTGAAGATTCTACAATGTCTGCAACGTTCAACACTATCAGAAGCTTTAAACATGAGGTCTACAGTGTCACTGAAGTTAAAAGAGCACTATCAGCTCAAGATGATAAAAGGCATATTATGCCGGATAAAATCCATACTCTTCCTTTCGGCCACTACTCTCTAAACCCTATCAACTAGTAACCTATTCTTCGTCCTTCTACAACTTCGACCTTATTCCTTTCTCCTTCCGTAAAAAAATGGGGAACACGGCAAGTCAAACGCCGTGTTCCCCATTTTTTTACACAAGTTTGGATGACCTTGACCTATATAAATGATGTGAATATTCAAGACAACATTCATTGTGATTATACATATGATACATGAAACATTCAAACCTGCAATATGAAGAACTTGAAGCAAGAAATTGTCAACGAACTTCATAAACCTGCAAGAAGAAAGTTTCCACGAAGAAATACAGTGATAAAAGGAATAAATGATTTATATCAAGCGGATTTAATCGAAATGATTCCTTATAGTAAACAAAATAGAGGATTTAAATACATATTGACTATTATTAATTGTTTTTCAAAAATGGCAGATGCTTTACCACTAAAAGATAAAAGCGGTAAAAGTGTTACAAAAGCAATGGAAACAGCTATACAAAGAGACAAACATACTATAAAACATTTACAAACTGATGATGGAAAAGAATATTTTAATAAGGAATTTGCAAATTTAATGAAAAAACACAACATTAACCATTACTCAACCAATTCAGAGGTAAAAGCATCAATAATTGAAAGATTTAACAGAACTTTAAAAGGTGCGATGTATAAGATGTTTTCCAACAGAGGATCACACGTATGGATTGATGTGTTACCAAAACTTATAAGCGATTACAATAACAAGTTTCATAGAACTATCGGTATGAAACCAAGCCAGGTGACTAATAAAAATGAAAAACTTGTATTAAAACGTATAAAAATGAATACTAAACCAAAAGTTGAAAAACTAAAGCCTAAAAGGTTTAATGTTGGCGATAAAGTGCGAATAAGCAAATACAAAGGTGTATTCAGTAAAAGATATCTTCCGAACTGGACAAATGAGGTATTTACAGTATTTAAGGTGCAACCTACAGTACCAGAAACTTACATTTTAAAAGATAATAAAGGACAATTGCTTGAAGAAGGGTTTTATGGACATGAAATGTTAAAATCAACAGTAGGTGATGTATATTTAGTTGAAAAGGTGTTGCAACGAAAAAAGGATAAGGTTAAAGTACGATGGTTAGGATTTAATAAAACGGAAGATTCTTGGATACCTAAAAAGGATCTAATATAATGATAGAGCATCATTTTGGGTTGAACCATTACAAAGGATGGAGATAATACCGCAAAAAGACAATTTTACTATTAATAATATAGATGAACTCACAGTGGATGGTTCTCAATTCAATACTGGGAAACACGGTGTTTTGTTACCAAACACGGTGCGTTGTCTGGTTACCGGTCCTTCCAATTGTGGAAAAACAAATGTAGTATTCAATTTGATTACAAACCCTAAAGGATTACGTTTCAATAATTTATATGTATTTTCAAAGTCACTACAACAACCAAAATATCAGTTATTGGAACAAATACTCAATAATGTGCCTGAAGTTAAATATTTTAAATTCAACGCGAGCGAGAGTGTCATGCAACCGCAAGAGGCTAAACCATTCTCAGTATTCATATTTGACGACGTATCTTGTGAAAATCAAAATACAATAAGAAATTACTTCGCCATGGGTCGACATAACAACATAGATAGCATTTATATTGGTCAAACTTACAGCAAAATACCGAAACAGCTCATTAGAGACAATGCAAACATGTTAATTGTATTTAAACAGGATGAAACCAACCTAAAACACATATATTATGACCATGTAAGTGCGGATATGCCATTTGAACGATTTAAAGAGTTGTGTGGAAAGGCTTGGGCTGAAAAATATGGGTTTTTAACAATTATGAAGGAACAACCGCTAAACAATGGTCGATACAGGATAGGATTTGATAAATTTATACTAATACACTGATCATGATGTAAAACATTCATTGTTGTACAACACGTCTTGCTACAAACATGGTTAACCAAGAAAAGTTAATAAAGGAAATAAAATCACTTAGTGATTCTATTCGAGATAAAAACAGAGCATTAAAATTAGGTATTAGCGAAAGGGAGAAATTTCTTGAATCTACTTTTAAACCTATTACTGAACCCTTGAAACAATTAAACAAAAAATTTGCTAAACCCGTTTTGGAAGGAGATGCAATTGCACCTATTACAAAGTTTGAAAGAGAAAATGTAAAATCAGAAGATTTTAGTGATGAAGACCTGGAATCCTCTACATATAGTGGTTTTACCGGCGGAGAACCTGAAAGAGAGCTAGAATCACCAGACTATAGTGGTATAAGAGAATTATATGAAGTAAAAGCTAAAAGAGGACATGAAGATGTATCAACTGCTAGTGAAGAGGAAAAAGAAGAAGAAGCAAGGGAAGGTCCGTCAAACATAAGCTTGTTGGGTGAAAACATTCATAACAAAGGACCTTTAGGAAGGAAATACATGATAAAAATGTTAGCTGGAATAAATCCTAATAAAAACTACCATAGTTATGGAGTAAGATTAACAGAAGAAGGTTTAATGGTTGGTAATAGCCCGGTAAACATTGATGAAAATGATAATATTATTTTTGGTAATCAAAGATATAAGGGCACAAGAGGATTATTTGAATTATTATTTGAAAAAAAGCCTTTAGAATTGTTAGTTAAAGAAGAAGACATGGAAGCATATAAACAGATTTTGGAACACACCAATGCATACAGGAGAAAATATTTAGCTGACCAACCAGTTTTTAGATCTAGGTCTTTAAAATATAGAGTATTTGTATCCAAGTTAATACCAACAACGAGAAGACAACCAATGCCGATAATGCCAAGAAAACCTGTAAAACGAAGGTTTGTGTCATCCACTTTGGATATAAGTGCTCCAGAACCAAGAAAAAGAAACAAATCTGTTACAGGTACAGGTTTAATGAAGAAACTATATAACACAAATGTGATTTATTACAATAATATCAATAAATTGGTGGATAGAATGAAACTAATACATGAAGCTAAAGAAGCGGGTCATACTGGATTGGAAAACGAATGGGTGGCTTTAGTGGATGAACTCCGAAACCGTGGGGTAATCTCATAAAAAATGCGTTACTCACTAGATTACTATTCAGTTGCACCATGAGTGTCGACAAGTTCGGACGTTACTCCTCGGATGGGTTATATTACGCAAATAATTTAAAAAGAGGAGCTGGTTTACCACAAACACCTGATGGGGATTATGATATAACTAATAAAATGTTAAAAAACATAAAAGATCCCACAGATGAAAACGATGCAATAAATTTAAAAGTATTAAAAGAAAAGATATCACCAACATTAAGACTACAGAAAAACACATATGACGCAGGTAATCATAGAATTGTCAATGTTAGTAAGCCAAATCAAAACGCTGATGCAATAAACAAAGGTTATTTATCATCAGAATTAAAAAATACGTTAAAATTCAATGGAAAAACGTATACTGCTGAAAATAAACGTATATCCAACGTAGATGACCCTAAAGATGCAAAAGACAGCGTAAATAGACGCTATTTACATTCATTAATACCTGAAAAGACAAAAGATGGGTTTTCTTTTTATAAATTTGTTATTAACGATATAGGTTATCCGAAAAATGAAAATGATGCTGTAAATTTAAAATATATAAAAGATCATTGTATTACACGTGATGTAGGAGTTATTGATTGTCTAGGTAATTGTTTAGCGAATGTTAAAGATGGTTCGGCACCATCAGATGGTGCAACAGTGGGTCAAATGAAGGAAACTTTAAAGCAAGAAACATCTGGATTTGTAAAACAGGATCAAGTAGTATCACGGTCGGGTGATGTGTTTGTACAAGGAAATGAAAAGTTTATTTTACTTGAACAAAAAAATAATGTTTGGGATTGCAAAGACATGAAATTATCAAATGCGCAATTAGCTACAGATGCTCATGATGTTCCGATTTTATCACAAGTTTTACATACTAATCCAAACAATTATCATAGAAGTTGGTTGGGTACAAATAGAAGAATAATTGACATATTTCCAGGTATCGATGATTACGATTGTGTTGTAGTAAAACAATCTTTAATATTAGACAAACCAAAAGGTAGTACTTTCAATGCGAAAAATAAGAAAATAGGTAATTTGGCACAAGGAACAGATCCAAAGGATGCTGCAACTGTAGGACAAACATTACAATATGATAGTGCAAATCAAGAGTTTATTTATAATACCAAAAGATTTAAATTAATGGATGTAAATGATTATCAAAATATATTAATTGCAGATCCAAATTCATTTAGCGGATTTAGAAAATTGTCTGGTGAGGAATTTATTCATAAAAATCATGTATTTAGAAATGAAGCAGACAGATCATTAATTAGTGCAGATTTAAAATATTTTAAATGTCCCGGGAATGATGCAAATGTAACTGATGAAGACTAAGAATTTGTATAAAAACTGATATGGGTTAGAAATCGGGACTAATATTATAAAAATGGGTTACACTCTAGAATGTTATTCAGTTGCACCATGAGTGTTGACAAGTTCGGACGGTATTCATCAGATGGATTATATTACTTTAATACTTTAAAAAGAGGTGTTGGATTACCACAAACACCTGATGGAGATTATGATATTAGTAATAAACGGTTAAAAAACATTAATGATCCCACAGATGAAAATGATGCAATAAATTTAAAAGTATTAAAAAAAGAGATAGTACCAACACTGAAATTAGATAAAAACACATATAACGCGGGTAATCATAGAATTTCCAACGTTGGTAAGCCAAATCAAAACGCTGATGCAATAAACAGAGGTTATTTATCATCGGAATTAAAGAATACGTTAAAATTTAATGGAAAAACGTATAATGCTGAAAATCGGCGTATATCCAACGTAGCAGACCCTGTAGATGAAAAAGACAGCATAAATAGACGCTATTTACATTCTATAATACCTGAAAAGACAAAAGATGGGTTTTCTTTTTATAAATTTGTTATTAACGATATAGGTTATCCAAAAAATGAAAATGATGCTGTAAATTTAAAATACATCAAAGATCATTGTATTACACGTGATGTAGGAGTTATTGACTGTCTTGGTAATTGTTTAGCGAATGTAAAAGATGGTTTTGCACCATCAGATGGTGCAACGTTGGGTCAAATGAAGGAAACTTTAAAACAAGAAACCTCCGGTTTTGTGAAACAAAACCAAGTAGTAACACGCCAAGGAGATGTATTTGTACAAGGAAATAAAAAGTTTACTTTACTTGAAGAAAACAATTATGTTTGGGATGGTAAAGGAAAGTTATTGACAAATTTAGGTATTGGTGAAAAGCCTGGTGATGCTGTTACTTATGAACAGATAATACAATTAGAGCCAACTGGAAAAAAATGGTGGAATTGTGATAACAAACGATTAACAAATGTTGCAGACCCTGATTATGCCAATAACGCTGTAACTGTTAATTTTCTTGTTAAAGTAATAGGTAATTTATTATTTGATATGCATAATTATATTGTAGCAGGACAACATAAACCTATTGACGAAAAAATGAGAAATACATGGATTAAACAAGAAATTCTTTATAAATATTTTTTTAATCATAACACACAAAAGTTTAGATCATCAGATTGGGGTACTTTTGATATTTAACTAAATAACACCATATATTACATCATTTATGTGCAACCTGTCATAGAGGTAACACATGGGTTACGCTTTTCAAATATAAAAGACAATCATGGCGTTTCATTACACCAGTCCATATCGAGACACTATACGGAAAGGAGGCGGTATCACGTCCACAGCGGTTTCTCTGTTAAGTAAAGCTTTAAATCGTATTCCAGTAGGATCTATCGTAAACAGAGCAATAGACGCTTTACCATACGAATTTCACATACCGGGAGGTTATCAGTATTGCGGACCAGGAACTAAATTGAAAAAACGACTGGAAAGAGGTGATCCAGGCATAAATAAGTTAGATCAGGCTTGTAAAGAACACGATATCGCATATTCCACGTTTACCGATTCAAAAAATAGGTCAATCGCTGATAAAAAGCTAGCGAATATAGCTTGGCAACGAGTAAAGTCTAGTGACGCTAGTATTGCGGAAAAAGCAGCAGCTTTAGCGGTAACAGCAGGTATGAAGGCTAAAACAGCGGTAGGAGGTGGAAAAAGGAGGGGTAAGAATAAAAAAGGATCAACCAAGAGAAAACATGGTGGTAATATTAGACTAAAAAGACGTTCTCCGAGGAAAAATAATAAAAAACCGACAATATGGTCAATGGTAAAAAACGGGGCTGGTCTATACCTAAGACCGTATCGTGCATATTAAATAAAAGAAATCAATTGGTTATACCACATAAAGCGTTGACTAATGTTGAATTATTTAAATATATTTCCTGTTTAAAAATACCATTTTTCCGCGGAGTATTTATGAAAGACAGTTTACCAAAGAAAATATGGAAAAATGAGACTGGAATCGTAAATTTGGATAATACTGAAGGGTCCGGCACCCATTGGGTGTGTTATAAGAAACTAAATAGTAATGTATATTATTTTGATAGTTTTGGAAATTTGCCACCACCTAAAGAACTTGAACATTACTTTAAATCTGCTAAAAACATATATTACAACTATAAAAGAGAACAACCTGATAATACTTCAATATGCGGCCATTTATGTTTGGAATTCCTAGCTAAAAGTATCAGTCACTATTGAGATGTCTTCCTATACGGTATCATTAACAGGAAAATCGTCCACTTTACGAAGTATCCTTTTTCCAGCGTTACGCTTGCAAAAAGGAAGATTTTGGGAGGCAGCACTGTTGGATTTTACAACTTACAACTCTATTCCCAATGTTACGGAAGGTAAAAATAACTTATTGCATTATTATAAAGGAAAAGATGCCAGTGGTAAGTTAACAGACTTAGAAGAGTGCAGTTTACCCACAGGTTCTTATGAAATTGATCATATTAATGAATTTTTGCAAAATAAAATGGGAAAAGACAATATATCGCTAAAAGGTAATAATAATACAATGAAAGCTGAGCTTACTTCAAAATATTATATAGATTTCACTAAGCCAAACTCAATTGGTGATTTATTAGGATTTCCCAAAGATGGAGCAATTTTAGAACCAAATAAAACACATTCCGGTAAACAAACTGTAACAATATTAAAAGTCAATAGTATAGACATAACTTGTAACATTATACAAGGAGCTTACAGAGATGGAGCAAATACTCATATAATACATACTTTTTACCCCAGTGTACCACCTGGATTTAAAATTGTTGAAAAGCCGCAAAACCTGGTATATCTACCTTTGAACACCACTTTCATTTCAGACATCGTGTTGAACGTATTGGATCAAGACGGTAACTTGATAAATTTCCGAGAAGAGCCTATTACGGTTAGATTACATTTAAAATCAACACTTTAATACAAAATCATGGGTTTAACATTTAAAAGCGAACAACCTACGGGAATCCGCATTAGTAGCTCTTCAGCTGTGGAGGAGTTAACACGCGAGAACATTCGTTTCTTAGAGAGAATTGGATTAAAAGTAACCGATAATGGATATACTGGATATAGCTCAGGGTCCAACATTCGACGAAACCCTATGGGAAAAAGAATATCACACCCACAACCCTTACACTTCATCAAAATTAAACAATAACGATGAAATTCGTATTCCCATACAAAATCAAGACATTTACACACTACCATGTGAAAGTTACTTGTATATTGAAGGAAAAGTTACTAAAAAGGACGGTACTACTACTGGTACAACAGTTCCATTTATAAATAATCCCATGGCTTTCCTGTTTGATGAAATTAGATATGAAATATCAGGTGTAACAGTTGATTCTACTAAAAAAGTAGGTATTGCAACAACTTTAAAGGGATTAACATCTATATCACCTAATGAAACCAATTTAATACAACCTGCAGGATGGGTTTTACCTGCAAAAGACACAATCACTCCAGATACAAATGGAAATTTTGATTTTCATATTCCGTTACGTTTGTTGCTTGGTTTTGCTGAAGATTATAGGAAAATAATATTAAACGTTAAACAAGAATTAGTTTTGTTGAGATCTTCAAACGATAAAGATATTATTAAAGCTCCAGACGGTACAACAGATGCAACTTTAGAATGGAAATTAACATTAGACAAAATTGTATGGAGAGTTCCACATGTAAAATTAGCTGACGAGCATAGAATGCTACTATTAAGAAAGTTAAAGGCTGATCGTGATATTGTAATTCCTTTTAGAAGTTGGGAATTTCATGAACATCCCAGCTTGCCAACTACGGATCGACACACTTGGACAGTTAAAACATCTAATTATGTGGAACGAGCCAGGTATATTATATTTGGTTTACAAACAGGCAGAAGAGACACCATCACCAAACATGCAGGCCAATTTGATCATTGCAACTTGAAAAATATTAAAGTTTATTTAAATTCACAATTTTTTCCATACGATAATTTAAATGTGTCATTCGCTAATAAAAAGTACAGCATATTGTACGATATGTATGCAAGATTCCAAAGTTCATATTATGGTAAAACGAATGCACCTTTACTATCACCAGAAAAATACTTAGATGGTTACCCTATAGTTGTAATCGATTGTTCTAAACAAAATGAATCGGTAAAATCATCAAGTGTAGATATAAAAATAGAAATGGAATTCAACGCGCCTATATCGGCTAATACAACTGCATACTGTTTAATTCTACATGATAAAATTGTAACATACACACCTTTAACTGGAATTGTTAAAAATGTATTGTAAAAGACCGGTTTTCCTACATTCCAATGCATTCCGCGAGTATAAAAGCAGAGCGTTCAGCTCGCTCCTTATCAGTTTGTTGCCTGTTGTTGTATGGGTAGCATCTTATTCAATATGGCTTCTCCTAGTGGTACACAAGAAAATGTAGTAGATATTGAGAAGGAGATATCCGACTTTTTAGATCTTCAAGGTCAACCGGAGGGAGATGAACACAACGCTTGCGGACAACTCCACGCCAGTAATAATGTTGAGGAAAAAGGTAAAAGAAGAAAGAATGCACACAAGAGGAAAAGGGATATTGAAGATAATATTTCTCCTAACATATTAAGTGAGGTATTCTTGCGAATATTTTACCCAATCTCTTCCAGTTTGGACAAAAGTGTTTTAAT
Source organism: Neoaliturus tenellus (assembly GCA_030545055.2). NCBI lineage: Eukaryota > Metazoa > Arthropoda > Insecta > Hemiptera > Cicadellidae > Neoaliturus > Neoaliturus tenellus. Next base: position 52,900,800 of record CM061537.1, on the reverse strand, counting down.
CGGTGTTATGAAATCTACAGATTATTCCCCTACTGTAATTTTAACTCATGGACCCAAAATGATTTTGTTTACGGACACTGCTTGGGAATCGTTTATGAAACACTTGCATCTGCTAGAATGCTATTTAAGTAGTAACATGTTTGGAAGAAAGACAAGAGTAGGCCTTTTGGATTCAAATGTGGAAATCGATATTGTTAAACATCGTGGTGATCATCAGTTGCGGTTTAGAGACACAACAAGACATGATAACAAGATTCAACTTAATCGAGAAGAGTTTTTTATTCTAACTTGTGCAACTGAACCAATAACAAGATACTTGAGACAACTAGTGTTTTCAAGTTCTATTATTAAAGATTATTTGGAAGACACTTTGGACAAACAACCGGACGCACCTATACTGTACGGACCTGTGGATACTTCTATATTTAATAGAGTTCCTCATGAAGTACAAATGTGGAGACAATTGGAAAAATACGCTCAACTACATAAGAAATCAGTAAAACAGGAAAAAGAGGAAGAAGGAGGAGAAGAATCAAGTGTTAGTGATGAAAATGAAAACAAGGAGAATGTAAAGATGGAAACTTAGATGACAATGGTTGGTTTTTAAAACAATATCAAACGCTTTGTGGGGTTAGGCCTACCGGGGACGGTGCCCACGTTAAATATACACCAACGCGCCAACAACTGTACTGCCTGGTATAAAAGTCGTACCTACCGTGGTGTGGAAATCAGTTGATCTTTGGACTTCGTCATGAGCAGATGGGTGGCCTTCGCAATGGACAAGGAAGAAGAACAAGTAAAGTCCAAACCTGGTATAATTGAGTTCCAAGCGTTTCGGGGTAATGACGATAGATTTATCATAAAAGAACTTGTGTTTTTCGACATCAATACAGGTGTTCCATATACATTTTTGTTCAAACCACCATGTTCTTATTCATCATTAACTAACAAAGCCGCTACTACCAACAGGTGGATTTCAAAATATTTCCATCATATCGATTGGTATGATGGTTTTGCAAGTTACACAGACTTGTATCACATCATGCATCAGTTTTCAAACAGGTTTACCAATATTTATACAAAAGGACTGGAAAAGAAGAGATGGATCGAAGAATTTACTCATGTTCCGGTTAATGATGTGGACTTGGATAAAAACTACAAGTATACGATGGAAAATGTTTGTATTTGTACTAAAAGTCCAGAACATGAAAAAGATAGACATTGCGCTTTAAAAAACGCCTATAAACTCACATCTTACCTTCAAAGTGGGGAAGTGGGGAGTGGTGGGGGTGACGGGGGTTATATAAGTGAGGAGCAGACCGGGACCTGGCATGAGTATTACTCGAGATTCCGAGACGACAACATCTCCCAGCAAGAAGACGAAGAAGAAGACACTCTTTAACTCAACCATGGCATCTCACCAGTTCCTGCAAACTTTGGTTGAGCAGTTCAATGCTCACTCCAAATCTACCATACTACCTGTCAAGAAGTGTTCCGAACTTAAAGATGAGAAGCACTACATTATCCACGCCATGAAGAAGATGGAGACTACAGTTGGAGAGGCCATCTGCTGCAGTCTTAGCGAGGCACCATTCACTCCAGGGGATGAGCCCAAGTTCCAAGTCTACCTGCCAAAACGATTCGTCCATCTCCTCCAGAACGAGGATCTGCGCTCCATCCAACCTGGCTGTCTCTACCTGGTTTCCCACGGTTGCACGGGTAGCAATTCCACCGAGTTGACCATCCACATCGTCGACAAGAAGCAGTGTTAGATTTAAGTTTTACTGTTGTACATATGTTATTGTAATGTTTTATAAATAAACCATAAAAGACAAAAAAAAATACAAAAGACAAAAAATGCAACATATCAATATGTGAGGTTTGTCACATATTGATATGTTGCATTTTTTTTTAAACTTCGCGGGTGACCTTGACCTTTGACCTTTGCATTTCACAGTTACCCCCACCACGCTACAAGTCAAACCTGTTTGAATGCAAACACCCCCACCACTTTTTCATATACCTCCAAGCGCTGTGCCTTGGCTTCATTTCTACTCCAGCAGCCAACCTAGCAACATCAGGATGTCTCTCAACGTAAGCTGTGCCAGCTATGAGGAGGTGACTATCAAGACAAAACAGGAGCTGAACGATTTGTACAAGGAGTTGCAGCTAATGGTGGCAAGAGGCTACCGTATAAATGTGCAAGTCTACGCTTGCAATATACGGAACACCCGGCAGCCAAAGGAAGAGCCTGGACACTCATCGACAGCTTCCTCACCGACGTCCATGAAGACCGAGCCGGACAACTTGGATTACTTCAGCTGACTAGCAGTTGTATTTCTTGTTCTAACCATTGTAGAATATGTTTATTTTTTCATTATATTAAAGAAGTAAAAGAGCAAAAACACCTATCTTGTTACTGACATATTAGCTCAGTAACAAGATAGGTTTTTTTTTTAAAACACAATTTGAATGACCTTGAAACTTCCCCCTCCACTGCTTTGCTACCCCCACCACTTCACTATTGGTGTACATGGCACATCACGATTAGAAACCTCATTCCATCTTCAACAGCCAAACCGACAACATCAACAATGGCAAACCTACCAACAGATGAAAGATGTCCTCACGCATGCTGCGACTTCATCCACGAGTTAGAGAAGAGGATGCAAGAGAGGGAGATAAGAAGAAAGCAGATCCACTCAGAAAATATCATGATAGTCAACGGCTATCTTTTCTTGTTCGGCCTTATTATGGTTGTACTTTTCATACTATATGGTATAGTCACATGTGTCGGCAAGGTTGCAGAAGAAAACGCCCGCCACCATCAGTTGGAAAGTTTCAATGTTACTTTGTAGGTTTTCCTTTTTTTAAAACTCCGTTTGGATGACCTTGAAACTTCCCCCACCACTTCACCATGTTCCTGCATGAGTATCACATCACCCGTCATTCCTTGTTCGACAAGCAACCATGGCGGACAACACCATCAGCCAAGCTGACTCCACTACTGATGTTGGAACGACCTTGAACTTTCCCCTCCACTCCTTTCTTTTTTAAAACCCAATTTTAAGTGACCTTGAAATTTCCCCCTCTACTTTTCGATAATGTTACAACTGACTGCAGCTCACCTCATTCCTTGCTTAGCTGCCATGGCGGAAGGAACTCTTTCTCAAGTTGACTCCACTACGGACGAAGCATTTCCCTTGCGGTGGACTGTTCATTTACAGGATGCGACAGAAGTGGAAGTCTTGTATCAAAAATTACTCAATGTATTCAACGGGAACCCTGGACCTCTTGAATGTAGAATGGATTTGAATTTTGATGCAACCAGGGTCGGCACAGAACCTTCAACTTCAAGCCAGCCTCAGCAACGAGATTTTACACATTTATACACTCCAATATCACCGGAAGATGTAACTGTCTGCGAGGCTGACTCAACTACACGTTATGTTCAGCCAAAGCCTTGGGTGTTGATTATTAACAATGTGTACAAAGTGGAATTGGTATGTAATAGATTGAAGGAGTTGATGGTACAAGATCCCGGCCTGCGCTTTCAAATAAATATACATTTCATCTGGAGAGCACCTGCACGGGGCTCTTCGTCTGACAGCTCTCCAAGTACTACGGACGAGGAGGACGACTAGTCATCTTTTTTAAAACTCTGTTTGAATGACCTTGACCTTTCCCCCTCCACTGAGTTTATTTAAGGTGCACTCTCACTGACTACAGCATTATTTCATTGCGCACCTTCACCGCAGCAACATGGAAAGTCAACTCAACTACTGTTGCGAACAGAAATGTTTTTCATGGCCAAATGACATTGATGTGGTGGATGGCCTGGCTTGTAGAACATGTGAAGCTTTTGGTCAGTGCATGTGTAAGTGCAAGTCTTGGAAGAAGCCGAAACCGAAGTTGAAGACATTCCATGTGTACCAAATGAGAGGGCATAAGTACACTTGTTGCCCTGAACGTTGCATTGAATTTAAACTAAAACAGCTAACTGGCTGCAAATTGTGCAACAATCATTTTGCAGGTTTTTGCAAACATTATTTAGGAGCGTGTCAATACAGATCAACTTGGCATACCGAAGCACTCACTATCAATGAAATCGCTATAGACTCACAAGAGTAGTCTTTCTACTCTTTGACTTTTTTAAAACTCCGTTTGAATGACCTTGAAATTTCCCCCACCACTTCCCCATATATCTAGAGTACGCAGGGCCTGGAGGTCAGTCGCTCGGCAGCTGTCGTAGGGTGCACATCCGTGTTGTGCAGTCTGCTGTGCAGTTTTAATTTTAACCAGTTCAAGGTCACCACACTTGAACTCTGGCGAAAACGTCAAGCTGTTAAACACAATCCTAAGCCCCAGGTTCACAGTCGACCTCAAGGTCATCACACTTTAACATGTAAATTTAAGGTAGCACCGAAACGGTGCTACCTGGCTTGACATTTTCGAGTTTCCCGAGGTCTTCGCAGTTCCCCCCACCACTTCCCATATACCTAGAGTGCGCGGGGCCGGACAGTCAGTCGCTCGGTGTCTGTCGTAGGGTGCACATCGCGGTTGCAGTAATGGTTAAAGTAAGGCTTTTGGGCCAGTTCAAGGTCACCCGAGCGGTGTCACATGACGGTTTAGGCAGAGTCACGTTGCAAACTTCAAGTTTCCTCAGCACTTTTGCTGTTTCTCATCGCAAATTCGCTCCAAGTTGTCAAGGTCATGGTAACTGTGACTGAAACTCGGAGCGTAGTGCGAGAAACAGCAAAAGTGCCAAAAAATTTTAGGTTTCAGCGTGACCTTGACCTTTGTGACATCGATGACGTCATCTTGGTGACGTAAGGGGTGATGACGTCATCAGCACGTCATTTCTGTGACGTCATGGGTGTGACGTCAAGGAAGTGACGTCATTGGTGATGACGTCATCGATGATGCAATCGATGACGTCATCGATGGGGTCATTGACCTCGATGACGTCATCGATGACGTCATCGCTCGGGTGACCTTGAACTGTTTTAAAAGCCTTACTTTTACACTACTCACTAAGTTGAGCAAACAAAAATATTCATGTTGTTTACAAGTTTTTTGATATCGTAATGAAAAATAATGTTCAATACTCGTCTCAAAAGTGCCATTGCGGGGCTCGATAGCCTTTTCCACGCTCGGCTTCACCTCGCACGTAAATGCGATCTCTCCCCGCAATGAGTCACTTTCGAGACTAGTAATGAAAACTACTATTTATGTCATTATGACCGAAAGGATTAAACTGCAATTATATTCTCCTGAGGTTTGTGGGTTTTACCAATTTCAAGATTAGCTCGTTGATTTTCTCATCAACAATGCAAATTTTTCACCATCCCACACCCTTAGTTCATTATAGTTTTTTAAAAACGTCTTTATTAAAAATTCCTTAAAAAATTGTCTCATTTTGGGTAAAATATTCTCTCATATTAAATTAGGCACGGTTATAAGGCATACACAAGATATTTGATTAGCACGTATCATAACCCTTTCTTAATGAGGAATGGAAGACGCGATAAAATGGTGGAATTGGTAAATTGGTTCCGGTCCCGTTATACCGGAGTCAACAAGGTCACTGTAAACAAACAAGCCTGTAAATCGTCACGTATCCACTCCAACTGTACCGGATCAGACTGAGTTTTCGGAGCGGTAACCTACATAAGATTGCCATTGATGCATACATCGATGCTTATTGCTGCGCGTACCGCACCAGCCGCCTATATCAAGCGGAGGGTTGAAAAATAATTTAATTCGCAGACTAATATTTGTGTTTCTCTCCTTATGGAGATCAATTAAGACAAACATAACTTCGACTTATATACGTTTTTAATTGGTATAAAGATTTAATATCCCTCTATGTCTTTAGACCGGTGTTCACATATTAGACTGTTTTTTTTCGACTTTGGTGAAATTCTAATTACCAAACATAATGATGTTATCGATCCTTCTGATTGTATGATAACTGAAACTAAACAATACGCTATTATAAACGTACATAACTAACAAATAATAGGATCTATCAAGTATTGAAAATGAAACAGCTAAAGCTAAGCGAAATACAAATAGCAGCAAATAGCGTAGTGATAAAGTAATGAAAAGCGTAGTGATTGTAATTATTAATGCAATTAAGTTTGAAAAATCAATGAGTCAACTATTTAAACATATTTAAAAGAATTAATAACTTTATCCCGCTGGATCGAGAAGCAGGCATACAATTAGTAAGTTTTACTGGTTGCTACTAGCACCTTATTTTCTTTCTGACTTCTTTCTTATTAATGATGATTTTTCTGTCCGCATAAAATTTAACTCCTGTAGATGGAACCCCTGGGGGAACTTACAATCGCAGACTTCTTGTGATGTAAAATGTCACAATGCGATTCCAAGGTAGAAGAAAATTCTCCCGATTTAAGAGGGGAATTCCCTGCGGATGACTTCTGGCCGCTTTCAACTTAAGAGGGTCGCTTCCGCTTGATAGATGGGGCCGCCTACTTCTCTTTGTGATGGGTCATCGAACCCATCGGTAAACTCTAATCTGCACCCACTCTCCTGGAATTTCCGTCTGTTGTAGCAGTGATATTGGTGCTTTCTTTAAAAGACATGTTTTCAGGTGGGGTAAATTCCATAATTATTTTACCTTATTTTGGGCTCTCCCACCTCTAGGATAAGGAGCCCAACTGCCCAACAAGCGGCGATCTTCGCACTTGTCAACATTTAAAAAAACACAAACACATGACACATACGAAAAAACGAACACGAACACATACAAAATCCGACGTTTCGGGAAACCAAAACAACGTTTCCCGTTTTCAAGGGTCCTATAACCTAACTTTCGCGAGTCTTGCCGAGCGCCTAACCACGACTGATATCGCCGCTGAAAAGGACGAATACTGCACAATATCCTGGAGGTGGGAGAGCCCAAAATAAGGTAAAATAATTATAGTGATATTGGTGATACCTCTTAAACGTGGAATGAACTTGGATAGCGATACAATGCTATCGTCTGTGATAAAGATTGTTGGACTCCTGTAGTGTTTTCCGATCACGCGGGACTCCCGCAGAACTAATGATGCATATTCTAGTCTCTTCTGGATAGAAGTAGATCGTAGCGAAGTAAACAAATTTCTTAGTTTCCTAACCGAAACATGTTGGCCACGTTGTTTTAACAATAACTTCATAGGTTTGATGTATAAACAATGGAATATTGTGTATACTTGAATTGTTTTCGAAGTCTACGGGTGTTGATTTTTAGCAGTTGTAACGGAGACCTTAGTGTAACATTGGGTTGAATTCCAAAACCATTCAGGTATCTTCAGAATGTAAACATCATACTTGATTTCCAGTATCTTTAAACTCATTTGAAAAGTTACACTCTTTTATACCCGTCCTCAAAGAACAAGAACAAGCTAGTAATCACTAGAGGGTTTACAGTAAATATTTTTAACGAGTGACTCAGTAGTTGGAAATCCAACATGAAGAGCCTTGTTTACCAACAAAAGATAAGACCGTTGTTTTCCTTGTTATTTGTTGTGCCATTCTACTCCAGTTATAATTTACCTCGGGTACGACAAAACTAAACATTCACTTAATTTCAACTTGACAAAACATCGCGTCTATACTGTGACGAGCTGTCAAATTATATCAATAAAAAATCTGATTTGTAAACTTAAAATTTACGTTTATAACTTACAACGCCAATACATGTCTATCCAAGATATAAAACCATGTGTTCTTTTACTTGAGGGGGAGAAAATTGGCCCCCTACCCTATATTATGTCATGCATTCTCTCTACATATAATTTTAACGTACATACTTCATACTTTCCTTTCATTCCTTCTAGGTCCTTGTACCATAATATTGAGCCAAAGATATACGGTACCAGACTTATTTCTTTTGTTCGTTGCTTAAAACTTATAACAATAGTAGACTGTAATCACCATTGGTCAATCGTTAGTTTCATTGCATATATTCCTCACACTAATAATCAATAGATGCAATAATCACTTTAAGTTTTTTATAATGTAGTACTAAAGTCCTTCTTTCAACATAATGATCGAATTCTACACAAAAAATTGCAGAGCAAGCGATATAAATAATTTTTAGAGATTTCCAAACCAGCAGCAGAAACGCTACCTAGTCTGTTCGGTCAACATCGGGCGCAGAAATATGTAAAGAGAGCGTAGTTCTCACGATAATTCCACCGGCCGCAATCATGCTGTTGGCTTGTAGTTATTCAGTCGTCTCAAAATAGACGGAGAAAAGTGTATAGCGGCAAAGTTTTTTTTTTTTTTTAATTATTCCAAACTAGCGGGGGTAGGTATGCTCCCCTACTTTTGTTTTTAAGTTGTTCCTCAGGTTAGCCAGCGATAAAATTAGATTAGATTATTCCAAAAGTAGAAATGCTATCGACCTTTAGGTACTTATTCAGTTATTTCCCACCGGACGGCGAGAGGTGCAAAGTGAGCGATAAGTTTTTGCGATTATTCCGAACCGGTGGAAGAGGCGCTATCGGCCGGCAGTTGTCGAGTGGATTCTGGTTTCCTGTGGCCGCTGCCGGGTAATGACTCCTGGGTTTCCCGCTGGACCCGCGGCGGCGGAGGCCGTGGCCATGAAACGGGAATTCCGCCAGTCAGTCGCAATATGCCGTCCCTCCTGCTCCCAGGTAGGATAAGCTCTTTGGTTTTGGGGGGAAGATTTTGTAAAAACTTCCCCCACGTTTTACTTTATTATGGCGCAAAAAATGTGTATAACTTAATCTTAAATTGAGCGGCTGCTAAAGTTATCGATGGTGCTTAATTTGCAGTGTTAAATATAATTGTTCTTAACTATGTGAGGATTTTTAAGATATCGAGAGTCTCTCTAGTGTACTTCGAACAAAAACGATTTCATCTAACTAGCCTTCAACTTGCGAACATCTGAAAATTTCTGATTTAGGCGCGTGCGTTTACTAAATTCGGACTGCGATTAGTACTTGAAACAAGATAAATTCCAAGAATAACCTTTATTAATTATGAAGCGTTTCCCAAGACAAGAATTCCTCAACCTGATAATGTTCTAGAATTAAATCTCTTGACGAGAAACTGATAAAAGGTTAACATTTTGTAACTCTAGACGAAAACATAATTTCCATAATTTTTAGATTTTTTACTCACAATGAGCGCATTTTATTTTTTCGTTGTAGAAAAAACTAGTTTGTAAAAACAAATATTGAATTCCAAACCACTGTATAGGCCCCTAACAAAAACTGTATAACGAGGGAATTAGTTTAAAACAATTCGTTATAAAAAATTTTGAATTTTAGAAAAGTTATTAAAGTACAAACTTAACATAAACAATTTCAAATGAATTTTGTCTTATTATCAATACAGTTCATATATTAATCAGTTACGTTAAATTAGTTTTAATGTTTATCATCGTAGGCCTTCAGCCACTTATCCCGCTTAGTAGTTTTATGAAGGACGTTTCCTGTTCTGGATTATCGCCGTAAATAATTAACAGAATTCCCTATCGTAATCACTTTGTTGTCATATAATACGACCCTCGTCTGTCGAGGGAACGGACTGGAAGCGATGGGAAATTCATGGACGACGCTTGTAATTTATAACTTTGGACTTTATATACTTTGGTCAAACCTTAACAAAAAATAGGCATACTTACATTCGAAAACTTTACTACTGAATAAAGCGATTTTTTTTTTACTCAATTCATTAGTAAAAAAATCCAAATTATCTCAAATGTGTCGGCAACTATAAATTTTTGTGTTTTTGTTCTATTTCTAGTTTATCTCTTGAAATGTCTTTCTGTTCACGAACTACTGTATAAAACTATTATTTTTGTTCTCCAAAAAGATAAAATGAATAACTAATTACTACCGTACAGCAAAGCGATTATATAAATTTATCATCATGTTAATAGACATGGTCCGCCTTTGTTTTAAAAATACATTACTTACAATAAAATTTATCGTTTTTTAGTTTAATTTTAGGCAAACCTTGTAGGGAATGAAAATTAGCGAGAGAATCAGAATACTAATGTTTTTTCTCACAATAGAGGTGATACTAAATTTATCCATATCCATGTCTAGTTATTGATTTAGTGGTGGGTTTTCTATCTATCTATATCTATAAAAGGCAAAGCCCTCACTGGGCACATCCAAAAAGAGCTAATCCTTCAGGTCATTTTCGGGGCGTTGTAAAATCTCCCCCTTCCAACTGGTAGGAAGAGCTAGCTCCAGCCAGCCGTGTTAATTGTGTAATCAGGCAGACATAATAGGATTATCCCAGTGCACATGAGCAGTATTCGTTGTCGCCAGCGCAGGCCACCAAGTTAGGCCTACATGGATATACAGTACTGCTCCACCGAAACAATTTTTTGTAGTCATAGTAGACAATTCTTTGTACGATTCTTTACAATTAATTGTACAATTATTACAATTCTTTGTAGTCGGTCACAGACTGTGCGCTAAAATGACAAGCCCGAAAGGCTCTTTTCTATAAGGAGAGCTCATTCGCTCCACTCACTCGCCTCCTCGACAAGCTCGTGCATTTATTATTTTGTTCAGCGACAGTTAATGGATGTTGTGGAAACTTAACCATTCATAGTCTAATCTGGACAACTTTAAAATACGACAAAATAAACGGTATCAGATAACTGACCCATACTTTCAGCTTTATCTAAGGCCTATACACTAAGGTGAATTCTCATAGTATATAGGCGAGTTTTAAACCTATTGCCGGTGGTGCGATCTTCTGCGGCGTACATGAAGTACAAGTGGCATATAATAGATAAATCAGTATTACCATTGTATACAGAACCGAATAAGTATTGTTAAAATATAGTTCTCAATATTATTATTAATAGTGCAACATTAGATTCGTTATATTAGTAACGATAACATTCAATATAAAATCAAACACAGTAAATGTGGAATAGGCTTGTAACCTTCTGCTTCAGTGATTTCAAGGGTTGAATAGCTAGCTCTTTTTGGATGTGGTCCGGGGGGCCAGTCTTAAGCCTCTAGCTCATTTTGGATGTGTTTGGAATGCGGCGCAGGTGGAGTAGCTCATTTTGCCAGAGCCCCCCTCACTCACTCACTCACTCACTGACTCACTCATCACTAATTCTCCAACTTCCCGACTAGCTACAGTTCTGAAATTTGGTATACTCATTCTTTAGGCTTAAAATAGGAAAGTCTGACTATTTTCAGATTAATATTCAAAAAGGGCTACGCCCTAGAGGTCTTCAAAGTTACCATGTTATTCTTATGGAAGAAACATTTTTGTATTCTAACATATGATAATGGAAATTGAATTAGATTTGTTTACATCTGCCACATGATGATTCATTCAAGAAAATGCTTATAAGCATAGAAGTAACCAGGTGTGAGATAATGTTTATTTATGTTTGTTATTGTCAAGATTAGAGTGATGTACTATTTCTTTTAGTTGGGTGTACTTTGGTTGTATTATGTGCAGTGTATACTTTATTTCGTATTTTATTACTATATACTTTCTTACTGTTCATAGGTACTAACAAACAGTTTTGCAAATATAGTTTTTAAAGCACTTAAGAGCTCCGCCACACTGGATTTCAAAACTACTTTAAGGCATTCGTGGGATTGAAATTTTTGACTTGGACTTTCCTCTTTGCTCATGGGTGCTCACTAAGAAACTGTTTTACCATTATAGTTTTCGAAATTGTTTAGGGATCTGATCTACCTCAAAGAAGCTGACAATTACTGTATAGCCTACGTGTTGAAATTTGACAAGGGCGATTCTCTTAGCTCATAGGTACTATCTATCTAATCTAAGAAACGTTCTGCAAATATAGTTTTGAAGCCCTTTAGGTCTCCGCCCCACTGGACTTTCAAATTACTCTAGGGCCCACGGGGTTGAAATATGATGGAGGATTCCCTTTGCTCATGGGTACTCACTAAGAAAAGGGTTTGCAAATACAGTTTTTAAAGCACTTAAGGGCTCTACCCCACTGGATTTCAAAATTACATTAGGGCCTTCGCGTGTTGAAATTTGACATGGACATTCCTCTTTGCTCATGGGTGCTTACTAAGAAACGGTTTTTCAAATATAGTTTTCGAAGTTCTTTAGTTCTCTGCCCAACAGGACTTCAAAAACATTTAAGGGTCTCCGGGGTTGAAATTTGACATGGACGTTCCTCTTGGCTCATAGGAAGGATGCTCACTAAGAAAAGGTTTTAAATATATATTTTGAAATTCTTTAGGGCTCCATCCCACAAGTCTTGAAAATTACTCTGGGCCTGCTGGGTTGAAAGTTGACATGGACGTTCCTCTTTGCTCATAGTTGCTCACTAATAAACAACTTAGCAAATTTACTTTAGGGCTCCACCCCACAGAACCTCAAAATTACCATATATGCAAAGAAATTAAAAACTAACGTGGATGCTCCATTTTGCAAATGGGTGCTCACTTAGAAATGGGTTTACAAATACAGTTTTAGAAGTTCTTTAGGACTCTGCCCCATAGAACTTCAAAATTAATCCAGGGCTTCCTCCCACAAATCCTCAAAATTACCATAAATCCTACGGTGTGGGAATTTAACGTTTATGTTCCGTTTTGCTAATAGGTGTTTTCTAAGAAACAGTTTTAGATATATAGTTTTTTATGTTCTTTAGGGCTCAGCCCTACATGATTTTAAAATGACTGTAGGGCCTACGAGGTTGAAATTTGACATGGTTGTTCTTTTTTGCTCAATGGTTCTCATTAAGAAAATGTTTTGCAAAATTCCCTCAGAGCTCAACACACAGTACTTTGTTGTTTCAAAGTCATTCTTAAGGAAAAAGATGTTGTTGCTCTTTTAAAGATTTTATTACCTAAAAAATAAATTCAATCACGGGCGAAGCCGTGACGGGAAACAGCTAGTTTTGATATAAAATACAAAACCTCACTATTTGCGGACATTGAGAGTTTATTATTGATTTTTCCTTAAAGGAATCAGTATTTTATGCGTTTTATTTTATAGTTCACGTAATAAGCTTGCCAAGTTGCCGATAAGACTTTCCAGTACCAGTACTGTAGTTTATTTCAGAAAATCAAAATATATCATAGATACTTTTTTAGAATATTAAGGCTAATTAATATTTATATTAATTAGCAAAATAAACGAATAACTGCGCGTTACGTACTGGTTATTATTTACATAATGTTGCATTAAAGTTGCAATTTCATCCTCCATGCAGCTTTATTTTCAAGCAGTTAGTTTACAATTTAAGCAGCTGCATTTAAACACCGTGCGGTCATGACTTGTATTTCTCTGTTGCGGTTAATTTCTGGGTGCACTGCATTAGCCCATTAAAGCATCACATATCATCTTTTAATGACTAAATATTTTCAAAGGAAATTCCAGACTCAATTTATCTTCTCGTTTTCTATTTAGAATTTTCTTAAAATTAGTTACCTCTATTCTATTAATTACTAATTCTATTAATTACCTAATTAACAAATTGAATATTCTATAGAACATGCAATTATAAAGTGTTTGAGACAAGTAGTTTTTTTTTATTCATAAAAATAGAATTTTCTCGTTTTTATCCCAGCCGTCTTTCAATTTTACATCTTACTTAGTGAATTTTCATTTAGAATTAACTGAGAGAATTATTTTTATACGTAAAATATACATAAAAAACGTAATGTTTTAACCTGCTCCGAAATAATCTTAGAAGTAAATTATTCACTGGACTCTGTGAAAGCGTTTTGCAGGCGGAGCAATTAAAGTGTTTCCGAGTATTCTGGGTTTTCCTTGTGGGAACCGGTACCATCAACAACTTTAATCCTACAACAACTCTAATATGAGTAAGGCATATTTGTATGTGTCCACAAGGAACTCAAAAACAGCGCAAACGAAATTCTTCAACTATGCAAATAACCTAGCTCTGGGATAAAAACAACATGTACATTTCAATTTTTCAATTTTTTCAATTTTTACTCTATATTAGGAAAAATCATTATGTTACACCTCGAATTAAAACTTCTTTTCTATTAGCTAAGCTAGACACTAGCTTTTTAATAAAAGGTTCTAACCAATAATCCAGAACAAACATGCACCTGTCCAGCGCGAACAAATTCAAGACAAAAGACAAGAGCAAATAAATTATAACTGTATATTTAGTGAATTTATTGAGCCTAATGAACGTCATGTTCTCTGAAGGTTACGACACTATTACCTTAAAGTTTTAAAACAGTATCCCAACTTCAAGTATTTATTGTGTCATTTAGACTGATGTCGATAGTGAATTAGTCTTGAAGTTATTTTCAAAGTTTGAATATTATAACCAAGTGATGTACGAACCATACTTGATACTTGTCATGTAAATCATTAAATAACTTAGTAAAAGCACGTGTGAATGAATAATGGGATTTTAAGTCAAGAAAATTTATGCTGTACTTAATCATTTATGAAAACAAATGATTAATTTTAAGTTTCTATTAAAAGGCAAGTTCGACAAGGTGAAGTATGAGCCTCTATTCAAGTGTTTGTCAGAACACTAGTATACAAGTATACAGGGAGTTCGGTTATTCCCAATTGGGTAAGAGAGTGAGTTATTGTGAGTTACCAGTAACAGTGTTATCATCTGGGTCTGAGGCTGGATTTACCATGACTCTGGGCGGGAACGGTGACTTCATGGGCGGAGCCAGGATAAAATCATGGGAGAAGTAGACGAGAGTTTTTATCACACTGTTTCCTCATAAAAAGAAAACTTAGGCTAAGTTTTAAATAACACTACATAAAAAGAGGTAGATTTACCGTACTTGAAATATCATTTTAATCACAATTTAATTTAAGTTTATTGAAAATACTTCTTCCGGAGTTCAATATTACTCAGACTATATTGCAAAATTATCTTAAAACTACTAAATGACAACCGTCAGTCTTTAGGATTGTAAAAACTAGAATCAAAAGTGCACATTCTTTATACTTAGATGTAGAGGGCAATCAGTGGAGCAAAATGATCTTAAGAAAGAGTGGAGTTGACTGACCCATTTAGGATAAAAGCTCATTCCATCGAATTAGAAAGCTTCCCTGGAATAGGAAACTTTAACAATCTACTTAGTTAGAAGATTTGATTGGGATTTAATTTTATCCTGTGGCCTATAACACATTCTTTATTTATATAGATTTATAAACAATTGGTTCAAATTATATTTGGAAATATTTATGATTATGTATTTTTAAGAAATTACCAACCATAATTTATTTCTAAATATTTCTAAATTATAGGCCTATATTTTTAATTGTGTCGAAACGTTTATAAATAGGCCACAGGATAAAATTAAATCCTATAAAATATTCTCCCTAGATAGTTGTCAAGTTTTCTTATTCCATGGAAACTCCCAAACCTCAACTTCCCAGGAAAAGGGATGGGTCAAACCATTTAAAAATGTCAAATGGTTTGGTCACATTGAGACACTTTAGGGTATTTCCCGAGCGTAAGGGATCCAGAGAAATCCGAACTCAGAGTTTCGGAATGCCACTATGTTTCCGACTTTCCCGCAGACCTTGCACCCGCGGTAGACACTCCGGCGACGATGACTCAGGGAGTAGCTCACAAGGCGAAGGTCAGGGTCGAGGTTCTAGGAAGCGAGAGTGGGCGAGAGTGTGACGTCACCGGTCGGATCAGCTGGTCACTGCATTTGATTGTTGTGATCAGCTGTTTAATAATACGCGTGATTCATAATCAGCTGATTTCCATCGCCAATGATTCGTGAGAGGGTTCAACTTTAATGAGATTGTTGTGGTCAAGTATGGGTGATTCACTGTTTGTTTTCGTCGAGGTGATAGGATACGATTTACCTAAGCTGTTGGTCCGTAAAATAGTCGATTATAAAAACTTAAACTTTAATAAGCACTGAGGTTTGGATAGTTGCATTTCATGTATTTTGGATTGTTAACATACAACCATTGAGGTATAATCTACTGTGTTAACATACTGTAATGTTTGTTTACAAAATACATCTGTGATTTTTAGCTTAAATTCGGCGATATAAGGGAGAGGGATAAAAATGGAACGGAAAACTAAGTGTTTTAAACGGCGTACAGTATAAGCCGTTTTAAATCCCCCTTTTTAGTAAAATTTGCTCTGTCACCTACTTGTTATCTATGTATGCATGATAGATCCAGAATATATCTCTAAATTAAAATAACAACTCTTCATGTTATTGATAGATGCTTTTATGAAATGTTTTAAAGATTAAAATAATCTCACAATTTAATTTTATTCGCAAAGGAATTTTTTTTTAATTAATATTCCTTTCAGAAAGCTGAAAGGAATATTATATGAAAGGATATTATAGACAACCTTTTCATATGTCGCACCGATTCCTTAATAATATTTTACATTTCTGACAAAAAAATCAAAAGTTGTTTTTTCATCGTATAATTTTAAGTGCAGTACTTAGAAAATAAAAAGAATTTGTTTTACTTCACTTTTTTGAATGTGGATTAATAAATGTTCAAGGTTTTGGTCTAGAATATCTGTGATTTTAACTTTCATCAAATCATGTAACATAAGTGTAATCTATACTTATTTAATACGCTAAAGGGTTTTTTTTGTGTTGAGAACTCCTTCTACAATTCTCAACCGATTTTCAAGTTTTTGGTGTCATTGGAAAGGGCTTATAGTCTGAAGTTGTTTCCGCCAAAATTGATGAGAATCAGACTTAAAATAAGGGTGCTATCCGCAAATTAAATTTGAAATTTTCCCACTATAATTACATTGAGATTGGTTTGAGTATTTTAAACATCTCTGTTAACGTACAGCTGTCGTTTGTTGTGATGATGTGATCACAGATATTCACAATAAGTGGGTTGGTTGGATATCATTGATTTAGAACTAACTGTAACTTTTGTACTGTACCAAAAGAAATTGCTCAATATCAAGCAACACGTGCACTAGTAAACATCTAAAAGGGTAACAGGGTAACATTTATATTATCTGTTGGTTGAACTTGAAAATGTTTCTTAACGAGGGTCAAGGAAACATTTCAATTCGTTGCGGCTTTTAGCTACCGGCGAATCAGCAAAGATAAACCAACCCCTCCCTCCACTGTAAGTCACATGCATTTCCCCACAATTTAAAAAATATAAACTTTTAAACACCAATCAATAAATGGCATTCGATAAATCCAAAAATCGTTATAAAACAATTTGTACATAAACACAATTTCTTTTCTCACCCATCGCACCTAGCCTACAAATATTTTGTAATAGCAAAAAAATTCCCACAGTTCAACAGCGCGCCATTTTTGCAACAGATGTTTTTCCACGTCGGGATTCCCCAATTGATTCAGTGTCAGGATTGCCATAATCACTAGCAGCATTGCTGGATTGCTGTCTGTCTGTCAGTTACCACAGTTCGCCCGAGGCGACGCGCGTGCCTTTTGAGACTGCCATTTCATTTTTTCAGTTTTAAATAGTTTAGTTTTTATAGAAGCGTGTTTCATTTGTGAATGTATTCAATCCAGTGTAATGATTTACCACAGTGCAGGCCATTCACGTGAGCTTGTTTACAAAGGCCTTGTTAAAGGTGAGTGATTTTGTTTATTGGTATAGGGCCTAAAGTACTTCTGAGTCTGTTTGTTTTTTTTTTTTTTTTTTTTTTTTTTTTTTTTTTTTTTTTTTTTTTTTTATCGTAGGCCTATTGACTTTATCTACCTACACTTTAATTTGGTGCTTTGTTAAAAAATCGAATATTTTTGTAGATCAAGTTTTAGAATGCTTGTAATGCCTCGAATGATTCTATTTGTCGTTGTGGCCTGACAGCTTAGTGACCAATGGCTGGTCTAGTTTTTAACATCCACAGTAGGCCTACGGTACCTTTGTCTTTTCCAGACACTCTCTGGATCAGTTTATCATCAGATGAGTAACAAGACCTCGGGAGCTGTTGTTCAATTTTAACTCAAATCTTTAACACCCTGTTGTTGTAGAAGGTTTGAACTCTCGCAGTCAAAATGAACTCTTTAGCCTTTTTAATTCTCACTAAGTTTAAGTCTAAGTTTAAATAAGTGGCAGGATGAAAATAAAGTCTCTAATTTCGTCTACAAGACCAAATACCATGATTTTCATTAACTAAAAATTAATATTATTAAAATTACTCTTTCGCCCTGAAATACCCAAACACGGGAATTTTAGTTTGCAACTACTTTCAGTTGGCAAACCTGCTTTCTGCAATACACCTCTCAACCTCTTTCTTTTCCTCTCCACAACAAATCACAAAAATAATCCACCATTAGCATTAAAGTAGTGTAACACCAAGGAATCTAAAATAAATAGATTCCTTGTGTAACACTGAGAAATTATACCACTTCTCAGTAGTACGTGTAAGCCTATACCACTGAGAAAAGGTAACACACAGAAGGGGTCCCATTCTTTTCGGCAACATAAAAGTTTTAGTATGAATATACAGCTCTTACTAGTGACTGTGTTTCCTCTTTACAGCTGTTGGGAATCAATTAAATTTCTTGTAAATGTTAATAAAATGGAGAAATAACAAATTTAAGGGTTCTTAGAGTATAGGCTATATTTACTAACTCGCCTGTTCCTTAATCTATAGCGTAACCTAACTACCCTTTTGTGACAGCGTGCATAATATTATTTTCTGATATACCTTGAAAAAATCTTGGTCAGTTGTGCCTACACTTTGTTGTTTGGCATGAAAAAAGATTCGAGTTTGCTCACGAAAGCTCTAAGTTACTTTATTTTTTGTAGACTAATACTGTTTGACTTACCAAAAATAACATAAACTACGGTAGATTGGTAGTATCTATAAGCTGCCTTTGGTCATTGGGCTATTAATTAATGATCCTGACAAATGAAACAGCTGATATTTGTCAGTAACAAAGCTACACCTCATCTGATCCATTACAATCATCACACTCACCCCTTCAGTCATACTCACCTTAAAATACGCACCACAGAGTGTGTCGGTGTTTCAAATAAAGTATCTAAAGTATCTAAAGCTTCAAGAGATCAATTTTTTTAATTTATCCAGAGAAAACCTAATGTGAAGATTGTTTATAAAACCCTTAATGTGCCTTAAAATTTAACGATTACTCTCTTATGAGATAATAAGTCTCTGTGCCATTTTGAGTTCCCTCATCGAACTATATCAATTTTTATCGAACCCATAGAACACATTTTTACAGAGAAAATTTTTCGACATTAGCAGTTCAATGATATGCCCACATGCCTCATAGGCTTTCCCGATTGTTAAAACATAGCCTGGTTATAGATAAGCTAATAGCCAGCAGACGATAACAGGCTAGTAGTTGGCGCCTGCCTAAGCCCTCAGGCAATTAAGATACAGCGCTGGGTTGGAGTATTCTCATACCGAAGGCGCTATACAATACGGCGGATATGTTGCAATTATGGAAGGATTGATTGTGAATTTGATAATAGAGATCTAAAATTTGGAACAAAAACACTCCATATACAAAGGATTAAATTTAGATAGGAGGCCATCTTAGATTGTCTATGTAAGAGGTTTTATGGGGTTCCAACTGCAGGTTTCACATTTTGTACCAATAAACTTTTTAATTACATACTTTTGAGTTAAAAATCTTGCAACAGCTAAAAAATTTACAATTTAGTATTTTAAATCGTTAAATTATCTTGAGTGGTTGCAGAGAAAAATCAAAAAGAAAATCTGATCTGATCCGATGTATCGATATTTGATCCAATGCGATACATCGATCGATTTTTTCTAAAGTAGCCTATTATTCGTATAGAGCCTACAAAACTATTGATAACTGATTGATACGATCTATATTATCGATACGAACTCACATGATTATACTAAAAATAAAAGAAGTTCAATGTCAAAGGCAGTCAACTTAGTCTCGAACGCCTCTAGTTAAAAATGCGCAACTGTATTTATTTTGTAATTAAATGCTTATTTGCTTAATGATTAATATACTAAAAATATGTGTAAAAACGTATCTTTAAATTGTAATTTAAGATTATAGTATAAAAATTAAACTCCCTTTGTTAGTAACAAAAATATTGTTTAACATGTTAAATATATATTTTTACTTTTTTTTATTCTTTCCTACCTATTGTTGACCTGAACCATTAGTTGTCTGTTTTGTTTACAAAAACTACTGTGTGAATTAGTAGCGTTGTCAAAATATAACCCTAATGAAATATTATTTCAGTGTTATATGGATCACCTGTAACAAATTGACAAAAATGTAGGTCGTTTTTGGTAACTTGATCCTTCTCGAAAATATTTTGGTTTGAGGATGAATTTAAATTGTAAACAAACAATTTAAACTTGTTACAATCATGTTCAAGTACCAGATTTACCTTAAAAGTTATGTTTTTAACAACTTTTATAACAGTAACCCCTAATCATCTCTTATATTTTTAAGCCAAACCATTGCCTTGTTCAAAAGTAACAGCGCAGTTCTAAAGCGAATTGATGAAAAAGCAACTGTTACCAATAATATTGTAAAACTGATACACAATATGTTGTCATGTTAAAATACAAGCTGCGGTATGCATATAACGGGGAAATAAAACATAAAGAACAATACCCCCCGTCGCAGCAGACCTGCGTACTCAGCGAATTTCCAAATTAGTAATATTAATTTGGACCAGCTAAACTTGTAAACAAACTTTCATCACGTGCTCATAAATAGGGAAATAAATGTCTATTCTACTTAAGATATAGGGAAAGAGTATGCAGGTATGCTGCCATGGGGGACACTAAAAGTAGGTTTTTAGCATAGAAAAAAATTATTTCGACAATATAAAGCCATATAGTAAGTTTCATCAATATCTGTCCATAAATAAAAGAGTTTGCCTATTCTCCATATGATTAACATGGGAAAAGAGTATGCAGGTTTGCTGCCATGATAAGTACAAAAACCAAGATTTTTTACCTTAAATGGATCAATCTCAACCAAATGAAGCTAAATACTAAGTTTCATCCAAAAATATTGGTTAATAAGTGAAATATTAACACATCCTTATTCTCCATAAGATTAACATTGGAGCCCCAAAAGACAATGTACTGTCTTTAGACTTTGTAATATCTCGGTAACCAATGGAGATAGAGCAAAGCTTCAAAATACTAAATTGTGTGTTTTTTTAAGCTAAATCCAATGGTCGAAATAAAAATTTAAAATTTTTAAAATTTACATATGAAAAATGCAAAAAACCCATTTTTGTTGTACAAAACCCCCCAAAACTACCCCTTCCGGTAGGTCGATATGTCTGGTTTTCGAACTCATCCGAATAAACGTAGGATTACACATCTCTACCAAATTTGGTGTCGATCGGACCATTTTTACGAGAGTTATCGTGTCTAGGGACACATACATATATATATATATATATATATATATATATATATATATATACATATATATATATATATATATATATATATATATATACCCCGTCGCAGCAGACCTGCGTACTCAGCGAATTTCCAAATTAGTAAGTTAATATTAATTTTGACCAGCTAAACTTGTAAACAAAATTTCATCACGTGCTCATAAATAGGGAAATAAATGTCTATTCTCCTTAAGATATAGGGAAAGAGTATGCAGGTATGCTGCCATGGGGGACACTAAAAGTAGGTTTTTAGCATAGAAAAAATTTATTTCGACCATATAAAGCCATATAGTAAGTTTCATCAATATCTGTCCATAAATAAAAGAGTTTGCCTATTCTCCATATGATTAGCATGGGAAAAGAGTATGCAGGTTTGCTGCCATGATAAGTACAAAAGCCAAGAATTTTTACATTAAATGGATGAATCTCAACCAAATGAAGCTAAATACTAAGTTTCATCCAAAAATATTGGTTAATAAGTGAAATATTAACACATCCTTATTCTCCATGAGATTTACATTGGAGCCCCAAAAGACAATGTACTGTCTTTAGACTTTGTAATATCTCGGTAACCAATGGAGATAGAGCAAAGCTTCAAAATACTAAATTGTGTGTTTTTTTGAGCTAAATCCAATGGTCAAAATAAAAATTTAAAATTTTTAAAATTTACATATGAAAAATGCAAAAAACCCATTTTTGGGGTACAAAACCCCCCAAAACTACCCCTTCCGGTAGGTCGATATGTCTGGTTTTCGAACTCATCCGAATAAACGTAGGATTACACATCTCTACCAAATTTGGTGTCGATCGGACCATTTTTACGAGAGTTATCGTGTCTAGGGACACATACATATATATATACATATATATATATATACATATATATATATACATATATATATATATAAATTTTAATGACTATTATTTTCGGTCACTGGGCACCTCAAAACGAAAAAGTTACATGGTCCCGGGCTTAGGTCTTTCCATGAGACCTACGGTAATAGCTTATTCCCTATGGGAAATTCGCTAATACATATATATATATATATATATATAAAAATTTTAATGACTATTATTTTTGGTCTCTGGGCACCTCAAAACGAAAAAGTAACATGGTCCCGGGCTTAGGTCTTTCCATGAGACCTATGGTAATAGCTTATTCCCTATGGGAAATTCGCTAAAATCCGACAAAAAACCCAAAAAAGGTTTAGCTAATGCGGGGTTAACATGGATAAACAAACCCTTTTCACTACTATGATTGGCCCCTCCAAAAAATCCTCAAATTAGAAAAAAAGGCTATAACGTCTCACAGTGGTCTAAATTACGGTTAAATTTTCATTTTACGGGGTTATAAGACATTTTCATAGGGATTCCATATATGCTTCCATATCCAAGACAACAATGAATTTTCATTATTTAACCTATTCTAACTATTTACCATTTTAATTTTATAACAAAAATTTGTAACTGTAATCCCATCATTACACGTCATCTAATGGGAAAATATTCAACAATAAACCCAATCCCGGAAAAAGTGACAAAATATGACTCAACCCACGGACTGCCCTGTGGACTCATGGGGCGGAAATACCCCTAGAATTCTAGAGAAGACATGGGGCACCCCTCCTTTTATGTCCATGGCGGACTTCTGTCTGGGAAATTCGCGATCCCCCCCCCCCCACGTTTTCCACGAATTGCCTAGGCGCGTGATGCCCCGCCACGCACTGCTCGAGCGTTGCCCCAGTATTTTTAGCCGCGGTATGCGTTGGTCGATGCGTTATTTCCGTATCATGGGTTTCCCCGCGCTCCCGACTTAACTTTTTGATTATTTTTACCCCCACAAAAGCGTCCCGCGCGCCCAAAGGTCACCGATGTGAATCACACACTAAATGTATCATTATGGTTTGTTTACTGGTTGGTTTTTATACTCGGTAGAGAACCCCGTATATTTGTGAAGTTATGGTAAGCGTTTCAGTTTAAAAATTTTGGTTACTTGATACTTTTTGTTTTAAATATATACGTACGAAAATTTATGCAGTACCAGCTTATGGGGTGGGAGTGTGAAGAAAAGGATAAGTCATCATCCGGCTCGTAGGGCCAAAGATTAAAAATTCACTGCATGAAAATGTGTACAACTTATATGGAAAGTGGACTGTATTTTAAACTATAATGACTATAATGTTCAAAAAAAGTAAAAATAATAACTTGATTAAATAGCAAGCAATTAAATAAAGAGAACATAATGAAACAGTATAGTTTTGAAAACTGGCTGGGTAGCTGGCAGGTTATAATGATCGCTTTTGAATTCGAAGGTTGAAAGGTTCGATCTTAAGAAAAGTTATCCAGAATTTTAGAATTCGAATGAATGATCACCTACAATAAAATTCCCTACTAAGACTACATAAGTTACCATAACTCTTTCACAGATGTCCAGAGAAATTTTATGGTTTACGTGTTCTTAAAAATAACACGACCCGTGTGTTCGATCTAATTCAGTTAAAATTAGGGTAAAAAGTGATAAAGTGTATTGTACTATGACTCCACACATATTGATTATTATAACCAGTACCATGTTAACCGAGCCTTGCTCGTTGGTTTTAATTCAGTTTTTTATATAGTGTCATGATGGGAACTATCGAATATCCACGCGATTTTGGGTCTCTTCGACACGATCGAATATCCACGCGCATTAGTGAGGATTATAAGGGTCGACTCCAGGACGGGAGGAACGATCGAATATCCCCGCGGCCGAGGACAGGTAGAGACCGCTAGACCTCCCAGGGGCGGGAAAAATGGGAATTTTATTTCCCCGCCCCGTTCAACGTACCTCGGCCGTTCGCGTGTACCAGAGCGAATCCTTGCTTGTAACATAGCATTTAAACATGACGATAATAATAATGTTTTTATTATTATTTTATCTATAAAAACGTATACTTTCTTATTGGTTACTATAAATACCAAATTAAATCACTCTTTTAAAAGCACAGTTAATAATGGACCAATAAATTAACACTAATGGACTTCTCCCTAATAAACATCTTCCATTCTAAAGGTTTGAAATTAAAATAGGCTCTTAATTTAGTAAAATATTTTATTAAATTTAACAAAATTTTATGTGTACAATGTAATATTAAACGTTGAAGAACGAAAATTACAAAATTATGTAAAGTAACAAACAATGAAATTAATTAAAGCGATCTTAATTATATAACGAATTAAAATAAAAAAGAATCATATTAAGACATTGCACGCAAAAAAAAATAGATCAGTATAAGGAAAATATTTACATACACGAAATAGCAATGAACAACTAAAATTTCACGAACAAATTAATATGATAATTAAAAAATCATGTAAAGTAACAAACAATGAAATTAATTAAAGCAATCTTGATTATATAATGAATTAAAATATAAAAAAGAATCATATTAAGGCATTGCACGCAAAAAATAGATCAGTATAAGAAAAATATTTACATACAAGAAATAGTTAAAATAAATAAATGGATTAGTAAAATACACACATACAAAGAATATACAGTCACGTTTTCACTTTTTGTACCTCTTGCTAGCGGCAACAACAAAGTCCTTCCTCGCCAATGGACCTAGCAAGTACTTTTGTTTTGATTCTTCCAACTTTTGTTGGCTTTTTTTGAACTTGTTGCACAGTGGTCTGGGGGCTTCATTCACTGAATTAATTTTAATGTATACGTACGTCTGTATGTCTAGAAGGGTTCTCGTGAACGTGTTAATGTCCGGGTGAGGGTGGTAAAAATGTTGTTTAAAATGTGAGTGAAACGCCTCACATGGGTTATTGGTGACATGAGTACGTTCAATGGAAGCCCACATTTTTGGAGGGAACTTGGAATCCTCTTCAATGTAATTCTCAACAAGGGGAGGGGGTAAACATTCCATTGCCAAATTTTGGCTTCAACAACTACCTGCACACAACCTGGCATCAAAATAATCAACTACCGCTGATTTAACCTCATTGTAAACACATGCGATATTTTTTATATTCAAAGTACCACAGAATTCTCTTATCGGGGAACTTACTTTTAGATAAGTTTCCATATCATAAATAAAATTTATAAGAATTTAAATTACTGTAGGAAAAACCTGGTTTTATTAAAAAATATAAAAACTAGGTATACAATGCAGTTGTCTGCTTGTATTGTATTGCATTGAGTATTTTTGTAATAAATAATAGCAAATGTTTCATAGGTGAATCAAATGAGCTCGTTCGCCACGCTCACTCGCCTTCAATTTAGTTCGTTCGCTGCGCTCACTCACCTTTTGGGTCAGCTCATTCGCTGCGCACATACTCGTTGCCAGATTTAGGTTGTTCGCTGCGCTTACTCGCCACAAGTCTGCAATACTCTAATAATTTTTGATTACGCAGGTTTGCTACGACGGGGTATTATATGTTTACACGATATTACATGGTGCGTCGTCCAAGACTTGCACCTCCTCTCCATAAACATGGGGTTTCATTCACGTACAAAAGTAAACAAACCACTAAAATAAAATAAAAAATACAACAATTGCACATAAACTACTGTATTCACAAACAGCTGATAGTAACAGCCTGCAGTTAAATTTGAACCTTATAACAGCTGTATAATCAACACACAGTAAACAAACCAAATAAAATATTTCTCCTATTAAAATAACATGGTAACTTTAAAGGGCCGTAGGGCAGAACCCTTATGTCCGATTTGGACCATTTCAGATTTATACCTTCCCATATATGGTTACTATGACCGAGCAAAATTTCGTGAGGATCACTTCAGCCGTTCAGGAAGAGTACGTGTAAATAGAAAGCCAGAGTGTAGTGTAGGAGCTTCGCTCGCTCCGCTCAAAAAACTGATCGCATTTCTCATGAGAAATAGTACAATTTGTAACTACACAAACGTATACTACAACTATACTACATACTATACCACTATTTACAACTATATAGATGGGAAATTCAGATATCAATCATATACAGGGTGTCCAGAAAAAACCTTTACAAACTTTTCCAGGTTATTGCGCACGTCAAAATAAGCAAAAAAGTTCCTGTAAACATATGTCCTAAAATGCTTCGTTAACCCGCTAGCCGCCATTTTGTTTTTTACACTAAATAATTTTTATTTCCGTAACGGATCATTGTATTAAGTTAATATTTGGCATGAACCTTCACTATAACAATACCCATTTTCAGTAAAAAAATTATTTTTTTCCAATGTGTATTTTCAAAATGGCGGCCATTTTAAAATTTTTAACTCAAATATCTCAAAAACGGTAAATTTTATAAAAATGTTACAAGAGACAAAAAAGTTGACGAATTAAATTATCTAAATATTGATACCAAGTTTGTAAGGATCCAACAACAAATAAAGGAGTTATTGTGGTTTTCCTGCAGAAAAAACACTGATTTTGCTCTATGATTAATGCGAATTTAGGTTACTTTAAGAGAAAAATCTCAATTACTCCGTTATTTGTTGTCGGATCCTTACAAACTTGGTATCAATATTTAGATAATTTAATTCGTCAACTTTTTTGTCTCTTAAAACATTTTTATAAAACTGACCGTTTTTGAGATATTTGAGTTTAAAATTTTAAAATGGCCGCCATTTTGAAAATACACATTGGAAAAAAATAATTTTTTTACTGAAAATGGGTATTGTTATAATGAAGGTTCATGCCAAATATTAACTTAATACAATGATCCGTTACGGAAATAAAAATTATTTAGTGTAAAAAACAAAATGGCGGCTAGCGGGTTAACGAAGAATTTTAGGACATATGTTTATAGGAACTTTTTTGCTTATTTTGACGTGCGCAATAACCTGGAAAAGTTTGTAAAGGTTTTTTTTGGACACCCTGTATATCGCCTTAATTTTAATTCCTATTCTCATCGATTTTTTTGCGTAAAATAAATCCCATCGAATGGTACAAAAACGTGGGAATCATTTGAAAACCTAAAAGGATTGTTGTTCCAATTGCAACAGGAAGTAACATATTTCATAATGATACAAATTGGTCTTTGAGGACCAATGTAATTCGCGCTCTTGCGTCGAGCTCGCGGGTATCTAGGAATCAGCGCTCGCATCGAATCCACAGAAATCAAATATTATCTGTAGCGGAATCGGCTAATGTTAGAAAAGATTACTTGAGATAAAAAAAATATTTAGAATGACGTCTACAACTTCTCCGCGGACACTTTTTACCTGACCCAAAAATGGAAAACTTTCTCGCATACTACTTTTGTTTTGTCATCAATTAAGACGAAATAAAAAGAATTTTAGTTTAACTAATAATAAAGATTAATAGCAGACCATTTAAAGTTTAAATACGTACAATTAGATTCACAATTTCATGATGAAAATTTTAATATAAATTTAACATTTTTATTTTCATTCCGAATGGCTTAATGTCAGGTTACATGAAGCGCTGTTTGGATGTTCTTCGCTCGGGTCCTGCGATATCGGATCCTTTTGCCACCCGTCGGCCTCCAGACTTCCACGTTTTTTAGTTCAGTTTTGCATGACAGGGCTCGGTTCAGTTATACTTAGTCCGAGTCTGGTACACGCTAACGGCCGAGGTACGTTGAACGGGGCGGGGAAATAAAATTCCCATTTTTCCCGCCCCTGGGAGGTCTAGCGGTCTCTACCTGTCCTCGGCCGCGTGGATATTCGATCGTTCCTCCCGTCCTGGAGTAGACCCTTATAATCCTCACTAATGTGCGTGGATATTCGATCGTGTCGAAGAGGCCCAAAATCGCGTGGATATTCGATAGCAGCCGTCATGATGCGTAGGCCTAATAAAGCTATTAAATTTCCAGCAACAACCAACCTTTTCACAGTTAACAGCGGTTTCAAAAAGTCTGCTTAACATTAATGTTCCTTTATTTTTGTATATCTTTCGTTGTTATTTCGTTACCAAAATAGCAACCCATAAGACCAATGTTAAAAATTACGATTCTTAAACTTAAATTTGGACCAAATTCGATTTTCCCTGGGATTGATGCTGTTTCTAAACTTATTTTTGGGAAAAAAACACTCTTAAATGCAAAGTTAAGCAAAATCTACCCGCACTAGATTTCGAGATCGTGGAACACACATCCCTTCAGACATTCCTCGTATTATAGTATAGGATTGGTTAGTCTTCAGTTGCTTTCTTGGTCATAAAATTACGTTGGTTGATCTCCGGTGTTTCTTCAGCTTAACCAGGAAAAAAAATTTAAATAGTTCTGAAATAATGTAAAAAAATCTGACTAGAGAAAAAGAACTTGCTGGTTTCCTAGCACCTTTTATTGTTTTTGAATGTTATCTTATACATAAATATGACTTTCCACTATCCCTAATAGCAACACCTTATATGGAGTTTGCTCCTATCTCCAAAGGTGAATTCCATCAATAAATCAAATTATTAACTATATTTACATAGTATTATCTTTTCATTTTAAAATCCTCGCGTATGAAATATGACCAAAATTGGCGTCTTTAACATTCACTGGGTGAGATAAGACAAAACAAATTGAAAACAAAAATATTCCTCTCGATCAAATTCAAGTGTCGAAGTGAGCCTATAGGGAATTCATAAGTGGCACGTGCTAGGTTTAACCACGAATTGAAAGTCTGCCCATATGCTGAAGAGCTAAGCTTCTCTCATCACCCCTTATCTAAAAAGTTCCCGTAACTCAACCTAACCAGATAAGAGCTCTAGGTCGTTGCCATACGCGTAAGCAGTTGGGGAAAACCAGCTGATAACCAAACCCACAATCTATTGATAACAATTTCTATTGTCCATTGTTCAGTAGATGTAGATTTTTAAATTGGATGTATTGTTTAAAACAATATTGTCTGACAGGTTTTAATCTGTGGGTTTTGCCATGGTGAAATCGATAGCATAAGAATCTCATAAAGCATTTTTAGGGCTTTTCATAAATTAATTTTCATTTGTATAGTCTTTTATTTGAAATTCATCACTTCAAGTGATTTTTTTCGATCTAATCTTATAAAATGTTTATATTTTTAGTTTCATTGAATTTTTAAATTCCTACTTTTCCCTATAGCAATAGAATATTTACATAACGAAATATTTCAATTATATTTTTATAATTAACTATAGGTACACCAACGTGAATATCCTTCTCATTCAATGGATTTGATTGATACCAAAATATTTGGACAGTTTCAAGTTCGCCACGTTACAGGCGCTGTCATCAATGTTGTAAGTGCAGCTATAAGTTTACAGACTTTACAGTGCTACAAAAAATTATTACAACAAAAGCAAAACCAATAGTTATAAAATATTTCATTCTTGATTGAGAAGAGTGGTGGTACTGATTTATCTATCATGTCATGTCATTTGTACCTCATGTATTTCGCGGAAGAACTTTCCACCGTATTGGTCACCATGAATTGACGTAAGTGCATGTAGTCAATGATTTTATTCTAAAAATTAGTCCCCACGTAGGAATATTTCTTCCTTTGTTGGAATATGGAAGTATAAGAATAATTTCAAAAGAGTCATTCATATAAAAGGAGGAGAGCAAGGCCAAGTTGGCCTTGAATTGTCTAGGGAAATTTTTTTCTTTGGTTTCAAAAATTAAACAGTGAAAATGTTCGAGAGCGTGAATTTTTTATACATAGTTTGACTAAAAAAGGCATGGAACAGATTTAACAATACTAGAGATCGCCTCCTGGTTGAAATTCAACCAAAATTGTTCTAGTTAATGTCGATCGTCTGGATCCAATGTGTTAAAACAATTATCTTCTTATTTCTATAAGGGTTTCGTCTGTTACCTCACTTTTTCTCTCGACATACAGAACCGATTTTTAAGATTGAGGTGTCATTTTAAAGCTTAGGATATACCAGTGACGAATTTTAATTAAAATGGTCATATTGTTTCGGGGTTCGCCCCCTCTCCTTTGATTTGTTAGGAGAGGGCGCTTTAAAATGTTGACCAACTTTTATTGCGAGTTCTTTAATGTGAATTGTAATTTAACAACTGATTGCCTTCAGGTCTTTAGATGAATTTTATAAGCCAGATAGTAAACAAAAATAGATCTCTGTAGGTGAGTTTCACTCTTACAGAATCATAAAATGCGCAATTTGCGCACAAGCCATCTCGTATAGGGCCTATAACCGAAACATCTGTTCTTCCTGATTTGTTAGCATGTGTTATGTCAACAGCTGTCTAATCTATTCTATATATATAATATGTGATGCCCTTTTTTTGTTAACACTACTCCTTCCTTATTTCTGGACCAATTTTAAAGTTTGAGGTGTCAAAAGGATGGTCTCAGTTTGTAGTTTTGCAATAAGGTGTTGGATTTTTTTATATTTTAATTCTGGAGCTCACGGGAAGTTCTCAAAGTTCATTTTTTGTCCATAAGATTTACATGGGGAACAATTTATATTGAATTGCTAAATAAAACAGCTGTTGAAAGTAAAACAAACAAACACATGTCAAAAGCTAGCTGAATCAGGGCTGGGGAAAACTGCTGTAATGTAATAGAGTTTGTTTATATTTTCTCCACAGTCCTGTAGCTGAATAGAAGCAATTGAACTAATGAATGGTACTGAAATATCAAAACAATTCCATACTTAAAGGAGTGTCTATGTGTGGAACAAATTTTAATTTCTACTTTTTCCTCAAAATGTATACTTTTGCTTGAACTTTGTACCTATATCTATTTGGGCATAAAAATAAAGTTAGTAACTTAACCCCAGAAAAGTTTATTTTCCTGTACAAAAACGAGATTGGAAATTGAAATTTTTGATGTTTTTGTGGATTATCAGATTGGCATTGAAACAACAATGAAAGTTAACACAAACTAAAATAGAACACCCAATGTTTGCGCATGGGTTTTCAAACTGCTGTGAGCTAGGAAAAGGAATGTAAATTGGTGTAAATTAATTAACCTGTTTACTGTGATACTGTAACAAATCTAATGCAACAATAGTGGGTTTCTATATAGTGCTGGTAGTGCAATATAGTGCTTTCTATAAATAGAAATTAAACCAAAATATGAATGCCACATCAAGCCAAAATGGGCCTCACCAAAAAGATGTAGCCTACATTTTGTTAATTTTTATGATTTCTTTCACTTTAAATTCTGTAGGTCCATGGGAAGTTAAATTAAGGAGGATTTAGTCCGTTATAATTAGTAATAGTGTTGGCTTATTCACTGTCGACTACTAACTTATACTACTAGATAAACAGCCGCAGTGAGTGCTGCATAGCTCATACAGGACCGGGGAGTTGACATAAATATGGATTGTTCTTCTGTTGTCATTTACGTTTTTTGTGTAATGAACTATCTAGATCCAATATCTGTGAATTTTATTCTAATTTTTGTAATTTTTAGGCACAGGCTCAAGAAAAATCGGCATAAGAACCATTACATTAATCCTAGCTAATTTGGACCTAAAATAACAATCATCAAATCTCAAAACCCTCTCATTGAGAAGTTTGAGAATTATTGATGAGGATCGATTGATGAAATACCAATGTGGTGTAATCTGACTTTCACTACAATTTAATTTTCATTCAAAGTAACTCAGTAAATTACTATGGAGCAAGGTTCGATTACCAGGTACCCTTGATGAATGCAGCGCATTGCACTGCACGGGCCCCCTAGTGATTAATTAATTCAATTATCCTTCTCTCATAAGATTAAGAGTCATCTTCACCCCTGTGCCAGTTGTTGCGCAGTCGGCAATGTTAATCATACGGCTTTTATGCTAAAACATGGTATTGTATTCCCCTGTTTCGGACGCCATTTTTCAACCGACTTTCTTGAAACTTGGTAAAAGTTTAGTTGAATAGTTATATTATGTTTCTCATAACTCGAAATTTTGAAAATTTTACTAAATTTTGAAATATTAGTAGAATGAAAATTGAGTTACTTTGCGACGTCACAGAGAGTAATTTGTTAAATTTTGTTAAAATTTCGAGGTATGAGAAACCTAATATAACTATTCAACTAAACACTTACCAAGTTTCAAGAAAATTGGTTGAAAAATGCCGTCCGAAACAGGGGAATACAAGACAATGTCTTAGCATAAAAGCCGTATGATTAACATTGCCGACTGCGCAACAATGTTCTGCTGGCCCAGGGGTGAAGATGACTCAACATTGAAACTTTGAAAGCCTGTAGGGTGTATCCCCGTGGGCCGATGCGAATTAAAACGCGCGATTCTGTTCATCTACAGCACCATACCTTTCTAACGGTGTGGGCGGATTTCTCCTACGATGCATACAAGCTGAGAAAAAAAGGAGGAAATGAAACATGCTTGCCTATTAATAAATAGATTATTATAAATAATTATTTCCCTTAATAACAACAAAATATATCCTGAGTATTTAGCAATGTGAATTAAAACATGCCATTTTAGACAGATATAGCCTATTAATAAGTTAATGAGTTTTTGGATTTGCAGTAAATTGTATACAGTAGTAGGCTACACAGTGCGCTTGATAAGCCCACTGTAAATTTAACCTTTAATATTTTTTTCAGTTTTCTTATAAATTTTTACTCTTAGAACTTAAGTGGGTAAGCAAATCCCTACCATGTTTTATTTTTATTTTTTAAAATAATGCAAATAAAATAAATTTTACAATTTTTTACAAATTTGTATTATGGCAATTGATCGAGAACAATATAAGCTTAGGCCTAAATTAATTGCACTAACACAAAAGAACATTGTGCGCCTTATAAAGCAAACAAATTTTCAGTCCATGCCTGTTTATTATTCAATCGGAAAATAAATAGAAAATAATTTAATTTGTAGGATTTAGAAAGTAAACAAAGTCCTAATAGGGTCATCAATAGAGGGAATTCCTCCTCCCTACTGCGCATGCGCGAGTCGCTACCAGACTTCCCAGTTCCCAATCCGTCTGGCCAATGCCATTCCGATTTCAGCGTCGAGCTGTTTGTGTTGGTAACCAGTGTTTCCACTTCGAGGGGAAATTCCCTTTTTGAGGGGAAATCGACCTTGTGAGGGGAAAGAAAAGGGAAAATTTAATTTGAGGGAAAAACGAGGGGAAATTCGGTTTATCTATGTTTTATTTCTGTTTTGCACTTAAAATAGGAAATAAAAGAATATCTTCATAAGAAATAGACAATATTAATTTTTTATTGCGTTGCACAGTATAGGTAGAGATGGTCGTGGTTTAGGGTAATTTACTGTAACCGTTTGATATTATTTCTTAAGCAAAAATCGTAATAATTCTAAACCAATAAAGCCAAATGTAAAAAATGACTTGCAGACTAAATTGTTATGCAAAGTTGTCGACAATTAGACAAGTAGTAACAAATGATTATATTTCATTTCAATAAAATAAGTTCAGCGTCAAAGATGGTCCACCCAATCTTGATGACCGCTTTTTGTTAAAAAATTCATCTGTACTTAAGGCTGCGGTCATTGACTAAGGATAGAAATGTATATTCAATGCTGCGGTCTACCCCAACCAAAACAAAAACAACAACAATGCCGAATATGCCGGCCTCGCGGCCGTAGCGCTAGGCGAGTTTGATGGCTGCAGAGGTTTACGGGGATCGTGTTTCAGAATTAACCAATTAAGATAGAGATTGACTATTAACTTTTTCTAAAAGTACAAAAAAGGATCTCGTCGGCTATCTTTTTAGAATTTTCAAATAAAATTTCTAATTTCAGTTATAATTGTGTAAAATTATCTGTTTTTGAGTTTTATAGATGCAGAGGTTTACGGGGATCGTGTTTTAAAAATAACCAATTAAGATAGAGATTGGCTATTAACTTTTTCTAAAAGTAGAAAAAAGGATCTAGTCGGCTATCTTTTTAGAATTTTAAAATAAAATTTCTAATTTCAGCTATACCGGTCTAAAATCATCTGTTTTTCTCGATTTTTAACTGAAGTTTTTTATTGGTTTTAATGAACTAATTACAAAATTGTAACAGACGAAAACTAGTACCGTTATTCTTCTTTAATATGACACCTTATTTATAGCTCTAGGCTTCATTTGGCAGAAGATAACACGATTCTAAAAAACCCTTGCATTTGGGTGCGCGCCAGGGGTAGACCGCAGCCTTAAAAACAAATTTCAGTATGATTGAAAACGTAGTTCATCACTCAAACGGAAAGTGGTTTTCTGTTTTTTGTTTCTAAAAAAAATTTAAAAACACACTGTTGGTCCTAGTGATGAAAACAACTAACCATCCTGGATGGATTTGGCAACAATGCATCAACTGATTCATGAACCGGCACCATTGAGTAAATATGGACGTTATTTCTTAACGTATAGAGTGGTCAAGCAATGTTAATATATGGAAACGCTGGATGACAAGATCGTCCGCTAGGGGTGCCACAAACTGGCAACCAATGCGACACAATCCAAAGATTTCATAATCGATAGCTCGACTTGATTCGAATCTTCCTTAAGTTTTCAACGATGATGATATCTATCGATTTAATGCAATACTTAGTCGATCCAATAGACCGAATTCACACAGCTGTTTCAACAATCGATAGTTGTTTCGAGACAGGACTGAGACCTGTGGCAAGCATTCCTTTCCTCCCTATCTCCTGGCCACTCTATACGTAATGAAATAACGTCCATATTTACTCAATGTCGGTACCGATAATCCCAGTGATTTTCCTAACCTTATTTTTCCTTTTGTAGTACTTTCTAGCTATCCTTTAAATATTGTGCAGCCTAATGCCTATAGTGTTATTAATAAATGTTTTATATTTAGTGACAAAAGATACTATTAATTTGTAGTAAAAAAAGTAAATCTGAAGTATTTAGGTCAAAACCAAAACCTGTAAACCTTATTCAGAAAATCTATATAAGATTAAGTGTGGGGAAATACAAGGGGAATATTTTACTTGACTGAGGGGAAAAAGGGGAAATCTCGGGTTTCGGAGGGGAAATTGGTACGGCCAAAGTGGAAACACTGTTGGTAACGTTCACGTCCGTTCACACGTTCACAGTCAGTCTCTGTAGATGTTGTGATCATGGTGGTTGTGTTTCGTGTGTTTGTGCGTTGCTAGGTTGTGTTACTTCAAAACAATTGGATTTTCGAGTGTCCTTAATTTATAAAAATGAGCAAAAAAGAGATTTCTTCCATCGATTCAAGTAAGTGTTGTCACAAAGCATATCCATTCCGTCACTAGCTTAATATTTGCCATTACGTTCTTTGGAATTCCCCATTTACACATAGCATTCCAAGGCTGCTCTTACATTTGGAACAGAATTTCAGCAAATTTCGTTGTAAATCCCGTCTAAAGGCAAAATTAAGTTTTCACTGCACCCATATTTATGATTTTTTTGTTTGTTTACAATCTATGTAGGCCTAAACAAGGTTGAACTTGAAATTTTTAGCCTGCCGTTGGGACTCTAAATAGAACATTGGATCATGTCCAACATATGGTAACTTACTGTAATGTAACCGAAGACGTTGCTTTGTATATCAAGTTAGGCCTAGATCGCATAAGAGCAATGGTACCAATTTCTGCAACAACCGTGGTTATCGCCATTGAGTAGGCCTGTACCGGTACCTGTTAACTTAAGGGTGCACTCTACCCATCTGCCGCGCGCGGATGCAAGGGTTTAGAATCTCCGTGTCACCCCAGTTGTAAACCGATTTAAAATTTTTTTGTGTCATTCTTTTCGTAATATAATTTTGTACTCCGCTATCGTCTTAAAATTTCGATATTAATTTAAATTACTAAGCAGGGTGCTTGCTAATAATGTTGAAATAAGCGTTTTTGTATCAAGTTTTAACTTTGACAAGTTTTGTTCTTTGTATGAAAAACAATTTTTTAAGAAAAAATAAGACGATAACTTACACGAGTAATATAATCTTAAGAACAAGAAGCTGCAATAAGATTGGTAAAAAGTTTATGGTTAAAGATGCAAGAAGGGAGATGCGAAAGGTCTGCAATTTCAAAAACATCGTTATTAGACCACCGATCGATTTCGCACTAGCCTTAAACCAAAAAAAGCATTAAAGTAACAAAATTTAAAATCACCCGTCATATATTTTCCAAAATGTGAGTTTCCGCGTATAGCGGCAGTTAACAGTCCCGCTAGACGATTTTGACGCCGAGGTAGAGCGCACCCTTAAGTGTAAAAAATCAACATTGTACTCTTTGTTGCCAGCAAGTTTTACACGATGTTGCTTATACTGCAGGAACTTAATAAGGTACCGGTAAACAATAAGGCAAACAAGACAATAACTTAATTTATTGTCTTGTTTATTGACATTCGCAAAGGCGAAACTTCGTTATCCGTCTCCACTGTTATTATCGATGTGGAAATTTTGATATTGCGATAATATTGCTGCTATTATATCGATGATAGGCCTACATTTACACGATACGATTACGATTTTATCACCTGATTTAGTTTCTCGTTCTAACTTAATATAATGAAATAAACCTTTCGATAATAAAACAAGTAGGCCTACCTACCGTATATATTCAAACAAGTAACTGAAAATAACAACAACAGAAAAAGTAAAAATTTTAATTTGTAGGATTTAGAAAGTAAACAAAGTCCTAAAAGGGTCATCAATAGAGGGAATTCCTCCTCCCTACTGACAGACATCGAAACTCAATGCGAGTACCATGTATTACTGGCCATCCTTTTGATGTGGTTCATAAAAATATCAGGAACCAAAACCAACTTACAAAAAGAGAAATTCACAATACATTTCACTATAACCCGGTAAGTGAAACACACGGTAAATCTGACCGACCGTATTCATGAAAAACGCCTGGTCTGTACAAAGCTGCGAGAAAACTGAGTATTTTTTTGGGAGGAAGGAAATAGGAGTTTGACCGATGTTTTGTTATTGGTGTTATGTAGCCTACCTTTATAGCATAGTATTTAAGAATCACCACCAAATCGCAAATATGATGCCAGGACTGCTTGAATTTCCAAACTATGTCCAACACAAACACAGCTCAGCCTATTATATGGGCTACACCTAGTCCTGCTCATTGTTAAATAAAGTTATGTTTATCATAAGACTATAAGATATTATCTTAGGCAATAACTTTCCATTTTCAGCTATATGTTTTTTAAGTGCTTGCAAATTCGGTTTCCCTAGCCCGTGGGACTTAAATAATTTTCTTTCATAATCATACCAATTTGTTTTCTTAGTGGCACAAACTAAGTTTATTAAAATGGCCTGAAGTTATAGTAAAGGACTTAGTATGGGCTAACTTATCTTCTTCATTCTGTGATGTCCATTTTAATTTTACTCTTTCTTTCAGGCCACACCTCTGGTTCTGGGGAGGGTTACCACCAGATATCTTCACATGAAAGAAAACCACCAGGAGTCGAAGACAAGTTCCGGGGCCCTGACAGTTCAACAAGTTTAAAATCTAGTGATAAGTGTTCATATAATGATTCCGGTGTTTGGTCTGGATCTAACATTCAATCTGAAGAAATAATTACTCCAGAATCTCCTGTTTCCATAACTGGCGACTTAAGTTTTGTGTCAGATAAAGTTTCAAGTGAAAACAAAAGCTTCATGAGGTTAGATAGTGGAATAGATGTTAGTGTGAGCCAACAGTTTAGTGAACTAAGTTTGAAAGATGAAGCGTACAACGACCTCAACGATCCGCCATCAAAATCAAAGGATACAACATTGGGTTCGTCATCAAATATCAATGAACAGTTTGTAAACAAACAAAAGACAACAGACAGTGCTGCTCTTCAGAGGATACAGTTGTTGGAGGCTTGCTTTGAACAGAATGAGGATGGAGACACGTAAGTATACTATTTTTAATATGATTTTTAAGTCTATGTTAACGTCCTTCATTTTCCTAAAAGACATTAAATTGTTCTAATTATTCTAATTGTTCTAATTACATTAATTAATTATTCTAGGTTTACTGTATGTTATTTGCTCCTGAGGTAGAAAAACTATAAATAGTAACTAGGCCTCTGTTAAACTAATGAAAAGCATAAACTTCCTTCTTAGTATCCCTTAAGATTGAATTCTGATAGCCTACAATTCCAGATGTTTACTAGCCTAAATTTATCAAGATGTATGAGGTGATAATAAAAATTTGGAGTGGAATCATTGGTCAGCATAACTAAAAACTGTGGTAAAAAATGTTATATGGTACCTACCTAGGCTACAGATTTTTTTAACACTTTATTTTTTAATGCTTTTAAATTCTAAACAAACCATGTTTCCTATTAGAACCCTTCCATGTTTGGGTAAAACGGGTTAAGTCAGTGAAAGCAAACTTTACAAGGGACAATGAAACTTGAGTCACCCTGAAGTTTATAACAAAAGTTCTTCCAGTTTATTCCCCAGTCCTTTTTTTTAAGTCAAAATTAGTTTAAACTTTAGTGCAAAACATTAAGTTGTCCTAAATAATGCATTATTAAAAAAAATCATTTATTTGGTTTATTTAGTTTTGATTTTACAGAATGTAAATATAGGCATCCTTTTGGCCGATGACTTACTGTAACCCCTTAGTGCCACAACTTATTATTTATTAAAAAATTATTTATTCCCTTTGTACTTATCCCCATCAGATCTTATGACTTATAACCTCAATAGCATGACTTATGCCCTTTTTTATTAGGGAATGAATTCTTTTACCCGGAGTTGTACACAAGGTGTAAAGTCTAGCCTAGGCCCTACTTAGGCCTATCTACCATACGGTAATAGTTTGATATAACTCCTCTAGTGAAATAACAATTAAACTAAATTTCTGACAAAAGCATCTTGTTCTTTGATAAAGAGCGATTTTTTTCCTTCCAGAAACCATCAAACCTAAAAATAATCAAAATCATGACTTAACCCCTTTTGTAAAAAATGGGTTAAGTTTTAACTGCTGTTTTAATGCCAGGCAAAACTTCCCTGGCTAGTCCTAGTTTAAATAGGCTGAAGTTTAACTTAGGTTAAGTTAGGTGGGTAGTTAGTTTATCTGAGAGTTTCCCTAAAGATTTTATTTTTTTCAGGGAACTTCATTTGGCCATTATCCACAAGTTTATTGAGACCGTGTACGCTCTTGTGCGAATGGTGCCTCAACCTAGCTTTCTAAACATCAGGAATGATGACCGACAGGTAGGATGAAATAATTGAATTTAATTCCTTGAATGTAATTTCAATGACCTAGGCCCTAATAATTTAGTCGTAGCATTGGGCCTTTTATTAGGTCCTTAATTTGGTACAAAAAGTATAAATTAGCCCTAGATATTTAAATCTGAGGATATGTTGGGCTCGAATAAAATCACACTGATGCTAAAACATATAATTTTACATTTTATTTGGGTTTTTAAATGGGCAGGGTCTTCTTTTCGCTTTCAATATTTCTGAAAGCCAAGTCAGAACAAATCATACAGTATTTTAGGCCTATGCAATGCATAGTAGTATATAGATGGGTAGGCTTTACTGTAACCTTAATATTATCATCACATATAAGTTGTTTTCTTCAATGTGACTTGTGTTGCCCAGACGCCGCTCCATCTGGCCGTATTGACGAGGCAGTCGCGGTTGGCACGCCTGCTGGTGTGTGCCGGTGCAGATCTGGAGGTGCTGGATCGTTGTGGCAACACTGCGCTGCACCTCGCTGTTGCCGCCAATGACCTCGGTTGTGTCCGCGCGATAATCGACCCCATCACCACTCCTGAGACCCAAGCAGCACAGCTGCAGTACTCACCGTTCTCCTTCCACACACACAGCGATATCGCTAATGTTCACAACTATGATGGTGAGTTATTGTTTTGTTTTTGCTTTGTTGTCAATGTTTGGAGAAGATCTGAGCCTGAAAAATTCATGTATCCTGCATTTTTACTTTTAAAAACATCGTACTCATAATTTCAGATAGGTCATATTCCAATTGGTAGTTGGGCGGGATTAGGCCTACCCCAAAACGAATAAACTATGTCTGTAATTTCCTATGTTATATTAGTGTTTCCTGTTGCTGGGAAAATATTAGCTAAATTCCTGAAAATTTATTACGTAGATGGTATTGTTTCTTTATTGAATTAAATCATTGTTTGTCACGTAAACATTCAGTTTTGACATGACACATTCTTTAATTAAGGTTACCATATTCTCCAGGATGAAAAAAAGGACACCAGATACTCGCCGCGAGCCGGATTAATCAATTACAAAAATTAATCAATCATCTATATTCCTGTACCCCCCTCTAATTACAGTATCGTACCTAAATATCACATAGTGAGAAGCAGACAAATGTTTAAATTTAGTACAACTAATTGCAAGTCCCACCTTTTTTAAATAATTAAAATTTTCTTAAGATATTAAAGAAGTTGCAACCTTCCTATGTGTTGGGTGACTGATTCTCCAAAATCCTCCCGGATGTTTTTTCATGCTCTAAAAAAGTAAAAAGAGGACATGTCCAGGGAAAGAGGACGTATTTTACTAATGTACTACTTTTTCCTGATTAGATAAAAGTAACCCTTATTTCAACTTATATTTTTTATTTGAGTTGCCTTTTGTGTTGCTTTTAAATACCAAAAAGAGGTCCCAGTGCCATTGCCTTTTTTAAAGTACGGGTACCTATTATAATGTTACGGTTTATTTTCAAATTTCATTACCATAGGCCAAAGTTTTCAGTGTTTCAATGTACAGTAATCATCAACTTGATAAACAAAAGATAATTTTCTCATAGACCATGGGTTTCAAGACAGTTGTTGGATAAATAATGAAATTTAGGCAGCTAAGTAATTTGAAGCTAAAAATCTGTTAATTTTGTCTGCTAAATCAACATGAAAAATTTTCATAGTCAACATTTTTGCATTATGTCCACCATGGTCATCACCTTTGTCATCAGTTTATGTAAATATCATCTTATTAATATACAACCTGATTATTAAACTGTAGACTTTTATGTTGGCAATTTGATATACTTTTAACATTTTCCTTGTTAGATAAAAAGTCAATGACCAACTTAGATTGTATATTGGCAATTTGATGTACTTTTAACATTATCCTTATTAGATAAAAAGTGAATGGCCAACTTAGATTAGATAATAAGTTCTGCTCTCGGCCTTTATTCAGTTAGATGCTCATTTTTCTAGCAATGAATTGTGGCAGTATTTTCAAAAGCTCTCAAGAAAGCTTTTTCTTGTAGATTTATTTTGGCTGAACTTTTTTTAGAATTAGCATAAGAAGAGATCCAGCAAAATCTTTTTAGGGGCTTCTTTGTCCATGAAAGACGCCATTAATTCAGCAGAGCAAATGAATAACTTATTATGATGTAAATCATCAATGGAAAGCTCTTGGGTAGACATTGAATGAACGTGGTGGAAGTGGTTTGTGTCGCTATTCCAGTCCGGATGATTTAGTGCGCCATTAGGCTTCAGTGACCTTCTGTTGAGACCGTTAGGCTCA
The DNA here is from genome assembly GCA_030545055.2 of Neoaliturus tenellus. Classification (NCBI taxonomy): domain Eukaryota; kingdom Metazoa; phylum Arthropoda; class Insecta; order Hemiptera; family Cicadellidae; genus Neoaliturus; species Neoaliturus tenellus. The sequence continues at coordinate 52,859,053 of CM061537.1, read as the reverse complement.
AGACTTACAAACAATTTTAAATGAGTTGTTATGGGCTCAATTTATTTGTACTTGGTTTAATAATACCAGTACCACACATTTTCTATGAGTTTTGAGGAAGAGGTTGATTTTTAGATCTAAGGTTGGGCCTACAGAATTAAAAATTTCTTATTGTTACTTTCTTATTTTCAATAAAATTTAGGGAAATAAATTGGATTTATCTTTTTGTGTCCAGATTATGAAGCTTGTTTTGCAGGGTTAAAAGAAAAAAACTAAAATAATCTATATAGGTCTAACTAAATTTACTATTAGTTTCCTTTTTCCAGTGTTTTTTTGAAAATCTGTTGGTTGCCTCAAAAGTTTTAATTCTAATTAGGCCTACTAATTTTCAATGCCTAAGTAGCGATTGAACTCGAGTTATGATTTCATACTACATATTTCCTCTACAATATGACTTGATACAGTTGAACTTGATCCGATTGTAGTGTTACGCCTACATCGTGTCAGTTGCTTGTACCGGTTCTGTTCAGTTTGAAGGGATGAGACACCGTCATGTTATATGAATGCCAAGGCTGCATTGTGAGCCAGTTTCATGGCCTTCGTACCAGGAAAACTCAACCCGGGGTTGTGTGATGAACTGACTTGTCACTGCCTTGCTTCCATGTGTGTCCAGTCATTATGCACTTAGGCCTACTTTGATATATATCCTGGTTTATTCCTACTTATTTCTTCAAACTTCAAAATTTGAATACAAAAATGTCATGTTAGGCTCTTCGTTTCCAATTTTTCGTTAAGTGCTAAATAATGGACTGAACTGATCCATTTCCTTGCAGGCTTCATTAATTCATTATTCTCAGCACTGAATTAATTTAGTAAAAAAAGCTGTAGCCTATCTTGTGGTGCTGTATGTAAAATAAGTTGCCTCAACAAAAATTGTTACCAGATAATCTTGATTTGACTCTTGATCGAGGAATTTGTGAGATTAAAAACATTGACAATGTAGATTGTGTCTAACTTTTAAAATCAATCATTTAAATGGGGCTGACATACATCATTTCAGAGTAGCCTCAACCGTTACATTTTCTTATATAAACCCAAGCCCTTCAAAACTTAATATGCTTATTCATCAAATCGTCATTAACTGAATGTTGGCAACAGGATTTTTTTAGAATGTTGGCAGATTCTCTTTAAGTTTGATTTGAGCAACTAAAATTTTGGCCAGTTGTGCAATGAAACTCGAGTTTAATACCACGTTGGATCAGAGCTGCATAGAATGAATGGGAATACCAATGAGTCATTTCAGGATCCTGGCTAACTGCATCCAAGGTTGAGAGGCTGTTTACTGCATTCTAGCCCGTCAATGAAAATGTGCTTGTCGTAAAACAATGACGCAGTTCAGTCCATGGACGTGATTACGAGATTTGATGAAATCTGCTAGGGCTGAGAGGCCATTATCGCATGAAGTGAAACTTTTTTTCCTGTTTTCTTGGTTGTAGAATTTTGTCATAAGATTTTCCATATCTTAATGTAGGCTAAATGTTTTTATTTTTGTAAAATATATAAAATTTGTGAAGATAAAAATTGGATACAATGTTTTACTTATCGATGGAACAAAGTCAAGACAAATATAATTTCAAGTTAAAACCCAGTTTTGACTGATTGTTTTTGCTAGTGAGCAATAAAAAAATCTGCTTATTTTTAGAGGGCGAGTGTAATATCTATGTGTGCATCAATTAATTAACAAATCAAGCTACATTAAAGATGTATGCCTAAAATATCATATTTTGTAAAGATAAGTGCTACTTGGGTTTACAGTGTATTTTATATTGCCCATAAGGATAAAAAAAGAAAGATACTCTGCTGATGAAAATAAAATTTATATAAATTTAAGTTGTAGTTTGGACCTATAGTATTCTTACAAAGTCAAGACATCATACCATACGTAAAATTCAGAGTTGTGACTTCTTGCTCACTGGTGGTGCACATGACACACTTGCATGTCATTGCCCTTTGTCAGAAGTGACAGTTTGTGCGTCTAAGAATAGCTGAAAGTTTAAATTCATTCTACTCTACTCAAGCGAAGCAATGCTATTTTTTCTTAATAGATTTTTTTAACTTTTTAGCATAGAAATCGAGTTTTACCTTTTTTTGCCAGTTTAAATTCAAATGTGAATTGTATTTACTCTGCTGGTAGACCTTGCAGAGTGAATTAGCATATAAATTATACCAAAACAATTTCCTTATTTTTTCTCTGGGTAGCTCAAAACTGGTTTCCAGCCGTGAAAGGGCTTTAAAATGCAGGGGCGTACCCAGGGGGGGGGATATCGGGATATATCCCCCCCCGAAATTCTGAAGGGGATATTTAATTTATTTTTATTTAAATTTTTCAAGTAAAACATTATATAATTTATTTTTCAATGTAAACATTTTTCTACTCTTAAACTTGAATGGTTTTAATATTAATATGTTCATAATTTAAGTTTCAAATGGGATGCTAGATAGGGAGTAGTGGTAGCGGGATCATCTCAAAGGGACAACTATGTGACCAACAGCCCCGAGGAGTATTACCGGTGCGGCGTTTTCATTCCCTTCCTCGACCATTTCCTTAGTGAAATGACGCAGAGATTTTTGAAGCATCGGGATGTCCTTCAAAAAATATCCCGCCTCTTTGCCGCAGAATTTAATTAAATCTGAGAATACAGACATAGATCTCTGTTCAACAACATTGGCCAAACAGTGGCCATCAATCATCTCCGACCCAGCCCAGTTTTTCGCCGAATCGGCGATGTGGAGGAGAGTGATGAAAGAAATGGGAAAGGAGAAGCTCCCCACTGTATTCCTGACAGGCTTGGATCATTGCAACGAAATGTTGTTCCCAACATTGCATACCATGCTTAAGGTATATAATTATGCTCTGAATTAATACATTACAATATCAATGTTTTTACTAGGCCAGTCAGTTTTTAAAGTAGTGGTTAAGTCTTAAATACTTCATGTTTAAATTTTTTTTATGTTTATCAAGAAAGCCATTGAGTCAGTATCATGTCTGGTATACATTAAATAATTTTTTATTCTTTCCGTGCCTATTTAAAAGTTTTGTTACAACTGTAAAGTTGGCTTACAGACAGTTCTACTACGATTTTTACAACTATTGAAGTAATAAATAATCTTTTGTAATGATTACCATACAAAATATAAGTTTACAAATAAATAACTCTTAGTAAGACTTGTTGTGGTTTATCTGTGATTTATTAATTTTAAGATGAGCGTCACGTTGCCCATCACAACGGCGACAGCAAAGCGATCATTCTCCACTTTGCGTCGTCTGAAATCATTCCTGCGCAATTCGACGTCTCAAACTAGGTTAAATGGTCTAGCCCACCTCTCTATTCACATAGACATTAATGTTTTACCTGAAGAGGTCTTGGACGTCATGGCTAAGAAGCCAAGAAGACTCGATATTTTGTTAAATTAAGTGTCATATGCTGGTGTAAGAGGGTATGTAATTATTGTAACTTGTATATAATTGCGGTGTAGGTTGTATACAACTATATAAATTTTTCCATGTGTATAAAAGTCTATCCTGGTATTAAAATTAAAGTTTTATACCAACGTATACATGGTTTAATTTAGTTTTAACACCTATGTATATAGTCAATAGTAATAAATTGTATGTTATTTCATGCATTCCCTTTTATGTACAGGTATACACATACACGCACATATATGTACTACATATGTATATATTGTCATACACATACATATATATCTTCATGGAATTATGAACTGATAATATCCCCCCCCGAAAAAAAATCCTGGGTACGCCACTGTTAAAATGTTAAATGCTATTGCGATGGATGATGTCATTTGTTAATGAAAGCTTCTATTGTTTTTTAGTTACCAATGGTATTTGTAAAAAGGTTACATTAAAAATACAATAAGTATTTTCTTAGCGATTTGGTTTTAAACTTTTTTTCTTGAGTTAAACTAATCCGGCCATTCAGTAAAAGAAGTTCCAAAATTGATTTTACGGCTAAATTGTGCTTTTTAAGTATATGTAATAGTATGTTTCAATTCCTGTGATACACTTTATAAATATTACATACTGACATGCCTATATTTAGAATTAGATGATTTAGAATGAAAGTATTTAAAATAATTATAACCTTAATACAGTAGACTCCCTCTTAACCGGCCACCTTTTAACCGGTTTCCGCTTGAACCGGCCTACCCTGACACAAAATAACATCTTTTTAACCGGCCATTTTTTTATCTCAACATCGCTTTAACCGGCCGTGTTTCGCCAGAAACGTAGTTTTCTTATCTAATGTATCATTCAATTCAACTTTATTTCATATTGACGTTCTCAAACCATTTAAAATGTAACGTCCTGGATGGAAGTGAATGCCACCGGAAGTCAATGCGTTTGGACCTACTATCCAGTAGACCACAATAAAGAAACGGATTATTATTAGTGTAGGTTTGTTGTGGATTTCATGGGCGGTGGATGTTAGCTGTAAATCATATACGTAATGTATTTGAGGTTGTTTTTCAAGTAATAATTATATTTAGGCCATATAAAATTGTGGATTGGCGTTCTTAAATGAACATCGGTTTAACCGGCCAATTCATTATCCGGCCGCGGCCTGGTTCCGAGGTGGCCGGTTAAGAGGGAGTCTACTGTAACTAGGAAAGGCGTATCCAAGTGAAATTTAATGGTGCGAGGACAGATTATGAATCTGCTAGTCATGCCACACTCTAGAAGAGCCACCTGGAGGCTCAATAATTGTTGTGGTTACCAAAGGTAGTCCCACGTCAGGGTCGTGCATAATTTCACTGAGTTAATTTCGGCAGTATTACAGGGATACCTGCCAAGAACCAGTTGGGGCCGGTTTCTCAAAGCAAGTATAAACCAAGACTCAAGTTTAAACCAAAATTGTCCATAACCATTATTGAATTAAACCAAGTATAAGTTAAACTTGTACGTGTCATCTTATTATATTTAGACTTCAACCTCTTAGCCTAAATTTGATTAATGATATGCAGTAAAACCGGTAATTATTTATGCAACACCACTCTTAAGTAAATAATTAGTTTTTGAAGTAAAGCCTGAGAATTTATTTTTACTCTTTTTAAAGATATTTTATGAATAAATTGGACTTTTTAGTTAAAAATAATTTAAAACATTTTTTTACAAAAAATTTAGTTGTTGAAAATTGAATTAGGCCTACTTTAATTGACATTATTGACATATTGATTATTTTAAAAATAGAGTACTTAATGTTGATAGTCTGCAATTGTTTCAATTAAGTGGAATGTAAATTATTCATAAACAATTACTCTAGTTGTTAAAACCATAAAAAGGCCTCAATTAACTCACAATTTGTATGTTATCCTCGTTATAGTGTATTAAAAGCAAAAAGACTAGTTGAGATTTCATAATAAATTCATCAACCAATTGGATTGAGCAGGCTGGAACAGGCGAAAGGGGAATAACTTTAATTGTAAAATTCAAATAAGAGAATTATTTTATGAAAGTAAAGTTTAAAAACTGTAAAAAGAGTGGTTAAGACTCCTAGTGTTATTTCTTGAACTATGGTTGAAAATTGAGAGTTGAACTATTGAATCCGATCTTGATGATATATTCAGATTAGTTTGAATATCGTTGCTGATGAGTAACATGATGATTCTAATGACCACATCTTCGATGACGCTACAAAGCCATTTTATTTTGATGACGTTTCAAGTTCTTTTCCTCGTTGCGCCGTTCTGGTTTGGAACTTGCCCAAAACGCGTTTATGAACCCACGTTGAACCCGATTCACTCTTCCAGCCAAGCTTTTGTAAAGGTTGCTCAAACGTTGTCAAGGAAAGGTTGGTCGAACGACGCGCGTTTGGCGGTGACTCAACGACGTATCATCTCCTTGTCAGTCCGGCGGAAATCCCACGGCAAGTCATAACACGGCTTCTCGCGGAAAACTGCGTCGGAAGCGTACGATTGAAGTTGATTTTTTACGGGAACGAATTGACGGACTTGTGCAATACGATTGTTTTTTTCATGAGTTCAGATCGGAATGCGTAGATGCACACGGCCCCGTAGTTTGCGTCAAAGAGAAAATATTGTGCTCAGTTGTTGAAAACTGATCAGTTCTTCCGTCAAAAAGTAGATAAGAGAAATAATTAAGTCCTTGCAACGTCACCAAATGCAATAGTCAACTAAAAGATAATGTCATTGTGAGAGGTTATTTGATGGTTTTATCAGTTCGAGAGGACAAAAACGACTTGATTAGAATCAGTGATTCAGAACTGTAGATGAGTCTCCAGAATTGACGTCAGAGCTAGGAGATGTGCGATTTATTTTTTTCTTATCTCAAAATATTCTCCTTCCGTTTTCCTATTGCTTGTCAACCGTAGGTTATTTTTTATATTATTGTTTTTAATTAATATTATTTTTTGTTTTGTCTATGAAGAAATATTTTATTTCGCAGCTCATAAAAGATCAATGTTAGTTTTGAAAATCGTTTAGCGCGAACTTCAGGTGGAACCACTGTTTCCATTGTTGTTTTTACTTTTATTTCAATATTCTTCTGCAAATTAATTGTTTTATCTTCCTCTTAAAGCCGCGTCCACACTGGCCAAACAGTGTTCTGCCGAACATTGATTTTTATATTTATTTCCAATGTAAATGATATTATCACCAATTGCCGGTTAGAAATATTTGATGGGTTTTTGTGTTTGCCGCGGCTTAAATCTCTCTTAATTATTGTCCTTCCTTTCGATGAAATATACTGTAAGTTCGGCGTAAATTATTGTTTACTCTTGCTCAAGATATTTTTATACTTCGATTGAGGGCGAATATTGCAGTACAGTACAGTGATTTGATCTTTTGACATGTGAACCTTCCAACTGTCGTTAGGTTGAGTGCGACATCCATCGCGTGGAATAGCTCTCTCCGCCCTCAGGTCGTCTAAGCCTCTACAGTCTATGTTCGGTGTTGTCCGCAGCCCCTCGCATATCTGTCCATTGTCCCGGGGCTGGCCGCACCGACGGCACGACCCCGCTTCCTGGAAGTCCTAATCCCTCCCTGGCTCGGCCCTGCCTTCCCTCGCCAGTGGGGAGGGTTTCCCCGATCCAGCAGGGCTTCCCGGCACGAAAATAACACCGTTCCGTTCCACCCTGACCGACGCGGGGGAATGCCCGTATTAGCGTACCTACGGGTTATACAATTCGGAGATATAAATTTAAGTTTTAATACATAGTTGATATTTTGTTCAAACGTTATTTGTCTACTACCGATAGACTGCACTAAGTTTTCAGTTCACAAAAATCATAAAAACTGCGAGAGAAATGCCCACATTACAGCAGACCTGCGCACTCTGAAATTCCAAAAAGCGATTTATTGTTTTCCCGTTTTGGATGTTCCGAGTTTGTATAGGTTTGTGCATGGCGAATCGTAAAAATGGTTTTACAATAATAAATTGTACCTCTATTTCTTGAAAATGGAAATAAGTAGGATTTTTCAATCGTGGCGTTGTGTGCAAGAATGTTGTCAATGTAGATTTTATGCGCATATAAATTCATTTGTTTCTAGTTAAGATTTTACATTCGCGGAACCATTCAAGAATCTACCGAGTAGACTGTCTTGTATTGCCTCAGAATCCACCCCACAGCACCCCGCCACTCGACACAAAGGCGCTACAGCCTCGGCCCACGGGATTCCCATCGACGCGACGGCCACTATACTGTGGCTGTGTGGCTGCAAGGTCGAGCGATACAGGCGTGCGTCGGAGCGCCGGGTCATGACGCCGCCGACCTCACAAACGCAAACGTTTACGAAACCAAACCAATGGGAAAGGTTTCCGATAAGATTTATGTTGGCAATATTTTGGTAAAAATCTTGCTTACGCATAACTGCCGGTGGAAAAGTACTTGATAGTCTCTAAGCCCTGTATTTGGTGGGGTGTCTGCATCATGCGACATTTTCAATACCGTTTTTGCGAATTAAAATGCGTTGTAAATCATTACAGACAACTGATTTGGCAAAAGTTAATCGCCATTTTTTACTACTTTTTTAACACTCAGTAAATAGTTTCCTTATTATTTTAAATGTTCAATTTATATGGACGTTACAGTCACGAAAGAATTGTTTGCTTTTTCAAACTGTTTTTACATAGAAAATAAAATTGAGATAAGTTTTCAAAACACGAGATATCACACTTGTGTGACTTTTCAGCCCTGTAAAACTCCTAAACATGCCTCATACCGTCCATATTCGGACGGTATTTGTTATGTTTAAAAAATGTATCCTTATTGGTAAATGTTAACATGAAACCTGTTCCCACATAGATGGTAGTGAACAGTTAAAATATTGTACCTGTAAAAATATATCTTAAAAGTAAGGAACATTGAAAAAGGCTACTGTATATATTTTTATGATAACGTCTCATCTTGTTCTCACGCACGGGCTACATATAGCCTATGTGAGATGTATTTCTTAAGTTAGCCATTCTCATTCTGTTATGTTAGTATTAAGAAATCTTTTACCAATGGCCCACGTTACATTGTATTAACATGTTTTTTTTTTCGAAATAAAGCTGTTTTTGATTTGATTTGTATTTGTCAACAGCACTGGAAATTATATTCCCACACTTTTAAAATGTTGATGTGGGGTTCGGCTTAGCTGCGAAATCTGGAAAGGACAAACGAAATACTTGCACCACCTTTCAATTGTATAAATTTCAACTCAACTCCAGCTTGATGGGGGGTCCCCTTTTCCGGTTCTCTCAATTAAGTTCAGAACTCAAGTTATCAGTTTTAAGATGTGCTAAAAGATGGATGACATAAGCCGGAAATGTAGACTATCAATGGTTGTCGATGATCTACTTGGAGAGTCCGCTTATCAGTAATTTTTTACCTCAACCGTGACTGTCAATCCGTGTGAAAAGCCGTGTGAACAGTATTGACACAATTAATGTGAGAGTCATTGGCGTCCTCGTCGGTGTCACATAAACAAAATGAGGAAAAATGCCTCGAATAATGGTTTTACTCGGGTTTTCGCCGAACACAATCTTATACGGTCTTCCCAAATTGAATTGATTCTGTTTATCTCGCAAAGCTAACAGACGTAACTCTCGTTTACTTTGAAGAAGCTATGATTTTTTTTAGGAGTGACAGTGGAATTTTACTGAAACAGCGAAAACTGTCCAAAATCGTAAAATGTACCTTTTTCTATTTGAAAAGCAATAATACAAAGTTTTTATGCTGAAATGCAGTAGAAAGGACGTTACAAATGTTCTTCGGCAAATTTATATAGTAGACATACATTATCGGCAGATCAACCTCTTTTTATTTCGCTGAAAAGCATTACCCCACTTTTAAAAATAAATTTGGCTAACATAAACACAATTTATATTATAATTCTTTTTTTTTAGTCAAGTGTAGTGTGAGTGTGAAGTAGGTACTTATATCTTCTTTAATCAATTCAGTTGACAACATAGTAATAATAAATTGCATGTCGAATTTATGTTGCTGGTGATCGAACTTTGCAATGTTAATACACGGTGAGATAAATAGTTTAGACTGTTCAAAATGAAGACATTCTCCAAAGATCATGTACACAAGTCGATCCCAAACTTTCATACCCTAATAATTTGTATTGCAGTCTAAATGTGGAGTATAAATTAACTTTCGTCAGACATTCAATCGTACTTTTCTCGTTTTCCACGTTTCCCGTCTTGTTCTTTTCTCCCAGGTTAAACCGGCATTTATTAGTACGTGTATTATTGGCACTTAAGAAATGTCGTTTTCCTATTCAGCGCCATTGTTTTGTACATTAATCCGTCGTATTTAATCTTAATCAGTTGTCATTAAGAGGGCGTTGGAGTGCCGCCATGTTGGATTTATTCCCCATAAGAGCAATGCTAAACTTGTCCCCGGCATTTGTCATATAATTTCTTTATTTTTTGTCCGATTGGTTCAGAATAGATAGCGTTTGAATCACAATTAAATTCCCCGTTCCTTTTGCGAGATCGATTCTTTGTAAATAATTTATAAAATTCTGTAGAAAATGTTTTAAAAGTAGTAAAAAACTTGCTTTGTTATTTCAAGTTAGTAAAAAACACTAATTTTTATAAAAATTTCCTCTCGCAAACAAATTGATGAACCCTTTATTTAGAGCTATAAACCATTATTTTCTGATTATAAATAAAAAAGTTATTTGACATCCCGTTTAACATTGTTCTTATGGGAGAAAAGCGGAATTTGGATTGACTCCAACGCCCTCTTAACACAGTGCCGTTTTCGACCATCTACACATTCACGGTTGGCAAAGCAATGTAATTTTTGAGAGGTCAAATATAATATCGCCCATGTTCATGGCGGTTGTTTGGTATTTTCACATCCACTCTCGCCGCGTCGCGACGCGTCGGTCCGTCGGTCGATATCCTCTGCCCGATGCCCCGGGATTCCCCTGAATGTGGCACACCGGTCGGTCCCGTGGTACTCCCTAGCCTACCTTCTTCTTGAGGTAGAGGGAGCCACTACAAGCAGAGCGAGACAGAGGCATCCTCCCGCTCCCAGACCACCGCCATTTTGTCCAGCCACTTTCGCTTTCCGTCGGACTTTCCGAAACAGCTTTCTTTGTTTCTCCCACGACTGTAACGTGGTGGATCGATGTGCCTTGGGTGGTGGGGAATTGGACGGTAACTCGTTTTTGTGGAGTTTGAACGTTAATCGTCAATTAGAATTGAGCTTGGATAGGAAAAGATTAAAAATCATTAGGGATTGTGGCAGCGATACTCAAGGAAGAGCATATTATACACTCAGTTTAGAGTATATTATTTACTTCCATTAACCAACATAACTAGAGAACAGAATAGTGGAAGAATAATACTGTAAAAGGTCCCCGATGAAAAATATATATCTTTAACTATAACTACATACTTATTTAATGCGTTAAGGTTTTTTTAGAACTTCTTTTACGATTTTCAACCTATTTCCAAGTTTTATTTGTCGTTATGGAGAGGGCTTGATCTGTAGTTGTTTTCGCAAAAAAATGATGATAATCAGTATTAAAATAAAGGCGCTATCCATAATTTAAATTCGAAATTTTCCCATCAGAATACCATTGGACTTGGTTTTAGTTTTTTTAACATCTGTACAGCTAAGTGTATCTTTGGAGATTAGAGACTGATAATCACGTTTGATTGGCAGGGTGATTTTATGTAACTAAATGTAACATTTTTAGCAATTACATGGGAGTCCTTATTAAGTCGCTCGATTTCGAGCAACACGTTTACTAGTTATATATAAACTTACATAAGGGTGGCTATTCTAACACTATACACGTGTATGTTCAGCTGTTCAAATAAAGTTAAAATTGTTTTTTCCGTAGTAGAAAACCATTGGTGACGGTGTTGCTGCAGGTTTTTGCTTAGTTGTCGTCGCATCAGATTGATTTACTGCCGGCGCTCGGCTCGTCGGCGTTCGCGGAAGGTGTACAATACAATGCAACGATGTCGGTCGGGGCCACAAGGATCGCCGCCGCGCCGATGTTTTACCGGAAGAGGAACGCTCTTGTGTTGTCGACCTCTATAACCCCCCCCCCCCCCTCCACAACATGTTGCTACACACGTTTCTTGCTTCAGTCTTCATACGTAACATTTTGTTGCTGTTTTATGCGTGCATTCTTAATAGAGACATGGGAAGTTGTAGGCCTTAACAACAGGAAGGTTTTACGATGTAGAGATTAATGCATTTACTTTGTTTGTAAGAGTAAAAAGTGCCAATTATTCCATTTAAAGGAATGATTTTTAATCGGTGGATGTAATTTGGCATTTCTTTGCACACGTATCAGGATGTTCGATTCTTTACACTACACCCTACATTATATACAAGTTCCGTATAATTCGTATAATATTATCGTATAATAAGCTCCGTATAATCCGTAGTATTTCTTAAAATTTATGTTGCGAAATGTTAGTGAACTGAAGCTAAATAGTTGTACATGGATTTACAGTTAGGGCAAATACCTTATCGAATTATCATCAATCGCACTACCGCATTAGTTTACAAACAACAATAATTCGTAGTACTGTTATAACAACACGAGCCTGATTTCCTTGTTATGTCGTTTAACAGCGTTCACTGTTGACGCGTCTGCCACCAATATTGTCCCCTCGGTTACGTGCCGTATGTTCCGGACATGAAATTATCTTCTGTACCTTTGTCCTAATGGGAGCGCCGAAGAATTTTGAAAATTATCTGAAAAATTGGGAGTTGCCTGTCAAAGTACGTAGAAACATTGGGAATTGGAACGCCGCAAATCGTGCAGACCCTTGAAATCTTGCGAACTGGGCCTTAAAAATATTAATATAGGACTTACTATACAACTTTACGTTTGGCCATTTAAACGTCGCTGTAACGGTTTATAACCCAAATATTATTTGGCGAATAAAGAATAATTCCATATACTTTATGAACTGCTGAAAGAAACTCGACTAGCTGAAAATTGCATTACAATGAGTTGAAAACTTATTTCTATGACTCGTCTACGATTGTCTACACGCATAACGGAACCTCTCCAGAACGGTTAAAAACTGTTATAGATAGATAATAGATTTAGTTATCGTTTACGTTACACGTATAATAAAGCACTATGAATCGGGTAATTTCATATAATTCATTTACTTTGAACCATGGACATCATTCTGATGCTGGAATTTCAGTTGAAATGATAAGTTTTAAGTCTTGCACCGCATTCTGATGCTGGAAATCTGGATGTTATAGTTGAAGCGATAAGTTTTAGAATAATGTTTTACAGGTTCCGACTGTGAATAGGCCTAAATAATAGACTTTTTGCATGTCGACGCCATTATATGTTGGATTTCGAAAGGACAATGTTTAACTTGCACCCTCCATCTGTAATATAATTTCTTAATTTTTGTGCCATTTGTCTCGAATAAATAATATTTGAATGCCAATTGAATTTTTTGTTCCGCTAACCATACCGGTCTTGATGAATCCTCTATTTATAAAGCATAATTTTATGATGACAAATTAAGGTGTTGTGTTTCCCGTTCAACATTGCTCATATGGGGACTGGGGAGTAAACGAAAACGGTTCGAAAATAATGGACTGAAATTGCTTTATTTTAGAAAGTGAAGATAATATTCATGAAAATGGTTGTTCATTTAATGTAAATAGTGATTTTAAAAAAATCGGCTCAGGGAATCGGTGTTACTAAACAAACGGTATTTATTTTATGAGCACCTGTAGGGAAAAGTTTAACGCTGCTATTACGATAAATAATCCAACATGGCGGCACTGTAACACTCTAAAACACCCGGCCCTCCCGAATCCACTACACGTGTGTTTGCTGCGGGTTTCCCGAGGTGAAATTGGCCGGGCTTTCTAAGCGAGCGCAGCTTTCCCACCGGGATTCCCTCGCAGGCCCGGTCGCTAACGACTCGACGGTCCTCGGTCGCCGCCGCCGCCGCGTTGTTTGTGGCCCGCCTCGGCCCAACCGTCGCGATAATGAATGTTTATCCGTAGCGCCCCCAGCATGCGGGATCCCTGCGCGATAACGCCGAGGAAAGTCGACATTTCACCCCGTTCCAGGAGTTTGCCGTGTTAGTCCGCGGATAAACGGTAGAAGAGTTATAGAAGATTGCAAGCAAAACAACACGGTGTCGGTGAATAAGCCTCTGAATCACTAATATGAGCAATTACGGTAATTAAAGATTTATAATACCTGGAAGTGATCCTGGTTTGATCGTATATGCTACAAAACAATCAAAGGCGTTTGACAAAAATTCACCTGTCAGCTGTTGAACATAATACTATCTAGATGCAGTGGAAAACCAACTCAACTTGTTATATTGTGCCTGAATTTACAGTTTATAATCTATATATTAATTAGGCAAGCATGTTTCATTTCCTTCTTTTTTCTCAGCTCCTGTGCATCATAGGAGAAATCCGCGCATAACGTTAAAAGGCATAGGTAGTCCTGTAGATGAGCAGAATCACATTCTAATTCACATCGGACAACAGGGATACGAACCACAGGCTTTAAAAGTGCCTATGTTAATCTTATGAAGAAAAGAGAGTTGATTGATTCATTAGAAAGCTGTTAGTTGTAAAACAACTGCTAGAAAAACAGGAAGAACATAGCTATAAAACGTTTTTAAACTTCTTTGATCCAGATCAACTGAAATTTTGGTCGAATTTCGATCAGGAGGCGATCTCTAGTCTATATATTAATAGGCAAGCATGTTTCATTTCCTCCTTTTTTCTCAGCTTGTGAACATAGTATGAGAAAACCGTGCATACCCTTAGAAAGGTAGTGTCCTGTAGATGAGTAGAATCGCATTCTAATGCACTCGGCCCTTGGGGCTACGGTATACAGGCTTTCAAAGTTTCAATGTTAATATTATGGAAGAAGTGTAATTGTCTGAATCATAAGACTGCTGATGTGTAACAACAAATGCTAGCAAAGCAGGAATAACAGATTTTTAAGCTATATAAAAAATATTTAAAAACTAATTGGCTAAGATGAACTGAATCTCTCAGGTCAAATTTCAACTAGTGGGCGATTTTCTAGTACTGTCAGAATACTTATATTTGAACTTAATTAACTAGCAAACATATGTTTTGAAATATGGTCATGGTTGCCTGAAATTAAAATTCCTTGTTTCTCCATCAGCGTATCCTTTATGTAAAAAATCTTACATCACCGAAGAAAAGACACAATTTGCTCACAAATTAATGCAATACAAATTGTAAGTTCAGGTGTTTATAGGTCTATGTTTGGGACCAGCATTGGTACCAACTGGATTCTTGGTACCTTTTTGGTGGAAAGATTGAATCAAAGAGTCGTGTATGTCAATAATTAGATTAAAACAATTACAATCTGTAGCAGGCTGTGATAGAACAAATATTTGCAATGACCATTTTCGTTTTGTTTGTAGGAACACATACCGTACCATTGTATGTCTGATGTTTCAGTGAATTTTCTTTATTGAAACTTTTACTTCAGTAATCCAAACGCATGTAAACTTGGTATAGTATTTGAGACCTGAACAGAAGTTTAAGCAAGTTCATAAAAAAAAATTTGTTAATAGCAATGAAATACATGACTACAAGAAAGGACGGTTAAAAAGCTTTGAAAGCAAGTTTAATTTTTAACGAGAGTACTTGTAGATTTGATATTGCACAACCTACATGACTTGTGGAAACATTCATCCAAGGAACTCTTAAACAATTTGGAAAATTTTTGTTATATACGCTTTCCATTTACGCCTGCTAGTGAGAAGCCAAAAAAGATTTTAAATACCTGGCAAGAAAAAAATACTATACATTTATCACATTGGTATCTTTAAGAGTTTGAAGTTCTTCACCCATTCAGGCTTAAGTTTTGTGCAAAATCAATACAGTAAAATGTATTATAGTCTCTTCAACGGTCTTGACTAATTACCCATAGTAATGGCAATAGAATTATTATATAAAAATGTACACGTTTTGTAGCTGATATCAATTTTAGAGTTCAACAAGGTAGATTTCATATTGCACAATCAACAGTGCCGACCAACCACTTGAACGTGGTATTCCCCAACAGTTTTCAGTTTATGCAACTGTTTTTACAACTTTTAAAGCACTCTCATGTCCTATCTTAAATAGCATTTATGGTGATTGGATACTGATAATATCTTGATCATGTGAGCGTCTCGATCGGTGGACGTTGATTCCAACAGTTAATGAAATGTTAATAACTTGCCAGTAATATTCTGAAACGTTTGAAAAATACAAATTAATGTGTTTGAAATGTTATATTAATTTTAGTGTTTGTTTTCAGGCCAGACATGTGTGCACCTTGCAGCTTTAAATGGCAACATCGAGATTTTGCGTTACCTGGTGTGGTTCGGAGCCGATATTAACGCCAAGGTAACTTTCAATTTATCATTCCATTGTGATTTTAAAATATTTCAACACTTTGGTATTTTGCTGTGCATGAAATATTAACAACACCAGTTGTTGCTGAAGAAACTGTTTACAGAAGAAACTGTTTACATACTGAAAATGAGTTATATGGCGCGAGTGGCAAGATACACAAAGATTCGTTTACATGCTCTTGTTTTGGTTAAATAAATTAATAGTGCAGCCGTATTACTTTGATTAGTGCTTGTTTTGTTTATAAATTGAATTTCTTAAAAGTTGGATTATAAAACAATTTTAAATAAAGCCTGCCATTTTCATAAATTGATAACAAAGCATACCATTCTTCCTTTGCAAAGTTGTTTTTTTAAAGAGAAGTCACTACACCGAAAGAAAGTCAGAAAAAGTACATAATTTTGCTATACTACACCAATAGATTCAATATGAGAAGGGGATGCTAGGGTGGTGAATTAAAAATTGTATTATTAAAACCCCATCTATACAGCAATCCTTTTATTCAGCAGTCTTTAAATTTAAAGGATAAATCAAGAAAAGAGGCAGCCATAAAAAGCTGCATATTCGTGTTTGTTTTTGGTCTTGCATGCTAGTAAAATATAAGTGATGCAAGTGTGACAAAGTTTAGTATATCAATAAGATGCATTCCTTTCGGAGTCTTCTCACCCCTGTAAAAATACTAAAAATCTGACTTGGTATTCCTCTGTTTCGGACAGTATTCTTGGATAGGCCTGTTTATCGTAATAAAGGTTTTTCTTGCAGATAAATGTTGGATCCATTGCCTTTGTAGCTGATATATCAGTGAAAATAAATTGTATGTATTAAAAAATGATAAAAGAAAGTAAAATTTAGTTACTTGATAACGTCATTGATACTTATATTTTCAAATATTAAAGGAATAATAGCTGTAATATAACTATTCAACTAAATCAGGGTGTCTACTGGTCACTGAAGTCACAAAAAGTCACTTATTTATCCTTCAAATCGCAGATTTTTTTGTATAAATTAAGGAAATAATGCGATTGTGAGCAAAGGTTTTGCAACTTAAGCAATTTCACCCCAAAATTTTCTAAATAAACCAGGTAAAAGTCACCGATTTTCAACTTTTTTCACCCCAAAAGTCGATGATTTTTGTATCTACTTGGCAGTAGACACCCTGTAATTATTATCAATTTTCTAGAAAATGCGTTGAAAAACGGTGTCCGAAACACAGGATATAAAATACCTTTTGCCCAAAATCAGCATGACTAACATAACCTACTGCACTTCTAGCTCTAAGGTTAAGAACACTTTTAAACACGATCGGTAACAAACTTGTTAAAGTTCCTTTCTTGTCTCATTTGATCAAATCCTCGTTGAACTCATGACCCACTTGTGTCGGCAGGAGTGGAAGGGAGGCCAGACTTGCCTGCACCTGGCGGTGGAGAGGCGGGACTTGCCGTTGTGTCGCTATCTGGTGGCCGAGGCCAGGATTGACGCGGAGAGGCTGAGCTACGCGGGCCACACGGCGTACCAGGCGGCGTGTCACGGCAGCTGGGACTCGGCGATAGCAGCTGCGCTCGGCGAGTTCGGTGTCGACACGTACCTCAGCAGCGACGACGATGACAGCGATGACGATGTGAGTGGCTTTTAGAGGAGAACAATTATTTTTCCCCACTTGTTATGAGAAGTTAAAATTAAATTCTTGTAAGGAAGGAGTAAACTTTTATTCCGTCTCCCAAGGAAGATCCATGTAAATAATGATAACCTGGCCATACAGTCCAGTGAAATCTGGCAATGCTGTTGCTACACCAACTGACATTAATGTTAGTATTACAGTACACTCTCGTTCATCGGACTCGGCGACATCGGAACTCCGCTTCATCGGAACTGAAAATCCGGATACTGTATAAATAATTTTTTTTCCTACGAAATAAATAATTTTTCCCTTTTAGCGCCTTCAATTTTTATTTGTTCTATCCGCACAACAGTGAAGTATCACATTTTGCATCAAACGTCATCAGGCGTTTTCTATAATCTGTACACATCGATGTGATTTACGAGGCCGTGGAGTATTCGCACAAAAATAGAAAGAGGAAGGGGGCAGGAAGTGAACTTCCGTTTCGACTGCTTCCCAAACTGTCATTCAGTCTGTCTCGCGTCGCGACCTCGCGACTGCACCTGTGTTTCGTGGAAGTCAGTTGCCTGCTGGAATATGAGTAGAATATGAATATAGAATATGAGAATAACGATTTTGGATCTTTATTTCCTGCGTTGTTTTTATTCCTATAGGTTCATTGTTGCCATGTTCAAAGTTTGAGTGCCTTATTTTTATAAAATCTCTTCTGTTATCTTAAAAACAAGAGTGAATACAATCACGATAGGTCACCGTATGGGCGGAAGTGATGACTCACAACGGACTCCGCTTCATCGGAATTTTTTGACATCCGAACCGGCCGTCCGCCACATTAGTTCCGATGAACAAGAGTGTACTGTATAAACTGGCAAAGTTGATGTTCCTGATTTTTCAAGTTGCATAACCACGCTTATCAATTCTTTCTTTAATTTTATAGAGGATTTTTTAGTGAGGGAAAAATGTTGTGTGTATTTCAAGAGTCAAGTTCAATATTTTTCCTCACAGAAACTTTTGGCGCCATAGCTATAGTTTTAATAGATATCTCGAACAGAAACCTAGAACTTGAATTAGGATTTAGATAGGTGTTTTTGTCCCAGTGTGAAAAACGGTAGGGATCATCACAAGTAATTAGGTGGTGAATTTTGCTTCTAGAGTGCTAAAATGTATTATGTTGTAAAATGACGAGAGGGGACCAATCTACTTTGTTGAACAGTTAAAATTCGATATAATTAGAATTCAATGCTGTGTTACATTAGACTATAATTTTCCTGTGTGTTTCAGATGTCGGAAGACAGTTTCACTGGTGGATTCCGAGTGAACGGTGGGGGTTTGGTGAATGTCGGGGCCTGATCCGTCTTTGCCCCGCCGCTGATCCATTAAAGAACCATTCCTCTCTTGTCCGGTAGCGCTTGTCGACCATCGCGGCTCGCGGTTAGTTCTTCTTCCCTTCGAATGACAGAGTCTCTACAAGTAGACAGATCGTTGTATCAGCTTGAAGTATTACTCTGTACAAATGAATCAGTGTTGTCAACCGACATTATTGTTGAGATGGAAGAGGTTGAAGTAATTCATTCTTCAAGAATCTGTATTTAGCTTTTAGAAAAGTCTTGGTAAGGTTGATGTAAAAAGATTCATTGTGATTTGTTATCGTAATTTTTTGTACCATAGTTTTTTTTAGCTTGAGTATGATCAGTAACGTGCATTAGTTGTTTCATGAATGTAAACATTTGTAATTTGTTTAGATTTTAAATATTTTTAAATCAGTCTTTTTTTTGTTATTGTGTCAGTGTAGGAACTTGTGGTAAATTCTTTTAGAATGTATGTTTTATTAAAAATGAAGTTTTAATACTCTCTTTCTGTATGATTGATCCAACAAGTGTGGAGAGAAGATTTGATACAGTCTGGAAAAAAGTTCTGGGTATTAGCCAAAGGTTAATTCTAGTTGAACTGATAATTGAGTCAATGTGAAAAGATAAAAGAGTTCTCTTTCCACATTCGTTGATTTTTTTCTCTTCGCCTCTAACTTACATGTAAAATTTTTTAACATTTTCGTGCTTGCATTGTTTTGAAATTGAAACCTCAGCTCACCCCAAGTTTTTTACCAAATGATACTGCAACGAAATGCCATAGTTATATTTGATTGTTCTTTCATTTTAATAATTAAGGATCTTTTGTAAAAATATGTACAATTTTGTAAATACTTTAGTACACTGCCCTTTTAAATGTAGTATTTTTTATGGTTATAAATTGATATTTGTGTTTTTAATGCAAAAAATCATATTAATAATAAATGAAGGATAAATCAATTGCATGGATGTTTTAGCCAAGCTGTTAAACTTTATTCATGTATTGCATCATTACATTAATAATACAATCTATACTGTCAAGAATGATACCTGTAATCAGATATAAGCCCACTGGTTATTCTAGTTGTAATTTTAACTTTTACTGATATGATTTGTGTCATGATCGCTTTCAAATGTTGCACCCAACTATTTTTTATCTTTTTGTTTTGCATCGTTCAAAATTTTAAATTGTGTATTTTCTTACAATTTTTTTCTTGTTTGTTTTTATAATTGTTATAATGCCTGAAATAAGTTAATTCTTTTCACTTTCGGAATTAAAAGGAATGTCGGAAGAAATGGTTTAATGATATGTACCTGAATCTTGTTTAGAGTTCCCTTCTAACAGAGTGAATCTTGTTCGACAGGTCAGCCTCTAAGGGATGGTTACCGATTTAGATTTAACCAGCTTATTTATTTAGAATGATTATAAATTTAGGCTATGCGGTATACTTGTTAACAATACTATTTAAAAGACAGAATTAATTTTCTCTTATGTTGTACATACTGTATCTTATTTTGTATTTACATTTAACTGAACACTTTTGCAACTTATCGTGTTTTGCAGGTTGGAACTGACCTCTAGTCTTTTTGACAAGATGATGGGTATTTATTTAACTTTATGATTTGTCGGATACAAGTTGCAAATTCCTATGTGTTCTGTAACATCTATTCAGTTTTAGTTTGTTCCAGTTTTAATTTAACAACACTATTACTACTTCAATAAAATTTGTTATACGTTAATATACTGTTTCATGCTTTACTCCCTACTATTTCATAGTAATATGTTTATTTTTAGTTCATTGCTTCTATTAAAATTTGACAATACAAAGCAAATATTTTACACCCATAAACCAGTTTGGCGCTCAAAAGGGGACTGAATCATAAATCAAATTGGCACTTTTGATTGAGTTACTAAATAATAATCTTATCTAATTGTTGAACATTAGATAGGAGCAATTTCAGGGTTTTGGCCGTCCCCTATCAAAACAGAATATTCCACTGAGGTTGATGTAAGTAAATAAAAACCAACTGAAGTTTGTGGTACTAAATGAAAAAAATTGATTATTGAAGTATTTCAATTTTGATTAATCAAAAAACTTAAGTAACTTCCATACACATTATAAAATTATGGATTTTCACTTTTGTAAAAAATACTGTTCTCATTTTCCTGAATGTTTTCTTAAGATTGCTGTAAGCACTAAATCTTCACAGTAAACTTAAAGATCTGTGCACCAACAGAGCCCGGAAGAGTCTTATCATCCTGCGTAACAGGCAATGAGACAGTTTTAACCCCAGAGCCATTAAAATACGTCCGACGCTCTGAGTCAGACGGTATTTGCGTCGCAGCCATATCAGGAGCTTCAGACCCCCACCCTTCCTTCTGGCTATTCTTGGCTCCACAGAATAAACATGTCTCGGACTTCCTTATTTAGGCAGTTTTAAAAAAGTGCATTTTTGTGTTCTTGAGGCTTACTAATCATTTTGCTTTTGTGCTCCTTTAGAACCAACAGGGATGTAACAAGAACTTAGGTAAAAGTTCTTGTGTTTTTATGTGCCAATACTGATGCTATATAGAGAACAAAAAATGCTATCTTAAGGTCCGTTTTAACTTCTATGAACATTTATTTTGAGGAAGTGTGCTAGGGACCGTCCATAAATTACGTCATCGCATTTTGGCCATTTTTGGACCCCCCTCCCTAAAATCATCCTACCATCATAATTTGTCTGACCCCCCCCCCCCCTCGGAAAAATGATGTCATTTTTAACAAACCTCCGTTTTAAGTGAAAATAATGCTTTTTAAACGTTACATGATAAACTAAAAAAAATGGACTAATCAAAACTGAATTTACCTTCAGAAATAAAGCCAAAATGACTTTCTCAATGGAAAAATAAACTATAAAACAACGCCTTAAAATAGTCTAATATATTTTATGGATAATTATTTTTTAATATTTGAGTTGTGTCAGAATTTATCATTGTTTTACTGTTAAAATTTGATATAAAACATCATATTTAAAATGACGTCATATCAAAGCCAACCCCCTCCTATTGTAGCGCCCCTATCATAGCGCCCCCTTGCACATCACCTTATCGTCATTTTCAATCTGGACCCTCCCCCCTATTTTCAGATGACGTAATTTATGGACGACCCCCTATAGATTATTTTTGGTGCTGCTGAACATTGTGTGACGTGTTATCAGGTGAGACAAACAAACTTGGAATTATGAGTTGGGTCTCTAAAAAATGTAACAAGTGGTTTATACTGTATAATATCCTGAACAGCTTCATCTGCATGTTTTAGAATATTCAGGTCAAAAGTTATAGTGACAAATAAATGTTTCGGTAACGGCAGAAGTATCATGACTCTTGACCTCATGGGAGCAAGTCTTTATCTATTAAGGCAAAAGATTACAACAAATAAAACTTAATTATTATATTGTGATTAACAAAAGGAATACTGTTATTCTTGGAGACATTATTTACAAATTAGCTGGTACAGCGGAACAATCATCCTTGGGACCAGAATTATGACCTTTGTGAAATTCAACATAACATTTAGTATTTTGGATGGATTTGAGTTATCTACATGATATCTTCCATTGTTATTAATTCTTAGGCTTATAATGTGATGTATTCAAACATCGGTTGAATTTCAATTTCAAACTTATGAACTATCATTTTATTTGAAAAATCACAGTGATGCTAGGGCTACTGCAGGATGATACATAAAAGGTAATTTTTGTCTTATCAAATAACCTATTGAACACGTTCGCTACCACAAAAAATACTGAGTACTCAGAGCCCACCGCCGCAGATCTGCGGCGGCTGGGCTCATTAAAATAGACTGCCGCAGCAAATCTGCGGCGGCAGATCATGGAAATCTGCGGTTCCATGATACTAAATATGAAATTTCTTTGGTGCGGTCTATTTTAATGGTTAGGCAGCTTAGGCACGGTCTACAGGATAGTCCGCTGCATATGTGCGGTCTGTGGCTGAAATGATCACTGACGTCACTGAAATGTTTTTACGCACATTTTTAGTTAATGTATTTTTGAAAGTAACATTTTTTTACGTATTTGAGATATCTTTACACAAATATTCATCAAATTTCATATATGACACATTGAAAAAAGTTTATTGTGTAAAAAAAAGGTATAAAGGCATTTGCATTTTGTAAACTTGTAAAACATCATAATTAAACTATGTAAATGAATTGTAAACAACTCTTTTTTAAACTAAATATTTCAATAAAATGTTTTTATGGATAAGCCAAATTTTATTTTCCGTTTTTTCAAAGTTTATGAATAAAAATAAGGTTATATTAGTGCCGACGCTAACACGCGTCACTTAGTCTCTGAGGTATAAAACGAATATATGGCGGCTGGTAGCGAACGTGTTAAAAAAAGTTCATCAAGCCTCATGATGCAAGTAAAAGGTTACACAAATATATAAAAAACACTGAATGATATGTCGAATTTCTGTGTATAGCTTGTGTACACAAGAGCTAAGTGAATGTTCATTGGTATTTACTGTGTTTCGCTGGAGTTCGGGAGCACGAATGACTAGATGTGGTTACACCGGAATGAACAATTGTCTTCTATGAAACATCATTCTCTAGAGCTTCATCAACACGACAAAGGCAAGTGCAATGAGGAGGAAATAGTATGTTTGGTAGGAAAATTTTATCCTATGAGAAATATTTTGTGACCAATATTCCATAAGACCGTTTAATCAAATAACAATAGAAATGTAATTTGTAGACAGCAGTATTGGTGATAGGACTAGACTGGGGTGACTCAATGTGGTCACACCAGGCGAGCAACGCATTCGAGTGAACACACAAATTATTTTTTCTTTTTAATCTATATAAATTATCTTCCTAAAAGATACCAATGGAGAATTAATTTTTTTGCTGATGATACAACAGCAATTATAAAAAAAAATTAGAGCAAAGTAAAACTTACAGTATCCCTTACGGAAGCTATGGAAGATATGGAAATTGGTTTACAATTAATGGTTTGAAACTTAACGTTAATAAAACTGAGGTAAAAAATTTTAAGCTTGAAATGAAAATGAATCAATTAACTTTCCTAATTTAGTTAAGCTTCATACATTTTTAGGTGTTCATCTTGATGAGAATATAAATTGTAAGGTACATTTAGACTTTGTTCATAAGAAATAAGATCAATTACATTTGTATTTGCCCACTTAAGGGATTGCATTCTTTTTGATACCTCAAAACAACTTATTTTGCATATGTAGAATCCATTTTGAGGTATGGTTTGATTCTAGGGGGGCTAGCAATGGATATAAAGACTGTTTTAGGCTATGAAAAAGATTTTTTCGGATTATGACTGATTCCCACCCAAAACTCTTTTCCAAAATAAAAAAATCAAATGCTTACAGGATTGTATGTATATGAGGTATTGAACTGTATACAAAATGTAAAAATAATCATCCAGACACATTAAAATTTATTCATAACTACAGTACTAGGAATGAAACCTTATTCAGATTACCAAAACACGAATAACGCTCTATGAAAAACGTCCTTCGGATGCTGGGTTAAAAACAAATAATGAACTGCCAGTGTATTACAAAAATATGAACACAAATCAACTCAAGAAAAAAATAAAGAATGATCTCCTTAATTGGACTCTCTACACTCTACAGTCCTGAGTAGTACTAAGTAATCCTTTGAGATAGTACTCTATTTTAATTTTTCAGAATAATTTCTAAACAGGTGCCACTTTACAAGACATGGCCTGCATTTTAATCAAAGTGGAAAAAACAAACTGGTCGAACTAATTTTAAATATATTGGAAAAGCTATCAGTAATAAAAAAATTAAAGACCACCCCAAAAAGAAATACTTATGATTATATGGAACTCTTGAATACCAACATAGAAGTTTTGGACGTACACATGGTTCAAATGATAAAAGATTTTAAGAATAACAAAAATACAGTAGACTCCCTTTTAACCGGCCACCTTTTAACCGGTCTCCGCTTTAACCGGCCTACCCTGACACAAAAATAACATCTTTTTAACCGGCCATTTTTTATCTCAACATCGCTTTAACCGGCCGTGTTTTGCCGGAAATGCAGTTTTCTTAATTACTGTATCATTCAATTAAAAAGTGATTTCATATTGACGTTCTCAAAACAGTTAAAATGCAACGTCCTGAACGGAAGTGAATGCCATCTGGGAAGTCAATGCGTTTGAACCTACTATTCAGAACACCACAATAAAGAAACGAATTAGGCCATTATTAGTTTAGGTTTGATGTGGATTTCATGTGTATCGGATGTTAGCTATAAATCATATACAGTAATGTATTTAAAGTTGGTTTTCAAGTTATAATTATATAGGCCATATAAAATTGTAGGTTGGCAATCTTAAATGAACATCGGTTTAACTGGCCAATTCATTATCCGGCCGCGGCCTGGTCCCGAGGTGGCCGGATAAGAGGGAGTCTACTGTACAGCCTTTTCTCACACCATATCAGCAGATCTCCATGATCCCAGGCACATGTCAGCGGGTGTGGCAGTAAAGTTCCGGCAGCAGTTTGGCAGACCCTCAACAACTGATTGTCTCTCAAAGCACCTGGCCTTCCAACAAGTTGATTGAGGTGCTGGTGTCTACAGCTTAATTACTAAGCCGAGGTACTTTACTAAACCTAGTAAGCCTGACTATGACACGGCATTTCACAAGTTTATTGAGGATTTTAAGAAAAAAGGATACCAATAGCTGGTGTGCTCAGCAATGGGCTGTGTAAGGGATAAGGTACCAGTTAAGTATTTTGCAAACCGAATTTTAGAATTCCAAAGAATTACCAAATCTAAAATCAAAATAATTGTTTACGATCAAAAAAGCTACAGGGTCTTAAATAATGGCCTGAGCCATAGTGAATTCAAGAACAGATTGAAATATTTAATCTCAAGTAAAAATATTTCACCAATTGTCTCAGCCATAAATAAAAATCAACCAAATAAACCCACTGACATTAGCAGCACAACTGTAACCAACCCGACAGCTCCAGAACCACAACCAAACAATGATGATGCAAACAACTCCTTGAGCAGTGTAACTACGCAGACCAACCGACTGCAGTCCCTGAGGGAATACCCACCACTAGCTACAACATCTCAAGCCAGTCAGTGTAATGTGTCCAGTGCTTCAAGTGAAGGCTTTGTGCCAAACAAATTAGATTCAGTGCAGTTAACCAATAGTTCACCTCTATTAGCTGATTGCACTCAAAATTTTCCTTTAACACCTGCAGAAACAATAACTTAAGAGGTCAGATACAGACTTCAATGCCAGTCCCTAAATTGCCTTGTAAAATAAAAATTCTTCAACATAATATTCAAAATTTAATTAGTCGCATAGGTCCTTTAGAAATA
The DNA here is from genome assembly GCA_030545055.2 of Neoaliturus tenellus. Taxonomy (NCBI): domain Eukaryota; kingdom Metazoa; phylum Arthropoda; class Insecta; order Hemiptera; family Cicadellidae; genus Neoaliturus; species Neoaliturus tenellus. Next base: position 52,832,766 of record CM061537.1, on the reverse strand, counting down.
ACACTATCCGAAATAGACCCTATGATTGTAGTTCTTTCTGAGCACAACTTGAAAGACTATGAAATAAACTTTTTCCAAATTTAAAGTAAATGCTTTTTACTGCAGAAATTCTTGCACCAGAGGGGGTGTTATGATCCTGTCCAAATAATGTTGAGTGCACGCAGCTATTTAAAACCTCTGATTTGTGTGAGGATAAAGTGTTTGAATTCTGTTGTGCCAAATATGTCTTTAATTCTCTTAATATAGTAGTAATAGGTATATATCGCTCTCCTAGTTCCAATGTTTATGACTTTATAAACAAACTCAATGTCTTAATTTTTAAGGTTACAAAAAAATACAAAAATATCATTATTACAGGTGATTTTAATATTAATGTTTTAAATAATACTAATGACGTAAAAGATTTCAAAATTTTATTAAAAAGTCATGGCATTAGATACCTGATTGATTTCCCAACTAGGGTTTGTGACAGCACTGCGACTGGTATTGATAATTTTCTCACTAATATGCTGGACAATTTGTTAAGAGTTGAAGGTTTAATCACAGTTTTGTCCGACCATGATGCCCAGTTATTAGAAATCTGCAGTCCAGAAAGTAATTTAGCTATTGTAAGATGCACGAAAATAGTCCGATGGAAATTTTAACAGCTGTGTCCCCCCTCACCCCCTCTCGCCCTGCAATGTTGTCATTTGTGGTTATGTTTACCATATGTAATACAGTAAAACAGTGTGTTTAAGAATAAATTTGGCAACAATGTATAGACTCTCATCGGACTATTTTCGTGAATCCTACTATAAGAAAAGTAACACTTTTTAACAGAGAAAATATAATAATAGCAACAAAACAAACTTTTTACGAATGATTTCAAATGAAAACTGGATTAATGTATATAATTCTAAAGTAGAGGAAAAGTTTGATTCTTTTTTTAATACATTTTATTATTATTTTGACCTGTGCTTTCCTAAAGTTAAATGTAGAGAGTATATAGTGACAGTAATAACTGGATTACATCTGATTTGATTAACGCCAAATCTGAACTTGTTGCTCTGACTGAGCAGTACAGAGGTAAGAAATGTAACAATCTTAAAACTTTGATAAAAAATAAAAACAAAAGACTATAAATGCAGTGTTTTAAAATCAAAGAAAGATTATTATAAGAATCTAATTTGTAATTCTAATAATATTTGCAAAGCCACTTGGAAAGTAATAAATAAAGAAGTTAAACTGAAAGAAAATACAAAACATCATAATATTAAACTAAATCAAAATGGATTACTGATTGATAATCCGCAATCAATAATTTCAGTCTTTAATAATTACTATTCTAACATGGTGGACTCTCAAATTATACCGGATTTGAAAGCGTTAACCTCCCTAGGTAACAATAACCCAAAAAATAATAAAAATGACAGTAAATTGTCCTTCTTCAAGCAAGTGACAGAAAGCGACATAAATAGCATAATAGACTCTTTCGATAATAAATATTCATCGGTTTTATGAGATACCGATGCCAATCATAAAGCTTGCAAAAGAATTCTTAAAAAACCCTTTAACACATTTAATAAATTCTTCTTTCATATCTGGTATTTTTCCCGCTCGCCTAAAATTATCAAAAATCATTCCACTCTTCAAATCAGGAGATACCCTAACTGTTTCCAATTATTGACCATTATCATTGATATCTTTCTTCTTTTTATTTTCTTTCTGATCGCTTGAATTTTTTAGTTTGATTAGAGATGGAACCTCAACACAGGCAATGCCTAAAGAGGCGCTATTTATTTCTCATGTTGAAATTCTTAATTTTAGTTATGTACATATGAAATTTCTATTAATTCAAGTTTTATTTATTATGGTTAGACTAGTAGTAGTAGATAGTTTATAGTAAATCTGGAAAGTCTACCATGAAAAATATTTTGTTTTCTGTTTTTATTTTTGGGAGATTTATTATTTCTGTAGGTATGTATGTATATGTGATATATGAAAAATAAAGAATATTCTATTCTAAAAAAAAAAAAAAAAAAAAAAAAAAAAAAAAAAATTGAGTTGTGGTAAATCAGCTAACTAATTATTTGGAAAATAACAACCTAATTGCCAGCGAGCAACATGGTTTTCGAGAACATAAATCAGTAACAAGCGCAAGCATTGAATTCATAGAATCTATTATAAACTCAGTTGATAAAGGCGAAAAAACAATCGGTATATTTATGGATTTAAGTAAAGCTTTTGATAGCATTTGTCACACTAAATTATTCAATATACTTTCAAATCTTGGCATAGAAAACAGAGCTTTGGCTTGGTTAAAATGTTATATGTCTAACAGGAGCCATTACGTTGAACTAAAACATCTTAATGATTTCAACCAATTATTAACATACCAGTCTGGTAGTAAACCATTAAAGTATGGTGTTCCACAAGGAACGATTCTAGGACCAGTATTATTTTTATGCTATGTCAATGAAGTTGCTAATCTGGCCGATTTTGGTAAAATCACATTGATTGCTGACGATATCAATATCAAGTTATCTGGAAAAAAATCAAATGAAATTGAAGTGACTGCTTTCACTCAAATTACAACTATTCAACAACATTTAGCTGAACAAAACCTTCTAATCAATCCAGTCAAAACTAAATTTGTTAATTTTTCTACCTCTCAAAGAAAAACTGAAAACAATTCATTATTAATATTTGCTTAAACAACTACTTCCTTCAAGAAGTTGATACAACTAAATTTCTTGGGATATCCGTTGATAGCCATCTTAATTAGAATTCCCATGTGACACAAGTATGTAAAAAATTGGCTTCTGGGATATTTGTTTTAAGAAAAATATCATCAGTCTGCGACATAAAAACTATGAAAACAGTTTACTTTGCTTTTGTACATAGTCACATTTCATTCGGTTTATCGGTTTATGGTAATACCTCAATTGATAATCTTAAAAAACTTTTAGTATTACAATACCCCCGTCGCAGCAGACCTGCGTACTCAGCGAATTTCCAAATTAGTAGTTTTAATTATGACCAGAAAAACCTGTCAACCAAATATCATCACAAGCTCATAAATAGAGGAATAAATGTCTACGAGGTGGCCTATGTGCAAATTGCGCATTTTATAAATCTGTATTAGTGAAACTCACCTACTCAGTACGTGAATGTTTATTATGAAGTAACAGAGATCTATTTTGTTTACTATCTGGCTTTTAAAATTCATCTGAATGTAATCAGCTGTTAAATTACAATTCACATTAAAGAACTTGCAATAAAAGTTTGTAATCATTTTAAAGCGCCCTCTAGAAATAAATCAAAGGCTAGGGGGGCGAAGCCCGAAACAATATGACCTTTATAATTGCGATTCGTCACTGCGGTATATCCTAAGCTTTAAAATGACACCTCAATCTTAAAAATCGGTTCAGTAGGTCGAGAGATAAAGGGACGTAACAGACGAAACCATTATAGAAATAAGAAGATAGATTCTCCTTATGATAAATGTAGGGAAAGAGTATGCAGGTATGCTGCCATGGGGAACACTAACAGTAGGTTTTTAGCATAAACAAATTATTTCGACCATATGAAGCCATATACTAAGTTTCATCAATATCTGTCCATTGCTAACGGAGTTTGCCTATTCTCCATATGATTAACATGGGAAAAGAGTATGCAGGTTTGCTGCCATGATAAGTACAAAAACCAAGATTTTTTTTACCACAAATGGATGAATCTCAACCAAATGAAGCTGAATGCCAAGTTTCATCCAAAAACATTGGTTAATAAGTGAAATATTAACACATCCTTATTCTCCATAAGATTAACATTGGAGCCTCAAAATACAACGTACTGTCTTTAGACTTTTTAATATCTCGGTAACCAATAGAGATAGAGCAAAGCTTCAAAATACTAAATTGTGTATTTTTTTGAGCTAAATCCAATGGTGAAAATAAAAATTTTAAATTTTTAAAAATTACATATGAAAAATGCAAAAAACCCATTTTTGGGGTACAAAACCCCCCAAAACTACCCCTTCCGATAGGTCGATATGTCTGGTTTACGAACTCATCCGAATAAACGTAGGATTACACATCTCTACCAAATTTGGTGTCGATCGGACCATTTTTACGAGAGTTATCGTGTCTAGGGACACATACATATATATATATATACATATATACATATATACATATATATATATATATATAAAAATTTTAATGACTATTATTTTTGTTCTCTGGGCACCTAAAAACGAAAAAGTTACATGGTCCCGGGCTTAGGTCTTACCATGAGACCTACGGTAATAGCTTATTCCCTATGGGAAATTCGCTAAAAAAAAGCTTTAAGAATAATGTTGAAATTAAACTGGATCGAATCCGTCAAAGAACATTTCCCAAGATTAGGGATAATGACTGTGTTTAGCTTGTACATTTTTGAATTAATATTAATTATCAAAAGAAATTCCAACTGTTCATGGCAATTGGGTTTTAATCATACTTAATACCAGACATAGGGCTGCTATTGGCTATGACATCCACAATTTAAAATTGTATGAAAAGAAACCTTCTTATGCAGGGATTAGATATTTTAGTTCACTGCCGTTAGATATAAAAATAATAACAGATTTTAATAAATTTAAAAAGAAGCTTTAACATTTTATGATTAATAAGTCTCTGTACTGCTTAGAAGAGTTTTCTCAATAAAATTATAACTTAAGTTTGCCTTGTATTTTTTGTGTAATTTAACTTGCTGCCTGTATGTATTTAACTATACCTGTATGTAACTGACAACCCTATTTATGTATATTATGACGCCATTCTGTAGATAATTATGTATAAAATGAATAAAGTATATTTTGATTTGATTTGAATGTTTTGTGCAAATACAATGTCTTATGTCTTACACAAATTTCCTTTGATATGTTTCCCTCCAAAACCGAAAGTATATGGAACAACCAAGAAAGTGAAAATGGCTGACAGGTGGTCATTCGTGCTCGAGGCACCGGTCTTCCCAAAGCTAAACTGTGAGACGCAAGCTGAAAAGGTTTTATTTAATATTATAACACTAGAACTATGTTGAATGTAGTAATTTTTGTACCGGTAGGCCTACAGTAAGTTTTTCATCAAATTACTGAATTAAGTCAGTGACTTTTCAGTCACCCTGTCCAATTACAATCTTGTCTCTGAAATATAAACTCTTTGATGCAGAGACTTGTTTGAGCAATTAATCGCCAGTAGGTGTAAACAAGTTGGAGACCGATGTTGCAAACGATGATTCACCCAGAGCATCGGGAGGATGACCAAATATGGCAATGCACAAGGGCCAAAAACAAACCGGGATTGCCGTTTGGCGGCGCAGACCACCGCGGCGCTGCCAGACGCTGATCAAAATAAAATGCTCTAAACGCAGCGCGCACCTCAGAAATGTGCGCTAAATCCGGCCTCTCCAGATTAAAATATATTGGACGAAAATAAGTACGGGATTTCCAGTCGTAAACACTTATAACTTGGCTGGTTGTTTATTTGAGACCTTTTTCGTAACTTTTTTTATTCATTGATACTTTTTTTGTCAATTTGCAATCGTTCAAAAGATTTAGTAGATACGGCTTTCTAATTAATTAATTTTAAATTAAATTGTCTTTGATATACTGTGGAGTATAATGCATTGATCAGTTACGTATTGGGGTAATAGAGGGAATTTGATATAAACTTGACTAATTAAAGCTTACCCATATTCAATAAGAATTTTATAAAAATAAGTTATATTTGTTGACCAAGTTTCTCTTGAGTTAAATTTTATCATAATCATATTAATTTTATTTTTAATTTGATTAGTGTTATCAAATTAAAAATATCGTGGCTTTACTGTTGACAGGCGCCTAATCTATTTTAAAAACTGGTTTTAGGCTTGTCGCACACTACGGCAGACCAGCTCAGACCGCTCAGGTCCGGCAGTTTTCCCACACACTACGTCCGGTCAGTCCGCTCAGCTCAGGCGTTTTTTGAGCGCCAACCTCAGTAGTCGACAGACAGCGGCATTGGCTGCATGTATGCTTTGTGTATTCTTGTTCAGTGCGATTAGTGCGATTGTGCGATGGGTTCTAGTAGTGGTGATGAAGAAACTGCTATAGTAGCATTAGCACTTACGAGAAGGCCCAAAAAACCAGGAGAAAAAGGAGGAAATTTTGGGTGCACAGTATTAATGTCGCATGGGATAGTAAGGGAGAGTATCTGTTTGTATTAGTCCAAAGTTTGACGGACACTAGGTTTAATAACAAATTGTATTCTTGGCTTCAACATAGACCTTTTTATAATATTGATGAGTTTTTAAATATCGAGATAAAAGGCTGTGATTTTACATGACTGATTTTGTTGAATTTTACAGATTTTATTGTTGTTGTGATCTCAAATTTTAACTGTTTTTTTTTTTTTTTTTTTTTTTATTGAGATGAGCCATTGTTTTTGTTTAAATATTTTATCTAATGTTGTTACCTTTGTTTCATTTGTTAATTTTGTTTAAGAATGATAAGTACAAAATAGTGGTTAGATAAATCTGTGATATTTTATTTATAAGCATTTTTTTTAACCATTCAACCTGGATTGTTTTTATTCAATTAGGCTAAAATAACTTATTTGACACAATTGGTGAATGTGACTTATGCTAAGAAGCACCGATTATATTCAACTTAGTTTTAATGACGAAGTCCATTGTAATTACAGTGTAATTATTGAACGACTAATAAATATTGTCTATTGTCTATTGTCTATTGTCTATTGTCTATCATACTCTTTTCCCAAGATTAAAAAACGACAACGTAACATTCTTTAGATATTTTCGTATGAGTTACTAACCACAGAACTGTGTACGGACCGCACGAGCTATTTCACAACACTGGTTCACTGGCCGCGGGCCGGCGTCTCGCTCCGGCAAAAATCGCTCGCTGACCGAAAAGTGCCGGAGACGGTCTGACCGGACTGAACTGAGCGGTCTGACCTGACGTAGAGTGTGGCTCTACATTTGAATACATGGCTTCCGAATTTTGCCGGAACGTTCTGACCTGATCTGCCTGAGCTGGTCTGCCGTAGTGTGCGACATGCCTTAATGTTGTACACTGCTACACTGTATGGTATAAATACAAATTCAATCAAATTCAAGAAAATTTTTCACTTTATCTATGAAAATTAATTTTAATAAAAATATGAGTTGAGCTAGCTTAGCTTATGGAATGAACATTTTAGTTCCTTTATCCATTCCCATCTGTAATGAAATTGTTTGCCCTGCTCACACATCAATCTTCAGTAGAAAGAAGTTTAATTAATTGTTGTCTGTCTGGATAATTAAACCATCTTGATATAAATAAAACATATTTTTAAATTAAATTAATCCTTTTAAAGTACATCAAACACTGAAAGTTAAGAAATCCTGCGGTTTTCTACCCATACTTATGAAGAAGTATACAATGTTGCTCCCAACTCATTAAATTGTTTATAACAATCGTAGCTTTGAATTACATAAAATACATTTTTAAAGTTCTTTCACACACTAAAAAGCTATTTCTGTCGTAAGCGCAGTGAGAAAAGCTGTCGGTTCTGGGCCACCTTTAAATAATTTTGAGGTTTCATTAAGTAATAAACAGCCTTGGTTTGACTGGGAGTGTCGCAGAATTAGAAAGCGGTTTTTAAAATTCTTAATTATTTATTCAGAAAGACAAACTCAGAATCAATAAAAGACGAATATATCAAAGAACAAAGGTTATATAAATTAGTTTGCAGGCAAAAGAAAAGAAAGCATAAAGAGCGTCTAATTAACACTTTAAGTCAGGTGACAGACTCCAAAGATTGCTGGAAGGCAATTAATGGATTTAAAAAACCAGGTGTGAAAAAGGTTGGGGATGTAACACCTAATGAGGGGTGAGACATTTTAAAGATCTGTTAAATCTGCCTCTGACGGCTCAAAAGGTAAGTTATGCGGCGCCAGCGATGAAGGATGCATTCCTAGATAAGGAGTTCTCCATTCATGAGCTCAAGGTCGTTCTGAGTAAAGCAAAAAATAATAAAGCCCCCGGGTTGGATCGGATCCCTTTTGAATTTTATAAAAATGCACCTGAAACTTTATTAACACATTTATTATGTATTTACAATAGTATTTTCAGAAGTGGCCTAGTTCCTGACAGCTTCAAAAAATCAATTGTTTTTCCTCTCCACAAAAAGGGTGATGTCAACAACGTAAAGAATTACAGAGGTTTATCATTTATTGATTGTGTAGCAAAGTTATTTGTTAGTTTATTAAATTATAGATTAGACTGCTGGGTGGGTGAACGGAATATTTTAACTGAGTTTCAAGCGGGTTTTAGGAGGGGCTACTCGACAATCGACAATATTTATAACTTAACTTGTATGGTGAATCTGCAGCTTGCATCAAAAGGGGGTAAATTATATTGTTTCTTTGTTGATTTTTCGATACCATAGATAGGCATGCGCTTATTTACAAGTTGTCATGCCTGGGGCTGTCGTCGCAGTTCTTGAAGGTGATGGCGGATTATTATACAGGTACCTCGTCGAGAGTTTGGTGTCAGAAAGGAGTAACTGCTGAATTTGAAACTACAATAGGCCTCAGGCAGGGATGTCCAATGTCCCCTTTGGCGTTTGCATTATTTGTTAACGACATACCTGACCTATTAGAGGGTGGGTATAACTTTGGAGGCACAAGGGTAAACTGCTTGCTATACGCAGATGATATTGTAATTATTGCTCCTAGATCCATGGGGTTACAGCACATGATAACAAATTTAGAAGAATTTTGCAATAGTTGGAATTTGAAAGTCAATTTAAATAAATCCAAAATTATGATTTTTAGAAAGGGAGGGAAACTGAGCAAACACGATAAATTCTTTTACAAAGGTGAAAGAATTGAAATTGTTAATAGTTATAAATATTTAGGAATTGTTTTAACGCCATCTTTATCTTTTCAACAAAATTTTGAAGAGCGAGTAGGCTCTGCAAACTTAGCGATTAATACAGTTTGGGCGGGATTAATAAACAACAATAAAGTACCATTGGATTCCAAATTTATTTGTTTTGATGCAATTATTAAATCAATAGTATGCTATGGAGCGCAGGTTTGGGGGCATTTTGAGAATGAAAGAGTTGAATCAATATTCAAATTATTCGTGAGAAAAATATTTCGCCTGCCATACAACACACCGGGTTATGTTTATTATTTAGAAACAGGTTTTGGGAGACTATATGAGTTCACTTTGGGAGTATGTTTAAGCTATATTTTAAAAGTTTTGTTCGGTCCTCAAAACCGTTTGCCCTACGTACTGAGTAAACAGGTAGTATTAAAAAACTTGTCATGGTGTCGTGAATGGAAGAGATTAGGCAGGAAATTTAATGTGGAAATTGACTTTGGACACGGAGCAGATAGAGAGAGATTCCGGCAGCAGCTTATCGGTGTGGTAGAGAAGGAGAGGGTAGAGTGGCACGCGTATTGTGTGGGTAGAGCTCGAACATCGGTCTATCACCCGCTGTATCGCACCCTTGACCTTGGTCCTGGTGGCAGCGGTGTTCTCGCAGGCAGCTCAGATGTTGGCGTAATATCTTGGGTCATAAAAACGAGAGCAGAGCTGGTAAACCTTAATTACAAACCCTGGGTAATGGACGGGAATGGAATTTGCTCATTATGTAATCTAAATGAGAATGAATCAGTGTTTCATTTTGTGGCAAGATGCCCAATCCTGGCTAATATTAGATTAACTTATCTGAAAAAAAGATTTCTTACAATGGAAGAATATATAGATTTATTAAATAACAGTGATTGGCGGGGGTTATCTTTGTACATGAAAATGTCTTGGAGGTACCGCTGGGACCTGATTCAGGAATTTAATTTTTAATAATGCGCAAGAAATAAGTTTATGGGGGAAAAATGTTCGGAATAATGGTCACATGTAAACTTAAGTTATGTAAGGCTTTCACAAAATATGTTACTTTTAGTTTGTCAATTTATGCTTTGCCTTACTATTAATGATAGTGCCAACCCGGCAGACGGCTATCATAGCCATTGCTGTGGAGTGTTCTAGTCCTTTTAGGTCCCCTTCGTGGAACCAGATCTTTGTAAACATTTCACTAAAAAGCTATTTCTGCCATAAGGATGATTAAATTAATCCCAATACTGTACTGTAGTTGTCAAGTAGTAAGGAACAGTTTGAGGATTGCCTGTAGCTGTTTCTCCCTGCTCCGGGTGGTGCTAAATGAATGACTCTGGCTGCATCTGGAACATCTGTAAGAAGTATCTTCTAGCGATCCCGACTGTCACACAAAATTTAAACTAACCTCTATAGAGCAGCTTATTATCTTCTTCTTGGTGGATGCCTTAGAATTTCACTCAGTGGCGTAAATAAGGGGTTGTGATCAATCACCCTCCAAAGGCTAATAATAATATATTTTTAGCGAATTTCCCTATAGGGAATACGCTCTTACGGTAGTGGCCATGGTAAGACCTAAAGCTCGGGACCATGTTACTTTTTCATTTTGAGGTCCCCAGAGGCCAAAAATACCGTTCGTTCTATATATATATATATATATATGTGTCCGTGGTACTGATAACTTTTGACAGGGACCTCCGATTTTGATGAAATTTGGTATGAAGGTGTAGGACCAGGTCTATTTTCATGAGTTCGCGAACCAGCATTATCGGGTTATGGGAGCGGGGTTTTATGGGGTTTCAAAAGGGTCAAAAGTGGGTTATTTTTGGCATTTTGTTATAATACGATTTCAAAATCCAGCAATTTTAACTAAAACCATTTAAAAGAGCTTAAAAAACAAACAATTTGGTGTTTTGAATTTTTAACATGGTTTAACAGGTTTTGGAGAAAATCCAAAAATAAGTTTTTCATGTTATTCTTATGAATTTAACCGGGGCCTACGATAACTAACGGGCCTGCATACATTTTTGGTCACGTGACCAGATGCGGCCGAATTTCAGCTGTCATCTCCATTTGAAAGCATTGTAATAGCCTGACTTGGCATCCGTTTTTACGTGTATTTTTAAATACACGTAAATGAAGTCATAGGTGTTGCATATCCTTCTAATCCTCATTAAATTACAAATTGAATGATACTAATAACGTTCCCCTTTGCAAAACTTAAAACTCACTTTTTGGGTAAAAGAAAAACTTTAATTTCTCACGTTGTAGGATGCATTGACTCTTTTGTAAACAGATTTCTTCCAATGCTTTTGAAGATATTTCTAGGAATAAGACATGAAATAAACGTCTTAAATCAGTATTTTGCCAGTTATAATTTTTATTTTCGATAAAACAAATTAAAATGTACCTTTTCGGTTCTAAATTTTTGTTATTTGCAACAAAATATACTCTTATGTAAACAGCTGATGAAAAGTGTAAACAAGACTATAAACTAAATTAAGTTTTGACTTTATCTCGTAATAAAAAATATCAGGAAAACTGTTAACTTTACAGTAATGGTATCATTTTGTTACTCATTTAATTTAGATTAAAATATATAAGTCTTGTCTAGTAACCTACTATCTAATTCCTAAGAGGTGGGAAATAAGTGAAGGATGTCACGTTTTCACAATGTTATCTTATGGAAACTTGTGCTGCAGATCGGCCGCAAATAGTCACGTGACTTTGGTGGTGGGGGGAAATATGCAGGCCCGTTAGTTATCGTAGGCCCCGATTTAACCCTGTATCTCACTTATTTATTGACATAACTTGATGAAATATGGCATGTATATTCACTAGGTAGGGTTTAACTTATGATTACTTACAGCACCCATATGGCGGCAAACCGACCTATTCAACCCCCAAGACCCCTATGGTGGTTTAAGGGGAAAGTGAAAATATCAGAATTTGATGCAACTTAGTTATATGCACTGAGAATGGATTTTCCATCAATATCTACTTGCAATACCCCCAAGGCAGCAAAACTACATCCTCGTTCCCATGGTGTTTGTGGGGGAAGTTAAAAAAAATTTAATTGTTTTGGAAATTCGCTGAGTACGCAGGTCTGCTGCGACGGGGGTATTTTATATATACGAATTTAAAAACCCTGAAAGTTTAAAAATAACATAAAGTGTTTTTAAACGGTGTTAAGCGCTAGAAGGTTGAATTTAAAATCAAATTTTTATCAAATAAGACAAGTGTCCGCATTTTTATAAAGGCCTTTGGACACACCACCGGCTGGGGGGAGACGATGCTGTTAACGGGTGGGGAAGGGGCAATGACCCTTTTGTCTAAGTCAAATCCCTGTCAGTAAGTGTAGACGTCATTGACAGTAGTCCGTTCGTTTTTGGCAATTGTGAGTTGGCATTAGTTTTGGTTCTCTAAATATTTATTTATTTATTTGTTAACCAACGGATTTCATTATTTTTTACAGAGTAAGGATAAATCTGAACAATTCTCAAAATGGATAATAAGTTAACATATGCTAACGTACATGGTTATAATAGTCTATATATTAATACACCCCGTCGCAGCAGACCTGCGTTACTGCGTACTCAGCGAATTTAAAAGTTAGTAATATTAATTTTGACCAGAAAAATCTGTAAACAAAATTTAATCACGTGCTCATAAATAGGGAAATAAATGTCTATTCTCCTGATAAATATAAGGAAAGAGTATGCAGGTATGCTGCCATGGGGAACACTAAAAGTACGTTTTTAGCATAAAAAAATTTATCTCGACCATATGAAGCCATAAACTTAGTTTCATCCATAAATAAACAAGTTTGCCTATTTTCCATATGATTAACAAAAGAAGAGTATGCAGGTTTGCTGCCATGATAAGCAAAAAAAACTAGATTTTTTACCTTAAATAAATTTAAGCTCAACCAAATGAAACTAAATACCAAGTTTCACCCAAAAATATTGGTTAATAAGTGAAATATTAACAAATCCTTATCCTCCATAAGATTAAAATTGGAGCCCCAAGATACAATGTACTGTCTTTAGACTTTTTAATATCTCAGTAACCAATGGAGATAGAGCAAAGCTTCAAGATACTAAATTGTGTGTTTTTTTGAGCTAAATCCAATGGTGAAAATAAAAATTAAATATTAAAAAAAATTGTATATGAAAATGCAAAAACCCCATTTTTGGGGTACAAAACAAACCCCCCAAAAGTACCCCTTACGGTCCAGGTCGATATGTCTGGTTTACGAACTCATCCGAATAAATGTAGGATTACACATATCTTTACCAAATTTGGTGTCAATCGGACCGTTTTTACAAGAGTTATCGTGTCTAGGGACATACACACACACACACACACACACACACACACACACACACACACACACACATATATATATATATATATATATATATATATATGACTATTATTTTTGGTCTCTGGGCACCTCAAAACAAAAAAGTAACGAGGTCCCGGGCTTAGGTCTTACCATGAGACCTACAGTAATAGCTTATTCCTTATAGGAAATTCGCTAATAGGTTAGCATGTTTTGTTTCCTCCTTTTTTCTCAGCTCGTGGGCATCGTAGGAGAAATCCGCGCATACCGTTAGACAGGTATTGTGCTGTAGATGAGTAGAATCACATTCTCATTTATATCGGACCCTAGGGCTACGCCTCACAGGCTTTAAAAGTTTCAATGTTATTCTTGTGGGAAAAGGATAATTGATTGAATCTCTATAGACATCTCGAAATCTAATTATATATAAATAATTTATTTATAAATAAATTACATCTTTCTGCCATTGCAGATTGCATATATACAAAGAATACCATACAATTTAATTATACAAATGATTTCTTAAAATTATTATTGAATGTTTCACTGCTGTAAGCGCAATTTCATTTAATTTTGATTTCAAAAGTTTGAATTTTTGCCAAAAATCTGTAAAAAATTTTGGTATTGTTCCTCTTGATCCTATTAATAAACCAACTACTTCAAAATTTTCTATTTTGTATTCATTTTCGTAAAATCCAATTTTTGGGTGGTATATATTATGTTTTTCTAAATGTACCTCTTGAGGCATTTCTTCATTTCCTTCAAATCTTAATCTTACTGTGGGATCAATTATGTAGATTTATGAATTATGTAAATCAATTAAACTTATCAATCTGTTGTAATAACAAATGATATCAAGTCAGTAAGAACAGATGTTCAGTTATTTAAATTGGTTCAAGTTCAACTGAATTTTTGGTTGAACTTCGACCAGTGGGCGAGCTCTAGTAATAATAAATAAGAAAACAACTAGAAAGTAAATAGTCCAGGCTCTGAACAGGTTGAGCATGCACAAAAGTCTAACAAAATTTGACTTTTGATTATTGTTGGGAAGCATTAGTAGATGTAAAAAACCGATGTTGCCACATTTCCAGAGTGGGCACAACATGGGGGACGCCCCCTAGAGGAAGTCGTAGAGGGAACTGTATTGGCCTATGTCATGTTATATATCATTTTAAAGGTCTTTGAATGTTGATTCAAATGCCACAAACCCGATCTCTAAAGGTCTAATATAACGCGAGTTATTGCGTTTTGAAATTTTGGTAAAATCCTTTCATGCAAAATTTGACAACCTGCCATTTCTGGCTCAGACGTTCATTTGAGGTCGAGTTGGTGACATTGTTTTCAAATATATTTAAATTCTATCTATCTCCTCTTTATAAATATCCTGAAAATTAAGTTAAGTGTTTTATTTTAAGTCTTCATTTGCCGTCTTCAATTGCTGTCCGAAATATTATGATTACATTATGATTTTCAGTCTGATTTGGGACAACCCATGAAAACTTTTATGAAATATTTAACGTGAGCTTTAGGATCATGTTCAACAGAAAGCAATGTCGCAAAGCCGACCTTAAATGACCGCTCGAGTCAGAAATGGCATAGGCAGTCAAACTTTGCATAAAAAGCATTTTGCCAAAATTTCAAAACGCAATAACTCACGTTTTATTAGACCTTTAGAGATCGGGTTTGTGGCATTTGAATCTACATTCAAAGACCTTTGATATATAACATGACAAAGGCCAATACAGTTCCCTCTACGACTTCCTCTAGGGGGCGTCCCCCATGTTGTGCCCACTCTGGAAATGTGGCAACATCGGTTTTTTACATCTACTAATGGTTCCCAACAATAATCAAAAGTCAAATTTTGTTAGACTTTTGTGCATGCTCAACCTGTTCAGAGCCTGGACTAAAATAACAGTTCAAGAGGTATGGCAACAAAATGGTAACAATGCTAATAGGAACTGAGTGCAAACTGACAACTTAACAGATGAGCTATAATAAGATGCACGAAAATAGTCCGATCGAAATTTTTCCTACCACTGCATGGAAATAATCGCATTAGTGATGTGCGATACGGCCGTGTATCGCGATACGGCGATACGATACGTATCGGAGCCATATATCGTATCGGCCGTATCGTATCGGTCCTGTGTATCGCGATACGCGTATCGTATCGGCCAAAATATCGCTTAAACGATATGTATCGTATCATTTTCAACAAAGCCGTTAAAAATAGGTTTAGCCATTGATTTTAGATGATAATTTTCTATTATTGTAATGAAACAGAATCAAACGTTTTAGGTAAACATCATTAATGTTTAAAATAAGTACTCAAAATAAATAAAATTGTTGTTTATTGTCATGCTCATTCATATACTGGCCGTATCGTATCTGTCAAATCTTACTTGATAAACTTGTTTTATCTCCTCCAAGAGATTGTGCAGTTTAAGTTAGAAGATATGATATTATGGAGTTCGGTTTATTTAATTGTCAAATAAGTAATATGATGAAGCTAAATGAATTTTCTTCCCGATATCGTGGTTGCATGGTGAAAAAAACAATATCGCGGGAAAAAGTATTGTTTTTCTATGTGCCGATATAAAATCAAATATCGTTTTTGGCGATACGATACGTATCGTTTTCAAAATATCGTATCGAAATATCGTATCGCCCCTCCCCGTATCGCGATATTTTGATACGATACACCACGTATCGCACATCACTAAATCGCATTGGCACACTTGTAACCCCTATGCAAAACAGTTCATATCTGGTTTCCGTTTCTTTCCCGCTCTAGAGCGGCAATAATTAATTCTTTACCGCACGCTAGATCAAACAGTAATTTTAAATCAGCTGTTATTATAAAAGCCATGCTACAGCTATTATTCATTGTTGTTGTTTAGTAATTGCTTCTTTTTTAGTTTGAGGTTATGTTTGATAGTTGACATTACGAGCGTAAATGGTCATTGCCGCTCTCGAATTGTTTGGCCGCACTCAGCTGACGCTTCGTGCGGCCATCTAAAATTCTCGAGTGGCAATGACGTACTTTACGCTCTTATTACACAAATAGCTATTAACAGCTGTGTTCCCAGTTCCCACTCACCCCCTCTCCCCCTGCAATGTTGTCATTTGTGGTTATGTTTACCATGTGTAATATTGTATAAAAATGTGTTTCAGGATAAATTTGGCGACAATGTATCGACCCTCATCGGACTATTTTCGTGAATCCTACAAGATATTAGTAACAGAAAAGTGAATCACAGCAATAATAATACAAAATATTTGCAACAAGCTGTGGCTAAAACTTATATAAACAAAACAATTTTAGAAGAATGAAGAAAGAAGAAGGAAGGGAGAATAAAAAAGGAAAGATAAACAAAATTAAAAAGACTTAGTGAAAAATTAGAAATGTGATATTTTAAATTAATAGTGCTTATATAAATTCCCCAAAAAATGTAAATTCCCATACAATGTCAAATATTGTCAGTGGAATAAGTTATATATTATTATTGTGCATTATGTCTTAGTTGAAAAGTTTATCGCAGTTTTCTCAAAAGTTAATTTTTTGTTATTTTTACCCCGTAGCTTCAAATTCAAATTCTTTTATTTAGCCATTCAATCAGTTGACAATAGGCCATGTCATTAAAACTAACTAAAACTAAAGAGAGAGAAAAAAAAAATACAATCAGATCAAATCCTCTTGATTAACAAAAGCAGTCCATCAAGGCGAGTCAAGTTCATAGTCTATGCACACCATGCAGCACACCACACCATGCACAGGTAAAAAAAACAAAAGAAAAAAAAGAAAAAGAAAATTTAAAAGCCACACGCATACCTCTGGGCCAGTTCTGTTCTGTTAGGCAATATTAGAAAAATCTGCTTCCCAGAATTCTTGTAGGCTATAAAAGGGATTGGCCAGCATCCACTTTTTCAGAGTTTTCTCAAATATCTTGGGTGATTGTTGCCTAACTTGCAGAGGTATGGCATTAAAGAACCTTATACCTGAAACAGGGAAACAGTTTAGAGACTTGCTTAATCTATATCTACATCTATATACATTGTGACTTGTTCTTGTTTCATAATCATGCACATTACTGTTTAAAATGAGATCGGACTCCTGTTTCTTTACTTCAACTAGACACTGATAAATGTATACGTTGTACACGGACATTATGCCACATTGGATAAACAGAGGTTTGCAATGCTCAAGATATGGAGCTCCGCAAAGGATCCTTACAGCTTTTTTTTGCAGGAGCAAAACTTTTTGAGTGGCTGGTGTATGCCCCCATAGCCTTGTGCCATACTGAAGGTGAGACTGAAAAAAAGCAAAGTAAGCGAGGCGAACAAATTCCTGAGGCATGTCAAACTTAAGGCGTCTAATCAAGTAAGTTACTCTACTTAGTTTACAGCACAGAGATTCTATGTGCACAGACCAATTGAGCTGTGGATCCAGTGCAAAGCCCAGCAGCCTAACAGGTGGGTCAATCACAATATCTTTGCACAGACCAAAAGTGATGGACTGAGTTTTGGCTTCATTGAGTGAGAGTTTGTTTAAGCGAAACCATGTAGCAGCAGTATCTAATAACTCCTGCACTGCTGCCTTAGCAACAAAAAAGTCGGAGTGACACGAAAACAGGGTGGTGTCATCTGCATACATAATCACATTACCTGGAACTTTGTTATACAGATCATTAATTGAAACAATGAACAAGAAAGGGCCGAGTATGGAGCCTTGAGGGACCCCATACTTCACATCCAAGGAGGCAGAGTTACATCCATTCCAGGTTACTACTTGTGATCGACCATTAAGGTATGACCTCAGAATTAAAAGAGCATCGCCTCTCACTCCATACCGTTCAAGTTTTGACAAAAGAAGACTGTGTGAGACGCAGTCAAACGCGCGTGACAAGTCACAAAGCATGACAGATGTAGAACTTCTATCTTCAAAAGAGTTTAAAATTACTTGAGTGAGGGAGTCCACAGCCTGGACTGTAGACATGCCCCTCCGGAAACCAAATTGTGCAGGGGCGATGAGGCGATGCTCCTCGAAGAACCCACACAGCTGCTCCAACATGACAGATTCAAAGACCTTGGCAAAGATGGGAATGATTGAGATAGGCCTGTAACTCGTGACGCTATCTCCATCGCCTTTCTTGAAAACAGGAACGGTCCTGCTAACCTTTAGCATGTCCGGAAAGGTGCCTTCCTCAAGAGAGGAATTAACAATACTGGCTATCATTGGAGCAACTACGTTGGCACTCCTTTTCAACAGATCCACAGACATATTAAAATAGTCTTTACTCTTAGATGTTTTATAGTTATTTACAATTTTAACTACATTGTCAGGACTTATAGGACGCCAGGAGAATGTTGCAGGGTTATGAGGTATGGAATCCAAGGGATTTATTGATAGGTCATCAATGGTCAAGTTGGACTCACAGTTTACAATTAAACTATGCACAGATTGCAAGAAATAGTGATTAAAGTCATCTGCAGTACAAAAGTCTCTAACAGCAACAGCTGCAGCAGGAGTCTTACGATTTGAAATGTGGTCCCACGCAGCCTTACAAGGGTTGGGCGAGTCTGTGATTGAGCTGGCAACCGCAGCCATCTTAGCTTCCTTCAACTTGGTCCTGTACTCTTTCCTCAATTCCCGCAGGTTAGGGAGAAGATGGGGCCTACTCCTTGACAGGTCACTAATTACTAAAATATAATTCTTAAATCTAGCCAAGTCGGGCGAGTACCAGTTCATATTATTGGACCTAGTTTTGTACTTACTATTTGTCACCTTTTTGCATGTCTTGGTGATAAGGGGGAAATAGAACTCAAAAGCCTGTCTGAACCTGTCAAAAAAATGGTTAAAAGACAAGTCAGCACTCATAGCCTGAATTTCATTAAGCCAAACAGCAGCCTGGCTTGCAACATACCCAAGAAAACCTAGAAACTGGTTTTCGCTGAACTTTCTGACAGATATTGTCCTTTCCTGTTTCAGTAAAATATTAGGATTAGGATCATTCAAACTAAGAACCGGGCTGAAGAAAACATGTTTATGGTCAGACACTTGATCCTGGCTAACATGAACACTGTACATCCATCTGTCCAGGTTTGTTATAACAGTGTCTAGGGGAGATAATCCTCTTGTTGGCTCATCGATGCTAGAAAACAGATTAAAACTACGAAGAATATTTTTAAAATCATGAGCTTCATTTGGATGGGTCTTGGGATTCACATTGTGGTCTGTGCCTATTATTATGCTAAAATTAAAAGTAATCAAATAGCTCAAGCATAATTCCAGTAGGTAGAAAAATCTTTCAAAACTACCACTTGGTGAGTGGTACATTGTCACAATGACAAGAGATAGTTGAGATATAACAATACCAGCAAACTCACCGTGCATTTCCTCGCAGTAAGGACTTAAGTCTAGGGGAGAAAAGCTAAATTTACTGTCGAGATAAATGGCTACACCTCCCCAGGGAGAAGCACGACAAAAGCTTGACACTAGGTTTAGGCCACAGATATTGGAGTAAAATTCAGTCTCTACGTCTAACATCCAATGTTCGGAAACACATAATGCATTAATGTTATTGTTCATACAGAGAAGTTCAAGTTCATTTAGCTTATTTTTTATACACTGAATGTTTATGGAGCACACGTTGAACTTAAGAGGATCAAAGGCCAATTTGGTCAGGGGTTCAGAGTCCACAGAAAGCCCAGAGTTTAATTTGACTGTTTGGGTTTTCCTAAAAAAGTACGGGACTCCACAAAGTTGGAGCGATTCCCAGCCCTGTGGTTTGTCCTACGATCAATAAATTCCCTCACAAGAGTTCCGCTAGGCCAAAAATTTCCACACAAAAGTTTGGGTGCGTCTGTAGATTGCACACCTATCTTAAAGGACCTATAACTATCATACTTGGATTTTAACAGAACACACTCACCCGATATTCCACTTTCAAGGATATAACCTTCAATGTCTTCCTTCGACACGTCAGCTGCAATACGCGAAACGAAGATCCAATCTCTCCTGCCAACAGCCTTTACCTTTGCCTTTGCTGCAGTTAGACCTAAACTGTCGTTAGGTTTGGTACCTATTATCACACTGTAAGGCTTTCGCTTGCCCTTGTTAGATGTTTGCTTTTGCCACCCAAAATGAGGCGGTGCAGTTTCACTGTCTGCCCCTGGTAGAGCAGGAAAGTGTTCAATATTAACACTAGGACTATTACTAGTTACGATTGTCTTATGATTCACAACAGACTCACGATTAAAAGATTCGTCACTCGACTGCAATGACACGTCATTACTAACATTGTTAACCTCAACAGTTTCACTTGTATGCAATGTCTCTGATTCAAGTGTTTCAGGTTCAGGTCCGTCGTTCCAAACGGCTGAAGTCAAATTATTACTACCATGAGAGTTATAATTTAAATTAGTACAAAGTTTATTTGTTTTATCACAAACATCGTCAACTCGCTTGTTGAGTGCCAAATTGTCATTTACAACTCCTTTTACCACTTTTACAAGGCCGTCTAGAATAGTACGTGTATTTATTAAGTCATCAACATCATACACGCTAGACATGAGCCTGTCTAGCTTTGCCGTACATGCCTTGCAGTACCACTTTACAAAGTCAGATAGATCAGAAATATTGGCATAATTTTTAGAATCTATACCCACACAAGTCGGATGAAACCATTTTCTGCAAAATCCATCGCAAAACAGTCCTTCACAATCACTAGTTATTAAAATATTACATATTTCACAGGGAGAATCTTCCTCACGGTCAACCATCATACGAAAGCAGAAGAAGAAGTCTTCGAGGCTTTGAGGCTTCGAGGCTTCTGGGCTCATGTCCATAACTTGTAACATCTTGTAATAATGTTTGTAAGTCTTTGGATGTACATCAGTTTACTTCTTAGTCTTTTTCCAGATAACGTATTATTTGAAAATCATCTGAATTTTGGCTTTTATTTTGGCGCCTTGAGTATTTCCTCAATCTGTCATGGTGGTAATTGTAAATGTAAACAATTTTGTGCGCGGGTTAAATTAATGTTGATTTATATAAATATAATATTGAGCTCAGGATTTAACGACTGAATTAGAAACTGTCGCAGGAATAGATACACACGTATACAGGTACACATATTATTCAAGGTTGTACACCCCTTATATTGATTTATTCACAACATGTATTAGGCTAACTTGATTTTTAATTTTTTCCATTCCCCAAAGAATTTATTGAGTCATTTTTATTAGGTTTAGTTCTTTGTGTATCATGCTCGTAAAAACCTAGGAAGATCCAAGATGAACTAATCCTAATATCGCTCACATCTTAGGCTAAACTGCAGTGGATAGCTGGATTACAATAAGTGATAAAAATACTTTTATGAGAGGTCTTTAGGACAGGCACAAAAAGTTTAAAAATAACCTTATAATCTGCAATCAAACATTATTTTAAATTTTCATCCTGGTAGTAAACTGGTTAAAATATAGGCTAGGTAAAATTGGTCAAATTTAGGTTTAGGCCCATGCTTGGGAGGCGAAACTTCGTTATCCGTCTCCACCGTTATTATCGATGTGGAAATTTCGATATTGCGGTTGAAATTGATCGATGAAAACAATCGAATCAACAACTATACTGAGAAAAGATATGTATCATAATAATAATCTAACCTAACAGTGTAACCGTAAACCTCCGTCACTTTAATTGACAGCGATGTTCATAACAACAAAATCAATGGTGTTTGGAAAAATTTAAAATGCATCCCTCAATACAATAGCAAAAAAAACCTTTCTGATTTGTATTTGGCAGCATTTGTGTGACGCCATTTTAGATCTAACGAAGTCTGCTTCTTCTCACAATTCGAATTTAGATACAGCTACACAACAAACTTGGTTAGTTTGTTTTGTGTTGTTCTTTGTTACAGGTTAGGCCTACATTACCTACAATTTTTACTTTTTTCAGTTACTTGTTTGAATATATCGGAATTTGTTTTATTGTGAAAAGGTTTATTTCATTATATTAGAACGAGAAACTAAATCAGGTGATAAAATCGTAATCGCATCGTGTAATTGTATCATCGATATGATAGCAATATTATCGTAATATCGAAATTTCCACATCGATAATAACGGTGGAGACGGATAACGAAGTTTCGCCTGCTTGGGATGCAAACTAGATTTAAGGGTGTTTGGGGTGCGAGCTTATCTGGTGGCGGGGGCATTAAGTAGGCCAAGTTCCCCACATTCTGTTGTATTTGTGTTGTGTTTATTTGTATGCGCTGCCAGTGGCATGCTAGGTAGGCCTACTAATGCAATTTTTATCAAGAGTTATTGCATTTTTTTGTTATTAGCAATATATTATTTTAATTCAGTGATTGATTACCTGTCATTTTTGACTCGGTTGTCCTTTTAAGGCTGGGTCAGGGGCATGAGGCCTATTCTCTATTCATGTTCACCTTTAATATGATGTACATATTGACCCATGCTTAACTTACATTATAAGATTTTCTGACTCCTTGTGGACCGTCCCCCCATGAAGGTTTTAACCCTCCGAGCATTAAACGTAGATTTTTCAGCTGAGCTTTTCAACCCTCAAACATTAGGCCTAGCGTAGATTTTTCAATGGTTAGAAAATGTGACATAACTTTATAGTGATTGACAGAAATACAGCCATGAACGCTACCGCTGTTACCGGGAGGTTCTGGGCTATCTGAAAACACCCATGGTATTTTTTTATGTCATTATTGAACAGAATTTAAAATAAGTTTATCATATGATTATTATTTACTATAACCTTTTTTTTCTTTGAAACTGTTTGGTTGCCGTAATAATGAGTTTTATGAAATTAATTTTAGTACCGGTATTTGAATTAATTAAGATAGGTCAAGGCCCTGTTATTATGTTTATTATATTTAGGTTTTGTTGATACAAATCTTTGAATATGTATATTTTTATGTTATTAACTGTTATTCAATTATTCTGTGATATACTAGCCTAATCTGTTATTTTGACGACTGTCCATGCATTTTTATAAATGTTTTATGACAATAAATTTCTGATTTCGGCCAGAAGTCATATTGTATTACGGTACCTACCCAAAACTGCCTGGTATTCTCTTATAGTACGTTACAATATTTCCAGACTATTTTTGCCGATTCGGCAGTTAAGAATATCTAGAAAAAACTTATTTTGCGGTATTTTATTATCAAACAAATTAAACTTATATCTTTTGATTCAATGTTGATAAATGGAAGAAAAAAAAATCCAAGTACTCGTTCAGTTGCTATGGTGGATTATCGATCCAAGCATCATTCCGATGAGATTGGCTACTAGCAGTTCTTGCCTTTAAGTAAGTTACGGAGCCAATATCATCGACTTCTGGTGGTTTTTGTAATGAATGAGCTGATTTAATCGGCCTCTGGCAGCAAAAGGGTTTTATTGTTTTAAATACCGGTAGGCCTACTGTAATAATTGTAATTTCATACTGAACAATTAAAGTAAAGTTCAAGTAGCCTCTTAATTAAATGGTTTAGTTGGTACAAAAACAGGTTTATTTAAGCGCTGTTTTGCTTTTAATACTGTATGCCGGTTCCGACTACTTTACAGCTTTTTGCCACCCTATGGTCCTGGGATTTCTACGATTTTCGTCCTTCTGAGAGCGCAGTCCAGTTATAAGCCTATTTGGTTCATGCTTTTTATCTTTTTGTTGGTCAAAATTTAGTTAGCCTACTTACTGTAGGCTAGTTTATCAGCTACTGAAAACAACTTACTGATTAGCTAATCAGCCACACTAAATCTACTTTAGTAGGCCTATTAGAGGTTACAAACTTTCAAAATCTTAGTTTATTGAAGTCCATGCAAAGCTGTCTTGACCATAACCGCCTCTTTATTTTTGCAGAAAAGTTGGAAAATGGAAGAATCTAGTTCAGATGAAGGCGTACTAGAAAATCCACCTGAAGCTGCAAATCTGGAAACTGACAAAGTCAAGAAGAAAAGAAACCGTCGGTCATCTAAAAAGAAGTCGATTGCAAATGATGAAAAGAGACAACAATTCCTTGACATTCTACTACCTTGTGACAGTCTGTCATCACGTACTATTGAAGCTTTAAAACTTGAAGTAAGGTTCAATCCAAAATGTGGTAGGCTTATTTGATTTTAGAAGTAACTCTTACTGTAAATGCTTGCTGTGGTTTACAGCTCACTTGCATCTTAGTTAGGCAATATAGCTGGGCACACATTGGTGCAAGGTAAATTTAAATGTACATCAAGGTGACCAAATTGAGTAGGAATCTTAAAATATTAATTGTAATAAATTAGTATGGTAATGGACATTGAATTGATACCGGTAATAACAAATACATATGTTTAGGATTATGGTCTCATCAGGCATGTGTTTGATATTTGTATGATACCAAAATTTGGTAGGTTCATGTTCACTGTGCTAGTGCGTTGCAATCAATGTTGTTATCATTCGGCTGAATTTACTCCCACACGAGCGTTTTTTTTTCACGTAGTAAATATGAGGCTAGCTTATTTTCATGCTGCTTGAATTTTCACTATGTGGGCCACACTTTTTCCATATGGTAAAATGTAGTTATTTTACTGCCGGAAGTCGAGGAGCAGCAGCCGGAAGTTGAGTATATATATATATCAAAGTATTCTATGGACCCTGATAACGAAGGAAAAGCAAAATTAATTTTAGGAAATTTCCCATAGGGAATAAGCTATTACCGTAGGTCTCATGGTAAGACCTAAGCCCGGGACCATGTTACTTTTTTGTTTTTAGGTGCCCAGACACCAAAAATAATAGTCATTAAATTTTATATATATACCGGGTGTCTTACGTAAGGTGTCTCAAATCGATTACAGATCAACAGTTTGTCCTGCAATCTTGAAATAAAATTATTTCCCACTAAATTGACCCCAAGGAATAACTAAAAATATTTTTAACATTACGTAAATACAGGGTGTCCCAAAAACTGGGGGTTATAGGTTCGAATCTCGGAAATTTCAAAAACAATCATATGCCATATTATACGGTACATCATTAGAAAGGTCTATTTAATAAAAACATTTTGGTGAAAACAGAATTTTGTTATCTTTATTCGTTTCAAAATGGCGTCCAGTTTTGTAGCCAAAATAAAAATTTACGGAATACCCTGTAGTTCTTTTATTATTTGTCATAAATGACTTCTGATTCAAAATACTTTTTTGAAATAAGCTAAGCTTTACAATTAATATGTCACAATACCGCATTTCTTAATAAACTAAAATTTCCAAAATTTATTGTTTAAAAAAGTTTACATAAACAAAACCCAAAATACAAACACATGTCATTTTGTACATAATATTCAAGCTATTGTTAAACTGAGTATCTTTGTAATTTGCACTAATGGCATATCTCTTTTGGTTTTGTAGTAAAAAAATTAAAATCGTCCTATTCCTATATAACTTGCATGCCAGATGGACTTTTTGGCCTTTGGTTCATTTCTTTGAAATTGTATTTTATAATTTTCATTTTTTCAAGAGTTGGCCTAACCTATTATAAATAAGAAAACAATAGTTTTAAACACATATTTATTCAAAAGATAAAAATAAGAAAAATAATAAAATCAAAACATTGAAGTAACAAAACAAAAGCAGTAGCATCTTCTGTTCTCTCAGTACATCAAAAGAAGACCAGGTGAGACTTGGGGTAAGGATGACATCAGGACATTCTCCATCCACTATATTCCTCAGGGCCTCTCGCTGATTCTTGGGCGAAAATTCTGTTTCGATCATTTCCTTGCTGCGAAATGAGATGAATTCTTCATCAACAGGAGCACAACAAACCTCTTGGTTGTGTAGGATGTACCATCCTAAGACCAAAACAAAAACCATGCTGCGAAACATTATTGTAGGCCGAATTAAAAAGAAATAATTAAGAGAGAATAATTGCACTGCCAATCGATGAAAGCCCCAAAGTGAAATAATTAGTATCATGGGGGTTTCCATAGATACAAGACTTTTTATTGTTTACACTGTTGAAATTAAAAATTTAATGTTGATAATTGTAGCCATAGTAATTAAAAAGAACTATGTTTTAATGAATTTTTCCAAAAGGGGTACGGTAATTTCTGTTTACAGTAATTCCTAAGCCCGTGACCATATTACTTTTTGTTTTGAGGTTCTTGTCTAAAAATACCGTTCAAATTATATATCTATATCAATAAAATGCAAGGCCCTGGTGGACTGACTCATTAATTCTCCAACTTTCCATTATACTAGGGAGTTGAAATTTGGTACCGTACGCTGAATCTGTGGGTCCCAAAAAGGAAAGCGTGATAGTTTTTATTCTAATTTGTTCCTATTTTTCATTTTTTTATTTTTTTTTTCCTATTTTGTTCTTATGCTACATTAAAGGATTGCCAAATTTGGCTCAATTCGATGAAATTACACTGTATGCAGACGATATAAATTTAATGATATCTGGAAATAACAAGAGAGAAACTGAAATTTCTAGTCTCTGTGCATTATCAACCATTCAACAGGTTCTGGATGACAAAAATCTCTTACTTAATTTTGATAAAACTAAATACATAGAATTTAGCTTAAAACATAATCCAAATAAAATTTCTGATATTAATATATTTATTAACAATCATGCTTTAGAGGAAACTCAAGAAACCAAATTTTTAGGAATAATAGTTGATAACCATCTGAATTGGAACTCTCATGTAGACAAAATTTGTAACAAACTTGCCTCTGGTTTGTTTGCGTTATGGAAATTAGCATCCATATGTGATACAAAAACTCTAAAATCAGTTTATTTTTCAATTATGCAATCCCACATCTCATTTGGAATAGTCTTATATAGAAGTACATCAAATATCAATTTGCAAAGAATATTAATTTTTCAGAAACGAGCAATTCGAATTATGTTACATCTGGGATGGTCAGATTCAGCCAAAGATCATTTTAAAAATTTAGAAATATTAACAGTTTTTAGCTTTAATATTCTTGAAATGGTTACTTGGGTGAAACGGAATATTAGCTCTCTATGTACACTGGGATACAACCATGATTATAATACTAGATAAAAAAATTAACCATTGTTTCAAAAACGCAACAGAAAAATATTTGAAAAGAAACCCAGTTACGCTGGTATTAAATATTTTAATCACTTGCCGGATGACATAAAAAATACTCACGATTTTATTAAATTTAGAAAAGAGTTAAAGTTGTTTTTGGTAGGGAGGCCACTTTATTCCTTGGATGAATTTTTTGAGGATACATAATATTTTATTATTAAGGTCACTTAAAGGAAAATCAAAAATGTTAATAAATAGGTAATTTCATGATGAATGTTTTATGAATTAATGCCATTATTGTACTAGGTTATATAATTGTACTAAGTTTGACACCATTCTGTACTATGCATGTATTATAACGAATAAAGAAAGTTTGATTTGATTTGATTTGACTAATCTGACACAAGCGCTCTGCCGCGCTGGCTTTCAGATTTGCCATTTAATTCTTATGGCCGAAATTTTAATTAAGGCTTAGAATAAACAATTGTTATGTTTTGATTAAGATTTTTCAAAAAGTATACAACAGAATGCAGCTCTCATCAGGCTACTCTGTAATTAACAGTACATTTTTGTCACTGGGGGCATCCAACCTAAATTAATTTCTATTTTACAGTCACATTAAAAAAATATTTCTTCTAATTAATTTTTTATTCTTTTTTGACACAGTAAATGTTTTTGTTTTGAGTTTTTTTTTATTTAGAATTCCTTTTTCAGGAACATTAACATGAGAAACAGTAATGATGTACTAGCTAATCGTCCGTGCTCCACTTACAGGAGTATTGGAAATAATAAATTAAATGTTTTACAAAAAACAAAAAAGTTGAAAAATTAAATTATTTATCCAATGCTTGTTAGGATCTGACAACAAATAACAGAGTTAATGAGATTTTTGTGGATAAATTTCCATCATAATTAATGAAAATTTGGGTTTTTTAAATAGAAAAATCTCTATAACCCCGTTATTTCTAGTCAGATCCAGCCTAACAAACATAGTATCGTTGGTCAGATAATTTAAGTTTTCAACTTTTTTCTTTTGTGAAATTTTGATAAAATTTATTGGTACATTTGCTCATCCCTGGTTAAGAAGAGTGGAAATTCTTATTAATCTATCATATGCGCATATGTCACTTGTACTTAATGTTCGCTGCGGAAGATCTCGTCACCATAAATTATTTTCAAACACGCCTATGCTATGAGAAGTCTATTCACTCTAGTGTATATAGTCAATTCGTATACATTTAATTTTTAATCAACTTTCCAGTAAAGAGTCATAGCCTGACTAACAACAATGTATCATGTACAGGAAAAAGAAAAAGGCCATCTACTGAAACTAAGCTCCACAGAAATGGAAAAATTATGGAATGATTTAAGGGATCTGGTTAAGGATAACATAAATAATTTGCTCAACCATGAAGTTGAAAATAAAGAAGATAGTAGAAAAATACTTCTAGGTGTCATCAGCTTACTTCAGCACACAGCTATTATTCATAATATAGAGAGCAGCGAGTCTTTTGCCTGGATTGTTGCTGCACTTAATCTGACTTTGTTTAAAAAGAGCACAGGAGAAATGGTGAGTGTCTCATTAACGTGTAGTACCAAAAAATGTTAATTCATTAGAACTAAGCAATTCAACTTGAGCCCTAATCTTTTTACTAGGCCTAAATTATTTAGATCATATGAGTCATTTCTATTTTGTTCTTAAAAAGTCACTTTTTAACAGTATCTATATATTAATAGGCAAGTTTCTTTTCCTCCTTTTTTCTCAGCTTGTGCGCATCGTAGGAGAAATTCCAGCAAACCATTATAATGGTATAGTCTTGTAAATGAGCAGAATCACGTTACAATTCACCTCGGTCTCCAGGGCTATGCCTACAGGCTTTCGAAGTTTCAATGTTAATCTTATGGAACCTAATGTGAATCTTATTGCAGGTTTGGATCATTAGACAGCTGTTATGATAACAAATGCTTGCAGAACAGGAAAAAGCAGATGTTTCAGTTATAAAATTTTTTTAAACTAGTTAGCTCAAGATCAACGGAGTTTTTGGTCAAATTTCACAATCAGTTGGCGATTTTTAGTTTGTATAAATATAGATTATCTTTTCCTTGGTAATTGTAATAGACATTGATAAGGCTATACTGTTTCCTTAATCTCAACTACCTCTCTGTTTTTACTCTTTTACCAGCAGCTGAGAACACTCCAACACATAGTTAAACTTTAATCATTGTGTTTGTGTGGATATTGAAGTGCTAAGGAGAAATTGAGGATGTGGGCATTCTTGTCACAATGATAATTTTTTTTCAAATGCAATATACTTGGCACTTTTATTTTCAGTTGAAGAATAAAATATCCGAGCTTTGTGAGTATTGTTGCATCAAGGGGATTAGAGTGGACGGAGAATTCTACTTGAACACAATCAACTTCCTCCTGGATCTTACCTTGGATGAAAAGAACGGTGTTGACAGGGTTGGTAAACAAAAAGCAATAAATACAGTAAATAATAAATACAGTTATAAATATAGTAAAAAATAAATACACCTATGAAAAGTAGTTGAAGTAAGCTTAGGTTATAAGGTTATAAGTTGTCTGCCCTCCAAGTATTGTGCTCCATTTTAGTCGTACAGTTTTTTTGTGGAGAGGTTGCTTATTCAGTTATGGAACCTTCTTTCTTTCCCCTTAACTTAGTGTGCTGTACAAGATGATATATGTGAGTTAATATCTTTTTCACTACAAAATACCTAAGCCTAGTTATTTTTTTCATCAAATCCTAAAATAATTGTATGGTTTACAGAAGCACGAGATCAAACGCATGTGGGAGTTAAGGGTGGCTCTGGCCCGACTAAATATACGAACCAAGAGTTGCGAGGGTGTGGTGGGGCGACTAGAAAAGGTCGTGGCCAGTGCGACCTACATAGCCTGCAAAGAGGGGCGACAATTCGTCGCCTTTACCCTCACCCTGGACATCAAGCTGATTAAGGTATTGACACCAGTGTTTAGGCCTAATGGTATAGTGGTTGAAAGAAGTTTGGGAAATGAGTAAAACTTACCGTAAAAGTCTGATGATCCAAGCGAAACAGGACTGGGACTTAGATAACGGTAAAAATTTGAATTTTTTGGAGGATAGATAAAGAGGTGAAAATGTATCATAACATGTTGTGGACTGAAGGTTAGGCTTAATTAACATTTTAAAAGGATTTTTTTTTAATTTCTTTATTAAACATATAATAATTTAAGAGAAGGGTAAATACAAAAATTATTCATTTTGTGTGTTGACTCTCATAATATTCATTTTGAAAATTATGAGAGTCAAGTGAACAACTAACAAGTGTAAACATTAAAGTTTTTTATCATCAATTAAAAGTTATAAATTTTAAAGTAAATGTGAGTGATAAAGTGTGTAAGTGTCAGTAACAGTTTGGTAAAGTACTCTCAATATTAAAAACATTTAAAAGTTAAAATATCTATATATATAATACGTGATGCCCCTTTTTTGTTAACGCTTCTCCTCCCTTATTGCTGGACCAATTTTAAAGTTTGAGGTGTCAAAAGAATGGTCTCAGTTCGTAGTTTTGCAATAAGGTTTTAGATTTTTGATATTTTAATTCTGAAGCTCACTGGAAGCTCTCAAAGTTCATTTTTTGTCCATACGATTAACATGGGGGACAATTTATTTTGAATTGCTAAATAAAACAGCTGTTGATAGTTGAACAAACAAACACATATGTTAAAAGCTGAATAGAAGCAAGGAATCTAAAACAAATGAAGACAAATAATCTCTTTATTTATTTTAGATTTCTTGAATAGAAGCAAATTGAACTGGTACTAAAATATCAACACAATTTCATACTTTAATACGAGGAGTGTCTAATCTGGGGATTTAACCCTTTCTCAAAATGTAGCAGGTATATTTTGCTTGAAAATTTTATTCACGCGTATTTGGTTCACAAAATAATTTTTGTAACTTAAACCTGGAAAAATTCACTTTTTTCCGAAACAAATTTTGGAAATTGAAATTTTTGACATGGGTCTTATTGGTTGTCCGACTGGTATTGAAACAATAATGAAAGGTAGCAAATACTAAAATAGAACACCAAATTTGTGTGCATGGGTTTTTTCAAACTGCTGCAAACTATAAGGAAAAGGGATAGTTGGTTGTAAGTGTAATAACCTTTTTATTTACTATTATAGTATAAACATGTTTTATGCACAATGCTACACATATTACAAAAAAACCTGTGTAAAAGACAACATTTAAAAGTTTTTTACCTCCAGTATAGAAAACAAGCTTATTACAAAAATGGTTTTTATAAAGAAAAATGTTAACCAAAATAAAAATGCCACTAAAAACAAAATGGACCACACCAACAAAGATGTAGATTCTCTTAATTTATTTGATTTCTTTATTTAAATTTTGTAATGTCATGGAAAGTTAAGTTAAAGAGGATATAGGCATAAATAGTAATGTGGACTCATACACTATGTCATTGACTACCTCATACAGTAGTACTACAAAAACAACCGCAGTGAGTGCTGCATAACTCATACAGGACCGGGGAGTAATGAAATGTTGATTTTTATTTTTTTGTCATTTACGTTTTATTTTTTATGATCTATATGTGGATCCAACATCTGTGAATTTATTTAAAATTTTATAGGAGGGTTTAGACAAAGGCCCTAAGACATATCGGCAAAAGAACAACTACGTAATCTCAGGTAATTTAGATCTTAAAGAACGAGCACCACATCTCAGCACTATCACATTGGGAAGTGGGAGAATCGGTAATGAAGATCGATCTGATTTTCACTATAGCGACATTTTTTCAAAGTATTACCATGGATCAAGGTTTGATCACCCGGTACTCCAATAAATGCAGCGCATTGCGCTGCACGGGCCCCCTAGTATTTTTAATAAAAAAAGAAAATTGAGTAAAAGTATTACCTGCATAAGAAACTTATAAAAGCACATGTTTTTTACACTGCACAATTTTAACTGAAACCTCACAAATTGAGTCATCTGGATAAGAAGGAACACTTTTCACTAAAATTATTTTAACAAGACTTTATTCAATTGAGAAATTACCACATATAATTGAACCTCTTTTAATTTACTTATTTCACCACTGAATATTCTGCACATCTGACCAGAGTGGTCATTTCCTGTTACACACACAGCAACAATATTTCAGGCACACACTGGAAGTATAGAGTAACTTGTGCTCATCTCTATCTGCTGGTGGCTGACAGAGCTACAAGCCTAGCTGCTGCACTTTGACCCCCATTGTTGGGCAACTGTACATTGGGCTATCTCTACAGACCCATTGCAGTGTTTATAAGCTACCTATGGCTGTCAATACGGATTGGGAATATTGATATATCTTTAAAAAAAGGAAAATATTAACAAAATTAATATTTTACAATATTGATATATACAAAAATATTAATATCTCTATAGGAAGTATTAAATATATATGGAAGGAATATTTTGAATTGTAAATAGTAAGAAATGTGAAAAGTTTATTTACATCATATTAATAAACTAAAACCTAGACATAACATAAATATTAAATTGTTGTAATTTTTTAATATATTTATAAATAAATAGACAAATCAATGGACAGTAATTTTTGTCTACCAAATGGTATGGAAGAGAGAGGAAGTAGTAAGAAAAAAAGGGGTTAGCAAAGGAAAGACCGATATTTATGTTTTTTCACCAAAAGGAAAAGTCTTTCGATCAAAAAAAGAACTTGCACAATATATTAAAGACAAAAAATTAAAAATAAATATTGATGTTTTCAATTTTTCACAAAAAAAAACAGAGCGAGTCATCAAACGATTCCAATACCTCATCTGATTTAAGCCCGGAGGGTAGTGTGATTGAAAGTACTCAATTGATGGACACAACTCTTACTATAAATAACACCAACAATGACAGTACTTTGTATAATACAGTAGCTGAAGTGTTCACCGTAAATGATAGCCACAATATCTTGGAATCATCTATGAATGTCCAACCAATCCTTCCCAATCCAGCCTCCAGTAATGGTCATCAGCCGGAAAACAACGTAAATAATTCTACTTCAAAAACGAAAATGTGCATGACTTTACTGGGCAATGGCTGGGTCTGTGACGACACCATTGTGATGTGTACTGATTTTATGCAACAAAACAACATAACAAATCATGAAGTTTATTTCATTAGTCCAGTAGTAAGTAAAACCATAAATATTTTTGAAGAATTAGACTTTTGCCAACAACCACTTAATCTACACCTGAAACCCTTCATCTTTATACCAATAAATGATGCAAGCGTATCCAATGACGGAACTCACTGGAGCTTACTGTTTTACATCAAGAATAATAACAAATTTTACTATCTAGATTCAGTGAAAGATTATAACCTAAAACATGCAAAAAATGTCTTCCACAAACTAGCTAACTATGTGCAAACAAAAACTGAAGAAAGACCAACTCTCGAAATAGTCAACTGCCCCCAACAAACCAACTCTGTAGACTGCGGCATATACATTCTCCTGTTCATTGACTGGCTGGTTTATGGAATTAACAACAACCTTTTATCTACAATGATAAACAATGGAAGCTGTAACTTAGAAATTACTGAGCTTGATGTTATTCAGAAAAGAGCAGTCTTGGCCTATTTAACATGCAATGATAAAAATTGTAATCAACTATTTATGGGAAAACTCCTATTCAAGAACTTTCTTTTTGGAAAAGACATCATTGATCACGCAAGCACAGTCGAAACAAACAAAAGTAATTTCGCTCAGGATGGCATTTTACCTACAAAGGTATGGCAAGAAGTGGAAAAATCTAAGGGAGGTAAGCCCATACAAACAAAACCAACGAGTGCGGAATTTAATATAAGTACCCAAAACCGTTTTAACTTACTATTTAATGAAGAAAATCCATTAAATCATGAGGAACAACTGACAACGGAGGAGGATCAAAGACAACCAAAAAGAAAAACTAATAGTAACGTTAAAATTACGAAAATTACAGCATCTAAAAAGGATAGAGTAAATGAAGAAGCTGGTCACAAAGTAACAGAGGAAGCAAGCAATATAAGAGTTGAACTGTTCGCAGACAGCCAAGGCAAAGGTGTTCCAGAGCTCGTACGAAAGTGCAGTCATGGGCAAGTTTTAATGAATGGGCTTGTTAAACCGGGTGCTGGGATCCAGTACGTTTACAGTCAGGCTGCAAAGTCTGGGCAAAGACCACTTATTTTAATTGCTGGAACCAATGACATGAAGGAAGGACATCCAAATATCATTTATAGTAAAATGGAAACTGAACTAAAAAAACTCAGTCAAACCAGGCCAATTTGTCTTACAACCATTGCCCCCCGATATGATGTAGCACTAAATAATACTTTGCATGACAACATTGCACTGGCCAATAATTACATCAGGGAACTGGTATCAAGAATGAACAACATAAGTCTTATTGATTTTGATCTTTTCAAAAGAAATCATTTTACAAACCATGGCATGCATTTAAATAACAAAGGGAAAAAGAAACTTGCCTATGAAATCATTAACTTTGTGGAAAAAATATTTGAAAAGAATTGTCGAAAACATGAAGATAGCCGTAACACCATATCCCTTACAGAAAACCACATGATAGATATGATTAAGCTTAACCAAAATAATGCATCAGTGGGTTTTGCGCACAGCATCTCTGCCGACTTCTACGATCCTCGCCACATGTCAGCAGGGGTGGCAGTTGTTTTCAAACGTCGTTATGGGAAACCAAAAATTACGGATCGAGTGACACATCATCTAGCAGTACAAGACTATCAGAGCAGAGCAACCGTCTTTAGTTTAATAACGAAACCGACATACCACAGCAAACCAATCAAAAAGGACTATGACACTGCTTTTAAAGACCTTACTATACATTTTAAAAAGAGGGGTTTGAATAATTTAATATGTTCGCCGATAGGCTGTGTACGAGACAAGATTGGACTAAATATTTTTTAAACAATTTAGTTCAATTCCAAAAAATTACAAAAGCAAAAGTTACTATTGTCTCGTATTTTCAAGAATCTTCCAGGTTATTAAGAAATGGACTGTCTCATTATGATTTTAACAAACAATTGGGAAACCTCATTTCCTGCAGTTCAGGAAACCTTTCAAGTCCATCATTTAGTAAATGTAGCAGTCAACTAACAATGGCCGATCCGGTGACAATCCTGGGAGACACGGAGGGAGAACATCACCCAATGCACCAACACAGATGTACTTCAGTAACTACCATGGTGGCAGCAACAGAAGAACAAAAGAAAGTGTCATGTGAAAGTGTTTCAGTGGTCCCTGGCGACCTCACTTACAGTGAGGCGCTAAAAAGCAGAGCAGTGATAGTGATGATGGTGTGTGTATTACAGATGTAAGTTCTAATTTATGTGTCAATAATTGTACAATAGCACAGGCATCTCCTTTGACTTTAAACTCAAAAACCCAAATAATAACACCTACAACTTAAATACAATCAATAACAAAAGAAAATCAGGCTTATCAATTTTGCATCAAAATGTACAATATTTGGAAACACGATTAAATATTTTGACAGTAAATTTAGAGGAAATTCAATCACACATACTAGCTCTATCGGAACACAAAATGACAGTAGAAGAAATACAACTTTTAAATATTCCAAATTTTTCTGTAATTTCCTATTATTCCAGATCTAAATTTAAGGGTGGGGGTGTTATTATTTTGGCTAAAAATAATTTAAAAAATTTAAAAATAAAAAAGGTTTATTTTCCTGCTGTAGAGGATTTGTTATCAGAGAAAATTTTTGAATGTTGTTTGGCTGAAGTATCCATTGATGGTTTTTCATTTGTTTTTGGGTGTATCTATAGATCTCCTCTTCAGTGTTTTCTGGAATCTTTCTTGGATAAATTTGATGTATTATGTAGTGTTTTGGGTAAAAAATTTAGAAACGTAGTAATAGCAGGGGATTTTAATATTAATGTACTTAAAAAGGATGCAACATATAACAAATTTGTCAGTATTTTAAAATCACACAATTGACAATTTTCTTACAAATATTACAAAGGAAAAATTACAAGTAACTGGTATAATAACTCAAGTCTCAGATCATGATGCACAAATTATGGAAATTTTAGATTTAGAAACTGTGCACAGTCACATAGTAAAAAAACAAACTAGAAAATTTACAAAGGAGAACATGGAATTGTTTTTGTACTATTTATCTTATGAGCAATGGTCTGAAGTTTTTCAAGCAACTGTTAATACAAAATATGATGTCTTTCATTCACTTTTTATGTATTATTTTGAAATATGTTTTCCTAAAGTTAGTATTGTGGAGAATTGTAATACTGCCAACCATTGGATTTCTAGAGATGTTAAGTTGAAAAAGAGGAATATAGTAGAATTAGAACGTAATTTTAGAATTTCAAAAGATGATTGCTTGAAAATGAAAATTAAAAAGTTAAAAAAAGATCTTAATGGCCAGATGAACAGTGAAAAAAAGATGTTTTATGATAATAAGATTTCCAGCTCAACAAATAAATCTAAGGCAACTTGGTCGATTGTACGTTCTGAAATAACAAGTAAGGCAAAATCCACATGTAATATTGATTTAACCATTAATGGTACACATTATTCGGATCCCCTTGAAGTGAGTAATCTATTTAACCAATTTTTTATTAATGCTGTAGAAAATATTGTATTCCCGCATATACAACCAAACAATAATAAAAACAATACTCATACCAAAGTCTCTAGTTCAGCACAAGTTTTCAAATTTCAACAGGTTGACGAAAATGAAGTTAAAAAGTTAATCATGGCTTTTGAAAATAAATTTTCCACAGGTATAGATGAGGTTCCAATTACCGTAGTTAAACAATCTCTTTTTTTAATTTTAAAACCACTCACTCATGTTTTAAACTCTTCACTTATATCAGGATATTTTCCAGATAAACTGAAAATTGCAAAAGTGATACCGGTGTTTAAAAAGGGGGATAAAGATGATCCCACATGTTACAGACCGGTTTCATTAATCCCTACATTCGCAAAGATTTTTGAAAAAATAGTATATAATCAGTTTTTAGATTATTTAGAGAAATATAATTTGCTAGATCATCAACAGCATGGTTTTAGGGTAGGAAAATCAACCATTACAGCCCGTATAAATTTTATTGAATCAGTGATTAACTCTGTAGATAGTAATGAAAAAGTAATTGGAATATTTTTAGACCTCACCAGAGCTTTTGACAGTGTGTCACATTTTAAATTAATAGAATGTCTCAATAATTTAAACGTTACAGGGAAAGAGCTTTCCTGGTTCAATTCTTACTTAAACAATAGAAAACAATATGTGGAAATACAAAATACGTCTTCTCATCCTTCTTGCAAATTCCAATTTAGACAAAAATTCTTTTCAAATTTAGAAACTGTTCAACATGGAGTTCCACAAGGTTCTATTCTGGGACCACTTCTCTTCCTGTGTTACATCAGGGGATTGCCCGGAACATTGCAGGGAAATACCTCTGTGTGATTGTATGCTGATGACGCAAATGTAACAGTTACAGGCAAAACTAAAGAAGATATTGAAATTTCATCATTTGTTAATTTGTCAAAGGTCAAAGAATTTTTCGTTGACCAAAATCTTTTTCTAAATCCAAATAAATCTAATTTTATTTCATTTTCTACAAAACAAGCAAGAACGAAATTCAGTCCAGATATTGTTATAGATGAGGATATATTAGATCAGGTAGAAACAACAAAATTTCTAGGTCTTATAATTGATGAAAATTTAAGCTGGGATGGTCACATTGATTATATTTCTAAAAAAATTTCTTCTGGCCTATTCGCTTTGCGACAAATGGCTAAAGTCTCCAATATCAATTCTTTAAAAACAATTTATTTTGCATTAATTCATTCTCATTTAGCGTATGGTGTAAGCATTTACGGAGCAACAACTAAAAAAAATTTAGACAGAATTCTATTGCTGCAGAAAAAAGCTTTAAGAATCATCTTTAATTTAAAGAGTACAGTTTCAGTTAAACAGCATTTTTCAGAAATGGGGATTTTAACAATATATGGGTTATATATTTTTGAAACAATAATGTATGTAAAACAAAACACAAATCCCACCGGAATTAATCATCAGTACAACACCAGAGCTAACAGGAGAGTGGAACAACACAGATTAAATTTTTACGAAAAAAAACTCACTTCATGGGGAAAAAATTTTTATTTCACTTGCCTAGACACTTTTTAGAAGAAAACAATTTAGTTAAATTCAGGAAACAATTAAAAAAAATATATTTTGCAGCTCTCACCTTACTCCTTTGACGATTATTGGAACGCTGAATAAACATAAGGGTCTTATTTCTTTATTTCTACTTTATTTTTAAAATGTTATTATTAGTTTAAGTAAAGTTGTAAATATCTATATTTTGGCTATGACGCTATTCGATGTACTTGTTACATTATTATGAATAAAGGATCTTTGACTTTGACTTTGACTTTGACATTGCTAACAAAGTGAAAAAGAAGTTTATATATAGAGCTACAAAATTTCTCACTACAGTTGACATCCGATCATCGGCGATAATCAGTGGGCGGACTGTTGCTGATTTCAACAATTTCAATAATCAATTTCAACAAACACAGACTAATTTTTAATTCTTTTACTAAAAAAATTCTATACATACTATTAATTTATTTTTCTTCATATTGAACACATTTATCCTTCAAAGAAACAAGTGTTTACAATGTCATTTTCAGTTTTTTTCAATTTTCTTCAGCTTCAGTTTCTAAATTACTAAAAACTTTGTATTTCAATTTTGTCAATTCTCGATACCGCCGATACTTGGCCATTGGTATCGGTATCGAGAATCGATTGTCTTAAGTCGATACCGATACTTTCGATACCAGTTGGTTCAGTTGTCTGGAAAATGGAAATTTGATTTCAAGTTATTTCGTCACATGGAAGACATACTAAAAGCCACTTTCACAAACAGTGGAACAATCAAATAATTCTAATAAAGTCGAGATGATTTTCTTTCAGTTTATCGAAAGAAAATAAAGCGTAACAACAACAACAATCTCTCGTACGCAAATGGCGACTGCTGGTAACTGCTCAAACAAGTGCCAGAAAAGTAGTCCCATATTCAGATTAGATCTTGACGATATTGCCATA
This sequence comes from Neoaliturus tenellus, assembly GCA_030545055.2. NCBI lineage: Eukaryota > Metazoa > Arthropoda > Insecta > Hemiptera > Cicadellidae > Neoaliturus > Neoaliturus tenellus. The sequence continues at coordinate 52,793,266 of CM061537.1, read as the reverse complement.
ATTTAGTTACTATTTCAACTTTAAGTTATTTTTATTAATATTAAATACTCCCGTCTCAGCAGACCTGCGTACTCAGCGAATTTCCAATGGAATTTCAGATTATTTACTTTCCCCATAAAAACACCATAGGATCGAGTACGTAGGTTTTCTGCCATTGGGTGTTGTTAGAAAATCTAAGTTAATCAATGGTGAATGTAAACACAAAATTGTATCAAACTCTGGCAATTTTTATTTTTCCATAAACCCCATGGGGGTGAGTATGTAGGTCTGCCCTCATATGGGTTTTGTAAGCAAGTATAAGTTAAACCTTATATAGATAATGTACATACCAAATTTGATTAAGTTATGTCAATAAATAAGCAAGATAGGGTTTTCTTGATTTCCCATAAGAATAACATGGAAAACACATTTTTGGATTTGCCCCGTAACCAGTTATGCTATGATAAAAATTCAAGATACAAAATTGTTTGTTTTTTTAAGCTCTTTTAAATGGTTTCAGTTAAAATTGATGAATTTTAAAAATTAAGGTCCAAAAATGCCAAAAACCCTTTTTACCCCTTTGAAACCCCATAAAACCCCGTTCCGATAACCCGACAATGCTGGTTTGCGAACTCATGAAAATAGACCTGGTCTTACACCTCCATACCAAATTTCATCAAAATCGGAGGTCTCCTTCAAAAGTTATCAGTACCACAGACACATAGATATATAGATAGATAGATAGATAGATATGTATATATATACATATATATGAAAATGAACGAATGGTGTTTTTGGCTTCTGGGGACCTCAAAATGAAAAAGTAAAGTGATCCCGGGCTTAGGTATTACCATGGCTACCATAATAGCGTATTCCCTATAGGGAAATTCGCTAAAACCAAACAAAATAGCTAAGTTAAAAGAAAATACTTCGTTTTCACAATTTGCTTAGTCAATTTAGATCATTTTCTTGCGCTGTAAGACGTAAGAGTATACCCTCTAGTAATTACATAGAGAAAATATGGCGACGTTATTTCGTAACGTATAGATTGGTCAAGATCAAGAGATAGGAAAGAAAATCTCCTCAATTATGAATATGTTTGCATTTGTATTTGAAAAGGTATTTTTAGTTCAATGAATCAAAAACACTGGGAGGCATTTTCTAGGGGTGTGCGAGTACTCAAGTGGTTGAATACTAACACTATTCTTCTCGGCTTGAGGTTATATGCCAAACTATTCAAGTGGTCGAGCTGAAAATGATATCAGAAGCAACAATTCCACCCAAAATAAGGTCTTAAAAAGAAAACTCTGTACTAACAATTACTTGATTTATTAATTAATGCAAAAAACAGAGAAACACGGCAATTTATATTTGACGGGGTCAGGGAGGTAAGAGAATGGCAGGGTGGAGCGGGGGCGGGGCGGGGTTTGTTTACGACGCGACACAATAGGAACGCGGTAACGACCTTGACTGGTGGAGACGACACGCGCACCCACGCACACACTCTCACACACTCACACTATCACACGCACACACCTCATCACACGCACACACCTCATCACACACACTCAAACTGCTCGCTAGCCTGGCCAGGTGCGGGCTGTGACCCCCTCGCCCTCCCTTCCCATCCCAGTAACAAGCTGCCGGATTCCCATTAGCACAACAATAAAGAAGAGATCCTTATGAGTTTTTTGTCCACCTCAATGTTCAGTCAACTGGAAGAGCTGTTTACTCATTGCATTGAAGTTTGGTGGCTAAATAACTATGAATTTATAATTATACTGGAAATCCTCATAATCCTAATTAAAGCTCGTTTATTCAATGTTATACTTTCATTAATTTTTAATGGTAAAAAAGGCCTTGTGCGCAGATAAAACTTGATATTTTGAATTTTTTTGCTATCTGGGCTCGGCTTGGCTCGAAACTTGAATATTTTATTACCAGCTCGCTCGACCAGAATTAATGCTGCTTAATTGATCTGTTCTCGACCAGAACAGATAAATCACTATTCCCACACCCCTACATTTTACTACCTACAGGTTAGTCACATTTTATTGTAGTGTTTGCAATTTTATTTTACAAGAAGGTTTAAGATTATTGAATTTAAAATTTTTATTTTTTTAAAAGGCAGACCAGAGTCTGAAATAAATAATCGAGGGGATAAATTTTACTACTTACAGCTAAGCTAGGTTTTTTTGTCGATGGTGTCGAAAGTTTCAATATCGAGAATTGGGAATCGATTTTTGAAGAATCGGTATCGGTATCGAGAATCGATAAATTTTGGAATCGACACATCCCTAATTTCAATTTTTCATTTTCAAAACTCAATTGATTTATATGGTCAGTCATATCCAATATGAATACATCATTACTGTATTCACCAGGCTCATTATTTGTGTCTAATATTTTTCCATTCCTTAACATTGACATTTTGAAAATAAAATTTTCAACTTCAATTTAGTATAGCTGAATTTTTAAACAACTTATTTGCCATGGCAACTAGATGAGGTTAAGTTCTTGGAAGTCACCTGTTGTCAAACCTGTCAGTGCAAGCCAATTAATTGTAGTCAAGCAATTATCAAGCAATAATTGTTATCAAGCAATTTGGACTCTAAACTAGAAATTCCAAACTTTCACTTTTGTTATCAGTTAACCCAGCAGTGCTTGAGTGTAAGTTCAATGTTTCTTACTTGCAGGGTAAGCTGAGGCACAATCTAAAAACCTAATTGGATTTCTCATTAAGATACTATAAAAGTACCTAACTAATTAATTACTGTCACTCATTAATAGGTACTTTTAACCATCCACTCTCTTGGAATGCTTCATTATATTACCTTTAATAATTTTAATACCTTTACTGAAATGGCGACCTAACTCGATAGGTAGTTTAAAGCCAAGTATGAATGAGAGATGAGTGTAGGATGATTGTGGCGCGATCTTGTAGTCTTGTTACTCCAAGTAGCTGGATTACAGGACGTCGCCACCGTCCCAGTGATAATATATTATAATATAGGCATACATTAGTTAAAAGTTGAAAATAATGTCAAATTGAAAATACTAGCAAAAACTTTGTTCAACTTAGACTTAACAAATAATCACAAATTTAAAAGTAACTATGCAGATTATTTTCAAAATATGTTAGAAATCAGTCTTTAAAAGAAAAGTCAAACAATTTTTCAGTCTTCCTGTACGACTGACCCTTCTGACATTACCACAAATTTAAAAGTAATTAGCAAATTATTTCCAAAATATGTTAGAAATCAGTCTTTAAAAGAAAAGTCAATAGTAGTTTTCATCACTAGGAGCAAAAGTGGGTCTTTTTGGTGCGTAATCGTGTTTCAAAAACAAGGCGCAGCCGAGTTTTTAAAAACGATTAAGCATCAAAAAGACACTTTTGCTCCGAGTGATGAACAACGTTTTTTATCATAATGCGAAATTAGACTTTTGATCATTAAAAATATTAACTATAAAGATTTATTTTCGAGGTTATATTTAGAAAGTTAGTAATATATGCAGTGTTTACATTTATGTTATTTACAAACAATGCTCTTTATAATGTTTGAATTGCAAAATTCTGCTCCTCAACATTAATAAATGAATGATAATACACATAGCAAACAGCTGACTTTTCAGTACTAGAACCTAAAAAATTCTCCATATGATTTTTCAGTCCTAGGACAATAAAGAATCGGTTTTGGTACAGTTGAGAGAACAAAAAACAGGCTGATTTCGTGCAGAATGATAAAAACAATTTTTTAGTCTTTCTGCACGACTGACCCTTCTGACATTACCACAAATTTAAAAGTAATTAGCAAATTATTTCCAAAATATGTTAGAAATCAGTCTTTAAAAGAAAAGTCAAACAATTTTTCAGTCTTTCTGCACGACTGACCCTTCTGTCGTGGAAGACATCACTCACGTGGCTGATCTTTTGACTTGAACACTCTTTCTTGCTTGGTCAATCTTTCAAATGCGGCAGAGCTTACTAATGCAGCCAGCTTTCGACGGCGATTGTTGTCTTTCAGCAACAATGTCTTACCATCGCCTGTTGTTCTGCTTTGGGAGGTTTTAAAAAATAATTTTTTTAATTTTCAGAAATTCCACAACGCGATCAAAGATTTTCTCTCAGTTTGCAAACGGCCTCAAGCTTGTCATTATGGAGAAATTTATTACAGTGCCTGGTTCAACGGTAGTGCAGAAGTGAGACAGGTAAGTTTTGTTATTGCCTTATTATCCCATTACAGTGGAGTGTGTTGAAAAATTTTTAAATTCCTTAGGCGTAATAAAAACTGCATGAACAGGTTATATTTTCTAAAATAAAATTATATCATTATTAATACATTATATCTTATACCCTAGAAAAATTGCAAGAAAATTGGTGTCAAGAGTTCACCTATCTCCCACTACCACAGAGACCGTCTTCTTTTACTATTTTAAAAGTTGATTTTCATCTGGTTGACACAATACTTTGCTACAAAGTTACAAATGGAAAGACTATAATCCGTAAAGAATAAAGAACCAACCAGTTTTAGTCAGTAATAGCTGAAAATGGAATCTTCACTTACCGGTATCTTTAATTTGTGTTCATCTAAAAACATTTTCAGATAGTGTCTATAACTTAAATCTACATTATAATCCTTAGGTCAAATTTAACTTCAAGGATAAATTAATTACCAAACTAAAACAAAGACTTTGAACATCATTACTTTTCAGACTTTGTTTCTGGATTGTAAGAAGCGTTTTCAGCATCTTGCCTTTGTCAACTCCTTCTTAATCTCTCCAAAGGAAATGATCTTGATTTTGAACACCAGCCTACAGACCACACCAGTGTCTTCATAGGGTTTAAAATCAAATTGCTCTCCAAAAGTTTTCAGTCCAAATTTTCACACGTGGTGTGCAGGGATATTTTGGTCATTGAAATTTAACTGGTCTTAAAAACCTTGAAAAAATAACAAAAAAATCATAATTTTCACTTTGGTCGTTGCGTTTTTGGGAATTTTTGGACTGTATTAAATTTTGCAAAATCTTATTTAAATGTGATTTTAAAATTGAATGAATATAAATGAGTAGTATTTTTTCAAATAGCTCCAATGGGAACCTTAAAACTAGTTTTATAATTTTGAAGACATGTAGTATATTACAATTTTTGTTGTTATTTCGTGTAATTTTTAATTTCATATTCAGCGTCATGGTATAGTTTTTCTCTAATAATGAGGTCTAAGCTGCAAGTCTAATGGTAATAAAGATATTAATCACAAAAACTTAAATATAGGTGACTACATTTTTCTGTAGAAGACCAAAGTCCTAATGCCCAATGTTACCAGTGTTATATATGTCAGAATACTACATTATAGAACATGCAGTCCCCTCCAATGCGTAATCCTACCAAATAATAGTAAAAAGCTAAACAATTCATGTCCAGAGGTTTTTTTAAAATTTGATGTCCTTTAATTTATTATGTTTTTGCTGTAAGAACGTTGGGTGCGATTGTAGGAACTGGAGCGGCACTGTATCCAGAACTTCATGACGCACATGTTTGTGTTCCAACGACAGAAGCAGGAGCTTGTTCACACTGGACAGAACGTGTTCGCCATCTTGTCTTACTTACACAACAATCGGACAACTGCGCATTTCAGCAAGGTTCTCACCGATCTATACATGCCCCTGATGTGGCGCCACTTGCGGGTAAGTAGTGGCCACCATCTTGGCTGGCAATACAGTAAACTACTCCCTATCCGGCCACCTTTTATCCGGCTTCCTCTTTAATTGGCCTTCTGTGGACAAAAATAACTTCTTTTTAGTTTTTAAACGGCCTCTTTTTAACATAACATTGCTTTAACAGTGCTTATTTTACTGAAATGTTGTTTTCTTACATATATTAAAATCGATCGAGTCGAGTGAGTGAATACATAATTTTAATAGTTTCTACTAGGCTATTTCCAGAGAGCAATCGAAGTGAACTGTCCTGGACGGATGTGATGTCACCAGAAGTAAATTTTTGTTAGGCACAAAATGAGTGACAAACATAAAAGTCAGTTTATATCTATAGAACAAAACCATTACAGAATTGTAATCTTGTTCTAATTTATTTAGTGTAATGATTGACTGTATACGCCAATGTGAACAGAGCTTATTTTTATTATGTTTTCAAAAACCTTTAGTTGTTAATACTATATATTTTTTTAGTGTTTAAGTCAAATTACTGTTTCAACGGATGACGTCTGAATTTTTGCACACTTTGATTTGTTAATTAAGTTGGATGTTTTTAACTTAGTTAGGTTTCATGTGAACTTTTATTGAGATTTATATTTATTTACTGACAATGTCCAATGCATCAACTTTGTATGCCTTATGACTAATAAAAATCTTGAATCTTGAATCTTCACACAGCATAGGCGTGTTTAACCGATTTACAGTGGCATGATATCCCGTGGCGCATGAAATGCAAGTGCCATATGATGGGTAATGAGTTCTACCACTCTTCCTGCATGAAACATTGTATAATTGAGTGGTATTCTGTTTTGTTGTTGTAATATAGTTTTAATTTTCCATCACTGTAAAACCATCAACAAAATAATACCAGATCAGAGCGCCCCTGACGTACTGAACGTGAACCTGTTAAAATTTCAGTATCAAACAAATGCACTGGATTAGAAGTCATTCTCATTAATGTGTATAAGTCAATGATGTAACTCGTTATCACATTTAAGCCATAGAAATCGGTAGTTTGATATCTTAAAAAGTTATTCCTACATTGGTTTAACCAGCAAATTCGTTATTCATTATTTGGTCTTAAACTTACTTGTCCCGGAGTGGCCAATAAGGAGGGAGTCTGTAAAAATTTTTAGTTCCAGTAGTTGCAGCATTCTAAACTCATGGGTTCCGAATCTGCTTCAATGACATGTTCGGAATTATGACAAATTTCATGAATGCACAGTAAGTTACTAGGGTATATGGAAAAGAATCATTTAATTTCGCAAATTTGCATTTCTGAAACTGATAATAAGTGCAGTTTTTGGTTCATTGTGGTGACAGTGAAACTCAAAAAGTTATCATACCATTTCATAAGTGTTCAATATGTCTCCCCTTTCAATGAATAGCATATGAGCATTCAAATCAGCATCAAAACAATAAACAAATGTTTTTTACAGAATATTTGTATCTTCTCACATTTTTTTTAGATAAAAAACACAAACCAAGCAGACGAAAATCATAGAAATGAGAATTCTGCAGTACACAACTTTAATTTCTACTTAAACTCATGGGATTTGTTTAGGATAGTTTTAGTCAGGCTTATTGTATTTTTCAAATAGTGGTATTTTATTAAATGTATTTTCAATATTACATTTTAGGAATGATTTTCCACTATAAGACTTACGTTGCAAACCTTATTACAGAGCGGGAACAACATCGAGCGATGCAACGCGGCATTGGTGTTCCTGGACGCCTACCCGCTGGAGATGCCCGGATGCGGGAAGGCAGAGGAGAGTGATTTTTACACCAAACAACACAGTGAGATGGTCGACCTGCTCACGGATGAGTGTCACGTGGTTCGCATCATCGCCATCAGAGTGAGTATCCACGGGGGTCCTGGGGGATTGGCTCTATCTCATAATAGCTATGGTATTTTGATGGACACAGAGAGTAAATGGTGAACAAATTCAATATTTTTCTTCTTTTAAACATCTGGAAGCATTGCCAACATCACGAAGATCTTACAGTTAAAACTCTTGTGGGAATTTTCAACTTATTTAATTTGTTTTAATTTTTACAGTTTCGGTGACTTCTTTGGTCGCTATCACTGGCATTATTATTTATAAATTATCAAAACATTGAGCGGCTGGATAAGGAGCGAGCTCCACGGGTGTAAGCCAAATTTAGGCCTAGCCTGGCTTAATGTGATAAACAATTCCAGGTTTGAATCCTAAAGAGTAGAGGAGGATTTTTAGTGGGTAAACCCGTTTTTTAGGGAAGCCCCACACTACACACTGTCCACCTGTGTGCGAAATGCATTTTCCCGCCTCTCGCTAAAAAAAAAAAAAAAAACGATAGTAAAAAAAGCCTTAACATAATTAGTATATTTGTTTTTAATTTTCTCTGACCTTTTATATTAGTTTTTTTTTTTTTTTTAATTATTTCTTTTATAGTTTTATACATACAATTATAACCGTGATAAAATTTATTCTATAATCACATGATTTTAAATCACACAAGTACTAATTTAAAATTGTCAGTTATTTGTTTACTTTCCTTAATTTATAAATAATAATGTCTCTGATGAAGGTGACTTACAAAGAAGTCATAGAAAGTGTAATAATTAAAACAAACTAAAGATCACCACTGGTCGAAATTCGACCAAAATTTTAGCTGATTTATTTTTATTTAGTTTTAAAATATTCTATTATTAAAACATCTGTTATTCCTGTTTTTATAGCATCTACATACTTAAAACTGTAAGATAAAATCACCTTTGGACAGTTCGTCTGAGACCGATTTACATGGGAGTTGTACCAAAACAAATGTTTTCGTTCCTATATTAGCAGGTTTTATTTGTATTTCAAAAATATTTACGTTAAATTGATTAAAAATGACAAATAAACTTTTCTTATGGAGATTTAACATGGGGAAGAGAGTAAATTTTTTCAATCCCACAGACAGTTCTCCTGAGACTTACAAGCGATTTACAAGCAATTTGCACTAAATAAAATCTAAACTTTTCTATATTAGCAGGTTTTATGTACTTTATCGCTATCGTACTTCGTTATCTTACAAAAATCCAAACCAAACTCTTGCAATGAATTTATTTTGCATCATTTCAATTAGCTGAACGAAACACACGAGGTATTTGTCTTAATGCAGTAGAAAAGCAAACGCTCAAGAATGATTTAGTTTATTATGGCCAGTACCTACAAATGTAAATAATTATAGGCCTAACAAATAATTATTTGAATGAAAATAAAAATTAATAATTAGTTTTATACTATTTAAACTGTACAATTTTATAGATGGTGGGTAGTAAATCGATAAATTAATAAGTTTTGATTGTTAAATTGTTAAGTACTACATTTTCAGTTTCTTAAACACGTAAATCAGATGATCAGTTAAAAAAAATATCAGTTTAAAAAGTACATTTTATTTGTGTTTTGTACCAAGTGCCTGGCGTACCACTCAACTACCACGGATGAAGCTGTATCTGTCGAGTTTCAATGGGCAACGACTTGTTTGTTATTATAACAGCTGTATAATGGCCCAATCAATTACCCTTCTTCCATAAGATAAGCATTTAAACTTTGAAAGCCTGAGAGCTTAGCCCTGGGGGTCAAAGTGAATTATAATGGGATTCTGCTCATCTACAGGACACAATATTTTTAAAGGTATATCTACAGTTTTAATGGTATGTGGGGATTCCTCCTACAATGTACACAAGCTGAGAAAAATGGAGGAAAAGGAACATGCTTGCTTATTGGTATGTAATGGGGGAAGGGATTTTTAAGCACCGTGTAACTGCCCTCTTTAATTGACCTTTTATGTTATCAGACCTACGTCTGGCCCTGTAATGGATGATTAAGAGAGAATCTACTGTCCTGTAAATGGTAAGATGTAGACCTAACCGACCTTCAAACCAGATTATTATGTGAGTTCAAAATTGAAATTATGACAATCATCGTTTCAGGGAATCTGCAGTAAGCTGTGCACTGCGTGGCGCACCTTCCCCCAAGAAACGATACAAGTGCTGATGCGCAATCTGATTGAACTGTCCAATGACGGGTCTGACTACAAAGTTCGTGTCGCGCTTTATGAGAGCCTGCGCGATCTGCTTTTAAACCCGGAATCTGCGGCTTATCTGATGAGAGTACTGCCGAACCTGCGGGACAACATTCATGACGAGAACGAGAAGGTGAGGTTTGGATTGAGACTGAGATGGTTTTATAATTACTGAATTCGCATCCTTTGCCAGAAAATTAAGTAGGAGATTTAAATATTTAGGGTAAGATTATGATGAACTTCTTAGATCACTCGCTTTTTAGTACTGCTCTCGTCATTAGCCCTGTAGGCTTATCCAGTTGTATATTCTTGTTGACCTACTTTAATTTGTGAAGTATTTAAGAATTTAGTGATCATCTAAATTATAATCCACTAGCCATGAAAATAATATTTGAGCTCCCCCAATGAAGTACTTTCAATGAAGTAAAGTACTGATGTAAATTTAGAATTTAGGAATTTCGTCCATGAGGGAAGAAGGTATGGAAATAGTCATGATAAGACCTAAAGCTGAAACTAGGGGTGTGCGAATATTCGAACTTTGAATAATTTCGAACCGAATATCGCAATATTCAATTCGATTCAAAATTTCAGAAAATATTCGAAGTTTGAACCGAATAGTTTGAAACGTTGGAATAGCTCGCCGGTTACCCGAAAACGCTAACGATGCCCGACGTGTAGTGTAATTTTCAAAACAAAGGTTTGAATGAACAAATTTACATAGTGTAAAGCAGAAATATTATTCAAATGCAATGAATGGATCCACAATTAATAACAGTTATATTGACAAAGACGACGAATAGGCCTAACAGTAGATCCAAGTTTCCATTAGTGTTGCCACACGTCAACCAGTGAAAAACATAAAATTATAAAATGATTCCACTTTTTCCCTATACAGAAGGAGTTACCGTACATTATCTTTGGTATAGCTGTATTTTTTTTTGGTATGTATAGTCGATCTGCACCTTGATTGACAAAAAGATACATCAAAAAATAGTTACATCACACATGTTATAATCCGACGGTGGGTATATCATGATGAATTAAAACTTGATCATACTCTGTGTCAGCCAAGTCAGGATGAACGAAATATTAAAATGGCGCTCGCGCTCGCATTTATTTGATCTGATCAGATGTGCTTTGACTTGTTTATCTTCTCGGCGGTGTGGCATTATTGTTTAATTATTTATTCTCGTCGTAATTAAATTATTGTGATTGTGTTATGATCGTAGGATAAATAAGTTGTCTATTAATCCTCAAGTAAAACTTTCAGGAATTTTATCCACTTACAGCTTGGATTTTGGGAACATGGTTAATTTACTTATGAATTTTTGGTTACCAAATAAAGTCAGAATAGGCCTAAAGGGATGTCTCTTCATAATTTCATTGTTTTGATCACTGGAGCTGGGATACGCACACCTTTACTTTTAGTTTAGTTTAAGCTACAAGTATCTAGATGTTATTTATATTTACCAGTATTTATTATAACTTTTTTATTAGAATAGGAATAGCCTATTGAAAAAATAAGAAGCTATTGATTGTAAATTCTCAAAACGTATTTATAAAGCATTCATAATTACTTTACTGATATGTTTAAAATAAAAAATATAAAAACTTATATTATTTTTTAATATTTTATATGTTTTTTGTATTAATAATTGTGTGTTATTGCACTTCTATAAGCCTGTACTTTCATTTTAAGCTAAACATTGTGCTGAAAAATATCATTGTTGCTCTACAGGAACAGGTATCCAAACCAAATAAAACCATTAAAAACACTATATTTTTACCTAGTTATATAAAAAAAGTTTGGTTGTGAAATATTCATATTTAAAATACTACATAACTGAAATTCATAGTCAATCTCAGTTGATATAAATTATTCGTTAAAAACAAATTCTAACGTTACTATTCAATTCGAAACTATTCGATATTCGGAATAGTAAATAACTATTCGGTTCGAAACAAAAAATCACTATTCGTACACCCCTAGCTGAAACCATAGCAACCTTTTGTTTTTAAGTTCGGTACGCTCAAACGCAGATCATTCGAATACACATGCTTTTTACTTACATTAAAAGGAAAATTTTATTTTATTCTGAATATTAATTGATTATAGATTTTTATTGTTTATTTTTATTAATGTGCACAATATTGCAATAAATGTAATGGCTACTTAGTTTTTTGTGAAATAATTTATGAAAGTTTAGAGGGTATTTGTCAGATACGGTTTGTGAATCAGATTTTAGCGAATTTCCCATAGGGAATATTAGCGAATTTCCCATAGGGAATAAGCTATTACCGTAGGTCTCATGGTAAGACCTAAGCCCGGGACCATGTTACTTTTTCGTTTTTAGGTGCCCAGAGACCAAAAATAATAGTCATTAAAATTTTTATATATATATATATATGTATATATATATATATGTATGTGTCCCTAGACACGATAACTCTCGTAAAAATGGTCCGATCGACACCAAATTTGGTAGAAATGTGTAATCCTACGTTTATTCGGATGAGTTCGTAAACCAGACATATCGACCTATCGGAAGGGGTAGTTTTGGGGGGTTTTGTACCCCAAAAATGGGTTTTTTGCATTTTTCATATGTAATTTTTAAAAATTTCAAATTTTTATTTTGACCATTGGATTTAGCTCAAAAAAACACACAATTTAGCATTTTGAAGCTTTGCTCTATCTCCATTGGTTACCGAGATATTACAAAGTCTAAAGACAGTACGTTGTATTTTGAGGCTCCAATGTTAATCTTATGGAGAATAAGGATGTGTTAATATTTCACTTATTAACCAATGTTTTTGGATGAAACTTGGTATTCAGCTTCATTTGGTTGAGATTCATCCATTTATGGTAAAAAATCTTGGTTTTTGTGCTTATCATGGCAGCAAACCTGCATACTCTTTTCCCATGTTAATCATATGGAGAATAGGCAAACTCCTTTAGCAATGGAAAGATATTGATGAAATTTAGTGTATGGCTTGATATGGTCAAAATATTTTTTTTAATGCTAAAAACCTACTTTTAGTGTTCCCCATGGCAGCATACCTGCATACTCTTTCCCTACATTTATCATAAGGAGATAAACATTTATTTCCCTATTTATGAGCTTGTGATGATTTTTGGTTTACAGGTTTATCTGGTCATAATTAATACTACTAATTTGGAAATTCGCTGAGTACGCAGGTCTGCTGCGACGGGGGTATTTCAATTATAGGCCTACTATTATGAAACATGTTATCCACTTTTTAATTTCTATTTTATAGCATACAATTCTTACAGAAAAACTAGATTTTTGAAGCTTTTAACAGCTCTTGATGGTTCACATAAAGAAGAATGACACATGTTGAGAAGGTGGAAGTCATTAAGTCAGGTCTATAAGTCGGTTAAAATTTTTTTCTTTAAGTAGAATTGATTGATAAAATTGCTTGTGTATAATTTCAGTAGCCATTGTTATTACCAATTTATAAAAAAAACCTTTTTATAATTTTATTAAATGTCATTAAACATCCAGGACATCACTTGCTTAGACGACAATGAATTCTAAAAACAAAATAATTTGTTTGAAGGAGACGTGGTGATTTAAAAATCTTCATAAACTAAAATTTCATTTGGTGTTTTATAAATTATTAAAATTTGGAAAAAAGAAATGTGAAGGATGATTTTTAATTTTTCAGGTACGGAAATCATTTGTAAAGCTACTTTTGAGCGTCAAAGAGTCAAGTGAGATTCGAACGCCCTACTGGAAAATTGTGCCTCTGGAACACCTGGCTGTTAGACTACAGGTGGGTCGGAAACACAAGCCTTGTAAACCTTACCATATCAATCAAAAAATTTGCTCAAGGCATTTAAAGTATCAGAAGGTTTTAATTTAAGAGTTTTGTGGTAAATTTTGAGACCCAATTTAAATGTATTTATTATTTTTTTCATTTGGTCATATGAGCTGAATATTGAAATGAAAGGCTGGTTCTAGTATGATAATGGGTTTAAAAGTAAAATTGATTTTTAAAGTCACAACAAAAGTTATAACTTAATGTATAACCAGGGAAGAGCCATAACCACTTAAAAAAGACATAATGTTAGGATATTTCAATCCAGGGTCTGCTGTCTTAGTTATTGCTTGTTTTACAACAATGTGCCTGGGTTACTGGTACAGAGGTCGTTTAAGGTCAGGCCCTCATTGTTAGTGTAGCTCTTTTGCTACTAGTCGTGTGCTGTTCGTGATTAATTTTTCCACACAACATGAGTGAGGAAGTTAACGGAACCAGTTTTGACTTATGTTTGCTAATCTGGCCTAAAATAACCCAACCAAACCAGTGATGATTTCTCCAATCTGATTTTCAACATCCCCTCCTTTTGGGTCTCTGAACTTTATCAACCTAAATACCTAAATTTGTGAAAATGTTGACTAAGGTCAGTATTGTACTTTACTGTTTTCATACATAATTTTTTTTTTAAAACCTTTGCAGCCCCTACTGCCAAGGTACAAATAAGGATGGGTCGGTTGTTAAAGTCGGTTGTCGTTTTTATCGGTTTTTGACAATAAACCCGAGAATTGATAACAAATGTCTGTTTTCGGTTTATCGGTTTTTTTTGCTGACAAAGATAAAATGTTAAACAGAAATCAATTATAAAGGAAAGGACATCCGTGGTTCTAGGAAGATAACAATACAATTTTAATATGAGACAATAGATGGAATGTTGAACACGTATCTATAAGAGCTCTATAGCTCTATAGTTAAGAGAGCTATAGTTTGGCATCAGGCCAGTGGCCATCGCTTATCTGATGTCCTTAAGTTATCAGTTCCCTAGTTCTTGGTTTCTGATCCAATTGTCATACAAAAACAAACTATAGCTCATTTTTTCTTCTGATTTTTACGAATTGAAAAACTTTAATAAAAGTTGTTCGACTTATGGTTCAACGTTTAAAGGTGAATTGATGTTATTATTATTAGGGATGTGTCGGTACCTAAAGTCGGTTCTCGGTACCACCGGTTCTTGGCAAAAGTACCGGTACCGAGAACCGATGTCAAAATCTCGGTACCTCGGTACCGGTACCTCGGTCTGTTTACAATAAAATTAACTGAAACCAAACACGCCCGTCCACAGTTTTCTTGGAAATTAAAAATGCGATTGTAATTTGAGACAGCCAGGTGGACTGATAAAAACTCCGATCTCTTATCTTATAAATAAGTTATTGTTCTGTCCGTCGGGCGCATGGATGAAGGGGGGGAGCAGCCGGGCCAACGCACGTTTCGCCACAACAATTAACTGATAAGATAAGAGTACAGTTTCCTTATCGCCTATATCCTGAATTGTTTGTCCAACAAAAACAAATTATTAATAATTTTTCGTCTAATGTTTACAAATAGATAGAAATATAATTGAGGTTCTATGAT
Organism: Neoaliturus tenellus; assembly: GCA_030545055.2. Classification (NCBI taxonomy): domain Eukaryota; kingdom Metazoa; phylum Arthropoda; class Insecta; order Hemiptera; family Cicadellidae; genus Neoaliturus; species Neoaliturus tenellus. The sequence goes on along the minus strand of CM061537.1, from coordinate 52,778,113 downwards.
TTTTGGTTGAAAAAATAGTTCATTATTTTGTTTCAATATTATTTTACTGAATTAAAACTAAAAACAATTATCTAAACAAAATGTATTTATCCCGAACAATAGTTGTTTACGCGGCCGGCGATCTCGCTAACAAGGAAAACGCGACGCAAAAACCCGGCACATTCCGTGAGCCGGCCGCCCCGGAGACGATCTATTGTTCAGCTTATCTGTTGTTCGACGTCCGGCAGTAATTTATTCATGAGGGGTGTTTTTTGCTCCTAGTACCAATTGCTACTTTTTGAACCAATTGCCATAGAAAGCTAAGAGATGGCTCGTTTGATTCGTCTAATTCTCACAAATTAAATAAATTGTCAACTAAAGTTGTGTGACTTTTCATTCAAAATTAGAAAAGCATTGTTGTTAAGCAAATCATTCTATAATACAATTTACTGTTTTATAATGTGAAAAGCATCTTGTTATAATTTAATATAATTTTTTAATTAAAAACTTCAAACCTATGAAATGTACACTTGAGTCCCGCTAGTCCGAACACGGGTAATCCGAACGTCCGCCTAATCCGAACAAGCTCCGGACGCATTTTGCAAAACATTTTCATTAATGTAAAAATATAATTTACGTAATAAAAATAGAATTTTTGATGGAAAAGATAAGAATTCTGGTAAAGAAATTAGAACGAAGTATTCCATTGAGGAATATTCTGTACAAATATTAAGTTTTGTGTGTTTAGACTAAATTTACACAACGTAAACAAAAGAATGTAAACAATAAAAAAATACGGTATAGCCTACCCTGTAAAAAGTATTGCACACGTAGTAGATTAATACTGGAACACATAAAAGTAACATTAATTTATTTGCTATTGACCAAAAAGTCCAACATCGTCTTTTGTTGAAGTTTAGTCAGTCTGTTTTTTTGCCGCGTAGTTCCGCCATTTTCTTACAAACATCACATCTGCGCGCATGGCAGTACAGTCTCTGCTGGCAGTGGATACAGTCCGTGGCGCTAGGCGCGAGCAGCGTTGCCAATTCGAGGGTAATTACCCTTTTAGAAGGTACTTTGGACCTTCGAGGGTAATGATTTTTTAGGATTGAAGGATAATTTTACAAAAATTGTAAAGTTTGACTCAAATGTGTGAATTTTTGGGAATGGTTCGAAATCCAAAGTAGATTTAATAGAAGAGTGATTAATATCACTTGAAAAACGAATACCAATTGAACAGCTGATACACTTATATGAGGAACTTTTATTAATCATTCTTGTATACTACAACTTAGATTGTTGGTAAAATTATTGATTTTCCAATATTTTGGTGTTTTTGAGGGTATTTGAGGGCAATTTTGTCAAGGATCTAGGGTAAGTTGATGACAGGTGATTGGCAACGCTGGGCGCGAGCGAACAGTATCTTCACGCCATGCATACAGGCAGCACACGCTGCTTGCTCGCTCTGTGATCACATCCTAAAATTATGTGCAGTGGGCCATTGTGCTGTCTGCTATGGACTGTGCAATTGTTGGTTTTGCTTATATAAGGGTAAAAGCACTGTTTAAATTGGTTTTTGTGTATTATTCGCTAATATTACAACACGTAAACCCGTTTAAATTGCTTCATTCTCCCTTATTGAATTATTTCGGATAATCCGAACAATTAGCTGATCCGAACAGCGTTCGGTCCCAATTAGTTCGGATTAGCCGGACTCTAGTGTATTTCAAAAATGAAATATAACAAATACATTTATAATTAAAACAGATAGTAGTTGGAGAATTAACAATTAAAAATAAAAATACTTTTCAGCCCAACTCGTTTTTGGTCTGAGACCAGTGAGACCTAAGGGTAATGATTTTTTACCAGGCCCAACCCTAAGTGTGAGTGTAAAAGTTGGCTTGTGGACCCCTAGATATGTTACTGTACATTAAAAAATTATTATAAAACAAACATTTTATTATTTTTTATCATTTTTAGTCAAATAAACTTTTGATGATTTCCCATACACACCCCAACACTGTTCCTTCCTTAATTGTCACTCAATCCTTATTCTTTTCCTTGCATGTTTTGTTTAAGAGGGCGTTGGAGTGCCGCCATATTGGATTTATTTCCCATAAGAGCAATGCTAAACTTGTCCCCGACATTTGTCATATAATTTCTTTATTTTTTGTCCGATTGATTCAGAATAAATAGTGTTTGAATCACAATTAAATTCCCCGTTCCTTTTGTAAGATCGATTCTTTGTAAGTAATTTATAAAATTCTGTAGAAAATGTTTTAAAAGTAGTAAAAAACTTGCTTTGTTATTTCAAGTTAGTAAAAAACACCAATTTTTATAAAAATTTCCTCTCGCAAACAAAATCCGCCTTGATGAACCTTTCATTTAGAGCTATAAACCATTATTTTCTGATTATAAATAAAAGAGTTATTTGATATCCCTTTTAACATTGCTCTTATGGGAGAAAGGCGGAATTTGGATTGACTCCAACGCCCTCTTAATTTAATCCCTAAATTCTCACTTCTTTTGAAATATCACTTCAATATACAATTTTTTTCATATTTCCTATTATATTAACCTCATAAAAAAATGAGTACTTGGTACCGGTACCGAGAACCGAGAACCGATCCTTTAAAAGAACCGGTACCGGTACCGACTTTGAAATTTTGGTACCGACACATCACTAATTATTATGTTGTTTTCAATAAGTTTATTAGACTGAAAAATACTTCATAAGTCTTTTTTTTATAAATAAACATTTTTAAATTATAGAAATAAAATTACATAGTAGACGTTATATTTACATAGTAGACGTTATAAAATATGCATAAATTGCCGGCGTCTACCCAGTAGACGATCCGTATTTCATTATTATTTCAAATAGTACGTATTAGTTTTAATTGATTATTCGTTTTACGGCATTCTACAGGTTCCAAACTTTCGTATAGTACTGGTTTTTCACTTTCACTGCTTACTTGGAGTCACTTGGCATTATGATAAAAATATGACGCAACAGTTTGACAGCTGATTGTTACCCGCTGCAAACAGCTGTGTATTTTGATTAGTTGCATTGTTTATGTTTGTTCTTTTACACTAAAAACTGTTCCTAACACTTCGTTATTATTGTGTTTATTGAAATTATTGATTTATCAGTGCTATTGGTTGTATTTTGTATGAATACTATTTTTGCCTGTGAAATATGTTATATTATATTATTATTGTTTGTAGTGTGTTATAATGTAAATTTTCACTGTAACATAACATATTATGTATGATTTTTGTTCAGTTTTTCGTGCTCTTTTACAAGGTGTAACTAAAAAATATATATAAAAATACTATATACACCAAATTTTGGTCCAACTTGAAATTTTAGAATTTTTTTATTTTTTATTTGTAGTTACAACACATAATTTTTTTATATAAATAAATTTAGAAGAAAGGATTTATATGCCATATGTTCTCCATTTTATTACAAAGAAAATAAAAAAATATAAAAATCTGTTGAATACTTTATTTTATACACATTTTTTTTCCAAACCCTTGCAAAATTGTAGATTTTAGCACGGCAATTTATGCATATGACTTGGGAGAATGGCTGCGGCACTCAAAGGGTTAATGAATGAATTAAAATAATTAAAACTAAAAATAATTGTCTGAACAAAATGCATTTCTTTACACATAGATAGTAGTTGTTTAAAAAACATGAGACATGGAATAACAGAACGTTTCTTTAGGCCATAATTTGGAGTGTTTCTTAACTTTTTTAATTGGTTGGATTTTATTACCAACATTTTCATTCTATCCTCCCACATATTTAATGAATTCCTACAAAAAATACAATAGTCAAAACTTTACATTTTTTAGTTTTTGTTTAAAATTACAAATTTGCCCACTAAAATGTCTCTATTGCTTTTTGACTACTTTCAGATAAAATATAATGCCAGTATTATAGTTGAATAAACATTATATATTTTCTTGCAATGACTAACTGGTCTATTTAAAAATCATAAATGTGTAAAAGGCAGAAAATAGGGCTCAGTCTGATTTTTGATGGTAACCTTGAGTTGTTTCATGTTTACTATCTAAAATAAACCGGAAAAAAACTGACAACCGGTGCCAGTAAAAAACTGAACAGAAACTGAACTGATAAATTTTGCAACCGACCCATCACTAGTTATAAATCCATTTAAAATTAAAGGAACTGGATAGTATAGAGTCAAGCAAACACATATAGATACTTAACAGGAAACAATATGATTTGAAGTCATAAAATTAGAGGTCTGCGGGTACCCGAAAATTCGGGTAACTCCGGGTATTAGCGTGAACCCGAGTGGTCGGGCGGGTTTGACATGTCACGGGCTTTATTCGGGCGGGCTTTTATTTTAAGCCGGGTCGGGCGGGTACCTAATGCCCGAATTAAATCGGGTTGTAAGTACCCGACAGGACATTAAAAACAAACCCGGGTTTTTAAAACTATTTTACAGCCAAAATTTGTGAATTACAACGTTCACGGAATAAATGGGCATCGTTCCACACACTATTTTAGACTAGTGGTCATAACTGTCAGTCATTACGAGGTGGATGTGGATGAACTGGAAATACCTTAGCTTACTAGTCGCGACACTCACACATGGAAATGTGGCTTCTGAAAGAAGCTAGCGGTCTCTGGTGCCTAGAAACGTAAACAATTTTGTTTTGTTGATAATTTGGTGTGCCAAATTTCATGTTCCATTTAAAACATATAACATTTTGATCATGAAAGATTGTATTTGACGTAGGAACATTTGTATTCCTTAGTACAGTACTATTTTATGCCCAAAAAATAGTTAAAACAGCATTAAATCATTTGTTGCAAGCCTAGACACCAGTAGCGCTAGCATACTTTTCTCACTCTAACCTAAAGGAACTGCTCAGTGTCGTGACTGACTCACAGTCTATCTGGCCAGAAAGATAGACTGTGGCGTAGCCACTACCGTCACCAACTGTACAAACCGAAATCAAGATAGCAGTGGCATTGGTACCATTGACTATTGATAGTCAATGTTAGTACTATTTACACGATAACCGGTAAATAGCAAGAGCAAAATGTTTTCAAAAGTAAATAATCTCTACAGATTAGTGTTTGCATTATTTTTTCAATACAAAATTCATCAGTGTATATATTTTTACAAAATATAATCAATATATGACTATTCGGTATAATTGGTTTCATTACTGAATTATTTCTCATTCCATCTTGAAAATTGTCAAAACATTTAAGATTTCTTGATAACCAATGAAAACAATTTCTTGGATAATGTAACAGTTGGATATCCATAGTCAATGGTTGGATACTTCATAGAGAGATTTCTTCTTTCTCTATGTAGTTTTATAGTTAAGGTACTCCATGTTTGTCGTATGGTGGCGCGATTCGTCGTCTGCATTGATGATTTGATAGATGGTATTCCTCTCGTTCTTGTTTATTCAATTCGCATTTTTGTGTTAATCAGGGCCGCCCCGACGGCAATAGGCGCCCGGGGCAAGATTTTGATCCTCGCCCCCTAAATTAATTAATTGACTTATCATGAACTATAATGTTAAATTACAGTAAGAAGCATTAAATTAGGTGCATGGTTCAATTTTCAGTGTTGTTAGGCCTAGTTTGAATAAACTATAAGGCCTGCCGCACACTACATGCACACTACACTACGACAAGACATTTTGACGGAAGGCGTTTTATATGGCTCAGTTAATAGGCCTATGAGTTTAAGTGGAGCTGACGCATACTACATCGAACAAAACGCGACACGACGATAAAACGCCTTAAAGCGTTTTTTTCCTTTTCTGTCAAAGGTACTGATATTTTCGTTTTATGACAAAACGCTATCAAACAAAATCAGAGAAGTCACTCTGGACATGCGTTGCGAATCACGTGACATCCTCTTCCCTCTCCAGAGAGCACGTGGAACGGTGGAACAAACACATCTGTCATCTACGGAACGAGTAGGTATAGGATTTTTTTGCTTTGTCTGCTTTTTAGTTGAAATAAAGTGAAGTTGAAGTGCAAAATGAGTGAATATAGTGCTCATTATATAATATTCTATCACAAGAGAATTCACAACACTGAAACTAAACCAGTCTGAACTGACAAAGAAGTGAAATAGAGGAACCCCTATTTATGAAATAGACAACTTATAACCATGAGGGGTCGTCGGAAGCCGTCGTGTTTTGTCGTGACGGACGGATTTTTTAACGCATCTGACAAAACAGAACAGAACAAAACAAAACAAAACAGAAACTGTCGTGCCGTGTCGTGTTGCGTTCGATGTAGTGTGCGGCCGGCCTAACTAAACAAATTCACTTGTAGTTTAGGTACTACTATATTTGTTGACAAAATATGATCTGGGTCTGGGCAGAGCGTACGAAAACTAACAGGCCTATACATACATTTTTTGTCGAGTGACCAGATGCGGCTGACTTTCAGGTATTCCTCTAATAATTATATAATCCTAATCCTCAATTAGGTGGTGGGGTAAGTATGCAGGCCCGTGTTGTTTCGTAGGCCCCGAGTGAATGTTCGAGGCATTTTTTCAGTTCGTAAGATCAGCTGACCAATAGGCCTAAATGCAGCCAAATGCTACGCTATCATGATTCACTTCCACTCTTCCACTTGCATTTGTAAAAAATCTGTATAGTTACAATAAATTAGTCTCTACACATTTCCGACTGAGAGCCTAAATGTTTTAAATTTTAATTTGAACCAATGAAATGAAAAAAAATATTATTGAACAAATTGTTTTAAAATATTTATTGGTGCATTTTTTAGAATTTTGTGAAGTGTTTGAGCCTTCCCGAGACGGAGATTTCGTCTCGGCAGCGGCGCCCCCTTGGCCGTGGCGCCCGGGGCAACTGCCCCGGTCGCCCCGCCTAATTAAGTGGTGTTGGATTTTTCCTGATATGAAAAATAAATATTAAAAAGCCACGGAATTGAGAGAATTCTAATGTTAGTGTATCCACTAACAGTCCCTCTAGTGAAACCAAAGATTTGGGAAGTGTAAAATGTCGCTGATGGGCATTCATCTGCTATTTGGAATCGCTCAAGCAAAGAAACAAATTTGCCGAAAGTAATCAAACAGAAATTAAATGCAATTATTTTAAATCTGTTTTGAAAATAGGATATGGCAATATTGATTGAAAGGGGAAGTTTGAGTATAATCACATAATCTTTTCATAATAAAATAATTTTGTGTATTATTAGGCCTAGGCCTACATTGATTTTTTTTTTACTATCTCTATTTTTCTTGTTATTGTCCATGCTAGGGGCCTATGCTTAGTTTATGGTTTGCTATTGTGTTGTGTTATTGTTTTGAATTGTAGCCATCTGAAATTAGATATAGGGTATATTGTTATAAAATGGTGATTTGTACCATTGGAAGTAAATAAATAAATATTACAGAAAAATAGGCTACAGTATGAAAATTCGCATCTAGGATATTTTGACATTTATAAAAGTGATCTTTGTTTAGTTTCAACAGTGTAGACCTACAACGATATAATTTGTATATTTATCATGTTTGTTGAAAAAGTTAACATTGGGTAAAGTAACTTAGGACTAAAGGAACCCTTAGCTTGATAAATATTTTCTCAGGAGATTTTTTTTAAACTTTTTACAATAGAATAAAATACATTATAGTTTTTTAACTTTTTTAGGCCTAGGCCTAACTTAGTAGGTGGAAGGTTTTTGCCTTGTATTTATTAATACTATACTTAAGCTTAGTAGGCACATCAACAATTATTTTAAAATGAAATAACTTAGACTTAGACATTTTTTTACAAATAATAGCGAAGCTGACCCGAAGTTTTATTCAACTTACAATACCCGAGCCCGACCCGAGTTTTTTTTAACATACATAGGCTACCCGAACCCGACCCGAGATTTTTTTAACTCACACACCCGAACCCGACCCGAGATTTTTTTAACTCACACACCCGAACCCGAACCCGACCCAAATTTTTCTTTAACTTATAATGTTCAAACCCGACCCGACCCGAAAATTGATGTTAATCTACTACCCGACCCGAAACCGACCCGACTTGAAAAATCAATACCCGCAGACCTCTACATAAAATATTGCTTATATATTTTGTATGAGCCAATTTGTAATTTGTTTGACAGCTAGAGAAGGCAGAGGTGGGAGCACTGCTGTGCAAGTTACTCATGAGTAACATCTACTCGTCAGACCTTCCTGCGAACGATTTCCTGTACAAAATTATCCGGTTCATCCAGACAAACCCATTAGCAGCTCGAAAGCTCTTCCAGTTCTCATCCAAGGTAAATTAAGTAATTACTTGCCCCAAAGCAGAACTCCTTAGTTCTGCTTTGGGCCCTTGTCCAAATGCGACATTGTTGCAGAAAGACGGCGGGGGCTGCAGAAAGCTCAGACTGCCCAACAGGTTGTTTTTTCAAATACTTTGAAAGGCCCCTCAACCTGCTAAAAATACTACATAATAAGTTTATGAAGTAATTTTTGCAGAAAATATTTCTGTATAAATTCAACAAAATTACTTTCTGCAGAAAAATTCTCCTTTTTTGCAAACAGCATAACGCTACAACGTCATGAACGAAAGCTGTCAATTCAATATTCGGTGCATCGATTGAGAGAAACGAAACAATGCATAGAATAACCGAATTACCAAAGCGACTCAATATTATAAAAGTAGGTAAATTCGAACCCGATACGAGCGTTTGAAAACAAATATGTGAGGGAGAAAGGAAAAAGGGACCTCTTCGCGGCAAAGTAAAAATTTCAGTTTTATCGATTGAGGTCAAAAATATCGATTGGCGGTGGTTTGCATTTTAATATGCTTCATTTCCTCCTTTACCGGAAATAGAGTACAAAACACTTGTAATGGAATAAAACATTCAAAATGAATTTATTAAATGAATGAATAAAATTTAAATGAAAATTTAAATGAATGAATTAAGTAAGGATTATTGTGATGGATAGGATAAGCAGGCTTGCCTTAGAAAGTGAAGGCATCCTTTTATAGCACACATAATAGACACATTACTAAACAAAAACTTTAATATATCAAGGCCACTGGCCTCTTTGTCAACATGAAAATGAGTGGCCCATTAGGGGAAGGAAATGAAAGTCTTTTTTGTCACTTCCTTCCCCTAAAGAGACTTAGGCATTTAGCCCTATCCAAAAACTAACCTTAAACACAAAATAATGATTAAAGTAGTCGATGTCTAGCTTAAGAAAAGGTAACTCTTCATGCTTATGGAATAACATTGCCGCGAACAGGTCCCTTTTCAAAACCAATCAAAAAGCTATGCTACACTTTGAAAACTGAACTCGTGACGAATTCTATCGACGACGAGGTAAACTACTACGAGTTTATTGTAAATGTAGAACGTCTTTTAATAACTAAAAACCAGAAAATGCCGCCAAGAGGTCGCTTTCGGCAGTTTTCAATTCGTTATGGCGAAATAACATAGGGCTGCAAAGAGGTCCCTTTTCTGAAATATCACTTTTCACGACATGCTTCGATAAAAACATTATTTCCTGAAAACTACTGTGAGTTAAGACAAAAATAGGTGTTCTCATTAAAGAAGACATTTAGAGCTTTCTTTTGATACCAAAATCGTTTTTTAAACATAAAAAATAAATGTTTTATGCTAATTTGAATTTTTAAATAGATTTTTCTTAAAATGGCCCTTCCTTCTTGCGTAATTTCAAAGTCCTGTATCTTTAACAAAAAAAAATTGTAGACTCGCGGGACTTGCACCAAATTGTTAGATATTAAATGAGGAATTCTAAAATATGAATAACTCAAAATCAAAAATTGCCTCGACCAGGTCCCTTTTTCATTTCTGCCTCACATATTGATATCCGATCATAATCGTTCATCGACAGAATGTGTACTCGACTCGAATGCTCCGGTGGACTAAGTGCTACTGCGCATCGTCTAATGCCACCGGCATCTGTCGCTCAGCATATCTGTTATATGTAAAATGTAATTCAGTCTAGTGAGTTGATCATTTGACTAACCTCAATTTTGTTTGTTTTTTTACTGGGCTATAGGTTCAAGCATTCAGTTTTAGTTGAAAATTAATGTTAATGGGCCCTTTCATGATCATCCACCCAAAAAGGTTTGTTTATGTTTTTGCCTTTCACGTGACAAATCCCACAAAAAACGAGTCTTGAATTTGTCCCGTGATTGGAAAAAATATAAACAAACCAGTTTGCGGTGGATGAATGTGAACGAGCCCAATGTGGCTTGGCAAACATTGTTATTTTCGCGTGTTGCTGTGATGGCTTCATCAGGCAAACAAGTGGTTCGCTCGGTATATTTCTAGAAAATTATTTTGAAAGACCTCAAAACTCATTATTTGAGGAATCACCATACATTGCCGGTAAAGTACAAATCGGCTACAAACAAAACCATAGGCAAATTCTTTTCTAATATTGAGCCTGCTGTTAAAAACTTAAATTGGCCGGTGATGAAACCTGTACAACGGAGTCCAGCACTATGGATGTTCCGTAATCTTTATTTGATGAAGACAAAATAACTGATACTTGCTTCCCTAGCCTAGGATCATTTGCCTAGGATCATTGATCCCTTACCTTATTGTTTTCATAATTAGTGTTTTAGAAATAGTAACTTAGTTTTTTTGAAGTTAGATGGTTCATATTATGAATTGACCGTTGTTTTTCAAAAGTATTTTTAGAGTTTGTAGTAATTTGGGCTCTAAATAGTAAAAATTTCATTTTTTTTATTAAATTATTATTTTTTGGATGTGCTTTAAATTTTAAGTTACAATTGTATTTCTAATTGACTATTTTCACACAATGTTCTTAGAGTTTTATGTCACTAGGCTGTATTGCACTCTAGGCTTTAGTAAAAAAGAATATTATTAATATTAATTTTATTATTACTGAAACATGATTGTAACTAGAGGTCTGCGGGTACCCGAAAATTCGGGTAACTCCGGGTATTAGTGTGAACCCGAGTGGTCGGGCGGGTTTGACACGTTTCGGTCTTTATTCGGGCGGGCTTTTATTTTAAGCCGGGTCGGGCGGGTACCTAATGCCCGAATTAAATCGGGTTGTAGGTACCCGACAGGACATTAAAAGCAAACCCGGGTTTTTAAAACTATTTTACAGCCAAAATTTGTGAATTACAACGGTCACGGCATTAATGGGCATCGTTCCACACACTATTTTAGACTAGTGGTCATAACTGCCAGTCATTATTACTGAGGTGGATGTGGATGAACTGGAAATACCTTAGCTTACTATTCGCGACACTCGCACATGAAAATGTGGCTTCTGAAAGAAGCTAGCGGTCTCTGGTGCCTAGAAACGTAAGCAATTTTGTTTTGTTGATAATTTGGTACCCCATACTTCATGTTCAACTTAAAACAAATAACATTTTGATCATGAAAGATCGTATTTGACGTAGGAACATTTGTATTCCTTTAATACAGTACTATTTTATGCCCAAAAAATAGTTTAAACAGCATTAAATCATTTGTTGCAAGCCTAGACACCAGTAGCGCTAGCATACTTTTCTCACTCTAACCTAAAGGAACTGCTCAGTGTCGTCGTCGTGACTGACTCACACTCTTAGACTGTGGCGGAGCCAATACCGTCACCAACTAACTGTACAAACCGAAATCAAGGTAGCAGTGGCATTGGTACTATCATTGACTTTACATACAAAGTCTTTGTTTGTAAAGTCAATGGTACTATTTACACGATAACCGGTAAATAGCAAGAGCAAAATCAAAAGTAAATAATCTCTACAGATTAGTGTTTACATTATTTTTTCAATACAAAATTCATCAGTGTATATATTTTTACGAAATATAATCAATATAGTACTATTCGGTATAATTGGTTTTATTTCCGAATTATTTCTCATTCCATCTTGCAAATTGTCAAAACATTTAAGATTTCTTGAGAACAAATGAAAACAATTTCTTAGATAATGTAACAGTTGGATATCCATAGTCAATGGTTGCATACTTCATAGACAGATTTCTTCATTCTCTATGTAGTTTTATAGTAACGGTACTCCATGTTTGTTGCATGGTATGGTATTGGTATGGCGCGATCCGTCGTCTGTATTGATGATTTGATAGATGGTTTTCCTCTCGTTCTTGTTTATTCAATTCACATTTGTGTTACTTGAGTGATGTTGAATTTTTTTCTGATATGAAAAATAAATATTAAAAAGCCACGGAATTGAGAGAATTCTAATGTCCGTGTATCCACCAACAGTCCTACTAGTGAAACCAAAGATTTGGGAAGTGTAAAATGTCGTGGATGGGCATTCATCTGCTATTTGGAATCACTCAAGCAAAGAAACAAATTTGCGGAAAGTAATCTAACAGAAATGAAATGCAATTATTTTAAGTCTGTTTTGAAAATAGGATATGGCAATATTGATTGAAAGGCCAAGTTTGAGTATAATCACATAATCTTTTCATAATAAAATAACTTTGTGTATTATTAGGCCTACAGAAAAATAGGCTAGCATATAGTATGATAATTCGCATCTAGGGTATTTTGACAGTTATAAAAGTGGTTTTTGTTTAGTTTCAACAGTGTACAATATCATTTGTATATTTGTCATGTTTGTTGAAAAAGTTATCATTGGGTAAAGGAACCCTTAATTAGCTTGATAGGTTATTGGCTCGGGAGAATTTTTCAACTTTTTATACTAAAATAAAATACATTATAGTTTTTTAACTTTTGTTAGGCCTAGGCCTAACTTAGTAGGTGGAAGGTTTTTGCCTTGTATTTATTAATACTATACTTAAGCTTAGTAGGCACATCAACAATTATTTTAAAATGAAATAACTTAGGCCTAGACATTTATTTTACAAATAATAGCGAAGCCGACCCGAAGTTTTATTCAACTTACAATACCCGAATCCGACCCGAGTTTTTTTTAACATACATAGGCTACCCAAACCCGACCCGAGATTTTTTAACTCACACACCCGAACCCGAAACCGACCCGAATTTTTCTTTAACTTATAATGTTCAAACCCGACCCGACCCGAAAATTGATGTTAATCTACTACCCGACCCGAAACCGACCCGACTTGAAAAATCAATACCCGCAGACCTCTACATAAAATATTGCTTATATATTTTGTATGAGCCAATTTGTAATTTGTTTGACAGCTAGAGAAGGCAGAGGTGGGAGTAACTTACACCAGGTACAATAACCAGTGTATCATAATGAAAATTATGATAAAGAAAATTTTAATGAATTGCATAAATGGTTTGTTGTAAATGGTTTATGTCTTAATTCTGATAAGACCCAGTTTATAAACTTTCATCTAAACCATATTAAAAACCTTCAAGCTGATTCCTCCTATCTACCAGAGGAACTAAATACTGTAAACGTAACAAAATTTCTTGGCCTACAGATAGATTCTTCATTAACATGGCAGCAACACATTAACAATCTTTTACCATAACTAAGTAAAGCCTTTTATGCTTTATTAATTATATCAAAGGCAGTCAATTTTAAAATCTTAAGGCAAAAGTTTACTTTGCATATTTCCATTCATTGATTTCTTACGGTCTGATTTTTTGGGGTAACTCAAGTGAGGCGTCAAGGGTTTTCCTTGCACAGAAAAGGGCTATTAGATTGCTATCAGGTATAGGTCCCAGAGAACACTGCAAGCAACATTTCCAAAATTTAAGAATACTGCTACTCCCCTCTCTGTTTATTTTCCAGTGTTTTTGGTTTGTTAGATCAAATCCAGACAGACTATTTTCGAAAAATCACAATCACTATCATTTTACCAGAAACACTTCATTAATACAGTATCCAATTCATAGAACCACTTTTTTTTTAAGTTCTCCCTCATATATTTGCTCAAAAATATTTAATAAATTCCCTAATAGGATCAAAGATGAACCTAATGAGAATAAATCAAAACAATTGGCTATAGAATATCTTCTGCATCACTCATTTTATAGCGTAAATGAATTCCTATACCCTCCCACACGAAATGAGACATAGGATAGACTGCTGTTTTGTATTTTTTTCATTTTAATTTATCTTTGTTTTTGTTTTACTGTTACTATTAATTTAAGTTAGTTAAATTTATTTTAATGACATTTATCACCTGTTACCGTAGCAGAGCTACAATATTTGTAACGTTTTGTGATAATAAATGATTTGATTTGATTTGATTTGGTCATTAAATTTACTTAAATATATATGACAAGTACTTATTTATTTCATGGATTCAAATAATAATAACTTATTTTATGGCAATAAGCAAAAATATAGTGACCAAGATTTCCTACACCTTTTAGCAGGTCTATAGTTGAATTTGGATGTTCTATGGCAAAGATTTTACTCTTTTGCATATAAAACATTTCCAAAAACAAACGATGACATACAGGAAAAAGTGACATAGACATAGACATATACATATATTTATTGATCGTTAAGCTGCAATGAGTGTTACAATGAGGCCCAAATAATCATTAAAATTATCATGCTGGTGGTTCATATTACAGGCAACTTGACCGCGTATGGCCACAGACAATGTCCTGCTTTGGGGATTACTTGTATTTATTTTCATCTCTAACCATTTTAAAACTATCTTGAAAATTCTTCTAGAGTTCTTTAAGAATAAAAAATTACTTTTCAGTGCCAATAATACTGTAAAAAAGTTAATCTATGAAGTCTTGCCATACTGGACACATACCAAAAAATCAACATGTGCGATCACTCATATTTCATTTTGTGTGCTTCAATGCCAGAGGCAATTTTTTAATGGTCCAAACCCTGGTCTTGGATCATCTAATGTCGACCTATTATTAGATAACATCATTGATATTAGCTTAATGGCAACTGGGTCCAGGATTAAACCTTCTTAAAGCTTTTAACTTTTCTCATGATCGAACCAATACCTTTATACTCTAAGGTGTGTACCCTGACCACTCAGCTACCCAGCCAGTTACACTTGTGTGTCTTACTCTGTGTGGTCAAGCACTCAATAAACAAATTTTACTTGGATGTCTGCTAACGAACAGTCGTGGGAATATTCATTATGAGCACTTATAATTTTACGACCCAGAAAATCAGATAATTATATCAGACAATTCACAATTTTGGTTTGTCAAATAAACCTAGAGAGCAATTTCATCTTAGCTTGGAATAAGATAAGGCCCTAACAATTATCATGTAGAGTCATCCCCTCCAGTTCATCATTTTCAGTTTAAATTTTGATTTTAAAACAGAAAATAACGCTCTGTTGATAATGCTTAGAATATGTGAATAATTTTAGAAACCTTGTGAAGAGTTATATTTGGTGTTTCTTGGTGAAGGCAATTTGTAGTTTTTTTCTTAATCTTGCAAGACAGACTACAACTTTTATAAGACGGGTAATATGGTAATTACTAATTAGCAACTCAGCCATGTTAGTCACATTAGAAATAGTAACTTTTAAGCGTCATCTTCACCCCTGTGTCAGTAGCCCATTGTTGCGCAGTCGGCAATGTTAACCATACAGCTTTTATGATAAAACATGGTAATTTATTCCCCTGTTTCGGACGCCATTTTTCAACCCATTTTCTTTGAACTTGGTAAGTGTTTAGTTGAATAGTTATATTAGGCCCCTCATACCTCAAAATTTTGAAAATTTAACAAATATTACCAAGGAAAATCGAGTTTCTTTGCAAAGTCACAGAGAGTAATATTTGTTAAATTTTCTAAATTTTGAGGTATGAGGGGCCTAATATTCAACTAAACACTTACCAAGTTTAAAGAAAATGGGTTAAAAAACGGCATCCAAAACAGGGGAATAAATTATCATGTTTTAGCATAAAAGCCGTATGGTTAACATTGCCGACTGCACAACAATGGGCTACTGGCCCAGGGGTGAAGATGACTCTTAATGCTTTTGTAAACAGGCAAAAGATAGGAAGATGTGGTATAAGTTTCGTTTTCTCAAAGGGTGAAACTTAATCTCATATTTATTTTTTAGGTCTTGGAGTATAAGGATGCATTGAGGATAATGTTGACAATCCTGATAAACTTACGAGCTTATATAAAGACAAAACTCCAAGAATCGAATGTAACTGAAGAACAGGAGAAGAAAGCGAGTTCATCCCCTGATAGCAGGAGAAGAAAGAAACGGAAATCACAGCAGTTGCAGATTATCAATGAAAATGATCCCAACGAAACCGGTATATCATTATGCTTCATTCCATCCTTCAGCTTTATTAGTGGTTTCCTTGTAGAACGTCTAACACAACATTTATATTTTTTAAAATATATTTTTGTTATGATTTTTTCTGTTACATAAGTAGTTTGTGAAATTTATCTAATGTACAGCCTATTATTAAAAAGAATATTTTGCACCAAGGCTCAAAAATAAGGTTTTGGGGTCCAAGAACAAAACTTTTGAGGGCCATACAAAAACTTTTTTAGCCGAGATACAAACTCTACAGGATTTAATAAATTTTACTGCTTCCCCATGCAATCAAGAAATAAAAGAAGTTAACCAATAAACAAAAGAATGTAAAACCGTTATGAAATTTGATTTTTTTCATGCATTTTTTTATTCTAACCAGCTAATATTGTGTAAGCTTAAAAAGTTGACATAAAACAGCTTACTTTACGTCCCTAGGTTTGTAAAAGTTTACAGCCCTAGGGCTGTGAAACACTATTATTGGTATTCAAATGATGTCTCACGTGCCTAAAACAAATGATTATAGTGTAGTGTGGTGTAAACTATATTTTATAAGTAGTGATGGGTCGGTTGCAAAATTTATTGTTTCAAATTGGTTTTTCACTAGTATTGGTTGATGGTTTTTCAGTTAATTTTAGGTAGTAAAAACATGAAACACATCAAGGTTACCATCTAAAATCGAGCTGAATCCTTCTACACATTTATTATTTTTAAATAGACCAATTAGTCACTGCAGTAAAACACATAATTAATTATGAAATGTTTATCCGACTATCATACTGGCCTTATATTTCTATCTAAAACTGGTAATAAAGCAATTCCACCATTACAGTGGACCAAATTGCAATGAATTGGAGTTATACAACAAGTAAGTAGGAAAAGTTTAGACTATTGTAGGAAATTTTGTAGGAATTGATGAAATAGCTGGAGAAAAGAAAATTTGGTGAAATAAAAAAAAAAAATCATTAGGAAACACCCTCAAATAAAACCTTATGGTTTAAGAAAATGTTTTTTAATTCCATGTCTCATTTTAGAATGACAGTACCAGCAATTATTTGTAAAAGAAATACATTTTGTTCACATGATTATTTTTAGTGTTAGTTGTTTTAATATGAGTACGGTACAATATAATAAAAATTTAATTTTAGGCTTTACACATAGAGTTACCAGTATTTAATTCACCATGTTGTCAGATTTTGTCAATGCTATTCTTATGGATTAACTTCGCCTGCCTAGAAAGAAACTACTTCTTTAATGTGTTAAGCCCCGTCCACACTTGGTGACTTGTCTCCGAAAAAATTGTCTCCGATGTTTTCTCTTGTATCCGGCGATGTCTTCAGCTAGCCTGCTGACTGTCTACCGATTGTAAGCGGACTGTCTGCCTACAGTCGGCTGACAAATATGTTTGTTTCTGGGGACAAAAAATGCTGCTTTCTGTTTCACAAACAAATGGGAAACACGGAGACAAGATACACGTGTTTTCTCTCAAGTCTACATTTGTGGACTTGTCTGTAGACAAGAGACAGGATATGACCTGTTACTGCCCTGCCTAGTTCACATTCAGTTCACAGCCAAGATTCACATTGTGCGCATCACTGTTAATTAGTGAATAGTTCAAAATCTGTAAGTGCCATTCTTGTAAAGTTTTGAAAACCTGAACCATCTTTTAATCGGAGGTCACTTAGTATATAATTGTGGCCATAATTGGAACCTTCTTCCAGAAACTTCCCGAGTTCACCATTGCCTCTTCCTCGGTAAACCCACATGATTAATCATGATGAAGCATGCAAAAGCTAAAACCACGTCCTCTTCGGTCACCATGTCGTCAAACACAGGCTTTCTATTGTGGATGCAAAACAAGTCAGAAACTTGAAACAAAAACTGTGTGTGCAAACAGTTGGCCGATTGTCTGCATACACAGTCTACAAGTGTGGACGAGGCTTTAGGGAGACAAAGTTACACTTTTCCCCCCTAGGGAGACCAAGTAACACTTTACCTCAATAGGGAGACAGGGAGACAAAAGTAACACTTTACCTCGATAGGAAGATGCAGTAACACTTTACCTCGTTAGGGAGACAGGGAGATAAAATTACACTTTACCTTGCTAGGGATATAAAGTAACACTTTACCTTGCTAAGGAGACTGATACAAAATTACACTTTACCTCACTAGGGACTCAAAGTAACATTTTGCCTCCACCAGGGAAACAAAGTAACACTTTACTCCCTCATTTACATGGATTAAAGTTTGCCTTTGCATAGCATTATGGGGGAAATAATTATTCTGTAAATTTTAATCGTTTCCAGATGAGGGCAGCAGTCCAAGAGTGGACAAAGAGAACAGCAGCCAACTGAGCAACACGAACAGTTCACATGAAAGCAGCACGGAAGAGGTAGACGATTACGCTCAGCCGGGGGTGTTCCACGCTCTAGTCGACATCGTCACACTGCTGTGGTTGATGCACAGCAAGACACTGGCTGATCCCGCACGACAGAAGGACCACGAGGACGTGATGGATTGCGCGGTGGCTGGCATACCGCTGTTCCTGCGATACTACAAGGTGACATAATGTAAAGTTTGTGTGATCTTTTGGTCAAAGTAGGTGTTATGACGCCTCTAACGTGATTTTGTAGCTGGGTCCACTGACGTAACATGACTTCTGAAGCACTCAGCCGGTCTTATAATCAAACTTTATTTGGTGTGCCAAGGGAATCGAATGTGAGACTTCAGCGTGGTAGGCCAGTGCTCTGCTCTTTAATCTGTGACTGCCACTAACAAGGTGTACATGCACACATTCTGGGACCGCAAAAACATTATTTATGTGAAAAAAAGAAAAAAAATGGTCAAGGAAAGTAAAAAGGGGTTAAAGTTTAGAAAGTCATTGAAATATACTGCATATTCTTTAGAATGTACATGTAACAGGAATTCTGGGAAAAGTATAAACTATACAGGGATTCTTTATTGACAAGAAAACATGGGAATTATATGAAAAATTCTGAAAAAAGATTGATTTTTTATGAAAGAATTTAAATAAATTACTGGCTCATATCTCTACCAACTGGGGGTGCTCTAAACTGCCAATAGCGTTAGGGCGCTCTTCACTGTAAAAATCAAGGGTGCTCTTGTTCCCCAATCAAGGGCCAACATTATTGGATGCTACAATAGGAGTCATTCGACTAATCGAACTCCTGTGTTCATGGATTGGAGATGCTCATGTCCACCAATTGGGAGCGCTCTTGAATACTAATGAAGGGAACTTGTGTCCTCGGATGGGGGGTGCTCTTTACCACCAATCGGGGATGTGCTTCAGCGCCTATCGGGGGTGCTCATGTTCACGTATTGGAGGCAGTGGTGTCCACCGATTGGGGGCTGTCAGGACCAACAATTGGAGGCGCTCGTGCACGTTAATCAGAGAAGCATGTCTACCTATCAGAGATTCTTGTGTGTGCCTATCGATGACTCTGGTTTCTGTCGATCAGAGAGGTTCAGGCGGAAAAATATAAAACATTGGCAGAGAAATATGGGAAATTAGGGTACTATTATTTATTACATTTGTGGGCACCCATTTATTTGAGGACTCTTTTCAATGGTCGAGTCAGCCGTTATTGTTATTGTCAGCTGTTAACCCAAGCTATTATAGCATTTTATGAGGTTTTCCACATGTGTAGCACAATTTATTATATTTCATGAAAGGAAGATAAATGTAAGGAATCATGAATTTTCTTGAAAGTCTCTGCTTGCTTGTACTGAATCATAAATTTCTAAATTCTATTGGTTTGCTTACCATTTCATACAAGGTATATTAAAAATCCCTTAGTAGTTGATGGAGCCAAAGGGCTCATTTCTTTCCTTGTAAGTTAATAATAATTATCTTTTATACACAGATATTTTTACAACTAAAGATTATTTTAAGTATTTAAGTACCTGTAATAGTTAAACTATGAAAGAGGGTTTTAGGTGATATGGAAGAACATACCACATCAAACTCTCTTTGATCTGCCTAATCCATACAAGTTCCCACATCCAATATAAATAGTTTTCTGACTATTTCATAGAAGTTATTTTTGTCGCAGGGTACACCTGAGTACTTCGCAGTCATTCAGCTAGCCAGTTTGGTACCCCCCAACAAACTGATTGCCAGTTCCACCGTGTGCAGTGCGTGTGCCGCCAGCCTTAAGGTTTTTATTTACACTAGTATACGTGTTGCTCGAAGTCGAGCAATTTATTTAAATACAGTACAAATGTTACTTTAGCTCTAAATCAATGACATCCGACCAATCCAATAATGTAAATATCTTCAATCGCCTATAACTACACGTATTTACAGCTGATTATTAACAGATGTTTAAAATGCTTTATTCAGTCTCAATGTTATTTAAATGGCAAATTTTGAGATTTCAATGGTGGATAGCGCCTTTATTTTCAGTCCGATTCTCATCAATTTTTGGCGGAAACAACTACAGACCAAGCCCTATCCAACAACAAAAAAAAAACTTGAAAATCGGTTGAAAATTGTAGGAGGAGTTCTCAAGACAAAAAAACCCTTAGCGTATTAAATAAGTATAGATTTAATCATATAAGCTTTACTTTTTTAAATTCCTACTTAAGTACCCAACAATTGTATAAGTTATAGATGCCTACTTGGGGGGGGGGGGGGCTTGTGCCCTCTCAACTTTAGGCGAAGTTGTATTAGAAACAAAATTTTCTTCATACTAAGCCTTTTTTAATTGCCACATTGAGTTGCACGTCACAATACGTTGGCGGATGTCATTCACTAGTTTTAGAGCCAGTAGTATATTGTTTTTTGTATTTGGACTCTCAATGTGACAGTTTTTATTTCTCCAGAAATCTGCAATTACTGAACATGAACAATAATACTGCATGAGTTCTTATAAAAAAACTCCCAACGAAATTTCTACTAAAGATTTCTACTAATGAAGAACTTTACAGTCAGAGAACGTTTGCCTGACTAATTTCATAATCAGATCAATTCTTTTTAACCTTATTATTTATTTTATTTCATTTTGAATAAAAAATGTTTATTTCTGACAATTAATTTTTATATTTTATTCTTTAAAATTAAGAACCTAATTAACACAGTTATTGTTATTGTTGTTCAATACTTTTTTGTTTTTATTTTGATTGTTCGTATTATCAATATATTAATGGACAAGCATGTTTCTTTACCTTCTTTTTTCTCAGCTTGTGTATACCAACTGGGGAAATCTATGCATACCAATAGAAAACTATTGTCCTGTACATGAGTTGAATAAAATTATAATTCACATCAGCCTCCTGGGCCTTTTGTGGGCGATTTATAGTTTTGATTAATTTGACCCAGCCCGCTCATTTTATAACTTTTTAGTAATAACAAACATATTTGTTTATAAGTTTATTCATACACTTGAGTTAAATATACATTAAAGATAAATATTGCGTAGTTTTGTTATAAATAAATAATCAAGTAAGAACTGTTTTTGTAAAATCCAAAAAACTAAAGAATTCGATTACATGGCTTTCAGTGTCCACTGATAAAAGTGTAGCCTTTGGGTCAGTGTATAGAGTTTCTTAAATCTCAAAGTGTCAAACAAATGCAATCTAACCTATAAAAATAAGTTTTGTTTCATTTAAGTACAATAAATTTTCTCTAATCCGGCATCCTACGATCCGGCACACTTGATATTACGGTAAGACTTCAAGAAAAATTTTTATTGATAGGAATGAAAACAATAATGAGGGTTTAAGTTCATTTGGAATCGGAAGCCACGAGGGGATACACTGTGCCACAAAACAAGTACAAAGCACTTTGGAAAGCATGGAGAGGAAACGAGTTGCTTTCATTTGACATCTGGTTACATTGTATATAAATCTCATTTTAGTTTCATTATCATGTACAGTATTTTTCATTACAGTGTGTTATGCAATGCTTTTATACTGTAGTTAGTAGGGGTGGGCGAGTACTCGAGTTTTCGAGTATTTTTTGATACTCCAGCGAGTACTTGTGACTACTCGTTTAAGTCGAGTCGAGTAGTTATTAAATTAAAATATAGCATTTCTGAAATGTTTTTCTATTTATTCAAATCCCATTTCTTTAAATGTAAAATGTTTTTATTGTGAAAGTGATACATTTTAAGACCAAAGAAAGATAGATGTGAAGACGATGAAAATGCTTCTGACGATGCTTCTCAGACAGCACTCTCCTGCTGACTGAACTCTTTGTTTTGTCACGCGAGCCGCACAGTTAGTGGTAAAGTCAACATTGCTACTGATTAATAAAATGATTCATTTGTAGACCTTCATAACACTTCATAACCTTCATAACATGGGAAAAAATTTAAAAGTCAATTATAATTTGACATCTAATTGCATCAAAACAATTATTTAAAACTGATTCAAATAACTTTAGACAAAATAAAGAGCTGTGTTGACATTAGCAGTAAGAATAGTACGGCAGACAATAGACATAGAAGAGTGGCCAATCAGGTTTACCAATGGCTAACCTCAAATTGCCAGAGTAATACCATTGACTTTAGATACTAAATCAATAGTATCAATAGTCAATGGTAATACAATTTTATAGTTGTGTTATTTTTCTAATTCAGCATTCACAAAAATATATGTTTATTAATTGATAATAAACATATTTTTCTCTAAAATTGCTTTGATTATAAGACAGACATTGAATTTATTGTTCTTTGTGATCTTTTAAGTCCTAACAAATAGGCTTCATGGCTGTTCACTAAAGCTAGCCTTTACTCAGTCAAGAGACATTCTGCCACTAGCAGACGGAAGGCAAAATCGAGGGAAATAGGTGAATTCCAAAACAGTGAAAATTATATGTACATAGCTTGAGTATTTCGGAGAAGTGAAAATAATTCCTAAACAAAATGAGTGGTGAAGATTTTCTTATCAACAAAGACAAAGGAAGTATATAGAGTTGAAAATGACAATTTAAATCCACCAATTACATTTAGTGATTCTGATTCAGCTGTAGCATCCAGGTGTCTAGGCTAGGCTTCTGACTCAAAGTAGGCCTAATATGCCAAATACAAAAACTGTGAATAGGGAAAATCTTTTATTTGGTAACATCTTAAAAGTAAGTGAAACATATGAAAGTGAAAAGTTAAGTAAGTAACTGTAACAGGGGATTTTCTTTTTTTCATTTAATGGTGGTTAGAGGCAGTGCCGTCCTTAGGGTGGAGCGAGTGGAGCGGCCGCTCCAGGCCTCGCGCTGAGTAAGGCCTCGCGCCGCTAGGCCTTCCCTGCTAAAAAGTTAGTTGCATAAACGTTTAGGTTGAATAAAAATGATATAATAATGAACAGATACGTACCTAAAATATCGGTTTAATTACCCGAGAAATATGTTCATTAATTGTGATTTAAAAACCTACGAACGCGATTCTTATTAGTACGTAATAGTAGTGACCAAAAGGATGCAAACGCAAAACATCGTTTGATAGCGGCGGCCGGCGGGTAGGGTGACGGGACCAAGCCTTGCTTGCAGGTGCCACAACCAAGCATGACCCACTTTGCCTATCTCTAGCCGTTTTACAACTGTTTGTCTGTATGTGATTTTTTTATTGATCCATTATATCTTTGAAATTATTTAAGGTACGGAATTAAAACTTGGCACAACTGTTAAGTAGTGCGTTAAGGCACAAAAGCAAATGAATTTGGACGTTTCTAACATTTATGGTTGCAAAATGGCGGCCATTTAAAATTTTCAAAGCTAAATATCTTAAAAACTACAAACAAAAAAGTCTAAAATAAGTTTGGTTTGTAATGATCAATCGAGAAACAACGGATTAATCTAAGTTTTTACATTTTTTAAATCATAAAGATTTACATAGGCCTACGTTTACGAGCGAAACCCGTGTTTTCTCAAAATAAGATTTTAATTTCTCCACTATCCATTGCTTTATCTTAACAATGTTAGTATTTTTACTCCGTAATTAAACCATGCAATTTTTTGTAAGTTTGCAAAAGTTTGTAAAATTTACAGCTTTTAAAAATACCGCCATCTTGAAACTTGAAACAGTAAATGTTAGAAATGTAAAAATTCACTTGCATTTGCGACTTAATACAGGGTGTCTCTGAACTCTCTACCTTCCTTTTCAGGTATTTATTCCTGGACCAAAGACAAGCCAAAATCAAAATATCATTTTTTAAATTCCAAAACACCATAGTTACTTGTAAAGCCGCCAGTTTGTATTTTTTAGAATAATTTTTAATTTAAGAACGGCTTGACGTAATAAGTTGAAATTCAGTATAGAGCTTTTTGAAGTAAAGACCTAGCTAGAAAAAATAATCAACTTTTTATAATTCATGTTTTTAAAATGGTGGCCAAATAAAATCTTTAACCTTAAATTACATAAAAACTACCAACATAAGGTAGCAAAATTTATATCCTTATGTGTTTTTGTAAAATTTAATTTAAAATTCAACGATGTCATGAAAATTGGTTCATAAATATGCGAGATAGAGCGATATAACTGAGGATAGTCACGGTCGGACCGCTTCACCGGGAGCAGTTTTGGTATGAAATCCATTGTTGAGCTGGCGCCGCAACCGCGCTTTTTTGCGCGGCAACCCGCTCATATGCGTCATCAATCACCGTTAAATAAGGCCTCGCAAAAATATTTTGCTCCAGGCCTCGCATTTCCTAAGGACGGGTCTGGTTAGAGGCTTACTTTTCAATCTTTTATTCTGTAAGCTACATTCCTTAATCCCTTTTGTTACTAAACCAAGTTTTTAGCTTAAGTTTTGTTTTTTTTTGTTTTTTGTTTTTATAATCAGCGACTTAAAAACCAATATTTTTTCCTTCACACAGTTTTTAAGCAAATTAAACTTAGGACTGAAGTTATCTTTTTTAGCCCTAGCAGGATAGGCTAGTTATTTTAGTATAGTAGGCTAGTATATTTTTATATTTGAGTATAGACTAGTTATTTTAAGGCAATTTTCAATATTTTTATGTTCACGTATTACTCAACTCGACTCGACTCGAAACTCGAGTATTCTACTTACCACTCGACTCGACTCGACTCGTTCCAAAAATGTGATACTCGCCCACCCCTAGTAGTTAGTAAAGCTGTTTAAAGAATAAAATACATTTTTTTTGTGTAATTTTACTGTAATTCACATTTTTTACATTTATCCTGTAATCTAGCATATGTCAAGTCCCAGACATTCTGAATCAGAGGAAGTTTACTATACCTTTCATTTTCCCAAGTGCCGTTTTTGCAGGCCATGTCTGAGATGACGCCGCAAACTGAGGTCGAAGTGCTGGTAAGCGCTTTGTGCTCTTGGAACAGGTTTGTGGACATTCAAGACCTCGTCGTCGATTGGCTTGATCAAGCTTTCCGCTGCGAGGGACTCAACCAGTCCAACGCTCCAATGGTAATCAGTAATCAAATAATTTATTTATATACATATTTAGTATGCAACTTGTTTTTTGTACAAGGAACTCATTCTACAGTTTTCCACCAATTTTAATGATTTTTTGTCTCATTGGATTAGAGCTTGGTGTGAAGTTGTTTCTAAAGTAAATTGGTAAATTTAAATCCAAATGGAAGGGTCCTGCAAGCCCTTAAAGTTCTATATTTTCCCATTTGATTCACATTGAAAAGGAAATCAAAAGATTTTCAGGTTTAACAGCTGTAACAAGTAAACAGACACAGTACACCAACGAGAGCATCGGTGTATCCTATTTATATACTAATATAGGTAAGCATAATTCTTATCCTTTTTTTTTCTCGGACTTGTGTCATGTGCAATGGAATGGGCCCATACTCCAATATTTTAAATTATTGCTCTACGTCAAGTAGTTGTGGAAAAAATTAAATTTTTCAACATTCAATTCAGCGGTAAATGCAGTACGTTGTTAAAAGTCAGAGACACACGTAGAGTCAAACTCGCGCTGCTCAGCTAGTAGCTATATGACTGAGCCATCTAGACAATAATGTTTTGAGGTGTTTAACACCTTTTTATATTGATGGGAGATAGTATGTGTCAGTTATCTTTTACCGTTTATTTATTTTTCCCTTACTATTGTTGTATTATTGATTGATTATTATACTTGTCATTTTCACTTCAAGCGTAGAATATTTCAAACAAATGTGTCATAATCAATTGTGTTTGTAATGCAATCATTCTTTTCTTTACTTTTTTGGAAAAATATCAGCCTCCAGAATGTTATTTCCTCTTAAAATAAATTAAGATTAAAAACGATTATGAAATGTCCAAATGTGCTAATCCATTTTATATTCCCCTACATAAAGATAATTTAGTATTTTATTTCTGTATATGTTAAACAATAATACATGATTCTTATTCTGCTTTATGGTGCAGACTCAGTCAGCCAAAGCGAGGAAGGTTCGATTCGTCGCCAAGGGAGGGAAGCCAATGCTTGCTCTCAGACTTTTGGACGCAGTGTTCTTCCATCCACTGAACAAGAAACGTGTTCTAGACAAGGCATACAATCAGGTCTACGAACTCTACACCTACATGGAACGCATCAAGGTACTTTGATCAATTTGGTTGGATTAAACCATTAAACTTCACTTTACCACATGATAATAAGTGAACTGAATAAAACGAGCAAAACACATGCCTGTAGATTATCTTCTTGCTCATTCATTTTATAATGTTAATGAGTTCCTCTACCCTCCTGCAATAAATGAGATGTTGAATAGATTAATTTGTTTCATTTGTCTTTGCTTGTTTTTCTAGTACTCCACCCTGATCAGGGTGTCTACAACCCTAAAAAACCTTGAAAAACGCTAAAAAACAAAAAATATTTAATAGCATTATATTTTGAAGTTGATGGTTTTACTGTTATTTAAAATAATATCATCTTTGTCAAGAGTAATTAACTATTTTGTGCCCAATGATTACTATTTTAGTTATGAAATTTCACCTGGCGTAAGGGAAATTTTCCTCAAAGTAAATTTTACCATACTGTTAGGTTATATTTTTTTAAATAAATAAATGTGTGTTTGAATTTATTCTTGTTCTTTTTTTTACTATTATGTATGATATATTCAAGTACAATATTTAGGACTATTATTAAGGCATTCAATTTATCGCTATGAAGAATAATCTCTTTTTGCAGTGAATTGCAAGGTTTACTTTTTTTAAATCCACAAATTCACAAAATGGGGTAGTTATTTCTTTAAACATGATACAATTATTAAAACTAATTCTTTAAAACTAAAACAAAATTTTTTTTGTTAAGATAGATTATAGTAATTTTTAGAAAACGAGTGAGTATACTGAAAATATTTTTTCGATTATTTGAATATAGGATTAAATATCATTAAAAAATGATGGTAATAGTTGCGAGAACAATCCGTTGCTATATAATGAGTAACTGTTATTATTGTGATAACCTTGAAAAATTTAATAAAATCCTTGATAAAACCTTGAATTTTATTTTGAAAAATTAGTAATTAAAGTTAGCTTAAGCTGCCTATATTAATATCTTTTGTAACGTTTTGTCGTGGCCAGCCTTTGGTGGATCGGCGGCTGCTAGGAGGCCTCCCTCTGGACTCCCCGATGTTGGGGGACGACTTCCTCGTCCAGTGCTTCCTCCGGTACGCCAAGCTAGCTGTGATCCTGCACCGGCCGGAGCCCCTCGACGCCACGGCCTCCGACAGCCGCACCATCGTGGATCCATTGTACGCCGGCGAGGTGTTCCAGCAACTCATCCAGTGGTCCACTGTGTAACTATCAATCTCTGAACACACAATACTGTCAAACTATTCTAATTTTGTTTTACGTACCTAAAACATTCAAAAGTGTCAAAGATCCTTCTATCCACAACCTTTGGAATAAAAAAATGACAACGTCATAAAGAGAAGGGATGGGTCGGTTGTTAATGTTGGTTGTCAATTTTATCTGTTTTTGACAAAAAAACCAAGAATTGATAACACATGTCAGTTTTCGGTTTATCGTTTTTTTTACTAACTAAAGATAAAAAGTTGAACAGAAATCAATCACAAAGGAAAGGACGTCCAGTTCTAGGAAGATAACAATACAATTGTAATATGAGACAATAGATGGAATGTGAAACATCTGCCCATAAGAGCTCTATTGTTTGACATCCGGCGCCTATCTGATTTACGACCCTATCAGTTCCCTAGTACAATATATTCGGTTTATGATCTAATTGTCGTACAAAAACAAATTATAGCTAATTTTTTCCGTCTGATTTTCACAAATTGAATAAAACTTTAATCAAAGTTGTAATACCTATGGTTCAACATATAGGTGAACTAATGTTATTATTATGTTGTTTCCAATAACAAACTCAAAAATACTACAACAGTATTTATTTTTTTATAGATATATAAAATTATTATTTTGCAATTTGTAGATTATATATATAGGCCTATTATTTTTTAATTTTAATAACAAAATATTTCTCGTCTAGAAAAATCTCAAGAAAATAAAAATCTTGTCACATTTAACAAGATTTAGAAATTTTTGGAAAAATTTGACTTTTCTATTCCTAAAATATTGAATTGCTTTTCACAGGTTTCCTGCGATGGGAGTAGAATCTTGTTACATTGAACTTGATTTTTTACCGCTCAGCTGTTAACCATCAATTTTTTTATATTTCTTGATACAGTTGAATCAAATGAATATTGATGTTAGGTCCATCCGACCCATGCTGCCTCAGAGGCTGGAGGATGAGCCAGACGTGAGTGTTCTGTTGATGAAGGAGCTTCTCCGCGTGGCTGCCAACCTCGTGGACCTCTGCTACGCGGAGAAAAACACAATCGTCAAGTTGGCTGCCCTGATTAAAAGTTTACTATCATCTGGTGAGAAGAAACTTTTTCAATTTACTAGTAGTTCAATTTTATTGGTTAAGATAATTACAATTTTACATTATATAGATTGATTGAAAAGTCTGACTATTAGTATATTCTATGGAAACTATACTTGTTACAAAAACAAACAAAACATCCAACCAGAGATAATTTGACATAATTATGTATAGTATGGCCTAGTTTGACCTATTAACCTTGGTTAAAAGATCGATAATATATTTGCACTGGGTCCTAAAATAAGTATTAAGAGAGCATGGGAAAAATTGCTTCTGTAAACAATCTTTGGAAATCAGTTTTACAATTTAATAATAATGGAGAGCATACAATTTTAGTAGTGATTTACTTTCTTCTTTCTTCATCATAAAAATTTCAAAACTTCTAAAAGTATTCAGGAGAAATTTATAGTATCTGTCAACGACGGTCTTATAGCTTAAAAGCGGCTACAATAAGCAACGGGACTACGTCAAAGCCTATTTAATTCTGTTTAATTTCAGTGATTGAGCTGCAAAAAACGCTACAAATAAGGCTCAAGGTTGAACACTTTAGGTGCATTTGGAGGTATTTAGTTATCCGGATTTGTCGAGTTATCGGTAGTCGAGTTCGTGATGCTTTACTTTATTGTAAATTATGGAAGAGAATGTCCTCAAATTTTTAGAAAATATCTTGTTTGCTGGCAGAGTGCAGCCTGTGGTACGTAGAGTACAGCATGATAGTGGTGAAGCACATGAAGGACTATTGCGAGGCTATCTACGGGCCGCAAGACAAAGACAAGCTGCTGAGGACTGTGATTCCATCACTGCTCAGCCAAGCTGTGCGCTCACTCAGTGATACTAAATACACCAAGGAGGAGGTGGCGCGCTGCGTCGAGGTGAGCCATGATAAGTAGACTGACAACCTACAACAAACCTACATACTAAATCCCATGCTATTCTTTGTTTTCGTGTATATCCAAGCCAGTGGCATTTTTCAACATTTTGTTGGGGAACGGACCAAACCCTGGTCTTGTTACTATCTAACATCGACAACTTGTTAGAAAGTATCATCACTCAATCGACCAATGACAAATGACAACTGGGTCCGAAATCGAACCTTTGAAAATCTACTAACTTTTCTCAGGATCGAACGATAACTTTTTTATTAAAAGGCGAGTACTATACTCAGCTACTCAGCCAGTATAAATAAATTAAATAAATTATTTCTTATGAAAATAAGGTATAATGGGAGAAAGGGAGATAGA
Source organism: Neoaliturus tenellus (assembly GCA_030545055.2). Classification (NCBI taxonomy): domain Eukaryota; kingdom Metazoa; phylum Arthropoda; class Insecta; order Hemiptera; family Cicadellidae; genus Neoaliturus; species Neoaliturus tenellus. Next base: position 52,747,851 of record CM061537.1, on the reverse strand, counting down.
AATATGGTGTCTGTTCTTAATCAACTGATAATCTGTCTTCTGTATTTGTCACAATTGATTGTAATGTTTATGTTACGCAGAATTTAATGATATGACGGCGGCTTATATGTACAAAAGGCTGTAAAAAAATGACAAAAGGGCCCAAAAAAGGCTTGGCTCTCCAACACTCTCAGATTGTTATAAGCTTAGGGTAGTGGCACTCACAATAGATCGATAGCTACATTATCTTTTCACATTTCTTTTCATCTCATGAAATGTAAACAAAACATTCTTCCATAAGAATAACATAACAACTTTGAAGTCCTGTTGGGGAGAGTCCTTAAAGGTATTTTGCAAAACCGTTTCTTAGCAAGCACCTCTGCGTAAAGAGTGGACGTCCATGCCAAATTTAAACTCTGTAGACCTTATGGTTTTGATAGGTATGTCAGTTTTATATGACAAATAGATAGGAAATGTATGTGAAAAAATTGCATGTGTAGCACTTTGCTATTCTAACAATATGATGTCAAAATGGATATTTACATCATTAAAGAAAAGATTATTCTTTTGTTTATCTTAATCCAAGCAAATCATTTGACCTCAAGGTATTCTGCGTTTTCAATTCAATATTTTGCATTATATTTTTGTATTTAGCTTTCCTTAATAACATTATTTCCACATTACACATTACCATGATCTCTTTGATTATCACCTCATTACTGGCAATCATTTTTATTAGTTCACTCTCATTCTAGAACATGTTTGAGTTGAAGACGTGCATGTACGAGGTTATCAGCTGCTTGCTGAGACTGTACGGACCGGATTCGCAACTGGTACAGTCAGTGCTGAAACTTTTCACGGACGCTCTGGTGTCTATCATCAGCATCGATGTTAAACAGGTCAGCATTGTATCTCTGTCAACTAAACTCTGAACAGACTGGTTAGTTTGGTTTATACTCATAGTCACATTACTAAGAAAAAAGATGGAATTTCTGTTTTTGCATGATTGTATGTAGTATACCTGTATAAAAGCTATAAAACATATTTCACAAACATTTTATTTAAAAATATGTAAATTTGACGGATATACCCGTCTGTAGTCCAGGCAAAAGGTTCAAGAAAATAAATATATCCATGTATGGGTTGGAGAATACTTTTATTAAACTGAAAACTGAAATTATCATCAACCTATAGAATGTACGTTAACCCTAGAGAGATTGCGGGGGGTAAATTTTCTTCACACCCATTTTTAAAACAGATGATAAGAAAAGAGTTTCTCTCCACCCTCCTCTACCTTCAAGTCAACTCATCCACTGCCTGACCTTGAGGTTTTGGAAAACACGTTACCAATGGTGTGTACTTGGTGAATGAGGAAAACAGTATGTTGTGGTCTGTTGGAGACTTTTTACTTCACCCCGCGCTTGCTCTGACGTGATACTTTTTGTTAATCACTGCTGTTGTTCTATTGTGAATTTTATGAATTTGGTTGAGTTTATCCCTTAGTGTGTTAATTGTGTGTATTACACTGGGCTATAATATTTTAGTTAAACAGTAACGCTACTAAGGGATGCGACAACTCGGATTATACCATTGGACATTAACACCCAAGATTTGATTTTTGTCAAAGAAATATGAATAGAAAGACAACAAAGATGTTTATAGCAATTCTAGCAATAGTATTTGCAAGGACCATCTGGGTTAAACTTGCGTGGTGATTATTTTGATGTTTAGCCACGTAGAAATGTAAAAAATCTTAATTTTGTTCTTCTGAGACCTTAAGTCATAGTAATGAACACATTTCAATCAAGTGTTGTGTTGTAGCATTATTAAAAACCCCAAAAATCATGATGGGGTCAAAATTTAACTTGCACACGCTCTCGTGTTTTAACTGAAGGCGCAAGCTCTCTAGGGTTGAACCCATTGGTCCTGGCTACAAAAGTTGTTGTTGGTCTTTTGAGAAGCTTTCGTTCAACCAAAAAACTATCTGACCAGAAGGTTACCCAAACTTTACTTTTTTCTTGCAGACTTTTGATCTTGAAGTAAAATCCATATGGACGCAAATATTTCATTTTGAAAATTTTTTCATTTAGAAATTGTTTTTTTATAGTGTTTTACAGGAAAATTTTTATTTACTTTAAATATTGCTGATTTTAGTTCTTTTTGTTTTTGGACTATCCCCCGCTTTGAAGTTGCGTACATACTTCAAGATCGTTTATTTTTTCAGTTCATACATTATTATAATTATTATTAAAACCTCGTGTTTAGAAATAGTTGTTTATCGTTAGGGAAACTATGATTTAAAAACTTATTTGATTTGGAATCTTTTGTGCTTGGAAAAAGATAAGTATAAAAAGTAAGCTCAACCTGAAAATAATGCTGTGAAATTGATTTAAAAACTCCTTTAAGCCATTTTATTGGTTGTTTTACACTGCATGGTGTTAGTTTGATTAAATTTTCTTTTTGTTACAGTTGCATATTATCGACACGGTAGATAAGGTGCAAGAGTTTCCGTTTGTCTGCGGTGTGCTGTTGTCTGTGGTGACGCGCGCAAGCATCGCCCCAGTTTGGATGGCTACCGTGCCTTCGTCAATCGGAAAACTGTATAGTCAGGTCAGGCGGAGAATCTACTCACATTGTTTGTTTAATTACTAAGGGGCATCAATCCTGGGGCTAAAACTATGATCCTGAGATTTCGGGATTGATCAAAGACAATCTTGGGATAAATCCTGGGCTTTGTATATCATAGAAATATTGAATATATTTTTGAGTATTCTTGATTTCTATTGAATTTACTGTTTGATTTAGTTTTTTTATAGATTTGTTAAGATATCTACTGTTTTGACACATTTTTTTGCCTAATTACGGTTGTACAATAAATTTGTTAGAAATGCAATAAAAAAGAATGCTGGTATGATAACTAACTCTTTCTGATTTGGAAACACTGGCTGTCTCAGGACGCAGATCTGCTAGCGGCCTCCATCTCGCTTCTCCACACCCTCGTGCACTGCGGCCTCTCGTTGCCCATGGGGGAGCTGTGTCGGGCCCTGCGCGAGGCTCATCGCGCGGTTACTACATACAGCCGGGACTCCACGGCTGCCAACGCGTCGAGCAAGGCCAGTGCCAACACACCAAGCAAGTCCATTGCCAACACACCAAGCAAGTCCACTGCCAACACACCAAGCAAGTCCATTGCCAACACACCAAGCAAGTCCATTGCCAACACATCAAGCAAGGCCGGTGCCAGCACACTCAACGAATCTTCGTTCTGCAATAACTCCATGTAGGTGCCACATTCTGCTTAATGCCTTGTACCATACATGTCCGATTATCCAAGCTAGAAGGGACCGAGACTATCTCGAATAATGGGAAACTCAATAATACAAAGAATATTGAAAGAGGTGAAATAAGAAAAAAGTATTGAAACGTATCAAATATAATCTATCATTACAGTAACATTAATAATTATTAAAAAATAAAACATCATAAGTTACTTTTGTACAGTTTGTCACTTGCAGTATTGATAAATCTTGAAGTGTCATCTGCTTCATATTTTCCTCCTTACCTATCCTAATTTAATTCTTTAACCTAACCTCTTCAATACTTTCCCATCCATCCAACCTTTCCATTTCATTTAAGATTTTTCAAAGATATTACATAGAATTTTTTATGTATACTAATTTGTCTTTGTCCAACATGTAAGGACAAGACTGACTTAAACATGGCACACTTACTGAAATGCACTGCTAAGCCGCTTGGCATAGTGTGGGTGTTACAAACACACTGCACCACATCAATGTTCCGTAGAGTCACGAACAAACGAAAAATCCTCGACAGACAATATAAGTGTGGCTCACATTCATTAAACTAATAACTGTTTCTTATGCAGGTGCTCAATTTAATATTCTGATTGTGGAAATATTCCAAAACTTTAAAAATAATCATCAACTTATAATTTTGAAAATTGTGTAGCTTAAACTGGTGGCTCAGTTAACTAGAACTCTGATAATCAAACTTTTACTGTATTAAAAAAGTATCTAGGTACACACACGAATTTGTATTGCTTCTTAAGAGTATAAAATTTATTCTTTTTGTTCCAGAGACGTCAGGAAGGCAGCCCCACCCATACTATCTGAACTGGCTGCTTTTCTAAATTGCTCACTCGTGTGATAGAACATTGTCCATTTTGAGCTCCCAACCGACTTTATTTCAGTTTAGTTTTAGTGATTATAAAATAATTTTATGGCAAATTCTTGAACCACTATTTTTGTAACATAGGAGAAGCTAAGTTTTAAGTATTGAAGTCATATTTAATTTAGCTTTTGTATAACAGTTTAAACAAAAGAACTAAACTACAATAATTACTTTAATTGCCAACTTAAACTATTGTAAATGTGTATATTCTCTAAAAAAGGTTGACAGTATATTTTAATGTTACCTTTTGATGTTTTCTACAGTTCTATTTATGTATTGTGTTTTGTGATTAAATTTAATAAGTTAGACTGTTTTTATATATAATTTAGAGTATTTTTTCTTTATACCCTGAAACTCTTCTCTCTGTACTTGTCAATCTTTCTAATTAACGGTTTGCAATATTTATTATATGAAATCAGATGTTTTAAAATAACAATAGAGTTTTTACAAGACACGTGTAATCTTATGGTAAATCCTAAACCTAATTGCCAAATTTGTGTATGACGTTATACAAAATAGTTAAACTGTATAAAGAATAGATAATGCTCACTATTCATCACTTTTCAAAGAGTTTTTGTTACTTTTAACCAGCGACCAAGGAATACTATAGACTGGCAATGTGGCTCGCGGATTGAAGCCGGGCTGCGCCAATGGTGGAGGGGAGAGAGGCACGTGAGTGCGCGTGCGTCGCACAATACCGTGCGTCGAGCGGCTATGAACTGTCACTGTCAGAGCAGCGACTACCCTTGCGCTTTGAGTAATTTTGGTTGACGATGCCATTGTGTCGCATACGGGCGCAATAATGATTCAAGAAAGAAACCGGTTGGTGTAACTTTTGCAGTTGATTAGCTGCAAATGTGTTAAATAGCTACCAACTAATCAACTTATTTTAGGTCTACGGTAAATTTGTTTTTTAGTTTGCTCAGTCCATAACTTATACCCACTGTTGAACTGCATAGTATTTTAAAATTTTATCACTGTCTACATACTCTATTTATGTTAACTATATACTATTACAAAATACGAAATACTGTATTACTTTAACTTGTTTGGTAAAAGACACTGTTTGCGCTTTTCGAGGATTTCATACTGTGATAAGAAGCGTTACCCATCACTATGACTAAGGGTTTCTTCAAATAATAAAAAATTAAGAAATCTCTACACTACTTATAAATTTTTTTATGGTGGAAAGGCATGAGCTTAGCTGCGAAGTGGTACGCCCGTTCCAAATAACCGAATGATAAGATTTTGCCTCTTTTAGTGGGCGTGTACGTGAACGACCCCGTTTATTACGATTCCTTACCATGATAAACCATAAAACTATAGACTGTCACTAAATTACTGAATACTATCTACAGACACAATTTAGACATACAGCATCTGGACAACTGTTGACACAACCAGTACATATCCAAACAACAATAAGCCTACACGACGTTTATCTATAAGACACGTGTGCGAGACAGTGTCAGAATTGTCCACTTGTTGGTGCATGGCAACGTCATTTGATATTTAGATCATTTTTTGTTATGATTAGTGTGGTTACTTTTTAAGAGAAGGGGACAAAATTAAGCCTTTACTGTCAGTTTATTTTTTATTTTTAGTTCAGAACTTTTTTATATCATAAAGTTGCTGAATATTAGGCCTAACTATTTTTTGTAAAAATAATTTGTATGTAAAAATATTGATAGGCTGGTTTTAACAGCCATGTTATACAGTGAATAAGGGAGGCTACTTTTTCTGTGTTTTAAAAAGAACCCGTTTTTATTTCTAATAAATAGGCTATCTTAGTAAAATTTGCTATATAAAAACTCAATTAAAAACTTAAGTAAAAAATCTGCCGTATATTTGAATGTATTTTTTGTAATAGTTAGTGTCTTATTAAGTTTGTATAAGCTAATTTTCGTTTTATAAATACTTATTTTAAAAAATTATACATATTTAAATTTTGTTAGTAAATTTTGTTTTCAAGGAATCAAATGTTTTTCTTGTTGATTAATGTCTTTACTTTGCCATTATTCAATAATCAGGTTTTGCAGTAATTATACAGTAAATATTTTGGATACAATCACCTTTAAAAAAATAATAATTCACAAAATAATGATAAAAATAATAAACTGTCAAGGTTTTATACGTGCGCCAAGTGCTCCGAGCGTCGTGGGTACGGGCCGCGGCAGCCGGCCCGTCGACGATTTAACTATTGACTTTGAATTAGAATAAAACCAAAACTAAGCGTTCTACAACAAAATTATAAATTACAAAGTTGCGATTTAAGTCTTTTCCAACAACTTTCTCGCTGACAAAATTCACCTGACCAATAAATAAAAAACTTCCTCGCATACCGTACTAACTTTTTGATGTCATGAATTTCCAACAAAAGTGCTTTGTTATGATTTTGTATTTTTTTCTTCATGTTATTATTTCAATTTCGACATAAAAACATTACCATAGGCACCGTTATATAGTAGTGTTCATCATACTAAAATATCAAAATTTTATGTTGACTATAACTATAATATTTTACAGTGTTAATGAAACGCGGCGAATTAAAATTTGCGCCCGTCGCGAGCAGTGGACCCGCTAGTTGCACCTATGTGGAACTATAGAAAGTGGCTTCAACACCTATCAATGTTAAAGGATAGGGATTGCCAGTCTATAGTAGTTTGAAGACGGAAGAAATTTAGGTCACAGTGTAATATTTTGACCTAAGAATTTCTGAAGGTCTTCAGAGGAAATTGGATTCACCTGCAATTTGAAGAATACAAGGATTAAAAAGTTCATTTTCCAATTTCCAACTTCAAAACATTTATGATATTCATACATTTTAAACATAGCCACAATTTTCAATGAAGAAGTAGATTTAGTACGTTGTCACACATTGAATTGGATGAACTTCATATCTTCAGGCTTCATATTTATGGTTCTTGTTATTCAAATTTATTCCAAAAGTAATCCAAAGGTTTCCATACTTTTAACAAGTGATTTTGACACTACTGTCCATAATTTTTTATATTCCTTGGCACTCATGGAACATTTTCTGTCATAAATGATTTTCCATTTTCAATTGATTTTGTTTATTTCTTGCTTCTGTCTGGAAATTTTTTGGCTAGAGACTTTTTCATGATATAATCAACCAAATTAGGCATTGTTAAATTAACTTCACCATTATACGTTATGATGAACTCTCACGATCATTTTCTTAAACTTTTAAATTCGTAAATTGCAATAAATTTGCATACAAGTACTGTTTGTAATCATTTATAAAATTTCAAATTTTAAAAGAACTAGCAAATTTTGTTATACAACAATTTTTATCAAACTATGAATTTTGACTGGCCAAAATGTAACCATGGATACATATTTCGACTTTTAAAATAAAAGCCCATATTAGTCAAATATGGCGTACTCTTGTTTGTTATTCTATTGACCCTGAAACTTTGTGACCTGCGTGCTGTCAACTAACTCTGATTGGACCCACTCAGTCATTTCACTTCAAAGCTATAAAAATTCAATTTTCTGACAGTGAATTATGATGAATGGATTAATGGAAATTATTATTAATGGACTATTAGTCTAACATTACTAGTGTGCTCTACTTTCCTTTATTTTTTGCATCAATCAATTCACTGAGAAGATTTACCAAGACTGTGACTATCTATGAATCGGGTTTGCATTTTTGAGCAGTATATTCTCAAACAACTCATTCAGTTGGCTACGATATTCGTGAGAATCTTTGAAATTGTGGGTAAAATTTAGATAGGTATTCTTAATTTGGACTTCATTAGAAACAGGTTTGGGAGCGGAGGCTGAATACCAATCTTCCACTTATCTTGGAATATTCTGTTTGCCATTGATTTATTTATTGAATGAGTAATGGCTTCATCATACGAACTTAAACCCTTCATCATCTGTATTGCAACATTGTCACTACCAATTCTAATACTTGGTTTTAATGTGTTAATAACACTGATCTCTTGACCTGAACCGACTTGCCCATGACAGTAAGGAGGCCGAGGTAGTTGTTACCCTGGTTGGTTAAACTACAATCAACCAACCTAACAATCAATCTGATTAATAATCCACAATAGGATAACTGTATTGTATTGTTAACCTCAATAGCCGGTGTAAGTACTTGTGTCGTTTCCTGTCTTTGAGAATAAATGTATGCTATTATCTCCTAATTACACCACAGAGGCAATGAACAGCTTTGTTCAAAGAAAAATTAGAAAAATAATGGCTCAAAAGAATGTACCTCAGATGTGAGGACCTGTATACTGCACTAACACCAAAAGCCCCTTTCGCTTTAAGTTGATAACAAGACAAAGATCAAATGCCAAGGTCCATTTATTTTTGTGTGTTGAAATTATTAATATTGTGAGGTGACCAGATCCACACCACCTGCAAAAGCAGCCCACTGAAATTTTTCCAGTTCCAATTTAAATTAGAGATGTTCAGAATTTGTGGTAAGTTGCATATCTGATAAATGAATACAGTAAATGCTAAAAGCTATGTAAATAATTATAATTCAGCTAATTTTACTGTTAAAAGCAGCGACCAAGGAATACTATAGACTGGCTTAGAGTTAAGAAAGGAAAATCGCTTTGTTTGAAGGAGTCAAATCAGAAATAAAATGCAGAATTTATCGAGCGAGCTCAAAACCCTTGTGTCGCTGCATGGACCGTTAACCTTAGAGATGTGCGATCCAGTGACTTTCAAATATCGGTGACTTCAGTTCCAGTGACAAGGAAATATCGGTGACAGGAAAATCGGTGACAGAGCCGCGAGTGGTGGGGAGAACCAGATACCGCGGCTGCGGCAGTCGCGCCACTGAGCAAATGAATTTTCGATATTTTTTTTTCGGTGACAAGTTACAAAATTATCTGAGTAACAAATTACTGTTAATGACTGTTAAAGAGATACACGACGTTAGCGATTTTCGAGTCTATATGATTTCGGATTCCATTACGATGCGACCCTTAACCAGTGTTGTAAATATCGTAACGCTAACGGCTCCAGCGAAGCCATCAGATCGCGCCCTCTGATTGGCCGCTTTGTCGCCGATATTTTGTGTCACTGAATCCAAAAGTTCTACAGTATATCGATCGGTGACAGCGACCTGGTCCTGGCGCTGTTGCTGGGAGATCAGTGACAGAGCCAACGTGCTAGTGCCCGATTCCACCCGAACCATTGCGAAGTGGCCCGAAGCAAAGGCGAAGGCAGCCTCGTGACCACGCGTCGGCCAATCGGTGACCGGCGCGGCGACCGGTGACGTTGTGTAGCAACGGATTGGGTGCCTGCGCGGTGGTGTTCTGCGCCTGTCAATGAATTTGCTGTCACCGATTGCTCGAGTGCCTTGTCACCGATATATCGGTGACAGAGCAATATCGGTGACTTTGTCACCGAAACAAAAATATCGAACATCTCTATTCGTTGTGAAGGTGCCCCTGCTAAGTCAAGTACCTCCATCAATCTCTCAGCTGATTTGTATACTCTCAGCTTGATAATTTCTTTGTGCATTCAGTCCAGCAGACCCGGGACGCCATTGGTATTCCGGCAACTTCTGCCATGGACCTGTTGCTGGGTCAGCCAGCTCCGGCCCTCGTGAACTTTTCCCATAAATCCAGTCCCTCAGGAAAAGGTTCTTTCTATTGTAAAAAGGCTTAAAAGTTCAAAATGTAGGGACATTTTTGATATTCCAGTTGATCTGGTTAAGAATGTCATTGATTGTATTGTTTTGCCACTTTGGTGTATAAATTCTTGTATACAGGAAAGAATTTTTCCTTCAGTCCTTAAGACTGCTAGAGGGTTTTCCCCATCCATAAGAAGGGGGATATCAATTTACCTGAAAATTTTAGACCTATCTAAATACTACCAGTTTTTTATAAGATTTTTGAATGTGTAATCAAGGATCAACTTTTCCCTTACATTGAAAACAATGGCTTGCTCACTTTCGCCCAGTACGGTTTCAGGCCTAGGCAATGCATTGTTGCAGTTGAGATACTTACGGGGCATGTGTATGATGCTTTTGAGGGACATGGAGGGGCCACACTCTGTGACCTCAGCAATGCGTTCGACACAGTCGACCACAAAATTGTTTTGTTTTGTGTCTATCTACGCCAGAGGCATTTTTTAACGTTTTGACGGGGAACGGTCCAAACCCCAGTCTTGTTACTATCTAACATCAACCAGTTGTTAGAAATAGAAAGCATCATTAATTAATAGCCCAATGACAAATGGCAACCGGGTCCGGAATTGATCCTTTGAAAAGCTACTAACTTTCCTCAGGATCGAACCGGCAACTTTTGGATTCAAAGGTGAGCACTATAACCACTCAGCTACCCAGCCAGTTATTGTTAATTGTTGCATAGAAATTCAGTTTCTTTGGGGGTTAGAGATAAAAGTCTGGATTTGTTGGAATCTTATCTGGCCGGACGCGGGCAGCTAGTCAGTGTAAATGGTCGGAATTCTGCTGTAAGACAATGGACTCATGGTGTCCCACAGGGGTCTGTTCTTGGACCCCTGTTGTTAAATGTAATTATCAATGACCTGCCCCACCATCTGGGGGATGGTGTGGTTTGCTATGCGGATGATACTATCCTCAAAGTTTATTTATTTATTCTTCCAACCGTTACACCATTTTACATGAGAAATATATACTTAATATAAACACAAGATGGCAATATAGATAAACATATAGTAATTCTAGAACAAAAAGAAACAGGAACATAGATTATTAGTAACAAATAACAAAAACAATTGTGATAACATATAATAACCTAAATGGAAACCAACCTTAACAATATAATAATAACAATAGAGTAGTAACAATAGACAACAGCAATATATATGGTAACAGTAACAATAACAAGAGCCTGCGGCGCCACTAAGCGCAACAAGGAGACACCACTTGGGCCTCGACAGTAAACAGACACACACTAGCCGATGCACATACACACTCGCACTGTGTGGCCCACTAATGGCACCACCAAAGGACTGATACTAGGCACCACAACACAGGCTGGCACACACACTCATCGACGCACAGACACGTTCACAGTGTGTGGCCCATTAATGGCACCACCTAAGCATCATCACCGATGGCACTAACAACACATCAAAATCTTCCTCTTAAGCAGCAGTGGAGGCTTGAAGAAGAAATCAAAGTCTATAGCTATCTAATCCCCCAGCCTTTGCAGACGAGACAGGCCGCAGTTGATGGCATAGTTTGTGGGTAGAAACTTGCGGCTGAAGACGTTTGCCGACCTGGTTCCTCTTTTAATGTTGAACCCAATCTGGTTCAGGAGTGCAGGGCAATCGATTTGTGTGCCATTTACAAGCTTGTGGAGAAAGAGCAGGTCGGAGATCTTGCGCCTGTGGTCAAGTGGTTGCACATCAAATTTCAGGTTCAGCTCCGCAACAGGGGCTTCCAAATAGGCATAACCAAGACGAACTCCCAGAAGTCTCATAAAATGGGTCTGCACCCTCTTCAAAATATCCACATGCCCAAGCTGGAAGGGCGTCCAAATCACCGATCTGTATTCAAGGATTGGTCGGACAAGCAGTTTGTAGAGGATCAGCAGGGAATGGGGTGTTGTGAAGTGCCTGGTAGATCTGAAGATAACTAACAATCCCAGAATAAGATAAGATAAATCCCAGAAGCGAGTAGGCTCTTGAAGTGATGCTGGTGATGTGTTCTAAGGCTAAGGGACAGCGAAGAGGTGAATATAACTCCCAAGTCCTTTATACTGGAGCTTAAAGGTACACCATTAATGTTGTAGTTGAAGTTGAAGGTGGCCGCCTGGCGTGAGAAAGAGACGATGCGGCATTTTGATACGTTGAGTTCCATGCCGTTTGCCTTGCACCAATCAACGATGATCATCATCGTTCATTTCTTATTTGTTTATTATCTTGCAAAATGTTGACACTATATTCATGTATAATTGCTTGTACATATGAATAAAGATGATTTGATTTGATTTGATTTGATTTGATCAGCGATTGCTCGATTGCTGGAGCTTTAACTGGTCAGCTGTAGAGAGGCCTCTAGCGTAGATCTTAAGATCATCAGCAAATTTAAGAAAATCAGTCTCAATAAGGACTCTATAGATGTAATTTATGAAGACAATAAATAATAGAGGTACAATTTGTGAGCCCTGGGGCACCCCTGACCAGACACGGAATGGTGCTGACATGGATCCTTCAAATATAGGGAAATGGATACCTCAAGTAGGGTCCCACATAGCAAAAAAAGCTTGATTCGAACTTGATTCAAGCTTGATTTTGGAGGCTTGTTTGTTTGATTCAAACCTTACCAATCGAGCCTGAAAACTTGATTCAAACTTGATTCAAGGCTCTTAGTCACCGTGATGTGAAATCGATTTCAACTTAAATCAAGTGTTTCATTCAAGTCTTTTTCAAGCCACTTTCAAGCCTTTAAAGTCTTGCCTAATCTTTTCAAGTCTTTTTCAAGCATCTTTCGAGCTCTTTTCAAGTGTTTTTCGAGCCTCTTTCAAGCCTTTTTCAAGTCTTTTTCGAGTCTCTTTGGAGCCTTTTTCAATGAATTTTCAAGTCTTTTTCAAGCCTTTAAATATTTTCAAGGTCTTTTTAAGTCTTTTTCAAGCTTTTTCGAGCATTTTTCAAGTGTGTGTCGAGCCTTTTTCAAGCCTCTTTCAAGTACTTTTCAAGGCTCTGTCGAGCCTTTTAAAGCCTCTCTCGAAAATGTTTCAATTGTTTTTCAAGTCTTTTGCAAGTCTTTTGATTCTTTTTCAAACCTTTATACATTTTTAAGGCTCGTTCAAATATCTTTTAAGTCTTTTTTGTTCTTCTGCAGCTGATATTACACATTAAAGTGGAATAATACATCACGTGGTTAGTGTAATTTATTTAGTTTAGTTTAAAACAGAAATTAGTTAAGTACAAATTAATTAGATTAACTACTTGTAGGGGGAGTATCTCGATTTTTAAATGATTTGTAGGCCTAATTTGTGAAATTGAGTTAGGCATATGTAAGTTTATTCCATATTCTCAGTAAAATTTGAAAGTATTTTTTTTATAAGTTCTTTGTTCAGTTAACTTTTGATTATGTACTCAGAACCCCCGTTTTAAAACCACCGTTTTAAAAGGTATGTATGTGTTTGAGTCATATATACATTTCATACCTTTTAAAACGGGGATTTTAAATCGGGGGTTCTGAGTACATAATCAAAAATTTACTAAAAAAAATTACTTTTAAATTTTATTGAGAATATGGAATACACTTAGCCTACATATGGCCTAACTCAATTTCACAAATTATTCCTACAAATAATTTCAAAATCGAGATACTCCCCCTACTTAAGTAGTTAATCTAACTAATTTGTACTTAACTAATTTTTGTTTTAAACTAAACTAAATAAATTACACTAACCACGTGATGTATTATTCCACTTTAATGTGTAATATAAGCTGCAGAAGAACAAAAAGACTTAAAGAGATTTTAAGAGGATAACAAATTTATAAAGGCTTGAATAAACACAAGACAAAAAACTTACTGAAAATCGGAACAGTAAAATACACATCCGATAACTTCGGAGTATGGTAAGAAAGTAATGGCGTTGGCCCGTCTCGTCCCGAAAAATCTATACAAAATCGATGAGAAATCGATCCTCGGGAGCCGCGCACTGCATTGTGGGACAGCGTTGGACGGCTTGTGATTGGTCGGGACGCCGTGCCGTGAATCGGTATCGATTCGAGTTCGATTCGTAAACGTGAATTGAGTTTAGTTGGATAATCAAATTCAAGGCTTACATTACAATTGAAAAGAGAGGTAAGTTCAAGCCTTCTTTAACTTTTTGGTGCTTTCGAATCGGAATCGATTAGATGATTAAATTCAAGGCTTACATTGACATTAAAGGGAGAAACAAATTCAAGCCTTGATTATCTTTGGTTATTTCGAATCGGACTCGAATAGATGCTCAAATTCAAGGCTTACGCTGCAATTAAAAATCGAGGAAAAGGCAAGGCTTGATTCAAGCTTCAGCGATGTCGTGGGTTCGAATCCGCGTTCTGCCAGCGAACTTTTATCAGTACCTTTCACCTTGTACTGTAGCGGCTCACCCCCTTTCTTTGTCTAATACGATCCACGCACAGATCAATAGTCTATGTGGACGGGGCAAAGTAAGGCAAAAAAAGGTCCGCCAACCTCTTAAAAAAAATAAAAAAAATTGACTCTCAGTTCACGGTTGCTAAGGTAGCCAATCAGCCACTTCAGAAACTGACCACGAATTCCATACCCAGCTAGTTTGGTGATTAAGAGGCCATGGTGGACTTTATCAAAAGCCTTAGAAAAGTCCAGGTACAGGTAGTCCACTTGACAAGAGTCGACGAATGCCGACATGACAAATTCTTGAAAGACGAGGAGATTAATGATGGTTGAGCGCCCCTGAAGGAAGCCATGTTGTCTTTCAGTGAAAATAGGGTTTCAGGTAGAATTGGAGCTGGTCAATAATAAGACTTTCAAAAACTTTGTCAAGTGTGGAAAGGATATCACAATAGGTCTGAAGTTTTTTATGTTACACCTATCCCCAGACTTGAAGATGATGGGAACCACAAACCCTTGCTTGAGAATCTGAGGAAAAACGCCTGAGGCTAAATAGCGCGTTGAAGAGTATGGCGAGGTGTACAGCAAGAACTGGGGCACAGAGGGTTTGAGTACACATGGGGGGATGTTGTCGGGGCCTGCACCTTTAGATGGGTCGAGGTTTTCAAGTTTAGACTGAACATCCAAGGCAGAGACTTTGACTTGGGATAATGGAGCCCAAATCCATTACTCTCCTCTGTTCCTAGCTCTTCAATGTGGAGAGTCAAATGGATGAATCAACTTGGGGTAAAGTTGTCCCTGGCTCTGGATGATGCCTCTGCATGGTTCCGGACTAATAGCCTCTTCTTAAATGAAACTAAAACCCAGTCGATAGTTTAATTTTAGTCTTAGACAGGTTAATCAAGAAGATGACAATAATGTAAAACTATTAGGAATTTTCTAGATCCTCTGCTTGATTGGAATTGTCATATTAGTTTTGTTTGCAGCTAACTCTCACGGGTCATTTATCTGTTGAGGAGTTAAGAGAACGTATACGTATAAGGACTGGCTCAGAACAGCCTACATGACATTTTTCAGAGTATTTTATTATATGGTTTAAGGCTCTGGGATGGGTCTCCAGGGGTCGAGAGTCCTGCTCCTTTAGAATAGAAGAATTCACACGGCAGTTCGCATCATAGCTGGTGCTAAATATTTAGATCATTGCGTAGACCAATCTTTGTGGCAGAGTCAATCATGACAGTTGTCAACTTATACATTTTTCAATCCCTTTTAAAAACCAAGATGGAGCTGGGCACTCTCGAGCTTAGGGGTGACATCCACTCCCACAGTAAAAGAGGGAGAAATTATGTTAACATGCCATTTGCAAGACTTAGTAAGGTTAAGCTGAGTAACAATGTTTTTCGTTTTCAACTTTTTAACCATCTTCCTTGTACAGTTCGAAACCTGCCAGACACAAAATTCAAATAAGGGGTGGAAAAACTGCTATTGGCTAATCCTCTTTACAAGGTCCATGAGTTTTTTGTACTATCCAAGTCCAATGTAAGTACTTTTTTTTATTTAGTTTTATTGGTTTTATCTGAGTGCTGTTTGATTTATCTGCATGGAGTGTTGCAGGTTGTTAGATTTTAGAAACTTATTCAAGATGTTGATATATATATTTTTTCTTTGCATGATTGTTGCATGTCTTAGGTTAAGTTTTTCTTTTATTGAATCAATGACTTTTTCCTTGTGCCTGTACATACTTGCTTTCTGGAAATAAACGTTCTTATTCATTCTCATGTCGCCAATAGCGGTCAACGGGATTTACTTACTTATTTAATTCAGTAAGATCGTAAGATGATAAGTAATAAACATGATTTATTAAACAGGAATTAATTACTACGAGGTGGCCCGTGCGCAAATTGCGCATTTTAAAATTCTGTATGAGTGAAACTCACCTGCAGTACGTGAATGTTGATAATGAAGTGACAGAGATCTATTTTTGTTTACTATCTGGCTTTTAAAATTCATCTGAATGTAATTCACATTAAAGAACTTGCAATAAAAGTTGGTCAACATTTTAAAGCGCCCTCTAGAAATAAATCAAAGGCGAGGGGGGCGAAGCCCGAAAAAATTTGACCTTTTTAATTACTATTCGTCACTGCGGTATATCCTAACCTTCAAAATGACACCTCAATCTTAAAAATCGGTTCAGTAGGTCGAGAGAAAAAGGGACGTAACAGACGAAACCCTTACAGAAATAAGAAGATAGATTGTACTCCATTTCTTACAGTATACATTTAAAAACTGCTTAACCGAGTAATATTTTATATGTCTTTGAAACAAAACAATGCCAGCTGTTCTTCATAAAAAATTTCCGTCTGAATCTGAATCTGATCTTCTTCTTGACACTTCGGCTATCTATCTCTATCGGCTTCGGCTCAATCGAGAATCGAATAAGAGCTGGTTTTCGGTTTTGTCATGTGTAAGGTTAGGAAATTGTGAAAAGGTGTTTTATAGAGAAGTTAGTTATATCTTCTAAATTAACTAGGATATATTTTATTACGTTCATTCGGTTTCTGTAACTATGACATCTACAGTAAAAATATATGATGTCGATAAGCCTAAATTTTCGTTATCATATTGGCAGATTGCCGCATTAGGTGTTGTTCCTGTTGTGGGTTTAGGGATTTGGTACTACTTCAGAAAATCAAAATCATACGATAATGCTTCCAAAATTGAACAAATTTCTGAACAAAATGGGATCGACAGCAATATTGTACCCCAAAAAGCAACCCAGACAGCCAAGGCCCTACCCAAGAAGGAAGAGAATGGGATCAAAGAACCTGTCAAGGTAAGTCTAAAATAGGCTTAGAACCACAGATAGTCAACAGGTACTAAGAGACCCTGGCCTCACACGGATGTAGTTTCTGAACTGGGCTACCATAGGCCTACTGTTAAATGAAAATATTGATTGATCCTGATCTAGGCCTATCGACTTGATGGTTGAACTCAATCTAGGCTATACCTTAATAACGAAGACAATCGCCCCTATTTTTGGTTAGCTTTATATTCTTTCATTTACATTTAAAAACGAGTAGGTAGGCTTATAACCTAACATAGGCCCTTTAATTTAGGCCTATATCAATAAAATAAAAATATGTCTTGGCCCTACTAGGCCAACTAGCCTAATCATAATGACAACTTAGGCTAAAGTTTAACAAAATAACATAAATTAGGCCTATAAGAAAATATCTATCCGATCTCGATTTTGCTCCTTCGTCTCATATTATTTGTAACCAAACTTTGAATGAGTTACGTAATTATTCTAAATAGCCTAGCCTAGTTTCAAAGTAGAATTTTTTTCAGAAATGTTGAAGGTCATTTTTATCATGCCTTTTGATTGATGTAAATAGCGTAGAACATTGTGTGCCCATAATATGGTTAGGATGACCATGTTATTCTTTTTATGCAGCTAGGCCTAGACCTAATATGATACACAAAGCTAAATCAAATAAAAAAATATGACAGTAAATATGACCAAATGTCTTATTTAATGTTATGATGACCAATTTTTCGTTCAAGTTTAAAGTGTTCATTAATAGCCCAATGGACCAAAGCCATATCACGATATAACTATTTAGTAGGCCTACTGTGCATTAACCTAAGAGATTTCTGATGCCAGTTGTGAGCAATAACTTAAAAAGGGCTTAGACATGTCACCACTGCTCCTTTTCAACACTAGCCCAATAAATTTGTTCAGACTACATTCATGTCTGTTACATTTTTTATTCATTGGTCAGGAGACTTTTATTCTTTGCTAAGCCTAGTCTCAGTTGTATTTTGCAGGCCATCCATACTTTCTCAGGATCTAGCCATTCAGTAAGCAGTCATTAAAATCAAGCACATTTGATTTTTTAATTATGAAGGTCTTGATGCAAGGTTGTCCTATTTTTTCAAATGGACCTATCTCTACGTGTGAATAATTTTTACAGCAGACACCACTTCAACGTGCCGAACACATCAAAGGTGCTGGGAATGAATTCTTCAAGAAAGGCGAGTATTTGGATGCCATCCGCTGCTACAGTGAAGCCATCGAGCTATGCCCAGCCTCGGAGACTACTACATTAGCGACATACTACCAGAACAGAGCTGCATGCCATGATCATCTGGTTTGTTGGATACCTATCGTTAGGACATTTTTGTAGGCCTTGTCTGTAATTTTCAAACAAGTACGGTAAAAATTTACAATCTTACAGTACAGCTATTTTTTTATGTTGTCTTGAATTGAGATTCAAAAAAAAAAAAAAAAAAAAAACACACATCAATTGAAACAAAAGTATTTATTGAGCATTGTGTAAAAATTTCATTTTTCTAAGTTTTACAATATTTTAGTTCTGCTTCCTTAAAGTCAGCCATGTCACCTTGATCGCGGCAAACGCATCTCCGCCTACGGCCTAGACACCGGACCTGATAAACGTAATCAGCCAAGTTTACAGCGCGCTGCGTTTTTTTAATATTTTTAATGATATATAGTTCAGAAATACTTTCAATCACTCAAAACAAATCTCACGATAGCGATAAGTCATACGCAAGACCGTCTAGACAGCTATAACTAACTTACCGTCGCCACTATCATCGGTGACATGGCTGACTTTAAGCAAGCACAACTCAAAAACTGTAAGACTATAAACATGTAATTTTCACACGATGTTCAGTAAATAATCTTCTTTCAATTAATCGATGAGATGTGTGGTCCGTCGGGCGACACTTTTTTGGAGAGACGTTGCAGGAGCGCTTTCGGCTTCTAGCCATTCTCAACTGCGACTGATTTTGGTCGGTGATGGTATCCCATATATATGCTTTCCCCTGTTTCTAGAAGGTTCGGGGTTGGGCTAGAGAGAGTAACTGTGGAATTCTGGAATTCGGTGGGGGCGGGGGGTTGACGGCTATTGTTGCGAACCCCCCGCCCCCACCGAATTCCAGAATTCCACAGTTACTCTCTCTAGCCCAACCCCGAACCTTCTAGAAACAGGGGAAAGCATATATATGGGATACCATCACCGACCAAAATCAGTCGCAGTTGAGAATGGCTAGAAGCCGAAAGCGCTCCTGCAACGTCTCTCCAAAAAAGTGTCGCCCGACGGACCACACATCTCATCGATTATGTGACTTCGGCGCACGGACCCCATCATCTTTAACAGTTTACTTCTTTCAATTGATGTGTTATTAAGGACTGCAATTCAAAATAACCTAAAATTAGGCTTATAACAGACAAGTACCACTTTTACAACTATGGGTATTTTTTCTAGAGGGTCAGTTTAAAATAGAGCTTATTGTGTAATTTTTTAATGATTCTCATAGCCATTTTTCTGCAAACCTAAGTTGTAGCTCATTAAAATTATAAAAATAACTATTCCTATTTTTGTAAGACCAAAGTGAGAATAAAATAAAAAAACAACAACATTCCTAATAGGTGACAAATTAGGCCTAAATGTGAGGCATTGAATCTATTTTAATTTGTCTCCATTATGCTGTCAAACTTAGGCCTAGCCCACAAATGAGTTAACCAACGAATATTTTAACGATTATTTCAAGGAAAACTAAGTAGGAGTTTAAATTACAATGGTTTTAAATTACCTTCTTCTGCAGCTCGTATCCAGTTGCTTGTCTACCACCTAAGGTTTCGACGCAATTGCGTCATGATCACGTAGTGGTCAATTTGTTAAAATCATGCTATAAATATATCAGCTGTCATGAAGACGTTGTCCAAGTTTATAAAACGAAACACCAAACACATACATTGTAACATTGAGATGGACACGGAAGTACGCACACGTAAAAACTGTGTGTCCTGGTGCCGCCGTCCGTGCCGAAACGATTAAATAATTGTTTTTTCGTGTGCGTACGGTATGCCCGTGTCTGTGTCAATGTTACAATGTATGTGTCCGGATTTTGTGTTTCGTTTTATAAACTTTGACAACGTCTTTATGACAGCTGATATATTTATAGCTTGATTTTAACAAATTGACCACTACGTGATCATGACGCAAGTGCGTCGAAACGTTAGGTTGTAGAAAAGCAACTGGATATGAGCTGCAGACGATGGTAATTTAAAACCATTGTAATTAGTCTTACCAGCTCAGGACCAATATGAGTAAAATCAGGAGTTTAAAAAAAAGGTTGTGCCGTGGTGTTGGGGACATTAATTATTAGTTCGTAGATAATTTGTCGAGTATAAGCCACATGTCATCATCGAAGTCACTGTTATCCAATGTGGATTCCCACATTTTGTAAAGTAGGTAAAGTCAATTATGTACTCTATATGGGTCATTATCAAATTAATGGCCAATTTGAGAAAGGTAAAAAAATTAAAAAATAAAATTCAAACACAAGTTATTTATTAGTAGTTCAAAGTAAATGAACTACAGAATAAAACCTTACACATAGCAAAGTGTAAAAATTTTATTTAAGACTGATTTTCCTGATTTCATTTCAGGGATACACACAGAATTTTCCCCTCGCTCATGTTTTTTTTCTTGATAAAAAAGTGATAAAAAATTGTAACGTCAAAAGTTATAAACTGAATGTTGAAGGTAAATATAATTACTTACACCTACATAATAAGGAATAACGAGTTAAAACGAGTTTATATTGATTATTGTGTTCTTTAGACTAGAAAATGTTCCTTATTTTCTTTTCAATCACAAAAAACTCACTTAAACTTCCCATATTTTGACAGATTATTTATTATTTCTATTTAAAAATATAATAAAATGATAGTAAAGAGTATAAACATTCAATTAATATAAATTTTTAAATTATTTTTTATAATTTGATATTTTTAATACAGAAAATGTGATCGTGAGGGAGTGAGCGAGGGGGAAAAACGCCGTGAGCGAGGGGGAATCGCCGTGAGCGAAGGGGAACTGATAAATAATAAATGAAAAACTAATAAGTAAATAAGTTGTATCAATTGACAATGCAATGCGAAGTAATAATAAAATGTATTATTACGATGATAATGGCAAAGGGATTTCCATTATTCACGACTCATCTGTGAGTGGGGGGGAACGTGAGCGAAGAGAAAATGTTGAAGGTCTTTAGTTTTTGACCCGACTATACCGGCAGTATTGCGCAACCCGTTGTTTGAGGTTATAACGGCTTCATAATCAGTTCTAAAACTACCATTGCTAGTTTTGCTGTTATAATTATAAATGAGTTATGAGGAGTGAGCGAGGGGGAACAGCAATTGATGTACGCACGATTTCTTAACTGAAATGTGATAATGATAACCTAAATATGATGATTACGATGCTGCCGTCCACAACACGTCTTTCACATAACTTCGGCCGAGCGCTACTGACCGGAACGGGAGAAACAAAACGGTCCGCGGCGATTTGGCGGCAAATTTAAAACATCGCTACACTTTTATTGGTCTTGTAGAGACACGGAAATAATGGCAAATTATTTTGAAATCAATCTGATTTCAATAATATTATTACTTTATTTCAAAATATAACTGTTACATGAAAATCATGGGCATTTTAAATAGTTAATTTTTGTAAATTTGCTTGGCTTTTTTCAACTGAGAACTTACACTCTGAGGCATGGAGACAGTGAGCGAGGGGGAAAATTAGACACATATTGATTTTTTTTAAACATTTATTTTCATCCAATTATTTTATTTAAAGCAAGATCATTTTTAATAATATACTTACCATTACTACAAATCTTAGTTTGCATGAAAAAAACTATTTTAGTAATTTTTTTCCTTCAGAGACTCAAATTGGCCATTAATTTGATAATGACCCATATTCTCATGCCATTATCATTAACCTTGTCTTATTGTTTGCCACATTGTCTTTAATATAGCTTCTCTTTGACCAGAAGTCTTGACTAAAGTAAGGCTAATAAGCTAAAAGGATGAGATAAATTTAATATTTTAGCTTTTGCTTGTAATTTAGCACAAGTAGGCCTGTAAGTACTAACTGGTACATTTCCGTTATAGGATCTCCTTTCTAAAAATTAACTAAATGCAGTTAGAGCATATTAGATTGTATCACATTAAATTAGGCCTATCTTAGTAAACTTGATGTATAGGTAATAACTGATGCAGCACACTGTAGATCAGGGTAACGGTAAGTTAAATCATTGCTCCACACGCGCCGCTTATATCCGGCAACCTATCCACTGTAAGCCATACTGCCTCTGTTAGTAAGGTCCACTGACGCTAGTAGACTAGATACTGTGTGGAAAAATTATAATTGACCATATCAGAATCAGAATATATTGGTCTTAGAATTTTACAAAGCACATAGACAAGTCAATTTGTTTTACATTACCACGGGGTATGTTGTTATGAAATTAAATTTTATACACAAGAACATCATTTCAAACTTAAATATATTGACATGTGACCTACTCCAAATCAAAGAAGAGCCTGTGTCATGTTTGCAAGCCGAGGAACAAATTTCAGTAACAAAACAATGCTGTTCAAGAGTTAGGCTAGGATCAAAAGTGATTTTGTTTTGTTTTCATTTATGTTTTCTTTTATTGATAAAGTTGTTTTTCCAATGTAGATTTTATTAAATTCTGTAAAATATTTAGTACCGCTTTACCTAATTGTAATGTTTTGCATGTTGACAACACAGAACAACCTAGAGGAGGTAGTGAAGGACTGTTCGGCGGCGCTTAAGCTCAACCCGAAGTACACGAAGGCGCTGTCGCGCCGCGCCAAAGCTCATCAGACGCTCGGACAGCTCACTCAGTGTCTGGAGGACGTCACGGCTGTCTGCATCCTGGAGGGCTTCCAGAACCAGCGGAGCCTCGAGATGGCCGATACCGTGCTCAAGGATCTTGGTTAGTTATAAATCGAATCAGCACTTGGAATAGATTTAGCACTGCACTTGTAAACTCAGCTAAACGGTGTTGACACCTACAGTTTTCCTCTATAGTGTAGTAAAATTAGTCAATAAGAATGAAATACTTTTAAAAGCCAATTTCTTTTGAAATGTGTTTTATGGTATCTCCTGACCTTCCTCCGAAAAGTCCCCCATAAATGGATCATGCCTAAAAATGAGGGGTTTGCCCATAAAGAGTTACAATAAAATTTTATCCTAAGCATACTAAATTAAAATACATTCCAGAAGGTCAGATATATCAAATTGAAAATCTTAAAATGTAGAGTACATTGTTGTAAACCCGACCTCAATAAAACGGTCGGGATAAAAGTGGTAGATGTTCAAAATTTAGAATAAAATAATATTATCAAACTTTGAAATGCAATAACTTCCAACATATTTGACCTTTTGAGGTGTGGTTTTCGGCTAAGTACTCTCCTTACTGAGACCTTTAACCCTAGATTCATGTATGCTTTCGTCTCTCAGACTACGGCAGTTCCTGAGAATTGTAATTTGCGCATTACGCCATCGCCAGATTGGCCTGAGCTTCTCTCCCCTCTCTTACCTCCTACCCCGATCAGTTTTAGCGCATCTGTCACCATCTGTTGCATGCGCCGTTTTGAGGGTAGGACGAATAGGTAGCTTCTCAGACTAAAGTGTATGGGGGCTGCATGTGCAAAAGTTAGCCATGTTGTTTCTCAGACAAATGCAACAAAGCCAAATAAAATGTCGTATTTGTTGTCTACCATCAAGATGAAGAAGGCACAATATGTGAAGAGTCTGGCAGACCAGATGTCATTGAGTTCTACAATGCCACAAAGGATGCTGTTGATGCATTTGATGAGATGTCGTAAAATATGTAGTGCAGCAGGAAGACAAGGCTATGGCTTCTTTGTATCGTCATTGGATTGATAAATAGTGCACTTGTAAATGCCTATATACATACTATCTACATCCATAATACAGGGTGCGGCAAAAAAAAGATCTATTTTCTTTCCCGCACCTCTCAGCGACAGGACGTCTGAAAGAGGTGGGGGTAGGCCTTGTTGGAACGCAAATTTTATGCCATTTTAGTAGTCATGGAATAGTGGTCGCTTGAATAACGCAAGTTCTTTATCTAGACGTATTTCAATAGTGGTGATTTAATCATTGCTACTCAGCGGTAGTTTCGTGCATTCTTTCAGTTAGGTCAACATTAATAAGTTCCGTACCCTAGCACAATTATGCAGTATTATACTAACTTTAGATCAACTTGTTTTGAGTTGAAAACGAACTTAACCAAAGCACCTGAATGGTGTCCAAGGTCAGCGCAGATGCCAGAGAACACGGATAGAGTCCATGCTGCTGCGTGGAAAACAGTCCTCGTCGGCCCGCCAGAAAACAATCTTGTGATTTGCTTGTGTCTAGTCCAGAGGAATTTTATTAAGAAAATTGTAAAATGTACACTAAATGCTTTTAAGCGTATTCCAAACCCATCACATTGTTATAGACACCCTGGTAATCGAAACCATGTCAAGACAACCAAACCAAAAGTCAAGGTTGCTAACCGGTATAGGCTATAGTGAGAGGCCTTGAACATGGCTGACCCCTCAGTTTGACCAATTTTGTGGTTCGATCTTAATTTCCAGTCATACCAATTAATTCGCTATTGTTCAGTAGTTAAAGCTCACTGGCCATGTAAAGCGAAAAAATTTTACAAACAAATGTTAGAAAAAAATTATGATATAGAAATGTTAATGTTTACTGACGAGGAGCACGAAACCCCCCCCCCCCCTTAACGAATGCCCGTTACTAATCTGCTTAATGTATACAGGTAGGTTAGCGACCACTACTACTCCCTGACTACTGAAATGGCATAAAATTTGCGTTCCAACAAGCCTACCCCCACCTCTCTCAGATTTCCTGTCACTGAATGGCGCCCGAAAGAAAATAGATCGGTTTTTTGCTGCACTCTGTATAATAGAGGTGGCTTCAGGTTTTTACAAAGGTTACAATCTAATCTGACATATTAGTCAGACATATTGTACTAACTTTTATAAGTGTTAACCAATCTGTGGCAACATTGAGGGAGGCCCTATTAGAATAAAAGGTGGTAGGCTTGCTTGGAAGTTGACAGAATCGGTTGATTCTTTGAGAGTCTTATCTTGGTTGACACCATGTATTGATCGGTACAATCTTTATTATTGTATCTATAATACAAATTAAAAATGTTCTATGTTTTGCTACTTTTTACTAGTGTTTACTGTGTGTAAAATCATTAAAAACGCCACATACCATGATAATTTACAAATTAAAATAATTAAATTTAAATAATTGAAATTGCTTGAAAGGTTAACCTTCCTCAGTAATGCGATGTGGAATAGAATTAGACTTTGACTATGGAATTAGACTTTGACTTTGGAATTAGACTTTGTTAGGATTGTTTGAAACAATCATTTTGATCCTAGGGCTAAAAATCTAATATTATGCTACTTAAAATGAGTATCATGTACGTGAATGATGATATTTCATTATCGATCAAAGTTAGAAATCAAGACCAAAAGACAACTAACTCCATATTTAGTTTAAAACCTCGATTCAAAATCATATAGCCTAGACCATGTTATTAGAACATCAATCAATCAATCAATCAATCAATCAAAATCTCTTTATCTTCAATATCATCAAGATATGAAATGGTGTCAACAATCAAGTTACAAGTTAAAATATGTGTTTCTTGCTTTACAATAGTGGGTCTTGATCAGAGTGATTCATGGTGAAGTATTCTTCTAGTGTGTATAGGGGTCGCGCCACCAGCCATTAGTGAAGTTTTTTCTTGAGGCCTTTTGGAGCCAAGTTCTTCAGATTTTCAGGCAGTGCATTATAGAGTTTGCGTCCCATATAAGATGGTTTTCTGCTGTATGTTGTTGTGTGATGAGTTGGAAGTATGTAGTCCTTTGCTCTTCTTGTACTGTATTGATGGTAATTTTCTCCACGGGGGAAATCCTGCTGGTAGGTGTGAGTGATCAGAATATGAATATATAAACACACTACCGTTAGAATTCCTAGAGATTGGAAAGCTGTTTTGCAACTCTCTACTGATTCAAGATTAGCCAGTGTTCTAATTGCCTTATTTTGTAAAATGAAGATTTTGTTGAGGTTTTGTTTAGTTCTTCCACCCAAAATTGCCAAGCTATATCTGATGTGAGATTCAATGAGCGCATAGTAGGCCGCTTTCGCAATCTCCAATCCTCCTACCCACTTCATTCTACGGACAACGAAGATGCCTGACCCCAGCTTTTTACGTAAGTTGTTGATGTGGGGGGTCCAAGAGAGGTTGGCGTCAATGGTAACTCCAAGTGGTTTAGTTTCTTCTTGAATTATGAGGCCAGGGATTTTAAGTACCGAGTCCTGTCTTCTACTGAAGTTGATGACAGGTCATTTTTGAGGCAATATTGGAGGGTCTTGTCTGTTGTTGAGATAATTTCGGAGTGAAGCTCTTGTGTGGAGAATGAGTTAAGGAGAAGTGTCGTGTCATCTGCAAACATTGATTATACATGATGGAAAATCGCTTGTAAACAGTGTGAACATTAAAGGACCCAGTTCTGAGCCTTGTGGTACTCTTCTGGATATGGGCTTGGAGTTTGATGTATAGGCATTTCTCTTTCCATTAGTTACAGTTTGTATTTGAAAGAATCAAAGAATTGTTAATCCATAGGAGATGCAAAAACAATACAAATTAATGTGTTTATATATATATTTGAAAAAGGACAGAAGAGTTTCAAACTTAAGATTAACAGCCAACATTCGAAGTAGTTTTGTTTCTCTATATTGTAAGAAAGTGGCAAATTAAATAAAGTGTGTTTAATTTTATAACTTGTGTAATGGCCTACTCTACCAAAAGATTGAATTTCTTGAATGTATTTTTATATCTAATCAGTCATCTAGTTAGTAATGACAGTTTCTAGCTGATAATACTTTATCCTAAATATTATTGATTCCCAGGTAAAAAACACGCTCAGGAAGCAATGGTGAATAAAGAGCCCATAAAGCCATCGCCATACTTTGTGAAGGCGTACTTCACATCATTCCCCAATGACCCTGTCATCAGTGCCACCGATTTCGAGGGCGTAGAGATAAATAATTCACAGTCGCAGGACTCCACCAAGAGGTAATGTCCTTTTCTACCTCGTTCATTGCTGGTTTACAATTTTATTGCTTGAGGTGTGGGAATGGCATCACTTTGTTTTGTTGGCTATCCCTTATGATATTTAGACATTGCAAATGCTATTACTAACAATAATCTTCTGTATCAATTGCTGATATAACATTCAAAAGTCCTACAAGTAACATATTTCAAGATTTCAAGATGATTCTGAACAAAACTAGTTTTAAGATTAAAATTATATTTATATAATATGGTCTTAACCATAAATTATTAGGGAAATTAATTAAGATCTTTATAATAAATATAATAAATACAGTTGGTTGCATGAGCTGTGAGACAGCCCGCCAGAATTTGTGCTACATTTGGACCAGTTGGCTCTATCTTGTGCAACATGGTGTGGATTAATCATTATAACAATATTCAGTAAAATCATTACTAAGGTCTTCATTTCAAATTCAGGCTGTTAAACTGCAAATGTGTAGCACAAATCCGGGGGGGGGGGGGGGGCTCTCACGTCTTATGCAACCAACTGTAAATAATGAAATATAAAATAACACAGTTGACCTTTTTTTAAAGGGTAGGGTTCATAGGTCCCAGTTTCACAAGTCCCAGTTTGCTTAAAAATCACTAAATATTAAAAATTTCATAGGTCCCAGGTTCAAATGTCCCAGATTTATTAAATTAAATACTAAATTCACTTAGTTCACTGGTCCCAGTTTCAGATGTCCCAGATTTTGCAAAAACAATATTAATAAATGGTTAAATCATTGGTCCCAGGTTCACATGTCCCAGTTGCGTTAATTTAAAGGAAAAACAATGCGCGTTTCATAGGTCCCAGTTTCACAAGTCCCAGGTATCAACCGCGCCAAAAGTGACGCGGCCGCCGAGTCGGGCTGTACAGTCAGAGCAAGAATCGCCGCCGTTCCGGCCGGCCGGCTGGCAGCAGCGGGCGGTGCGACGGCCAATTGTCTCTTTTCCCGTGTGGCACACGGCATGGGCTTATAATATTCTATTTTATAGCGTTAGTGCAAGATTAGTTTTGGTATTTTATTTACATATATTACCCCATAGCTATAAATTATGCTAAATATATCCAAAACTGTTGGCGAATTATTGGACATCATAGAGAAAGTGTCAAAAGGTGACCATCACGTTCGCAACGCTCTTAGGCCTTAACAGAATATTTTTTTATAAAACTTATATATTAACATATTACTTTAACTACGTTATGTATAATTATGTACAGCTTTTAATTTAAACGGTTTGTTTAATTTTAAGTAAGTAACAAAAAATATGTAAAAATCCATTTAATTTTATATAAGAGGTTTTTTTCCGTAGAGTTTTGCGTTTTTTGTCTGAGGTAAAATTTATGTTGGAATTTTTATTTGTAACAAGTTGGTTCAATGATTTAATAAATAATGTATGCAAACTTCTTTAAATTATTATAATTTTATTGTATGAGTTCAAAGATTACCATTTTTGCGACGAGCTAAGTACATCTGAGATCACGCACGACGCTTGCGCATTAAATTTTTATGTAGACCCTACAGCTCAAAAGATTTTTATACTATTTGAATTGACCCTTAGAAAATAGTTTTCAATTTATAAATTGACGAATTTCATTGTTACTTTTTGACTGCTGATGTGTTCAATGCAATGGCGTAAACTTATAGTTCTTAAAATGATAGTTCTTAGAATCAATCAATTACCGTTTTAAATTGCCGTATTAGTATGTGCAATAACTTTATATTCGGCCTACGGTACCGTACCTATTTTGTTAAGATTAAATTTGTTGAATGTCATAATTAGCTAGTATCAAACTTAAGTCACGGACAAAAAATAAGGATGAAACAAAAAGTAAAAATATTATTTTTGACCGTTAGTGTGTAAAAAATAATATTTAAAAACATAAAATCAATTTTTCAGATTTGTTATACAAAATATTTTTTTAATTCATTCTTAAAATGTAGGCCTACTTCTTTTAAAATAAATAGTAGGCTATCCTATGTTACTTCTGATGCCTACAAGAACATGTGTAAAACGTTTCATAATGACCGGTTGAGAAGTTTTTGCGTAAAAATCTGGCAAACAACAGGACATTCACATTTATAGTATTAAGTAGGATTAACTCAATATCGTCCAACATAGACTATAACATATATAGGCCTAATATGACATATTACGTTATGTTATTGCCTTCTGACGACTTAGCTAATAAAAACAAAACCACTCTGTAACATATATACCGTACTGTATACCTTTGTCAAAAGATATTCTTCAAAAATTAATCTTCAAAAACGTATTTTACTACGTTTTTGAAGATTAATTAAATTTTTTTATTTATTAATAATTTTAATTTACTTAACATATAACTTTTATTTTTATAAATGAATAATGGTGTAACTGCCTAATATGAATTGCACGGTATTTAGAAGTAGTGGGAGGACGAGTCACATGACGGAGGGGAGGCGCTGCGGTAGGCTCCTCCCCAGACGGAGGCGGGGTCAATCTGACGTCGTCCTGCCATCTCGCCTTGGTTAAAGACACCAACAAAAACCAGCTCCGGGACAGTAGTGGAGCAAATCCACCTGTCCATGCGTATAGTAAAATTATAATTGTTAGGGTTGTTCAAACCCTTCACTTTCGTTATCACATTCGGTGATGAAAGTGAATGTTGACAAAACGTTTTAGTGTCTTTAAATAATTTTAATAATGAAACCGCCATTAATCACAGCAATTGGTTTTATAAACCCGTCTTATTATGTTTCGAACATTAAATTAATTAATTGACTACCTTGGTGAAGAACCAACATATCTAAATTCGCAAACTTGATTATTTGGTCTAATAATTTTATCAGTATGTCACATGGGCGTGAGACCAACATACAAAATTTAATAATATCACTCGGCAATTGTAATTGAATTGTCTTTAGTAAGAAGTTATGTATTTACTTCGCGGACCATGGAATTAACCCTGCTCTCGCACTAAGCGAATCCTGTAAAAATTAATTCCTTTTTAATCATGACGTATAAAGTAAAATGAATTAAATACTAATAAATTACTAATAAATATATGTTCTTTCGACCCGAAAGTACTTAAAAATGAAATAGGAAATCATAACGACATTGAAAAGTAATAAGTATAATATGAATACTAGTAATTAGTAATAGAATTTTAATAATAACTAATAAATCCATTTTTAGCCGATTACGTATCAGCAGTTATCTGTGAAATTATATACGTACATCACACTCTTGCATTTGTTATTATAATTATAAGACAAAATAGAACGAACCTAAGAAAAAACCACATTAAAAAAATTCATTCTTAACAGTAAAATAAATAAGACCCGACGCTCGCACGCGCGACGTTATTGCAATGTACAAAAACACAACACTTATCTTTCTCATCCTCTTTTTCACAGGGCGTTCACTATTGTAAAGTAAAAATTCTCTGTTTCCCACTGTCAATAAATTTGATTCTCTTCTTAACTGCATACAAACAAGGCATACAAAGTAGGCTAAATCATTTTCTTCTTTAGATTCCTTTTCATCGACCACTGGTTTTTATCAACGATGTACTTTAATTGAAAACCTATCTTAAATTGTTTAATTCACCAAATTACTCTATTAATAAAACATCAACATTTCACCGCCAATTACTAACAAATATATAAATAAATTATAAATTAAAAAGTGTTAATCTGTAAACATTAACAAAGTATAGAAGAAACGACGAGATCTATAACTTCGGTGATGGCCAAAGTGAGACCGCAAGTCTCGAGTTCAACCTTTTCGCGCCACTATTAATTCCCTTACCAACGATCAGGTCATGTTATCTTAAGTTTCTTGATACAATTATAAAATTCCTATCATTGGCTACATCTTTCCCATAAAATTTTGTTTTAAAACCCAGAAATAAAAAATTTCCTCGCTTAGTAACTTTTTCGTGTCAGAATAAATTGGTTATCAAACACTTCCAACTTTTATAATTACCCATAATTAAGAAAGTAAAAAATATCCATACTGTTGGAATCTGTATTTAATACAGAAACGGAATATATAAATTTCATTGCTATTTAACCTCTCAGTTGTGGTACAGGAGCGATAACAGCACGCACTGTCGTTATAATGACGCCAATGAACACAGCGCGATCAACGCCGAAAAGTTTGGCCTTTATTTTAAAATCAACCAGAAGTACAAATAAATTTAAATAATACATAAATAAATAAATGAACGAATAAAAATATTAATAAACAATAAAATAAACAAAGGCAATTCCTCTATTGTTTAGCTTAGCGCAAGAACTGTGCGGCTGTATTCGGTGAATACGGTAGGCGGCCGGCCGAATGAGTCGATTGTTGCTCTGACTGTACAGCCCGACTCGGCGGCCGCGTCACTTTTGGCGCGGTTGATACCTGGGACTTGTGAAACTGGGACCTATGAAACGCGCGGTATTTTCGCTTTAATTTAACGCAACTGGGACATTTGAACCTGGGACCAATGAATTGACTAATTATTAATATTATTTTTACAAAATCTGGGACATCTGAAACTGGGACCAGTGAACTAACTGAATTTAGTATTTAATTTAATAAATCTGGGACATTTGAACCTGGGACCTATGAAATTTTTAATATTTAGTGATTTTTAAGCAAACTGGGACTTGTGAAACTGGGACCTATGAGATGCTCCCTTTTTAAACATAGCCAAATGCCTAGCTGTATCTGATGTTAGGTTCCGGTGTTGGTGTCAAGAGTTCCTAACATGAATATTCGGTTTGGCACCATGTGCTAACAATAACGGTTCCCAAGTGAACGATTTTACCTCAGACTCCCAGGGCTAAACTGTGATTAACAGTCAAAAGCTAATTCCTCCAGTTGTAGGCCTACTCTATTGTAGTCAAACTTTTTTTGTGCTTGAATAGATTAAAAATACATTATGACATTATTATCCTGCATTCTTTAAAGTTTTCAAAGCTGCTTTTCAAGTGAAATTTTGTCATCCAAAAACATGTTCAGTCTTATAGATGCAATACTCATAGTAGATAAAATATCATAGGGAACTCATAGATAAAATAATCAAACTATTTAATTTTTATTTTAGTAAAAAAGTAACCGTTGTCCTTAATAGTCTCTTTCACCTTTGGGCATTGGTGTAGTGACAAATTTTCCATTGTGGTAATGCTTAAAATTGTTGTCAAATTCCCCTATATGAGTTCCCTGTATACTTACAATAATATCAATAGCTGGGTGTATTAGGTTATGAATTTTAAGCTTACTGAAATTACTGAGGCTTCAAGAACTTATTTAAGCCTAATAATTTTGGTAACTTAAAACAAACAAAAAAAAAAAAAAAAATAAGGAAAAAATGCACGAATTATAAGAAAAATATTTCATGGTCACCATGTCAAAATTATACAGTTCTATGTTGAAAGTTTTCTGGGTTTTGATTCCCAAAAGGCAGCACGGTCTGGGAGAATCATGATGAAAGTATCTTTGCCCGCGGACCCAACACCAATCAGCGACTTAATCACAGCCACAATTTGAAGCACACAACTTCGAGTAGGTTAAGTATTTTACTGCTCATTATGTCAGAAATGCAATATTCACAGATTAAGTAACATATGCACCTAGGCCTAATCACTTGGCGAATCAACCATGACTGCGCAGTGGTAGAAGGATCATCCCATCAATGACCTGACAAGCTGTCAGACGGCCAGAAAATATTACTTGTTACTTGGTGTTTTGTTTTGAATTTGTGGAAGTATTTCTGATATTTAGAGTACCTTTCCTGCACTACAGTGCTCTGTAAACTAGTAGCATCCCTATAACAAGCAAGTATCGACTTTGGTAGTCATTACAACCTTACCGTAGCCACCTGGAGCGGGCCAAACAGCTGTTAGTGCGCGGCCGCTACGATGAGGTCATTCCGGCGTGCACGGAGGCGGTGACAGCTGGCGAGGGGCTGGAGCCCGAGGCCCTGCTACTGCGCGCCACCATGCACCTGTTGCGCGGACAACACTCGCTGGCGTTGGACGACCTCAACACCATCATCGGCAGCGAGGTGCAGAACAACAAGGTAACTCCAGCCCCAGCGCCTGTACACTTAGTATATTAAATAAAATATTCCTTATTCAAATGTTTGTACATTATATACAGAAATGTAACTAAATACATACATAATTATATACATTATATACGTGTTGTATAGAAATAAAAAATAAAAAAACTATCATAGATATACTTGTACAACACGTAAAAAATCGGTTGAACATTAAGAGAGATATTCTTGAATTGAGTACAACTACTAAAAATTAACTACATATTCTATTGTTTTAATATTTTTTTAAAGAGTCATGGTTTTGTTCGTCATGAATTATGGTTGACAGTTTAGTAAACATTTTATTTTCTATAAATGAGGAATTTTGTTAAAACATTCCTTGTCTAAGGTTCAGCTCTTTCAGCTGTCTTTCATGTACTATAGGGATGTGGTTCACCTAGATATATTTTTTATTATTTAACTTAACAGCCACAATTGTTTTTAAAATGTACAAACCATTTACTGTTAATATTCATAAATTTATAAATTCATCATTTATAGTATCGTATGTTTTAAATTCAGCGTGATTTTTATTACTTATTTCTGGTTTTAAAATAATTATTTATGTTTTTCCTACTTGTTGAAATGTATCAAGGACGCCTCATCTAGTGTGATGGGGCAGGTTGGGGAGTATGCAACAAATAATTGATTAAGTTGTGGCAGTTTAAAGTGAATTTATAGTATTATCATTTAGGTCTAATTTATTCTTTGTTTCATTATTCCACATAGTTCAAAACCAAAAGTTAATTCCAGTCCCTTGTTCCAGATTACAATCAATGCCCTGATTAAGCGAGCTTCACTCTACCTGCAGTCGGATGAGAAAGAGAAGACGTTTGCAGATTTTGAAGCAGCCGAGAAGTTGGACCCGGACAACCCGGATCTTTACCTGCACAGAGGCCAGGTCAGACTAGCGGGTCTGGTCAGAGGCATCTTCCCGGTAACCTTTCTAAGGGTACGAACAGAACGAGTGGGTCGCGGTGGAGTTGTAGGTCGCGGTCGCGGTCACCGTCGACATCCATGTAAATCAAACACATTGTAGTTAACGAGGCCTTGCATAACGAGTAAGTCGCGGTGGAGGTGACTCGCGATGCCATCCAGGAGGTTTACAGCGATGCTTTTAAAAATCAAAATCATTTGATTTACATGGATGCTTACCTCGCGGTTTACCTGGATGCTTCGTTGTGATTGGTTCATTTGGGGGGTGATGTTGTTCGCGTCCGCAACATTCCATTAAAGCTGCACGTACTCCCCGGGTTGTGCTAAACGAACAACAAATTTTGGCAGCTGAACTATTACGCAAGTGATCTCTCAGCTATGCCAGCTGTCAGACCAAATCCTAACGGCCCGATCCCGGGCCACTATTAAATGTACTGACGCAGGTGCTTTGAACTGCAGAACATATTTTATTTATTTTATTATTATTTAAGATGGTAGCTGGCTATGATAGCCATACGATACATATACATATTGGTTCTTTAAAGTCGAGCGTCCCCCGTCACGTACGCCTGAACCTTTCCCACCCCTCAAGGTAACCACAAACCAGTTATTACTTTGTGATTCTCTGTTAACTTAATTGTTATATTTAATTTAATTTTCAATTCTTCATCCTGTAATAGTAATAGCAACCCAAAATACATGTAAATACGAGGTATGCCATAAGTGTAACTCTTAATTAGATTTAAGGTTGAAATAGTTTTATTTGACATCTAAATTAAATTAATTTTAGTAATTATTAATTTATTAGCGTTATGAGGGCTTGTGCAGATTGTAAATTTTCAAGAGTATTTAATCTTCAAAGGAAATCTTTATGAATCTTATAGCAAAGATAGGCAGAAGAGAATCGTGCAGATCAGCTTTTCGTGGTTTAAACATTTTAACACTAGCTAGTCTGTATATTTATCAAACAATTAATCGTTTTCTAACAAAATGTGACTCGAAATTTGGCACAAATTTTCATAACTATGATACACGAAATAAAAATTGATTTAGATCTGATTTTCATAGACTTAAAATTTACCATAAATTTCCATGTTATGCGGGAGCTAAACCTTTTAATAATTTCCCTGATGAAATTAGACCTGTTAATGATAACAAACTATTTTGGAAATATCTTTGAGAATATGCCTTTTATATTGTGCGGTAGAGTGTATAAGCAAAAACCATGCAAACACTTAAATTAATAGTCTTTTAATAAATAAATGGACTTTGCCACAATGTATTATTTGGGTTTATAATAACCTGGTGGCCCTTTCTTTTAATTATTGTACTGGTAGTCAACACAATATGTGATTATTGTACATTACTCAAGAAATAAATCTGTTCTTACATATTGAACATTTACGGTAGTTATCAAAGTTGTACCTCTAATTAGATATCAACAAAATGTATAACATCTACGTATAACAACGTAAATATCGCCATTCCTGTAGTGGTAATCGCAAGTTATGACGCGCTAAGGTAATTATACTTTTCAAAATATAGGATTATTTATTTTATTTAATAAGCACGCTACACACATCACTCTCCAATGGTCTGAGCTGCACTGACAGCGCGGGTGACCTCCTCGCTATGTGCGGTCAACATCGACCGCGACCTAACTTGTGGCATCGACCACGACCTACACCTCCACCTCGACCCACTCGTTCTGTTCGTACAATAATGCAGTCAATTAGTGTTTACCATAGGAAATTTTTGGGGTAGTTTTGATTTCTTTTGTTTCTTATGTTTTTTTGGGTGCTGAATCCGAATCTGAGGTTTGCTAACAAAATTTCTTGACGAAACACTGTCAAAAATGGAAAAAATGTGAAAAATTTGTACTTTTTTGTAATTTTTTGCTTATAACTCAAGAACTATTAACTTTTCGTAAATAATGTATATTATTAAAATTAAAGTACACAAAATTTGCTACAAAATGCACCCAATATTTGTTATTCTCCGATGAACCGTTTGGGCTCCAGGGCTGTTTGAATATTGGAGTTTTAGCGAATTTTCCTATAGGGAATACGCTCTTACGGTAGTAGTCAGGGTAAGACCAAAGCCTAAGACCATGTTACTTTTTCGTTTTGAGGTCCCCCGAGTTCAAAAACACCGTTCGTTCAAACTGATATATATGTATATATATATTATATATGTATATATGTATATGTCAGTGAACATGATAACTTTTGAGTCGAAAATCCAATTTTGGTTAAATTTGGTACAGGGGTGTAAGGCAGTATTTACTTGATTCTGTTCGCAAACCAGAATGATCGGACAACATTAACGGGGTTTTTTAAAAGATAACATTTTGGTTTTAGCGAATTTTCCTATAGAGAATACGCTATTACGGTAGTAGTCACGGTAAGACCTAAGCCCGGGACCAAGATACTTTTTTGTTTTGAGGTCCCTAGAAGCAAAAAGTATCATGGTCCCCAGCTTAGGTCTTACCGTGACTACTACCAGTGGTGTAGTGGTGCGGGAACGCGTGGGAACGGCGTTCCCACACTGGTTTTCGAAAACCCGGGAAATCCGGGAAGTCCATATCTTTTTTTGCAAGGTATTCGACAAATATATCAAGCGTTCCCACACTGAAAAATGTGCCACTACACCACTGACTACTACCGTAATAGCGTATTCCCTATAGGAAAATTCGCTAAAACCAAAATGTTACCTTTTTAAAAACCCCATAAAACCCCGTTAATGTTGTCCGATCATTCTGGTTTGCGAACTCAATCAAGCAAATACTGCCTTACACCCCTGTACCAAATTTAACCAAAATTGGATTTTCGGTTCAAAAGTTATTGTGTTCACTGACATATACATATAATACATATATAATATATATATACATATATATCAGTTTGAACGAACGGTGGTTTTGGACTTGGGGGTCCTCAAAACTAAAAGTAACATGGTCTTAGGCTTTGGTCTTACCGTGACTACTACCGTAAGAGCGTATTCCCTATAGGAAAATTCGCTAAAACTCAACATTCAAACAGCCCTGGAGCCCAAACGGCTCATCGGAGAATAACAAATAGGGGGTGCATTCTGTAGCAAATTTTGTGTACTTTAATTTTAATAATATTCATTACCTACGAAAAGTTAATAGTTCTAGAGTTATAAGTCAAAAATTACAAAAAAATACAAATTTTTCACATTTTTCCCATTTCTGACAATGTTTTGTCAAGAAATTTTGTTAGCAAACCTCAGATTCGGATTCAGCACCCCATAAAACATTAGAAACAAAAGAAATCAAAACTACCCCAAAAATTTCTAGCAAGTTGAACTTTTGAATACAAATTTACTGGATTATTCCTCTCCTTCCTGCTCCCTCTCCTACGATTGTCTCTGTTAGATAGAAGCTAAGCTAACCTATTTCAACCTAAGTTGAATGTACAATATCTGTTTATTATCCACAACAGAAGTAATTTAACAACTTAACAATGTATGGATGTTTGACATCTGATGTGTAATATCTGAATTACTGACAAATTTTAATAACTGAAAAATTTTGCTTTTTAACCTCCTAGGCTATTTTAGATGAAAAACTAAGAAGTAATATTTGATTACGGCATTTGTCACAAAATAAAGTATCAGTTAAACATATTTAATTTAAAAGAAGAATTTCCATTGGCAGTACATTTCATTCAACCACTTACTAGTCGAAACCTTTTAGGACCCACAGTTGCAGTACCCAATTCCAAAAGAAGAATTAAAAATAAGAAACTAAATTGAAAAGAAGGATAAAAGAAGAAGGGGGTGGAATTTAAAAGAAGAATTTCCATTGGCAGTACATTTTATTCAACCACTTACTAGTCGAAACCTTTTAGGACCCACAGTTGCAGTACCCAATTCCAAAAGAAGAATTAAAAATAAGAAACTAAATTGAAAAGAAGGATAAAAGAAGAAGGGGGTGGAATTTAAAAGAAGAATTTCCATTGGCAGTACATTTCATTCAACCACTTACTAGTCGAAACCTTTTAGGACCCACAGTTGCAGTACCCAATTCCAAAAGAAGAATTAAAAATAAGAAACTAAATTGAAAAGAAGGATAAAAGAAGAAGGGGGTGGAATTTAAAAGAAGAATTTCCATTGGCAGTACATTTCATTCAACCACTTACTAGTCCAAACCTTTTAGGACCCACAGTTGCAGTACCCAATTCCAAAAGAAGAATTAAAAATAAGAAACTAAATTGAAAAGAAGGATAAAAGAAGAAGGGGGTGGAATTTAAAAGAAGAATTTCCATTGGCAGTACATTTCATTCAACCACTTACTAGTCGAAACCTTTTAGGACCCACAGTTGCAGTACCCAATTCCAAAAGAAGAATTAAAAATAAGAAACTAAATTGAAAAGAAGGATAAAAGAAGAAGGGGGTGGAATTTAAAAGAAGAATTTCCAGTGGCAGTACATTTCATTCAACCACTTACTAGTCGAAACCTTTTAGGACCCACAGTTGCAGTACCCAATTCCAAAAGAAGAATTAAAAATAAGAAACTAAATTGAAAAGAAGGATAAAAGAAGAAGGGGGTGGAATTTAAAAGAAGAATTTCCATTGGCAGTACATTTCATTCAACCACTTACTAGTCGAAACCTTTTAGGACCCACAGTTGCAGTACCCAATTCCAAAAGAAGAATTAAAAATAAGAAACTAAATTGAAAAGAAGGATAAAAGAAGAAGGGGGTGGAATTTAAAAGAAGAATTTCCATTGGCAGTACATTTCATTCAACCACTTACTAGTCGAAACCTTTTAGGACCCACAGTTGCAGTACCCAATTCCAAAAGAAGAATTAAAAATAAGAAACTAAATTGAAAAGAAGGATAAAAGAAGAAGGGGGTGGAATTTAAAAGAAGAATTTCCAGTGGCAGTACATTTTATTCAACCACTTACTAGTCCAAACCTTTTAGGACCCACAGTTGCAGTACCCAATTCCAAAAGAAGAATTAAAAATAAGAAACTAAATCGAAAAGAAGAATAAAAGAAGAAGGGGGTGGAATTTAAAAGAAGAATTTCCAGTGGCAGTACATTTTATTCAACCACTTACTAGTCCAAACCTTTTAGGACCCACAGTTGCAGTACCCAATTCCAAAAGAAGAATTAAAAATAAGAAACTAAATTGAAAAGAAGGATAAAAGAAGAAGGGGGTGGAATTTAAAAGAAGAATTTCCAGTGGCAGTACATTTTATTCAACCACTTACTAGTCCAAACCTTTTAGGACCCACAGTTGCAGTACCCAATTCCAAAAGAAGAATTAAAAATAAGAAACTAAATTGAAAAGAAGGATAAAAGAAGAAGGGG
The DNA here is from genome assembly GCA_030545055.2 of Neoaliturus tenellus. Lineage (NCBI taxonomy): Eukaryota > Metazoa > Arthropoda > Insecta > Hemiptera > Cicadellidae > Neoaliturus > Neoaliturus tenellus. The sequence goes on along the minus strand of CM061537.1, from coordinate 52,708,194 downwards.
GTGGAATTTAAAAGAAGAATTTCCAGTGGCAGTACATTTTATTCAACCACTTACTAGTCCAAACCTTTTAGGACCCACAGTTGCAGTTCCCAGTTCCATTATGAATCTTCTGAGTTTGCTGGACTGATGATTGTTTCTCTTGCAGGTAAATCTACTCACGGACAACGTTGAGCAGAGCATCGCTGACTTCAAGAAGTGCGTCTCCCTGGACCCAACGTTTGCCATCGCAGTGATGCAAGGCCACTACGCTGAGTACCGCCGCGCCGTTGCGCAAAATAGCTCTACTGGCATCGCCAAGGTGATTGAGAAGTTCCGCCGTGACACCCGCAAGTTCCCCAAGTGCACGGAGGCCTACACGCTGCTCGCACAGGTGAGAGCTCGTATTTGGCTTTAGTCGGTAATCTTAATGGAACACCATGGGAGCAACACAATATACCGTTCTTTTGGTAAAAAACAAAATAAAGTATTAGTTTTTTAACATGATATACATAAAAAAATATATATACAAAATACCGTACAATATTCACTTCCACCCAACTTCCTGAAAAACAGCGTGGACTGTTACCGTATGTGTCAGTTATAGGGACCTCCCAATTTCATGTGGTTTAGTTCAGTTAGGTTACGTGCATTAGTAGTTTTATTTATTATTTATTTATTTATTTATTTAAGTCATGTACAATAATATGAATATAATATGAATATAATATATAATATAGTAGTAGATATATCAATTTTGTTTCCAGTACCGGTATCTTCGTAATTGCTTGTTTGACAACAATGCATCTGAAAGGTTGACTTCGACTGCCTGTTATAATTGACTTCAGTAAAGCTGTCCATAATATACCAAAATCATTGGTGAATTTTAAGTATGATTACGCTTGAGGTAGATTCCATTATAAAAATCAGAGTCATCTTAATTGACAAAGCAGGCAATGTTGATATCTCAAGTTGAATTTAAAAACAGATCACTCACTATTTATTGCTTCTGTGAGTGTTATTTAGTTTGTTTGGAGTTAGTTAGTTTGTTTCGCTAAACCAGTCTCCGGTTTTGTCCCCAGGTGCTGATGGACCAACAACAGTTTGATGAGGCAGACAAGTATTTTCAGAGCGCTATGGACATGGACCCACACAACGCCACGCTCCGCGTCCACAGAGGTTAGACACAACTCTTACAGTCGACAACTCGTTAAATTGGCATTCAGAAACATCATACACTCAGTGATTAATTTCACTTCCACCATTGATGAATTTGACACTACAGCTAAATTTGAATGAGACCTCAACTTGTTTTTGGGAACCATTAAAATTTTAATTTATGATTTTTTTTAAATTCGTCCAACATTTTGCAATATGCCAGCCAATTAAAATTTCAAAATAAAATACCAAGAACCACTTTTTCTGATTTTTTAAAGAAATCTACACAGTATTTAAGACTTTTTTTATTCTTTGGTATTTTTTCCTAAACTTAAACAGATCATTTTTTACAAAAAAAAATCTGCCATTTCAAGAGTATGAAAAAAAAGAAAATCATCTGTTTTTTTTCTTTTTTGAACAAAATGAAATTAAAATTAAATTTGTCTTGTTCTCAAAACTATAAGGATGAATTATTGTGGGGAAAATAAATTAAGTCAATTAATATTTAACCAATTGATGAATGGGATGGATTGGCGGATTTTATAAAAGCTAACTTTTTTTTTTTTTTTTTTTCATTTGGTGGGGCCAGGTAGTAATACCTTTTTCTAACTCGGCCTGAAAGGCCTATTGTAGCACCCCTTATGTTTATCAAAATGTCAGATGAAGGCTCTTCGCGAAGCCTAACAGCCGGTTTATCTCCATCTCCCTTATTTCCTCTGGCTTTAATGCAACCTTTCCTAGGAATTTCAACCTTCTCTGAGAGATGGCCGGACAGTCCAGCCATAGGTGTTCGGCGGATTCTACCTCCATTGTACAGAATCTGCATCGATCGGATTGACTAAGTCCGATTGTCTTGAGATGTTTTTTCAGTGGCCCATGACCAGTTAGCATCCCTATTAGAAGACTGATTTCCCTTTTGTTTAGGCTAAGCAGCTCCTTCCACTTCTTGTTAAAAGGGTCAATCAGTATTTTTGATTGTCTCCATCCTGGGAAGTTGTTCCAGGCTTCCTGTTTTTGACCTTTCTCCCAGGATAGGATTTGTTTTGTCCTATGCACAGGGGGACACCACAGAAGGGCTCCGGTCCTATTAGCTGTTCGTCTGAGCCCTTTCTTGCCAGAGCATCGGCCCTTTCATTGCCTTCATGCCCGGAGTGTCCCGGTATCCAGCCTAGCTGTACCTGATTGTGCTCCGCCAGCGCTTTTAGAGCGCTCTTGCAGCCTTGCACTGTCCGTGAGTCTATCACGAACGAGTCTAGTGCTTTTAAAGCAGCTTGACTATCTGAGAGGATGAGTATTTTGCCTCTCCTTAGCCCTCTTGCCAGAATGTTCCAAGCACAGCATTCAATCGCTAGGACCTCTGATTGAAATACCGTTGCCGTGCAGCCTAGGGCCTGTGAGATGCTGGTTCTATTGCCATACACTCCTAGCCCAGATTTGTTGTCCTTCCGGCTGCCATCTGTATAAAATACAAGGCGTGCTCCGCCCATGTTGAGGTTGTCCTTTTGCCAGTCCGCTCTCTCACCCACAGTGACCTGGTAAGGTTTCTCAAAGTCATATTTCTTGACCATCAGATCTGGGATTCGCAGTTCCATGTCCAGGTTGGGAAATTCCTTTAATATAGACATGTGGCCCGTATCCCTTTGGGGCTTAATTTCGTTTCTGCTGCCCATTTTGAGGGCTGAGATAGCTGCCCTTCTCTTAATCTCTGCTCCGAGTGGAAGCATGTCTAGAACTGCTTCTAGCACTACAGTTGGACAGGATTTTGTCGCTCCACATACCCCTGTGCAGGCCAGTCTTTGCAGCTGTTGCAGTCTTTTTGTTACAACTGTCTGTTCAACTTTAGGCCACCACACGAAGGATGCGTATGTTACTGTTGGTTTGACTATGGCCTCGTAAGTCCAATATATTAGCCGGGGGCTTAGGCCCCAGTTTTTACCAAAGGTCCTTCTGCAGGCACCCATAGCTCCTGTACCCTTGGCAAGTGCGTAATCTAAGTGTTTGGACCAGGTTAACTTTCGGTCTAGGATTACTCCTAGGTATTTGGTTTCCTTTACGTCCTTGACACTCATTCCTCTTATCGTTGGGGGGGAGACGCTAGTTCTTCTCTTCCTTGTGAACGTGACCAGCTCGGTTTTTTCCGGGTTTATGGTCAGTCCTTCCCTACAAAAAGTTAACTTAGAATGTATTTAAATACCTTTGGGATTTAGTAATACATTTAGTAATATTTGTTATAATGTCGTATCATGTTAAAGCTGAAGTACTATATTTTGTAGTAAAATATTAAATAAAGTATACCACCTTTTTTAACAAATTGTTATATTTTTGAGTAACTTATATCAATTTTTTTATTACTGTTCTACACCTTTGACATGTTTGTAGTGACATTGGTTTAATAAAGCAGAGATGAATCCTGAGAGTAACTGGGTGTTCCTGCATATGATTTCCTTTATTAACTATGGGTTTAATTTGTGTAATGTAATCACTCTGTCGAAGGATCAGTGAACAGACAGTTTTGAGAACTAGATTAATTTAAGCTATTGTTTGATTCATGGATCGCTGTGTTTTCAGGGCTACTCCATTTGCAGTGGAAGGGAGATATAGATGCGGCGATGAGACTGATCAATGAAGGAATTAAAGTGGATGATCGATGCTCATTCTGTTATGAGACTTTGGGAACCATCGAAGTCCAGAGGTAACATTCACTTCTCTACAATAATTTGGGTTATCAAAGCCAATGCCAATTGTATTGTATTGGATGATCATGGAAACCAGGACAAAATTATTGGGTTTTCTTATAAATATACAGAAATATTTATTACACTAACCTACATTTATTGATTTTACTCATATGCATTGATGATAAGTGCAAAAGATAAAACCCCTAGACACGCATACTGTCTTCAACTCTAAAATGTTGCTTCCTTAGACCACAAAGACCTAAAGCGAACTACGGTAGAAACTCTCTCAATCACCTATGCTTTAACCACAGTCATGCTAGAAAATATTCAAGTCCGCTGTTCGAGTCCTGATATCGAATCGGAAATAAACTCTCAGTTACCAAATTCAAAAATACCCTTCCTATAACCCTGTTGTCAAGTCATTTGGAAATATTAGACAATGTTGAAGACTTAAAATATTGGAATTCGTCGTTCAAAACTAGAATACTGACATATAACTCTTACAAATTAAACTGTTTTAGTCTTTATTATTCTGCTCTGGGTATTATTCACTGTAACCAACCTTCGGTTTTCCGCCCCAGGGTGTGGTCCCATGTAGCACGGTTAAGAAGGCCTCTATTGTGTACCTCATTGGACCCAGAGATGCCCATTGAAGGTAAACCTCTCGATTAAAGCATTAAAAGTGCAGTGTATTGTTTATGGCCTCTGTATTTTACTGTACCTGTTACAGAGGTAATCTGAAGAGGGCCGTAGAGTTGTTTAACAAAGCGATCCCGCTGTCTAAGACTGAAATGGAACTTGCGCACATCTTCGCGCTACGAGATGCGGCGGAAGCGCAACAAGTCGTAGCGGAAAAGCTCGGTCTTAGCAATCTGATTGGAACCTAGACGTTAGGAAACTGTATTGTATAGCTACATCTGTAAATTCTGTTATTCTAGGATTCATACCAAACTATTTAATATTTGTGTTTTGTTGGAATTACAATCATGTTCCAAATCTAGCCACACCTTTGTAAAGTTGTTATTTATAAAACAATGTTTCAATTGTTTTTCTAAAATAACCTAATAGTTAGGTTTCTTTTTCAAATAAATAAATGTTTGATCTCTTTCCTGTAGACTCACCACAAAAATATTTTACTGAAATTATGTTTTTCTGTGTTGAGAAATATTAATTGAGCATTGTAATTTAGCTTTTTCACTTTAAATCAATAAATGCATTTTATTCTTTATGTACTTATGATTAGTATGGTGTATTTAGTACATTTTGTTGTTGTATATACACATTTTGTTTGCACTGTTCTAATTAATTAGTAAGTGAATTTGTTGATTATTTTGATTCATGACTAAGAAAGAGAGAACGTTGTTACGAAACAACAAAATAATAGCCATTTTTTATTGGTTACTATTGTTATTGACGTTAATACCTACTTGATACTGTTACAAATTGAATAGACTTTTGCACTATGCTGTAAATAGTCAAACTTACTGTTAAAACGTTTGTTTGGAATAGTGAGCAATTTTTTTCACAAACTTTGTTATAGTTTTTTTCTTACTAGTTCATGTATGAAAAATTTTGATTGATTATATAAAGTACTGATATAAAATATTTCTTTAAAAGTTCTTTGATATTCCACATCATTCTAAAACTAATCAGTCATATTTTAGAACTGTGCAAAGTTTACCATTGTAAAATTAGTAATAAAAAAATATTGCATTTAAAAAAGTGGGAAAAAATCACATGTTCAATGTAAAATTATTGACTTTTCCATCAATGTTACTTGCTTACTTTTTACTCTAAGAAATCATAAAGTTACTAAAAAAATATAGTTTGCTATTTGTTAGATTTTAAGAATATAATACTATTGTGATAACTCCCCCTCAGGAAAGTAAAATCCAAACCCCTTCGCCTAAGGTATGTCACAGAACTGATAGGCTAATTAGTCAATGTATAGCTGAGAGATTGATCATTGTAGTAATTACGTATGGCTTTTAGGTTAAACTAGGAGCTTATCCGATAGGTTAAAGTGCAATTTTTGTCATTTGTTATGAACAAAATAAAATATAGTTATAAATATTTGTTTATTTTACAAATATCCCCTTCTATGTGGTTCTTTTAGCCAAGTGTCCAGTGGACCAGACAAGTGCACAAGTCTTCTTCTCTACTCTCTTTTAATCACTCTAATTTCTACTTCTGACATTCGTCCTATTCCTATTCCCCACACTGTGTATGTAATATCTCATTATTTATTTTGGGAGGTAACTCATTACACAGTTTACAGCAATCAAATAGCCTCGTCATACATTAATCAACGCAGAAAGCCTCAACTTTAACTTTTCAGATAAATTTTCGAATTGGAAGAGTTGTTCTGCTTCAAATGTGATTTATTTTGAAAATTAAATGTTTTTATTTCTATTTCAGACAATACTGCACTTCTTAACATATTAGTGAAGTGTTGTAATGCATTTTATGCTATTTTATTTAATTTGTTTCCCCTTTATTTTACCTAATTAATTTAAACTAGTCTATCATCAGCTGTACAATCCTTATGTAAAAAATATATAAAACTTTTTCTGAAAATTTACTCAGAATATTTTTTTGTATTAATTGAGCTCATGAAAAATAATAAACATAACTTTTTAGTCGTAAGGATGAAAATGCCATTTCAATACAGAGATTTATTGTATTTACACTATACATGTAAAATACATGCAATTGCTAACCCCACCATTATGATAGATTTGTCTCAAATATAAATGAAAATATTCCAAATACAAGTTCATCCCTCGATTGATTCAGAATCAGTGACCAAACAAATGGCGTTGACTCAAGGGAAATATGAGAGAGGATGGTCCCAGTGGAGGGGCAGGGATGAGTGAGTAGACTGAGATTGATTGGCCGATCGTCGTATTGTCGGACCTTCGGGTGATCAAGGTTTTGACATTCATTCTTCTGTTATGTTCGCACAACTCAACGCAGTAGCTTAATAACTTTAACCAAAGTGAAATTGTTATTTGAGAAATAATTTATTTAAACATCTCTTTTATATTCTTGTTAATTTATTACCACCTATTACTTGTGACGGCTTTACTCGCAATTGTGATTTAATTTTGTTGATAAAAATATCTATTAACTACTAGCTACTTTGACTATTATAAAATCTTAAGAAATCTTCTATAAGCATAATATTGAAACTAAGTCCTGTGGGGGCAGAGACCCCTGAAGGAACTTTTGAAACCTTTTCCTAATGAACATCCATAAGCAAAGACTAACGTTCAATCCTGTTGGCCATATAGTTTGGAGATTCTCCAATATGTGTGTGAGTGGTATTTCACAAATATATAGCAGATTGTCAATTGTCAACATAAGAACTAGAAGCTTTTTGAAGTTAGTATTTGTTTCAAACCATTTTCAATAACTTTAACATATTCAAACTAAATACCACATTGTCGTCTAGTCTTGCCAGAATGGGATTTTTGCATGCTTCCAAATTGTAATACGATTAAGAGGTATGATGATGTTTCATGACATCGACATTTCAGGAAAGTTGTGCATTCATTTTTGTATAATTCTCTCGGTGTATTATGCGTGTTAAAATATTTAAAATCCTATTAAGCATATTTAAATAAGCTATTTAACTGTCTGGGTAGCTGAGTGGTTGTAGTGCTTGCCTTTGAATTCTTAAGGTTGCCGGTTCAATCGTGAGAAAAGTTAGTAGTTTTTTTTAGGTTTGATATTAGATGCAGTTGCCATTTGTCATTGGGTTATTAAGTAATCATGACATCTAACAACAGGTTGACATTAGATAGTAACAAGAACGACATTTTGACTGATCCTCTTCAAAATGTTATAAAATGCAAAAAAATAAAACAAAATAAAAATACTCACAAAATAAAAAAAAAATATTTTTCAAACAAAAAATATATGATCTCTTTCATATTTTAGAGCGCCCAAAGATTATATCCAATATAATAATTCTGTATTATATCTATTTTAAATCTATTTATACCTATTTTATGTGTTTAGTAATTAGTCGTGATATTTTTGTGATTGCTAAGCTTCGTTGCTTGTAAATCTTTCAAACCGTCTCAGCTAAAAAAATCAATAATTGAGCACTAGGATACCTCTAGTTTTAGGATTTTTACTTGTCTTGTAGGTACCAAAGGTTTGAATCATAAAATATATTTAATTACTCATAACACTAGATAAGTTACAAATCAATATGATTAATATCTAGAAAGATAAACATTTAATGCAATATCCTCTTCAAAAGTGAATGACTGAAGCAGATTTAGTAATTTTTTTCAACCTTTTTTTTGACTTTCCAATCCAATTTTATGGTGAGAGCTTTTGTCACTTCAACCAACATTGCCACTGCTTTTATCCCTCTCTCCGCCTTTCAGCAATATTTGACCAGACCACTGGAGTGTTTATTGGATCGGGCATGTAGAATACGTGTCCGTAAAAGGAAGGTCCCTCAAGTGTTGTAGGAGTTTCAAGAAAACATGTTAGAATATGTATGAAAGAAATATTACGTATTTTTTTTTGTAATCATTATTTTGTTAAAACTCCTTAATCATCCTTTACTTAATACTGTTATTTAAAGAAACCTAAAAAATAAAATATTTTGTGTGATAAAAATGATGAACTTGATCAAAACTCAAGGGAACATTCCTAATGTTGTATAGCTGCGAGCGTACTCTGGCGACGGGGGCAGTAAATCCCCGGACGCCGCTACACACCACTGGTGTCGTGTTTTTATGCTCTTTGTATTAGGTGAAGCACAAGTGACCTACCCTTATGGGGCAAGTGTTTTACAATTTTTCGTGGTACAATTCTCCTTGGAAAAATATATTGAATAAATCAGTCATTTTTTGGGATTTTATTTGCCATCTGTTGGTCTTAAAAATCAGATAATTACCAAAATCAATTTATTTTAAATCCAAGCAAATAAAAAATAATTTTTCAATGAATTTTTTATTTAAATTTTTTTAAAGTTAAACTTATGTTAGGTTTTAAAGATGAATTTATTCCATACACTACCGGAATTAATTTCAGCTAAGCAGACAAAATAGGTTTCCTAAAAGAATTAAACCAAAACACGCAGAAAAAAATTGTATCTCATATTTACAACGAAAGAAGTAGTTTAAGGCAAACAATTTGTGAAAAAATTATGTTTGTACATCCTTAATCTGTACTGAAAATAAAAATTCATTCTGGTTTATGCAATTTTCCTTGGTGAGCAGTGTAAGATTCTAATTATAAACTCTAAATTAATTTTAAGGTATCAAATAAGTTGATATGTTCTTCCTCCAAGCTCTGGGCAACAAACTTTAGTTTGAAGGGACCGAAATTTATCATGGTTATTAGTACATTATTCATCAAAATCCAAAGAAATAAAATAGATAGTGAAGGGAACTATTTATTTAGAAAATCGTAGGGGGTTGAAAAGGAATCTGTGAAAATAAAAATAGATAGACTTTCATTCGACATTGCTATTTAATAAAAAGCTTCATCTAAATTTTAATTATTCTCAAAGATTTTTGTTGAAAACAGCTTTAAAGATACAAAATTGTATTACATTTACTGGTCAAATTATTACTTTGTTATCATGAACATTTTCAAAAGGATGTGGTTGATGTGAGCCAAGCTCCCTTTGTTTTGGACTTACCTCTTCCTAATTCAATCGCTGCCTAAGTGCATTTGCTACTCAATGTGTCCAGTTTCCTACACTTGTATCTATCCTTTCTTTAACTTATAAATTTCACATTGAAATTGTAGTTGAGGTTTTTTAAACCGTTGTAGCCAATTTCATAAATTCTTTGTATGTTTTACAAAGATTTATAGGTCTACTTGAAACCCATCCAAAACCAAGACTGTTTATTACACAAAATCTATTGATAAGCAAAACGAATAGTCATTCATTTTATCTTTAAACTATGTAAAGCTGTAATAGATTATTAGTTAAAGTCATATAATGCTCGTTACGATACCAATTCTACAGTACTGTGTGCATTTGGTTAGTCTCTTAAGTACAGTAAAAAAGTCTTGAGACATACTTTCACTTTGCATTCATTATACATTTACATTCAACGAGGATATAGATGTAAAATATTCACTTGTGGTTCATGATCATTGGGTTGGTGGGTGGTAGGCCTATGTGAGTGTCCCAATTACTCTGCCATCAGTTTCTAGCCATCTCCCATAAAGTCCAAGAAATTGAGTTTCTGGCTTTTAGGAGGGTGTTAACGGATTATATCAAGAGGAGGGCCTACTACGGGAGTTTTTAGATTATAGTTTTGTTGACCTGACAATCTGAGCCACCAATCTGGTTTTTTCAGTTTTTCTCAGTTTTTCTTGTAAATATTTGATTTTGTGTATTGTAATATATGACTCTGTCAATTCCACAGTGATGGGCAAAAGACGAAGAAGAAGGTATTTGGGTATTGCAACTCAATTAACTCGTTCTATCCTGCATTCACTATCTTTATAAATTACGTGCAGCGAGATTATAAATTATTAGACTACTAATTTTTATCACATCTCAGTTAAAACTAAGAACCTTTTTAGAATGTTTTAATGTCTCTTTATTTGGCTTTCACTATATAATAATTGGTTAAATTGTATTTTATTACAATTTTATAATGATTCAGATCGCGACCTACGCAAAATCATTCAAGTTTAAATTGATGTACTTTGTTCACTACGTTAGAGCTTGAGTACAAATCACCGGACAAAAGAGTCTATTGAAATGAAAATCCCCTTTCATGCATGAGGTGAACATCCCTTTCATGCCCATTCGATTATCGTGACACATCTGCTCTCATTCTATCATTTCCAGTGCTCTTCATCACTTTTCTTCACTTATCTTAATAAATAAATCAAAACAGTATTTTTAATATTTATTTTAAAATACTCTACAGAAAACGTGATTTTGGTTTAAAAACTAAAAATACAATTAATTCCAAATTTTTTATGCTTTTATTATTTTTTTAAAGTTAGTAAGAGATAATTCCAAGTTTAACTTCATATTGCTGTTAGCCATAGTAAGACCTTAGCCCGACCTTAGTAAGACCTTAGCTTATATGTTGTACTTTTTCGTTTTAAGGTCTTCATAAGCCAAAAACACCATTAGTTCATTTTCATATATATGTATTTTTGGTGATTTTTGTATCCTCTCTTGGTAAAATAAATAATAAAATTTTGTTGTAGATTTACATTGCTAATTTAGTCCACTTGTGGTTCCATACTTCTGTGACATTAATGGAAACAAAACAGTTCATTGCTGGAACATTCCTTTGCTTTGTTACACATTTTTTGTGAGAAGGAGGTCGGAATCCATTTTATGTTGTGTGAGACTCGCCTGTGCCATGCCCACTGAACCAACACGCTTTCCAGACTTTCCCCCACTAAAATAGATAATAATATTATTTGGTGGGGAGCCGCTTTGTTTTAGATCATCAGAATTGGGTTCTTACAATTTTACTGAAAACCAAGGATAGCCTATTTCCTAGTCTTCTCCTTTTTTTGTAGGTTGCCGCTCATTGTACAGTAAGGCCGCTCAATATATTTGTTATACTTGAGATTGTGTGATACATTGTCATATCCACAACAGTTTGTTAATGGAACGAACAGTCTGTATAACAGCTCACCACATTGTTATTTACACGTTGTTCGTCCTTTGTCTGACATGGATGATAAGCACTCGACAATCAGTAACTGGAACATCGCTCCACATCGCTATTCGCGCGCTGTCCCGCTTCACATTGTGGTGGGGCGACAAATCGTCTGCGTCGACTGGTGGAATTGGATGCAACCGCGGAAATACCTCACTGCTATTGCTGTGTCAGCCACCGTTTATCAAACATTTTCTGTATAAACTGAGCTCATATTTGAGTTTAAAATTGTATCATAAAACTTTTTTATTGTTGGGATCATGTCATAGTTTTGGCATAAGTTTATATCACAACTGTAAATTGGTGATGTTACTAAACTTATTTGTAGATGACCAATTTTCCAGGTTTTACAATTAGAATTTATTTTATTGTTTAAACGGTAGCAATATTAGCGAATTTCCCTATAGGGAATACGCTATTACGGTAGTAGCCATTGTAAGACCTAAGCCCAGGACCACTTTACTTTTTCATTTTGAGGTCCCCAGAAGCCAAAAACACCATTCGTTCATTTTCATATATATATATATATATATATATATATATATATATATATATATATATATATCTATGTGTCCGTGGTACTGATAACTTTTGAAGGGGACCTCCGATTTTGATGAAATTTGGTATGGAGGTGTAAGACCAGGTCTATTTTCATGAGTTCGTGAACCAGCATTGTCGGGTTATGGGAACGGGGTTTTATGGGGTTTCAAAGGGGTCAAAAATGGGTTTTTTTCATTTTTCGACCTTAATTTTTAAAATTCATCAATTTTAACTAAAACCATTTAAAAGAGCTTAAAAAAACAAACAATTTGGTATTTTGAATTTTTATCATAGCATAACTGGTTACGGGGCAAATCCAAAAATGTGTTTTCCATGTTGTTCTTATGGGAAATCAAGAAAACCCTGTATCTTGCTTATTTATTGACATAACTTAATCAAATTTGGTATGTACATTATCTATATAAGGTTTAACTTATACTTGCTTACAAAACCCATATGGCGGCAAACCTACATACTCACCCCCATGGGGTTTATGGGGAAAATAAAAAATTGCCAGAGTTTGATACAATTTTGTGTTTACATTCACCAATTATTGATTAACTTAGATTTTCTAACAACACCCAATGGCAGGAAACCTACATACTCGATCCTATGGTGTTTTTATGGGGAAAGTAAATAATCTGAAATTCCATTGGAAATTCGCTGAGTACGCAGGTCTGCTGCGACGGGGGTATTTTTATTGTTTTGGGGCCTTTAGTATTTAAAACTACAATAGAGGTGAGAAAACACCTCTTTCTGTGTGATACCTACAATGCATTACATTCATTACATCATTCATATATGGCGTAAAGTACCATCTTGTTAGAGTGTCGCCCTGCCTATAATATTAAACTAAAATCATGAAGAATAACCTAAATCTACTAATTCACTTTTTCTTAGGTGGAAAGAAGCTTTTTTTGTAATGTAAGTAGAAAACTTACGAGTTGGATGTTTCCTTATTTTATGAAACAGTTAAATAGAAAGAGTAATGGGTAAAGTCATATAAAAAACATAAATAAAGAATATTAAATTTTTATATCCCATATATTTTTTACTACATTTGTTTTTAGCTTCGTTTTAGAATATACTTAAAAAAGTCAATGAGGTTAAAGAAAATAAATGATGTGCTAATTGCCAAGAAGACAATGTAAAATTGAATACAATGATGTTTAATTTCTAATATTACTGTGAATTTCAAGCAATAGCTCTTATTATTGGTCGTATTATTATTATTGGTAATAATTTATATTTATTTTCCAAATTATTTTGTGATATCAAATATTTTCATTGTAAACATTAGACTACTTGTGAAGCAAATTGGGTGAATGTAGTGTATACAAATTAATATTGCCTTTATATGAAAATGATTTTGAAACATTGTATATAGAGCGTGTTCGAGTGTGTGAGTGCTGTATCTTGTATGCATAACCATCATGGTGTACTTGCAACATGAATTATGCATAGCGGACATGGTTGCAAGCTGCCGAGCATCATCCCCCTAATTTCAATTTAACTCCACTGTTATTGATTTTGTGGCCTTAATTCATGATGTTGATATCAGAGGTCTGTTATTTTGTTGTTCATTTAATCTATATCTTAAAAAAATTATACTATTTTGTTGCTTTACATACAGTACAGTGTTCACCGAGCCTTGCTCGTTGGTCTTAATTCACTTTTGTTATACAGTAGTATTATGGTCCAACTATACCTCTCCACAGTAACTGTGGAGTTAACTGTTAACAGCTGTTCTAAAAAGAATGCTTAAAAGTAGTGTTCTTTTAGTTGTTTAACTTTTAGTTGTTTAACTTTTGTTGTTATTTCGTTACCAAAATGGCAACCCATGAGACCAAAGTTAAAGTATTACAACTTTTAAACTTTATTTGAGATAAAAATAGGTTTTTCCTGGGGTTCAGACTTTTTTTAAACTTATTTTTGGGCCAAAACACTATGAAATGAAAAAGTAAACAAAATCTACCTGGTACATTGTGATAGCGTGGAAAATACATCACCACAGACACTGCTCCTCATATTGTAGTAGGAAGGTTAATATGTAAAAATGATGTAAAGTTGTTCTCACACATTTCACTATGTGAGAGAATAAAAAATTTAATGTTTAAAATAATGATCATGAAAATATATAATTTTAGTTTTCCTGTTCAGCATTGATACTTTTCTTAGATTTTTGTTTAAGTTTATGATATTTACAAATATTTAATCTCTTTCCCTATTTTTGGATATATAAAACTTGAGTAGGCATTGCCAGTCCCAAATTTTTGCGACACTGTGAAAAAATCAAATACAATTAAAACATGGCCTACAAATTTGCTGTCAAATACAGAATAAATTTTTTTGACAATTGGTAAGCTACTGTGTTTTTACTATTTATCTACCTAAACCGAGGTTACTATCTGCAGTGATTCTCAGATTAAGTAGTGAGTTACATTTAAAATATTTAACTATTAAATGAAAACATAAATTTAAATACCAATGTAAGTAAACTAATTAATTTTTGAGATTTAAATAAATTGAGTATTTTATAGGCTTCATCTCTCCTTATAAACCATTCTTACAATAAAATACAGTGGTTTATTTGTATTGTGTTTGGAAATACAAGGGCTGTAATTTGGTCAAGCCCTGAGCCAAGTGGTGAGTATACGTATGCTTATTTTGTTAGGGTTAATCCTAATCAGGATAATCCCATTGAACATTTGGGTACATTTTGTTAAAATTTTTTTATGTTTCAAAAGTTTATAAAAATTACGCAGAAGTGTTCTCAGTGTGAGTTTCAAGAGCTAAATACCTACCTAAAAATACTTCAAATTTTTTATAATTTGATCCAAAGAGATAAAAAAATTCTAAAAAATATTTTTGACATTTATCTTTCACTTTAAATCTTAATTATATTTACTAAAAAAATAAATAGATAAATTAAAGAATGAGAAATTATTTTGCAGTGGGTAGCCTACATTGGTTTTCACAATGTACATAGTTTATAGCCTATATGTAAAAAAATATTAAAATAATTGACACAAGGTAAAAGGTACCGGTAAGTAAAATACTCAGTAATTACCACATGTTTGGTCTTATAATGTTTATTATTACTTTTCATTTTAATTTTACTTTATGAGTTTTATTTTGACCTTTAATTACTCAGCACGACACCAGTAAGGAATGGCTTAAGGTGGGTCCCTGTTAGCTTATAATACAGACTGTCAAGTTGTTTTATATTTTTGTTTGTGTCCTTAGGCAAGAAGTCTTTTAAGTCTCTTCCAAGTCTAAAAAATTCTCTGCCAAGTCTATGAATGTTTAGGGTGAAAGACGCTAACCGCAGACCGAATATGGATGATACCATGCCTTTGTCTTGTTTTGATTTTGGTTTCGCTTCCTCTTTTTTCATAAACGCAATTTGTTCTTCAAAAAAATTATCAGTCAGATGATCCAAATCTTTCTTCAGTTTCTGAAAAAAGGGAGAAGAATATTGTCATTCAATAACGCTTTGACAGAATAAAAACAGTATTAAAATATGTAAGCAGGTACGGTAAAGTAATTTTAACAATGAAATCTAAAAATGTAAAATCTTTATAATTGCATCTCATATGTCATATTTTCGACATAAAAATCTGTTTCTACGCCAAAGGATTGGCCAAAGTACCCAATTGTTTATTTACAGTATGGTTACAATTTTAAGAACTGTTAAATAATGTTGTTGTTTATAACTCAAACCATTTCAACTTATAGTTAATATTACTGTTAAGATTTTAATCTTGCTGAGAACTGTCTACGGGGGTTTTTAGCGAATTTCCCTATTGGGAATACGCTATTACGGTAGTAGCCATGGTAAGACCTAAGCCCGGGACCACTTTACTTTTTCATTTTGAGGTCCCCAGAAGCCAAAAACACTGTTCGTTCATTTTCACATATGTGTGTGTGTGTGTGTGCCCGTGGTACCGATAACTTTTGAAGCGGACCTCCGATTTTGATCAAATTTGGTATGAAGGTGTAAGACCAGGTCTATTTTCATGAGTTCGTGAACCAGCTTTGTCGGGTTATGGGAACGGCGTTTTATAGGGTTTCAAAGGGGTCAAAAAATGGGTTTTTGGCATTTTTGGACCTAAATTTTCAATTTTAACTAAAACCATTTAAAAGAGCTTTAAAAAACAAACAATTTAGTATTTTGAATCTTTAAAATAGCTTAACTGGTTATAGAGAAAATTAAAATCAAGTTCCTCATGTTATTCTTATGGGTAAGTCTTTGAAAAGTTATATATATAGCTTATTTATCAACATATCTTAGTAAAATTTTTATGAACCTTCACTAGGCGGTGAGTAATTAATTAAGATTTGATCAAAAACCCACATTGTAGCAAACCTACATGCTAAATCTCATGGTATTCTCATGGAAAATAAGAGTATAATGGGAGCAAGAGAGATGGAGATAATAAGGTACCTGTTCCTAATCAGCTGATCTGCTGTCTTCTGCATATTTGTCAAATTTGAAATGTTTATGTTTTGTTATTTGTAAACAAATCATTCCTTTTGCATGGAAGCTTTGGATTTGCAGTTTTATTACTATCATTTATTGCAACATAAATATTAATATATATAAATTATTAAATAAAAATCATTTACTCAGAAATACAATGCCATTAAATATATTATATTTCCTTGAAAGATTATTAATTGTATAAGATAGCCACAAAGTTCTTTGATGCTGAAACAATAATTCATTGGAAATTCGCTGAGTACGCAGGTCTGCTGCGACGGGGAGTATTTTAATAATGCTTTGCTACAAGCAGTATTTTGTAGGTCAACTCATCATAGACTAACATTAATGACATAAGTATTTTTAATACCATGTATAGAGTAATCCAAACCATTAAAAATTATTTTTTTTAAATAAAAAGAACATTATTTTAAGGATTAAATAAGCTTTATATTTTTACATAAAATTCACCAACCTCTAATTTTGCATCCTTTGAGCTCGACACAAAAATGAAAAGAGAACTAAACAGTATAATATACATTATTTTCATTGTGTCTGAAACCAGTCTGGTCGGCTAGTCTGTAACAAGTTTATTAATTACTATATTTAATTACTTTGGTAAAGATAATTACTTTGGTTTGCCAACAACTATCATCTATGTATATTGATAGGCAAGCATGATTATTTTTCTCCTTGTTTCTCAGCTTGTGAGCATCATAGGAGAAATCCGTGAATACCGTTAGATAGTTAGTGTCCTGTAACCCTGTAGATGAGCAGAGAATCCCATTATTATTCACATCACCCTCATGGCTGCTACGTCCTACAGGTTTTCAAAGTTTCTATGTTAATCTTATAAAAGATGGGCAATTGATTGTATCACTATATACAACTGTTGAAATAACAAATTCTAATAAAACAGAAAGAAAAAATGTTTCAGTGGAAACATATTATTTTAACTAATTGTGTTTAAATCAATCAAAATTTATATGGTTGAATTTTGACCAGTGGTGAAATATAGTTTAATTAAATGCAAGAAAACCCCTAACACAACTAAAACACTTGATGGAAATTTCATCAAAAGCTTTTAGAGCTATAGAGAACATTTAGTATTGCTGTTTAGCTCTCTTTGAATGCAATAAAATTGCTTGCTACAAAATTGACAATGAAACATTGGAAAAATAAAAATTATAATGGTAGTAATTTATTTGTTCATTAATCATTAATTTTGAAAGTTCAAAGTTTATTAACTTTGGACTTATAGATTAGTATAGATTTAAAATACAAAACAATCCAAAAGCGAATCAAATTGCCCAAGTCTTTATCTTTTAAGTACCTTTCTAATTTTTATCGGTCTTTTAATAAAAACACTAAGTGGGAGAGGTGAAGCACTGCAGACGTTCTGAGGAGAGGAGACCTTTCACCTTTCACCCCTTACAAAACAACGTGACATTGAACTTACGATGTGAATCATAGATTGATTTACTATTTGGGGAGTCTTTATGATATGCCGACCACCATATCGTTCATTGTAGGCCTACTAACGCACAGAGTGAATTATACCAGAAGGTACATCGCACTGGTGGGAGATTGCGGGTGCTGCCCTCTTGCCGCAAAACTATAGGAAATGCAAACACTACATACATAATTTCTACCGGATTTCGGGTTCTAATTTGTGATTCATTGTAAAGGTGTTTGGTTGGTGATACACATATGTCTAGAGGAGTCATAAGGTATTTCTTTCTTTCTTTGCATACATAGCCTGATCCACCAACTAAGTATAGCATCACCGTAACTTCCAGCCTCGAATAATACTTTACTACGACATTTAAAAAGATGTGTGAGTCATGGGTGAGCCTGGCCATCTACAGACAATGTCAGTCATTCCTAGTGCTGAATTACAAATAAGGTGGACATTTAAAGAAAATAAATTCTTCCTATTTCTGAAGACCTAACCATTTTTTGTATCCAAAAATAAAATTAGTTATAATTTTGCTGTTTGAAATTTGTACTTTTGCATAATCGGCTACTGTAGGCTCTCTTACAATAGCACTACGATAAATTCATGAGGCACAATGGTCTTGTCAAATAAGTTTCCTATATTCAAGCAAATGTTACAATAAAGTGTCCCTTTTTATGGTTTAAAAATTGCTATAGAACCCTATTCTATTTTGTCAATAGAACCCTGTTTATTAGTATACTATCAAACAGCCCGTCAAAAATGACGGATAATTTTTATTATAGTTATTCATGAATATGACGAAGTTTAAATGGTCACCAAATTTATGAAACATAATATTCCTGTCCATAATTTTAAACACATTAAAACACATCAATGAGAAAAAGTAAAATAATTGATAAACACGTAGAAGCATAACGCTACATGAACATTTCAAGAAGTTAAATGACTTAGTTATAACAAATGTAAATGGATTAAAATACAGTAGTGAGTATTTACAATCAATAGATTATGTTTTTGTTTATTTTTCAAAACTTGAATCTATTAATTGATGGTTAACATGTAAAAACATATGAGTAAACTATTATTAATATAACCATTGACTTTGTACACTCACGTTAGTGTACATAGTCAATGTTATAACTCGTAAGTTTAAATAAATCAAAATCAATCATCTAGGTTATAATAAATGAACTTTCTTTACAGTATTGCAACCAAAATTTTATCCAAGCATAAGCTGGCAAAAATTTATTTTACTGTTTAAAAAAATAACTTCAACCTTATAGTCTCACCCAAGAAATCTAGAATAAAATAAAGAGAAGGTAGGGGTCAAGACATGCAGCACCCTCTATGCACCAGGTGTTATTTTGCACCTATGACGTCACCATTTACTAATACTGGTAATGATAATGATGATGTCATATAGGTGCATAAGTACGTCTGGTGCATAGAGGGCGTTGCATGTTTTGACCCCTACCTTGTCTTTATTTATTTTAGATTCCTTGGTCTCACCCAAGGCTATTAAATAAGAAACAGAA
Organism: Neoaliturus tenellus; assembly: GCA_030545055.2. NCBI lineage: Eukaryota > Metazoa > Arthropoda > Insecta > Hemiptera > Cicadellidae > Neoaliturus > Neoaliturus tenellus. The sequence goes on along the minus strand of CM061537.1, from coordinate 52,688,692 downwards.
GGGTCTCACCCATGCTTTCATTTGTTATTGGTAAATGATCAGAGAATTTGGTCTGTTTTGTTTACAAAAAATACTTTGTAAATCATCAGTGCGGTATCAAATTTCAGAGTAAGATATAGATTACCTGGAGCAGTAAACAATTCAACAAAATAACGTCTTAGATTGGTCTAAATTTCTTTTCACGGAGTTATCAGACATTTTCCGAGGGATACCATATTTTTCCTATCATCTAGGGACCATAAGAAATCCATTGACACCAAAACGACCACGATCCGTTCAGTAGTTTTTTCTGTAGGCCCTTAAATGCACTCTTTTATTACATAAGATAAGATTTTAACACCATTTTTTATAAAAACATCTAAAAAAATAAACAGCGAACGCGTTTCTTACAAAAAATGTAATTGAAACAACACGGTTGATATGGTTCTAACCCAGCATTAAAATTGTTAACTGACCAAATTTGGTCAGTAAAAAAACCTATGAACTGGCGTTAAGAAAGTATTGCTAATTGCATATTCTTGCATATGACATGGTAGTCTGGTGATATTTCATTTTATCATAAAATTTTTCATTTTATCTTTGTTTACAAAAAATGTAAACTGCGGTTAGCACTTTTTTACGTTAAACTGCGTTTGCTGATTCAACCCAGTTAAAGATTTAACTATTAGAAGGAAGATTTAAAGATTTAAATTTTATCAAGGATCTACACTTACCTTTATTTATAAATTAGATTTTTAAAATAGGTATACTTATAATGAATGTATTTAAATGTATGTTGTGGTACAAGTATACGACACATTATTATAACTACTTTTTTGGGTCGATTAAAACGTTTATTTTAGGAATATGTACGTTTTTCAACACAATCATGTACCTTTTATAATGTCAGAGCAAATGCTCGCCCCCCAAGTAGTATGAATTTACCTAGCAAATGCTTAGGCCCCACGGCCCACGAACTATATACTGTATATATCATCAGAATAATCAAAAGTAAAAAAGTCAATAATAAACCTTATAGTATACCGTTGGAAATTTTATTTTATCCTGCACTATAAGGAAGAACAAGTTTATTAAGGTCCATGATTTCTCTAATTACATTAAAAGTAGCCTCCCTTGGTGAAAATAATTAAATAACAATATGCATGTAATATAAGTGTATTATTTACATAATTACCGGAAAAATGGTGTAGCCTGAGACCCAGTTTAGCTTACTGCAGTTACCATCCAAGTCAAAAGCCTTTAAATACTAGCCTTAAGTGGAAATATAAATCAACAATTCATTATATCAGTAATATTTTTAATCAGTCTGTCAATCAAACGTAATTTATACTTGACTCATGAAAGTCTATGAGAAAAGAATGTATACACCCCGGCCATATGTAGAACGACCTGATAAATTATTCATCTGTAGCACACTGTGTAGATTTGTGACAGTTTAAGTTTATAATGAAAGCCACAGACATCTCAACATTGTCCCCTCAACACACATAATTCGTAAAAACATGAATTTAAATAGCTTAAATTTAGTAAAAGCATGTTAGTTTCATGGGTGGAGTTAGAGGCTGCTTCTTTGCAGATTAACATTCTCTTTATAAATACCGATCTTTTATGAATATTCTGAAATGAAAATTTTTTGCAAATATAATTTTACTTTCCTTCATTTCAAATAACTACACAAGAATAATTTAGGAATCACGTTAAAGGACACATTGTTGCCAATATAAATTTATATTGACTTAAATTAGGTACTGTATATTTAAATACCTTTAAAGGACCACTATTTGAAAAAATAAAATAAACATTGTTGCTCCACAAAACAATTTTAATCATTAGGAATGTAATAATCTTAAGTAATAAAATTTAATTTATAGACTCACACCAAATCCACTCTTGTGAAATACCTACCACAAATGTAATGAATAATGTAAAATGAATAATCATAATATTAGACAAATCCGTCCTTTCGTCTCAAAATAGTATAAGAGGGTTAGTGCAAATGAATGTCATGATTACAACTATAGATGATGTAAACCTTTAGAATGAAATTCAACAACTAGGGTGAAAATCATAGGACCTATGACTTTGAGAGTATGCACAAATTTGTGTGAAAAATACAACAAAAACTTTCGTTGTGTACTATGTAGGCCTAAAGTTTAAAAATTAAACTCATCGAATAAAATTTCAAAAATAAAGTTATATTATTAATTAAGAAATAATATCACATTTTCCTTCTTGGAAAATTTATCCTAAGTTTAGATTCTTAAATACACCAGATTCTATAAAAAAATCTACCTAGTTTGAGAAACGTCGAGTGATTGGTCAGTGGAAGAGATTCCGTAAAAATCCACCACCTATCTGTACGGAAGTGTTTTACAAAGCGATTTTATGAAACAGAGGGTTGGTACTTCTCAAATTACAAGGAATATACTCGTTCTAGTGAAATATTTTCTATCAGAATATGGTCTCAAACAAAAAATCCAAGCTTTCAAACAAATAACCCATCAAATATTGATATCTGTTTTAGTCAATGAGACAGTGAAAATGGTGATTTTAAATTAAGTTTAACGTGTTATTAAAAATATGTAAAGCCAGAAGTTATATTTAGAAGACATGTACCAACCAAAGCACAGTCTGTTTTATAGGGAACGAATTACCGTTTACCGAATGTCTTCAGGTGTATTGATACACTAACTAAAAAATCTGAGAAGTATGGAGGCGTGTTTTAAAACAATTGTTTCTAGGTTTAGAGAGCCTTCATTCTTACGACAAACGCTATTCTACTAACACAAACGCTATGTGCGCGCGTGGTGCTATTGTACTCAGCCAGGGTAGACTGTAGACGATTTTCGGCAGAGCTCGAGCAGCTCCCAATGTGACTTTCTGCCTATACTCCCTGACAGTGAGCTGCGCGGTGCGGCGGCCACGACGTAATTTGTCAATCTCATATTTTGTCTTTGTCGTTCATTGTCATTCGTAATTTGTCGTAGTTCATCCACAGCGCAAGGCTTTGTAGGGGAAACCATGAAACACACCGTTACTGTCCAAATATTATTTTCTTTCAGCTATCATTTTGAATTTGTGTTCTATTTTATTTATCTCTTGATAAAACTGAGGAGGAGTCCTGGAAGGCTAAATAACTTAAATTTTATAAAAAGAGGATTAAAAAATAATCTGTTTAAGTTGAGAGAGCATTGCCCCCGGAACCGCACGTGGTTAATCTGTTTAAGTTGAGAGAGCATTGCCCCCGGAACCGCACGTGGTTAATCTGTTTAAGTTGAGAGAGCATTGCCCCCGGAACCGCACGTGGTTAATCTGTTTAAGTTGAGAGAGCATTGCCCCCGGAACCGCACGTGGTTAATCTGTTTAAGTTGAGAGAGCATTGCCCCCGGAACCGTACGTGGTTAATCTGTTTAAGTTGAGAGAGCATTGCCCCCGGAACCGCACGTGGTTAATCTGTTTAAGTTGAGAGAGCATTGCCCCCGGAACCGCACGTGGTTAATCTGTTTAAGTTGAGAGAGCATTGCCCCCGGAACAGCACGTGGTTAATCTGTTTAAGTTGAGAGAGCATTGCCCCCGGAACCGCACGTGGTTATTTTTCATCGTTTACTTTAGGGTTTCTAGCAATGGTATTTACAAAAGCTTGAAAAGGAAAACATCTTTTGAATTAAAAGAGAAGTCGCTTTTATATCACTAACGATGGTCTCTAAAAATGTTCTTCTTTTGGCGCTCTTTATAGTCAAAGAACCACATCCAAAACAAATTGCCGACTTTAGATTTTTGTCTGATAATAATATATTTTAATAATGAAAAATGTGTCTAATTTTTTTTTTTTTTAATATAGGATGACACGTACTAAAGTTGCATAAATAGTTGCAAATAAAGTAAGTCAACATCTAACTACAAACATTTTAAAAAGCTTTTACTTTCGTAGTGTTTAGCAACTAACAACCTTCAGGCAAACCAAAGTTCCCAAAGAAGGGTAGTTATATATTATTAGACACATTTTAAGATTCAATAGGCCTAAATACCGTAAATAACCAAGTAACTTAGAAACATGGGAATTGTTTTATTAAATTGCACATTAAAAACAGTTTTCATTGCAATCCAAGAAAATAAATTCTTTTATAGCCTATCATTCTTTTTAGAAGTAAACTAAAACGTTTACACGTGATCTTCTTGGTTTGCACACATATGCATTCAACAACCTCAAACCGTGTTTTACTGAGCAATGCTGGAGTTATGCCTCCAGTAACCGCTCTCTTTTCTTTAGTTCAACAATAGTATATTTCACCACTAGTCCGGAAATGGGCTTTCCGGACGAGTTGTGAACGATACTTTTCATCACGACGCAATTATTAATAAATGTGGAAGTTTTAAAGGAGGATTATTTTTGTAAATTCTTCGCCATTGGACAAAGTAAACAAAGCTGGAATTCAAAATTTAATTTGTTTTAAACCCAGCTGATTGTTGCTGTACTAAAAAGTTTGTTTACCTTGGACGGAAAGTAATGTTTACAAACATTACTTTCCGTACAGGTCAGTAAAATCAGCTGACGGTGACAGTTTGGGAAATGACTACTTTCCAAGGTCTCAGCTGTACGGCAAGTTGTCACTTTCGTATACGGAGTGATGAAAAGTCTTCAACCTTCTTTACGAACATCTGTCCTAGTTATATGTACAGAAAAACCTAACGGTATAATGTCTGGAGAACGTGAAAGCAAAGGAATTTGATCATTTGACAGTCTTTTTATAACATTTTTTTATAATTACTCGAATATTTATAGTTATTTTGTTGAAGTTATGGTATAAAACTGTTTTAATATGCTATTTAATAAAACAAACCCATGTTTATAAGTTGCTTATGTATTTAATCTTAAAATGTGGCCAATAATTTATGACCTCCCTGTATATAAATTGCAATTAAACTCGAAACCACAACAAAATCCAGTTGAGAGATTGACGGAGAGAAGCAAGTGACTTTTAATTACAAATTATTTCCCTAGAGCTCTTTGAATGTTCGGATGTTGAAGTATTAGTTATTATGACTTTAATTAAAGAAAACTGTCTGCTGTGGTTTTGGTTGACGGAGCAGCCCTGATGTAAGTTCAAAAATCATTTCTATTCAGATTCATCTCTTGAAGAAACGTTTATGTTTAGAAAAAGTTAAATAGTTTTAAGATTTATTCTACTGAATTGGGTTTACAGCAGTTTATAAATACCTAATGCATTTGAGATGAAACGTTTTAAACCACCATTTTACTGAAATAATTTGTAATGAAAGTGGTCTAAAACTGTTTTGCAAACTGTTAACAAAATTTATTAAACATCCCTCTCATATTAATCACACTGCTCATTTTGGTTCCCAATGATTATAGGTTAGAATAATACTTAATATTAGTTACTAACTATACAACACAATTAGGATTGTAATTTCATGCGGTTATAATCCTGTAGTGTTTCGGCGAACGCGATCGGTATATGTTTTTTCACGTATGCAGTCGTATACATACCAATCATATGCAGCAGTAGGATTGTACAAAACCACACGCATTTCTCCCGTCATATTTTATATTGCAACTCATTTAACATTGTTGTGTTTCATATGGAGAACACGGGTATCATGTAGATTTCATATTGTTTATATTTAATATAGAATATATTCACTAAATTACTGTCTAATTATTATTAGTGATGTTATGTTTTGTAATACACCACTCTAATAAGGGTATTTTAAATTTATGATAGCAATTATATTAGGCCTAAATGTCATTAATATTGTAAGTTGTGCACTGAAAAAACTCTAAGGTTGTCGATACACTATTTTTAAGGTTGAATGGAATTTAACTTTAGTAAAGTACCCTAGTAGCACGGATATATATAAATATAATATTTAATATATATCAATACATATTTGATACATGCCTGTATTTAATATTTTTTAAATATATATTTTGTAACTATTTTATATGTATTGAAATATATCGCATGAACATATTTTGAGGTTATATAAATATTAGTTAAATATATATTTATTATATATTAAATTTATGTTTAATATGTTTAAATCATAAAAACAGAACACTTAATATAAATATATATAATATATATTTTATACATATGTTATATGTATTGAAATATATCGGATGAACATATTTTGAGGTTATAAAAATATCAGTTAAATATATATTAATTATATATGAAATATATATTTAATATGTTCAAATTATAAAGTCGCTCACTTTGTACAGATATATAAAATACATATTTAATATAAATTACATACATACTTATATATGTGGTTAATGCTTCCGGATTTACAAAATATGTATGTAATATATATTAAATTCATTACCCACAAACATTAACCACGTATATATACAGGGTGTCAGAAAATCGTTTCAAGATTTGGGAGATGTTTACTATTACAGGAACAAAAGTTTCTGTCAACATGACCTAATATGCTTTGTTAGGCCGCTGGCCGTCACACATTTTTTTATTTGATAATTTTTTTCTGTAACAGATCATTGTATGAAGTTCATATTTGGCATGGATCTTAACTACATCAATGATAATTTCCAGGAAACAAATTTATTTTTTATTTATTTATTTATTTATACACGGCAACGCCATTTTACAAAGAGAATGAACATAATCATTACATTTATATGCAACATAATATCACACTACAGGATAGTGGCATAGTGGATAAATATACATATTATTTTCATATGTATATTTTCAAAATGGAGATCATTTTAGACTTTAAAACTGAAATATCTCAAAACTGGTAAATTTCATCATCATTTTAAAAGAGACAAAAAAGTTGATGAATTAAATTATCGTGACAAATTCCAGACACTTTATTAGTGGGATTTGTCACGTGGCAGGCAAAAATGTAAACAAACCTCATTGCGGTAAATGCGGTGGATGCTTATGAACGGGCTGAATGATCCGTTACTGAAATAAAAATCATTATGAAGTGTAAAAGACAAAATCGTGGCTAGCTTGCTTTAAGAAAACATTTTAGGACTTATTTTTTAAGGATTTTTTTTCTTTTAGGCTCTAAAATAACACCTCGATCTTACAAACCTGTTAGGTAGGTCAAGAGAAAGCAACAGACAATACCCTTATAGAATTAAGAAGAAAGATTTGTATATGCGCTTACATATTTTTTTTATAAAATATTTAAGAAAAAAATCATACAAATTAGATAATCCCGTTCAAGATATTCATTTCCGTAATTTGGTAGTTATTGAACAATATGTTTAAAAAAATTACTTAAATTTGGTTAGTTTGTTCCAAGTTCCAAGTAGTGATGGCAAAATAAAATCGATTTTTCGGAAAAATCGATTTTTACCATTCGATACATCGATTTTTTTGACATCGATTTTTTGTTCACGATTTTTTATCGAAATCGATTTTATTCTTTCGATACATCAATATATCGAAAAATCGATTTTTCAAGAAATTTTGCCATTATAGTGATGGCAAAATAAAATCGATTTTTCGGAAAAATCGATTTTTACCATTCGATACATCGATTTTTTGTTCACGATTTTTTATCGAAATCGATTTTACTCTTTCGATACATCGATATATCGAAAAATCGATTTTTCAAGAAATTTTGCCATCACTAGTTCCAAGTAAGTTAAAGTGAAAACAGTACAGTTTTACATACAGTAAAACAGCAATTAACGGTAGTTTGTTTGTTGAAGATATAATGAACTAATTAAATGAATAAAATACATTATTTTTTAAATATACCAATAATAATTTGACCTTTTTTGCACATTTTAATAAATTTAAATTAATTCAAAGTTTACATCAAATAAAAAAAATAAAAAATTCTAGTTTTTACATTATTTTGTGTTACATTCGAATTAAAAACTTTTGTGGTAACGTTTTGTCACAATTTCTTTGCTTTAATTAACAGTTCAGCGTATTGGTTCAATTAATACAGCTGGTGTTCTCTTGGACGAATCACAAACTACGAAATATTGCATCTTGCAGCGAGGAAGAAGAAGAAAATTACAAGGTCGGAGGAACGGCGGTTCGGCGGTTGGGCGTTGCGTTCATGCGTTGGGAGGTTATGTGTCAATGTGTCGTCTGTCAAATTAATATTGCAATCACCGGCGTCGATGACATTCTGTTTCTGTTACCTTATTTTGTTATCTTCGAGTTTTAACGTTTAAAAAGTTAGTTTTGATGTTGTATACAGTTCTTATAATATCCAAAGTATCTGTAGACAAAAGAAAGTTGCTTGTAGTGTTTGTTTTCGTTTTGGCTACACATTTGATGCCAGGATTTTCCATGTTCAGGTGAGTATCAATAAAATACATAAAATATATGTTAGTTTAGAGAGTGAAGTTTATCATATCCTTGATTCTCACAGTAATTCTTTATGAACATCAGCAAGTAAAACTAATAAAGACTTTGAGGTTAGTTTTTAGTACAAACTTCTTCAGAGAACACAGCTCAAAACTTGCTTAGGTTATATTGTAGGCTAGTCCTATGTTTAGATAGATACATTCTGAATTCATGGTACGACTGGTTTTCTTTGAGTTAATGTACATAGCCTTAGTTACATAGCCTTAGGAAGGCTAGATAAAGACCCTCTCTTGAATAACTAAATAACTCTTGAATAAACTCTTGAGTCCAATGCCTAGTTCAAATAGAAAGTGGTTCATCCGCCCTAAACATTTAAACCGGTCGATTTAACCATCAGCCTTAATTATCTGGGAATCGAGAGACTTTTGGACGTACAGTTTCACAACTGGGCTACGTTACTAAGTTATCGAATGAAAATATCGATCAATCAGATCGATATCGTAATTTGCTCTAATCCTAATCTAACTATCATAACATAACATAACATAAATTAATCTCCATTAATATAAGGTACCAACCTATGCCCTGGAAAGTTAAAATGTGAGAGTAGGCCTAGACCACACATAAGTACGATAACTTATACATTGGAAACTGTTTTTGTTATATGTTATTTTGTCAAAATTAGGCCTGAGTTGTCATTATCATTATTAGGGTTTAGATTTTGATGCGATAATTGTAGGCTTATAGAGCCTATGTCAGGTTATTCTTGTTTTTAAATGTGAATATTAAAATAAAAAGCTAAACAAAACAGGGGTAGTTAGTTACAGCGATTGGCTTTGTTATTTAGGTCTAGATTGAATCAATAGTTAATACAAAAGATATGTCAATCGGATCGATGGATATTTTCATTCGATAGTATCGTAGCCCAGTTATGAAACTACACTCGTAATAATTAAGGAAAAATACCCAAATTCTGAGATCCTACCAAATATCGTAATTTTTTCACCAATAATAAGAAAACCGGCATTCATAGACGTTCATTTCATCATTTATAACCTAAATTCGATGTTTTGAGATTAATTTTGAACGAATCAGGCAGTCTGAACAAAAGGTACCTTATTATTGTGGATTATGATGAAATGGTATTCATAATTTAGGTTACTCCGATACCCCAATATCGGTTTAACCTATTAAATCGTTGTAATTGTACCCCAACACTTTTATCAATGGATTTATTATTGGGGAGATAATAAAATATGGTAGTTTAGAGGTTAGCGTATTCTGGGACAGGCGTTTTTTCAGTTATTTTTTTGGATGTCATTTAACATTCATTGCCTCTGAAACTAAGAGTCACGGATTTTAGCAGCACAATCACGGACATTTGGTCACTTGAGTCATGTACTTACGTCAGAATGGCAAAACAATGTAACGGCATTATTTAGGGCGATAGTAAAATTAATTTCACGTAATGTTACAAACAAAAACCATGGATTTGCCACGAATTTAATAGCAAAAAACTAGTAGACCCTAATATGATATAAATTTGTGAAGTAGCCTATTATTTATTTTTTCATGTAGCCTACAGAAAAAGAGATGGGCTTCCCTTAAGGTCACGGTATTTGGGTGATTTAGCCTACCTTAAACGTCTTTGAACACTACTCGATATATTTACACTCACACTGTAACTATATAACTTACAAGATGGTAAGTATATATGAAAGTAGTTTTTGTAAAATGGGTATTAACATATTTTAATTGTAATGTTTCAGAAAAAAAGAACTTGTATCACATGCAGAAACCAGCAACTTTTAAAATGTGCAAGAAGCACCTATCTCAGAAGCGCATTATCTCAGAAGAGATTTGTAATAAATTTAGTCTCAAGGGCCAGAGGCGCAAGGATCAAAATGATAGAAAACTTTTATTTTTGAACACTAATTCATAAACATTATTAAGAAGTAAGTATGGCAAGTGTTTGCAAATAAAATTTTTACTAACAACTCAGGACAGCTTTTAAATAGAAAGCTGTAAATTAAATTTCAAAGTAGTACTCATGCGATACCTAACTAAGCCCTTGACCATGTTCCTATTTAGGTTTTCTCTAGAAGTTTATTCAAATTCAATACAGTAGAACCTCGATAGCTCGACACTTTGTGGACTTAGAGAGTGTCGAACTATCGAAATGTCGAACTATAGGGAGTATATGGGAAATTTTAACACTGGGAGTATAAATACCCCCCGTCGCAGCAGACCTGCGTACTCAGCGAATTTCCAAATTAGTAATATTAATTTTGACCAGCTAAACTTGTAAACAAAATTTCATTAGTGCAAAATAAATAGGGAAATAAATGTCTATTCTCCTTAAGATATAGGGAAAGAGTATGCAGGTATGCTGCCATGGGGGACACTAAAAGTAGGTTTTTAGCTTAGAAAAAAATTATTTCGACCATATAAAGCCATATAGTAAGTTTCATCAATATCTGTCCATAAATAAAAGAGTTTGCCTATTCTCCATATGATTAACATGGGAACAGAGTATGCAGGTTTGCTGCCATGATAAGTAAAAAAACCCAAGATTTTTACCTTAAATGGATGAATCTCAACCAAATGAAGCTAAATACTAAGTTTCATCCAAAAATATTGGTTAATAAGTGAAATATTAATACATCCTTATTCTCCATAAGATTAACATTGGAGCCCCAAAAGACAATGTACTGTCTTTAGACTTTGTAATATCTCGGTAACCAATGGAGATAGAGCAAAGCTTCAAAATACTAAATTGTGTGTTTTTTTGAGCTAAATCCAATGGTCAAAATTAAAATTAAAAATTTTTTAAATTTACATATGAAAAATGCAAAAAACCCATTTTTGGGGTACAAAACCCCCCAAAACTACCCCTTCCGGTAGGTCGATATGTCTGGTTTTCGAACTCATCCGAATAAACGTAGGATTACACATCTCTACCAAATTTGGTGTCGATCGGACCATTTTTACGAGAGTTATCGTGTCTAGGGACACATACATATATATATATATATACATATATATATACATATATATATACATATATATATATATATATAAAATTTTTAATGACTATTAATTTTGGTCTCTGGGCACCTCAAAACGAAAAAGTAACATGGTCCCGGGCTTAGGTCTTTCCATGAGACCTACGGTAATAGCTTATTCCCTATGGGAAATTCGCTAAAATCATAATTTTAATTTAGGAAACACTAAATTTTAGTGAAACCATAACCTAATTGAACTTTAACATAAACAACATTCAAATCATTCGCTAATTTGTTTACATTTTCAACTTTGTTTGGCTCCAACATGGACACTATCGGTCATTATTAACATGTTAAGTTGTCATGGACCATGTCGAACTATCAGGAGTGTCGAACTATCGAGAGTCGAACTATCGAGGTTCTACTGTATAAGTTAAATATATATTATTTATATTGTTAAACAGGATGGTAAAAAGTCTGGAAACGATATAATATCTTATAAAGTATTTGAGTAATAAAACTAAAATTTTTGCAAAATTGTTTTTGAATACTGTAGGCCAATGAAGTTTTTACTCAAGGCTTCCTTAATAGGGAAATCCCTAGTTAAAGTTGTGAGGGAAACTGCATTGAATCAGAATCATTTTATTGTAATTTTCTTTGCAGATTGGACAAAGTCAATAAATAGATAGATAAAACATGTTGTTTAACCCAATACATTAAACATATTAATAATACAGATATACGAGCACAGTCTGTACATTCATAACCACAAAAAAGTAACTTTGGTCTACGTCACATGATACCTTATTTCAAAAAGCTTTTCATTAAGTAATAAATTTTAATTTTTGATTTGGCTCAAATGTTTATGAAGAAAATTTAAAAAAATGTTTAGTATATTACAGTAGACTCCCTCTTAACCGGCCACCTCGGGACCAGACCGTGGCTGGATAATGAATTCTGTTAAATTGATGTACGGTACATTGAAAAACGCCAACCTACAATTGTAAATGACCTAAATGCAATTAATTTTGACTTGAGAAACAACTCTATATATATTACTGTATACAATTTATAGCTAATATCCATGAAACTCATGACTAAACAAAGTTAATAATAATTGTTTTATTTTATTTTATTGTATAGTCTATTGGATAGCACGTCCATATGCACTCCCTTCTGGTGGCATTCACTTCTGTCCAGGACAGTACATTTTAATTGGTCTGAGAACATCAATATGATTAACATCAAAAATTGTACAGATAAAAAAAACAACGTTTCCGACAAAACACAACCGGTTAAAGCGATGTTGAGATAAAAAATGGCCGGTTAAAAAGATGTTTTTTTTTGTGTCAGGTTTGGCCGGTTAAGAGAAAGTCTACTGTATTCTTATAGAAAACCAATAAACCCTGCAATTTAAAGCTTAAAATATTTGGTACGTACGTTCACTATAGGAAGGGTATAACTTTCATTTGCATACAAAACCCATGTGGCGGCAAATCTACATACTCACTCCCATGGTGTTTATGGAGAAAATATAAAAATAACAAATAGGCTATATCAAATTTGGTATGTACATTCACTCAAGGTTTAATTTATACTTGCTTATAAAAATCCATATTGGCACAAACATACACGTACCACCATGGTGTTTATGGGAAAATAAAAAACGATTTATGCCAAATTTCCGTTGAAAATTCATTGAGTACGCAGGTATGCTGCGAGGTATTATTCCTATTTCTGTGGGACAGGACATAGCCCCAGGTCGCCATCATACTCATGTAAGGTTTTCTTAGAGTTTTTTATTTGAGATGTTTATATGATCACAACATATGGCAAAACAATGTTTCTTTATAATTAATTCCATAAACAGCTGTTCTCATTTTTAGTATCGAGGACACAAAAAGTCTAACAAATGCTCCTTTTACTAAACAGGAACTCACCAAACGGTGTACCCAGTGCTTCCTATTCTTTATAGTTATATAGGATATAATTATAAACTAAGAATGCAAAGACTACAGTTCTCTTTTATATTCCTCCATTATTTACCTGAGAACTGATCGATATTTCGATAGCATAACTATACGGAAATTAAAAAAAAATCCACATGACTATTATGGCAATTCATAAACATATGTTGCTTAAATTCAAGTCAACGTCAAACTAACGCTACGTGTGAACTGAATATTTGCAGCACAGCCGCGTCGACGCAGCGTGCACGCAGAGTGTTTTGACGCTCGTGTGAACCGGGCCTTATAGACTTGAATGAGCTGAACCTGACGGCAATGAACTATCCAAGGCTGACGGCAAGTGAGGCACAAAATTACTGAGATGGCATTGTAAAGTATGCCGGGTAACAGCTATTAGTTTAATATAGAAATATCTTTCCTTTTGACAAAAAAGTTAATTATTAAATGAATTTTTTAGCATTTTCACTGTTTTGACTACGCCTACATAAAGGAAAATCTACATCTTTTTTTTACATAACTGATAGGCTACCTATTATTGTTTTACTTAAATAAATAATTGTTTTCTAGGGGAACGAGTCTGCCTAATGTACTAAACTCATTTACTGATGAAGTTGAAGATTGTCAAGAAAAATATTGTCAAAAAAATTTATTGAAGATTGTCAACATAATTTACGGATTAAAGTTACCACTAAACTAAGTACAGTGCCTAACATTTTGGGGTATACAGGGTACCTGTAAAGTAAGTTTGATAAAATGTCAGCACCAGGTGGGAAAACTTGGATTGTTGTGAAATATACTGGAATTTCATGGACAACTGGCTAATAATAATAATATAATATTTTTGTCATACTTGACTTACTTGAATTTTATTGTTTATTTGTATGTTGAATGTTTTAAGGGCAGTTTATTACTTTAACTTATGTTTTTATAGTTTTTCTTTGTCATACTTGAATTTTATTGTTTATTTGTATGTTTAATGTTAAGGACAGTAGACTTTAACATGTGAATTCATAGTTTAATTTAACTTTTGGTAAACTAAAACTTAGGCATATATACAGGTTGTTTGTTAAGTATGTCACAAAACTTAAGTATGTCTAATCCACTGAATATATTTCACAAACCTTTATCTCATTAGACGTAAACAAATACTATTGCTGAATGCGCAAAACAATTAGGCTACACGAGGATGACTCAGCCGGCCGGTAGAACAGATGTTTCGAGATCAATGATGCCAACCCACAAAACAGAAATTTACCAAAAGAAATAAAAAAGATATAATAACAATAATACTTATTAATGGCCTAAGGTAACTATAGGCAGCCAAGAAGCAATTAAAATACCTAACGTTTTAATGTTTTGACATATATGTACGTCAAACGCTCAGATTGACTTGCGTATATATATGGCAAACACCTGCAAGTGATGAGCGTCAATGGCGTATATATACGTCAAATGCTCGGAAAAGGTTAAAAAATATTAAAAATTTTAAACGTAACAAAATTTTATGACACAAAAACTACAAATTTCTAATCTAAATAATGACTTAAGTTTGTAAAGATCGAACAACAAATAATGGAGTTTTTAGGATATGCGGTTTTTAATATTTGCATTGTCCGAGATCTTAAAAATACAAGGAAAACCTCTTTTTATCCATTTAAAATATGAACTTCCTTCAACAATCTGTCACCGAGTTAAAATTTTACTCATTAAGTATGCAGAAAACAATATTGTGAACATCTGGGTAAATATGCATTTAAGGAAATACTTTTAAGTGAAATTTGTCGCTATTCTGACACAACTTTAGTGACATACTTTACAAACCATGTTTATAATTTAAAAATGTTAACTGTTTTAAAGTATAAAATATAATTTCACGCCTTACTTTAGTGTATAATATGTGAAGTTAAAGAGATATGTTAAGACATGTTTAACCTTTTTAGAAAATACAGTTATTATTTTGTATATTTGGGATTAATTTTAATTTCCTTTTGAAATTACCTTTTAAGGTGGTATTGCATATATTTAATGTATTTTATATCCATCAAATAATTATTAAAAACATTATTTCTCACATTAAATACATATCAAATATATTAGAAGTGAATATTTATTATTTATTAAAATTCTTTTAAATATATATTTTACCAGGAAAAGTGTTTCACAAGAATATATTTAAAAACAAATCAATACATTCTGAATACATTTAATTATGTTATTTTAACTTATTTTATATATTTTAAATAACTATTAGACATATTTTTTCACCCCAAAAAATACATTTAAAATACATTATAAATATGTATAATTTTCCTAATAAATTTCTTTTCAATATATAGTTTAACAGGCAATTTGTTTCACGAGAATATATTTAATATAAGCTAAATACATTCCGTATACATTTAAATATGTTATTTTAACTTATTTTATATCTTTGAAATAATTATTAAATATAATATTTCACACTCTAAATACATATAAAATATATTAGAAAATAAGTATTTATTACTTATTAAATTTATTTTAGATATATATTTTACCAGGCTTTTTGTTTCACGAGAATATATTTAATACATATTAAAATTTTATCCCATATATTTCAAATACTAATTTTGATATATATTTTATATATATCTGTGCTACTAGGGTAACTAGCACCATATTCTAAAAATTATGGTAAGGAATGCATTAATCATAAGGTTATTACTACTTCAGATTATAGTTATTTTAAATTAAACGTAACTAAGGTTGTCGATACACTATTTTTAAGGTTGAATGGAATTTAACTTTAGTAAAGTAACTAGCACCATATTCTAAAAATTGTGGTAAGGAATACATTAATCATAAGGTTATTACTACTTCAGATTATAGTTATTTTAAATTTAACTCATATAAGGTTGTTATTGCAATAATGTTACACGTTAAGAAATAATTTACCTTTAGTATACAACCCCATCAGAAGACAGTATAAATTAAATTACATTCCTGTAGTAGATTATTTTTTATTTATTTTAGTTGAAGCGCTGTGAGTCATAGTTCTGGGTCTTTAATTAATACTAGAGATCGCCTCCTGATCGAAATTCGATCAAAATGTCAGTTGATCTGGACCCCTGAAGCTTAAAAACTTGTTAGAACTAAACCATCTGTTCTTTCTAAATTTCTAGCAGTGGTTTTTACAACAGCTGTCTTATAATTCATTCAATTCTCCTTTCTCCATAAGATTAACATTGGAACTTTGAAAGCTTGTGGGGCGTAACCCTGAAGTCCGATGTGAATTAGAATGTGATTCTGCTCATCTACAGGACTACACCTTTCTAACAGTAAGCGCGGATTTATCCTACGAGGCACACGAGCTGAGAACAAAGGAGGAAATGAAACATGCTTGCGTATTAATATATAGATTCTGCTAAGAAAAACGAAAGTTCGAATATTTATCTTTCCGCCAAGAGTAGGGGTGGGGATGTTTTACACAGCATAAAGGCTTAAGAAAAAAGTAGTTCTTGAATGTAAACCGAACTTTTTGAGATGTTGTGACTAATTTAGATATAGCGACCAACCTTAAATTAACTATTGACTTTTTTATGTCTGCTCATATAGCGTTAGATTCCGAACGGTTTTTATACCGAAAAACATACTGAAAACATTTTACATACTGAAAACTGGTCAAATTTAACTTTATTTCTACCGTTTTCTGTCGAATCGGTAGGATCTGTCGATTTGGTTTCGGTTGCCGGTTGCCGCCGTTGCCGGTTCGTTGTTCCGTTCGTTGGTTGGTGTTGGTGACTCCGTCCAGTGTAGCCATTTTTCCACTGAAATTAACTGAACCTGATTAAGTTAAATGAAAGGGCTTCTTTAGTTTTTGCAACAAAGTACAGTTGAAACGGACAACATAGACGAATACGACTAGCCAATTGAACTAATGCTGCAAGTTGGAACCCTTACGCCAGCCGTCGCCACAGATTATGTGACAGATTATTCCGACCCCTTCCAACAAGTACCTCGGTGGCTTAGAGGTAGCGAGCCGGCTTCTCACACCGGCGGGCCATGTTCGAATCCCGATCTCGCCGGTGAAGCTTTTTACTGTTATTTTACTGCTTTCATTAAATTAATAATAACTTTACTAAGGTAAACACAACTATAAATTTTTAACCTTAACTCATGTGTAAAAATAACCATAATATTGCTGGGCAAATAGTGGCCTTAGCTTAAGGTTAATTTTAACTATACTACGTGTAGTTTTAACCTTAGAGTTTTTTCAGTGTGTGTTATTTTATAATATGTTAATTAAATATTACATTGCAAAGACGGTATGGGGCGTTTTTCTACAATTTTTAAGATTTTCAGTTATTTGATGTTGATGTTTATTTTCGCAAAAAATTTACAGCTCAAGTGTTCTACTGTGAATTTTTATAGACATGTATTAAAATAAATGTTTGTTTTGTGCTTTTCTTCATTATAATAAGGTATATCATATTTTTTCAGATCGCGTGGGATTTTAATCCCCAAGTACACTCTTAATTACATGAAATTATAAAAAGTTCACCTGGTTACCTAGTTGTAAAAAAGTTACCTCGTTGTAAAAACCTGAATTTTTCAATTCATGACATTTCATTACTTAAAACCTGTAAAACTAAAAACGATGTTTTGATTTATTTAGTCATCATCTTGTGTTTATTCACGTCAAACAATGTAATGATATTGGCGGGTTTTAACAATGACTGCGAATAGAATGATCAGCAAAGTAACTATAGAGAGTTTAAATACTAGGTTTTTAAACTCTTTTACAACATTTAGAGACCCAACTGAATAATAAAATGGTTTATCTCACAATACATAGCAAAAAATTTGATGCGAAAAAGTGTATATAAAAATAAAGTTATAATAGTAAACATTGTTTTTAAGATTCGGCCATATTATTATCGACAAGTAGCAATTTATATTTAATTGAATAATGCCAGTGCTCAAGTAAATTGTCTGAAGCAATAAATAACCCACTTTTTGAAGAAGGTCTTGTACTGGCTTTGTCCGAAGAACGGCCAGCCGGGGGCCACTGACTATTGATCTAGCACTGAATTTCCCCGTCAAAGAAACATACAAACTAGTCTTGGGGTCGCTTAGGGACCAATCCTGCTGGAACTTGTAAAACAAGAAATTTTTGCTAAATAAAAAACAAAAGCAAAAATAAAATAAAATACAGAGTGTTAGTGAACTCACTTTAAACAAAATTGTAGATTTGTAACTTGGGTCAAGACAAACAAAAACACAAGACAAAGATCGGTCTAAAATCCTTCGTTAAGCCCCTAGCCGCCATTTTTACCCATAAGTAATGGATGGTTGTATTCAGTTCAAATATGGTATGAAGCTTTAGCATATGAATTAACATTTTCAGGAAAAAAGTAATTTTTTACTATGTGTATTTTCAAAATGGCGGCCATTAATTTTTTTTTACATGCATACAACAACATGATTTAAACTTACGATATACATGATGGTAATATTTTAGTATATACTTAAAATATCACCCATGTTACTGTTTCCGTTTATGGTGTTAGAACAAAACGTATGTGTTATTGCAACATTTCGAGTAAAAACATTTTCATCACATTTAATGGTATTCTGGATTTAGTTCATACATTAAGTCTATCCTCAACAGAAACTAATCTAATAAAATGTACAATTTTTATTTGAATTATCCAGTTTATGTTACAATATACATACCTGTCCTTTTTCAAATTTATTACATATGTATCAAGCCAAATAAATAATTATTATTTAAAGTTATAAAAGAAAACAAATTATAAGACCCAAGACAAAAACTAAAGGTATAATCACAGACATAAGTAGTTTGTGAAATTTTCAGATGATATACGTTCATTAAATAAGCCCAAGTAAGTAAAACGCTCTTTGTTCAATTTACAGTTGAACTGTGTATAATTTAAACCGTACAAGAACCGTTTACCGTACAAGTGGCCGCACAGTAATCAGAAATGGGGCTAAGATACATTCTCGCTATACTGGCTGTCTCGTGCTCTGAGAAGGCGAATATTACTTACCGTGCATTCCACTCCAGGCGCTGGATTCCAGTAGCGAAACAAACGGTCGTTACATTACAATGATGTTGGGCTCAGGTTGTACAAGTTATTATTGAATATTATGTACCTCATTTTGTATTTTTCATTTAATTTAAAAATGACGTTCAATATTAATGAAAAATATGTTTTATTAGCTAAAAAATTTACTTAAAGACGGTGTTAAAAATGGAATTTGTGTTTGGGAATCAATGATAAAGAAAGTCGTTCATCATTTGCGCATTTTTAATCCTTCTGTAAAATATTTTGAAGGATCGCCTAATCCCCTTGCATCATTTGCGCACTCTCCCGTCCAGGTACAATCAGCCTGTGGACAACAATTCGTAAACAGTCGTCCCCCACACATACCACTGGACGGCAACACTTGTGTATCGAGTGCGCATTAAACCCTTCGCGCAAGGGGCGCTGACCTGCGGACATTGGGCACCCACCCCCTGAAATTTTAGACATTCCAAGTAAAGTGCAAACTAGTTCACTTTCGTTCACAAACTTAGTCGGTGTCAGTGAGCCACCAGAGTACACCTTAAGGAGGATCTTAGGTTCAGTGTTCTGTTAGGCGTTTCTTATTTTTTATTTTTTCTGACTAATTTAAGTGGTGATAGATTTTTTTCTGCCTATTTAAAGTGGTGTTTTAAGCAATGAAGAAAAGAGTGACCACCAAAGGTAAACCTCTCATAATATACGAGAACTTCAAATACAGATTAACGATAAAGCTTAAAAGCACAGATGAGGAGCGTTGGCGGTGTACAATTAATTCTGCAAGGCGAAGCTTTTTACGATGGAAGAGGGCAACGTATTTTCTTCAGTGCAAGGCGAACACAACCATCAACCGATCGCTGACATTCAACTCAACAGGCAGAGCGTTGCGATAGGAGTGAAGAGGAGAGCGGGGGAGAACCCAGAAGAGCGACCGGCGAAGATCCTCCACGCTGACATGAGTTTTCAATAACTTTGTAAATAAAAATAATGCCATTCCCACGACTCTGCAGTGCGCAAACGATGCATATACCTGAGAGCCCCCTGGAGCTCGATGTGCAAAACAAGCATCCCTTCTACCTGGCTTTCCGCATGATGTGCAAATGATGCACGCCCATAAAGAATTGGAGTAGAGAGGTAAAGTAAAAACTTTATTTATGATAAGAAATATATTTAATGAATTAATTCACTACAATAAAGAAAACATTTAAATACAAACAAATTGAAAAAGAATTTTTACAATCTATTGTACATACAATTAATGACATAACAGCCCTAGGGCCCAAGGGTTTGAAATAGGACTGGACGTTCTTCTTTGCTCATGGGTGCTCACTAAGAAACGGTTTTGCAAATATAGTTTTCTAAGTTCTTTAGGGCTCTGCTCCCGAGATTTCAAAATTACTTTAGGGCCTCTGGGGTTGAAATTTGACATGGGCTTTCTTCATTACTCATAGTGTGTTACTAAAAAACAATTTTGCAAATTTCCTTTAGGATTCAACCCCACAGAACTTCAAAATTACCATGTATCCCAAGGGATTAAAATTTAACGTGCGTGTTTCGTTTTGATAATAGGTGATCACTAAGAAACTATTTTGCAAATATAGTTTTCGAATTTCTGTAGGGCTTCGCCCCATAGGACTTAAAAATTAATCCAGGGCCTACGAGGTTGAAATTAAACAAGGATGTTCCTCTTTGCTCATAGGTGTCATATAATAAACGCTTTGCAAATTTTCTTTAGGGCTCCTCTCCACAAATCCTCAAAATTACCAAATATCCTATGGGATTGAAATTTAACGTTTATGTTCCGTTTTGCTAATAGATTTTCACCAAGAAGCAGTTTTGCAAATATAGTTTTTGATGTTCTTTAGTTCTCCACCCCACATGATTTCAAAATGACTGACTGTATAGGGCATACAGGGTTGAAATTTGGCATGGTCTTTCCTATTATTTGCTCATTAGTTCTCATTAAGAAAAGATTTTGCAAAATCCCTCCAGAACTCAACACACACTACTTTATTGTTTCAGTGTAATGCCATTATTAAGGAAGAAGATTTTGTTGCTCTTTAAAAAGATTTTATTACCTAAAAACAAATTCAATCATGGGAGAAGCCGTGACGGTAAACAGCTAGACCGATATAAGTTTATCACTAACAATTTTCTCCCTTTAAAAATAGGGCAATTTCAACATTGAGAATGTGCATACAACACGTTGCCTACAATGTTGAGTAGCTTATTAAAGCTTAATGATTATTTTAAAACTTTTGATTCATTGCTAAAGCAAGATAGGAAAGTACAGTGAAAGACATTTTTTTCAAGGTAGAAACTCATAAAAATTGAACAACAAAAGTGGAACTTGAAAGAATCGAGGCATGCAAATGAAATGTGGAAACCCGCGGAGAGTTTGAGAGAAAGCTTAGCCGAGTGTGAGTGGATTTTCATCAACTTTGACTTTAAAAATGTGCAGTGGTATTGTTTCAACATTTTAAGTATAAAAACACATCATGCCAAATGGAAACCTTCTAAACTGTTGCTCATAAACAGTAGTAAAAACTGTCTAACTATTTTTATGTTTAGACTGTGAGATATATGCTTGGTTTTTTTATAGTTCTTTTTCAGTACGTCTTAAAATTGATAAAACCCTAAAATAAAAATAAAGTGTTGTTCGGACTGGAGTGTTCAAATTAACACCTAGAAAACATCTGGCGTTGAAGAAATAGTAGAGAGTGTTACAAATATTATTAGCTCCTAGTGGTTTATCTTACGGTCACCTCCCAAATGAGACTTTTAATGCTTCATAGATTTCCTAGATTGAATTGTGTGTTCTCCTACTTTCCAAATTAACTAGACTGATTAAATATCAAAGTCGCATACCAACAAAAACTTCCAATCATGGGAAAACCAAGACGAAGAATAAAATATTTCTTAGCTAATTCATATTGAAACAGAATTAATTTTTTTCTTTAAAAGCTTATATTTCTACAAATTTACAAAGAGTAGTTGGGAATGTATCATAACATGTGTGATATCTAATATAATTTACCTAAAACATGAAAAAGTGTTTTATTATATAATCTATATATATAATTCTGTAAGTGATATTTCTTGAGCAAAATTGTGAGCGTCATACAGATCGCAGAAAGATGGGAGGGGTCTCAAATTAAAGTTCTCGGTCCCTTGCACGAGGGAAAACTATCGGCGTGTCCATAATGTTAACAGGAAATGAGAAATCACGTAAAACGTCCTCCATAAGAATAGCATGGGGATTTAAAAAAACCGTCTGCTTTGTATACATTAAAACATGAGTTATGGTTTAATTTCAAAATGAGGCACAGGTGATAAGATTGAGTGAAGATAACAAAATAATTCACACCAAGAGAAGCAATATATATAATAATTCTGTAAGTGAAATTTCTTGGGCAAAATTGAAACCGTTTTACAAATCACAGGAAGATGGTAGGAGTCTCAAATTAAAGGTTTCGGTCCCATAAAGCGTATCCATAAAGTTACAAGGAAATGATAAATATAGTAAAACTTCCTCTTTAAGAATAGCACGGGGATTTGAAAAATGTCTTCTTTGTGTACATTGAAACATATGTTTTGGTTTTATGTTAAAACGAGAGACAGATTATAAAATTGAGTAAAGAACTATTCATAGCCAAATGACAAAAATTAACCCTAGAGTGGTAATACTATAATGAGACGTTTTGTTGCTTTGAGCTACTAAAAATTCTACTAGGAGAGTTAACCTTACATACTATTACAAATTGACTGCTGATTTTACTGTTGTTACTATAATTTAAATTGTAAAAAAATGAGCGTGTATGCAAATCAAATGGAAATGTAATTATTTTCAATTCTGAGTATTTTCCTGCAGCATCCTTAGTTTCATAATAATGTAGTAAATTGTTTTTTCCTTCTGTAACATTAGGAATTGAATTGTAGGTAGTCAAATCAAGTAATGCCGCTTCCCATAATCTTTCCTTGGATAGACGCAATGCTGGGAACAGCGTACTTTTCAATGTGGATGAATTTCCACTCAGTGACACTGTATACGATGACATCTTAAAGCTGACTGACACTCTTCGCTAGAAACTCCAAACATAAATGCCCACATATTTCAGTATTGTTAGGTTGTTCTCTTTTGTAATTGTAAAAAATGTTTTTGGAGTTTCGAAAATAATGTTGCAGTTCTTTTGGCGGTGGTAGATTGCCAAAACTGTCAAAGTAGTAAATGGTTTGTCCGAGTTTTTTATAGCATACCCAATGAGTGCCTGGACCATAGGTGGAATCCAAATTTACTATTCCAGTTTCATTTTTCCATATTTTAGTTGGTAATGCATCTTTCATAAAAACTCCTCGAAAGAATGGTATTTTCAAACATTTTACATAATCATTTAACTGATGATTTGTTAAGGCTTTATTTGGAATTATCAATTGATTCTTCTTATTTAGTACACACGGTATGGTCTTAGGTATAAACCTGCTCCGTTTTTTACCATTTGCCAAACAGAAGTCTTCTTTACACTTGCCTTATGAGTTCTACGACGTCCTTTTTTAATGTTTCCACCTCTTTTGGGAGCGCCTCTCTTTGCAGGTCTTCCTCTGCGACGTCTTCCACCACCTAACTTTGCTTTTGTCTTCATGGCTGTAGTTACTGCCCAAGCTGCTGCTTTTTCTGCAATATTTGCGTCACTTGATTTTACTCTTTGCCAAGCTTTTTCCGCTAGAATTTTATCTGCTATTGATCTATTTGTTGAATCTTTATACTTTGAATATGCTATATCGTGTTCTTTGCAAGCTTGATCTAATTTATTAATTCCAGGATCTCCTCTTGCTAAACGTTTTGCCAACTTAGTTCCAGGTCCACAATATTGATAACCTCCGGGCAGATGTAATTCGTATGGTAAAGCGTCTATCGTTCGATTTACAACAGCACCAACTGGAATCCGTCTGAGCAGGGATAATGCAGCTGATGTTATACCACGTCCTCTCTTGCCGCTGTCTTGACGATGACTGAGCGATACGGTCTTCATTATGTTGTCTTATATAACTGGTGTGTTTACTCCACGAGATACTTTACATAAATGAATAACTTGTGCAAAATCTTTTATATTTAAAGACTTAGTTATTCAAATTAATTATATACTGATTTATGATTCTATTTTTAATCCAAGCTTCTCGTTCATCGGGTTGAATCACCACATGATTCGTTGTACTAGCTATATGATTGTGGGTATCAATAAGTAAATTACCCACTATTCTTATTAAACAATCTAAAGTTACAGCATCTTTTGGATGTTGAGGATCATGTAATTGCATAATACGTTTATCATTACATGTGTAAGCTGTTGAATCACTTTTTGATGTTTTTATGACTTGTCCAATAGTAGCAGCATCATTTGAATCTTCACCTGGTAAAATATTAATTATTTTCTTCATCTTTGCATCATATTGGGTCCCAAAGTGTTTATCCCAAGTTATTGTTTGTTTCATTGTAACACAATCATTTTCTTCGTAACCAGGATAAATATCTTTTATTCTTCTATTACGACCATTGTATGTACCTAATGTACCACCACTCGCAATTAATGTTTGCACCATTAGAGGTACATCTGTATCTTTTATACCAAATCTTCCATTTGTTATTGTTTTATGTCCTGCATCCCATTCATCATTATTTCCTTGCATTAAATTAAACTTTTCATTTCCATGTATAAATTTATCTCCCCGCTTTAACACGGCATCTTCATGTTTTACAAAATTGGATGTTTCCTTTTTTAATTCTTTAGATAATTGTTCCATAGTAACAGCATCTTTTGGTTGAGAACCGAACTTTACATTTGACAACACTTTCCCATGATAATCGATTTCATCACCATCTTGTAAAATACAGTTGTCCTTGATATATTTCAGGTTTACAGCATCGCCGTCTTCCTTTGGGTATCCAATGTCATTTATAATAAATTTATAAAAAGAATATCCATGTTTAGTTTTTTCCGGTATTATAGAATGTAAATATTCTTTATTAACTGAATCTTTATCATTTTTGGGATTTCCCACGTTGGTTATTCTATAATTTCCAGCATCATATGTTTGTCCATCTTTTAAGTTGTTACCCCATTGCAATTTTAAAGTATTTGAAAGTTCAGATGATAAGTACTCTTTAGTAATTGCATCAGAACCTTCAGTTGGTTTACCAACATTAATTAATCTAATGTGATTTAACATCGTAAGTATTCTTATGTAATTTTAATGATGTTGAAGTAGCTTCTTTTACTGTCTTCAAATTTGCTCCATCAGTATCTTCTTCTGGATCTTTAACTAGTTTTAAACGTTTATTACTTATGCTATAGTCACCTTCAGGTGTTTGCGGTAATCCACTTCTTTTTCTGTCTTCTCCAACTTGCACTCCTAAAGCGGAGTACCGTCCGAACTTGTCGACGCTCATGTTAGAACTGATACGTCTTATGCTTGCACCTCTTTTATATCCACGGACAATTATACGACTATACCGCGATTCCTAAGTTCATCAACTAGAGCCACCCATTCATTATTCAAACCTGTATGACCGGCTTCCATGGCTTCATGCAATAGTCTCATTCTATCAACCAATTTATTGATATCGTTGTAGTAAATCACATTCGTATTGTATAGATTTTTCATCAATCCTTTACCAGATGTTGAAGTATCTCCTTTACTCTTTTTACCATGTTGTTCAAGAAGTGATAAATCCATAAGTGATAAAGATTTTCTTTTCAGTGGTTGTCTCACCGCTGGTGCAGTACGTAATGTTGGCAATTTTCGTGGAGGAAACAACTTTTTTATAACGATGTTATATTTTGTTGCACGTGAACGATTAATCATTGCATCCTTTACATAGTTTCTTTTATGAGCGTTAGTATTTTGGAGAATCTCCTTAAAAACACTTAAATCTTTCGATGAATATCTTAGTGGTATGTTTTTAAAAATTAATTCATATAATCCTTTTGTTCCTTTATATCTATGCTCACCAATAATGATGTAATCGTCTTGTGTTATTTCAAGCTTTGAATCGCCAATCTTCAATTCATTCCCATCAATTCTTGCTCCGTATACGTGTGATCTACTCAAAGTCGGGTTTGATTTCATATCATGTAGCATTTTCATTATATATTTTCTTCCAAGAGGTCCATGTTGTAATATATCGCTACTCAATTGAGTTAAATTTGGAATAGATTGTTCAGCTTCAGGTATTGGCTGTTCTTCTTCCTTTTCAACAATTGGTTCTTCTTCTTCTTTTGTTTCTTCTTGCTCACTAGCACTTGTATATGAATCATCATCTTCTTCTTTTTTTAATGCTTGTACTTCTTGTTTAGAAACTGGTAGTAAAACATCTCCTTCATAACGAGGTTTACCAATAGTTTCTGATATCTGTTTTAAAGGTTCCGTAATAGGTTTAAATGTAGTCTCTAAAAATTCTTCTCTTTCACTTAAACCCATCCTCAATGCACGATTCTTCATCCTAATAGAATCACTCAGTGATTTTATTTCTTTCAATAGTTTTTCTTGATTCACCATGTTTACACTGTGAAGTTCAACATGTAACTAGATGTAGCATCGGTAGTTCAACGCATAAATACAAATTTATCCAACCCTATACGATATCTACCATTTTTAATATCTTCTTCCTTCATAATAACGAGAAAGCTATATTTCTCATTCCATGCTTTGCCACACATCTCTTTAAATTTTTCAAATGGCATATCCGCATTTACATGATCATTATATATATGCTTTAAATTTGTTTCATCTTGCTTGAAGATGATCAACATATTTGCATTGTCTCTTATAAGTTGTTTTGGAATTTTACTGTATGTTTGACCAATATAAATGCTATCAATATTATGATGTCTTCCCATAGCAAAATAATTCCTTATTGTGTCATGATTTTCACAAGAAACATCGTCAAATATAAAAATAGAAAATGGTTTTGCTTCATTTGGTTGCATAATTGTTTCACTGGCATTAAACTTGTAAAAATTCACTTCAGGTACACTTGCAAGTACTTTATCCAATAATTGATATTTTGGTTGTTGCAATGATTTTGAAAAAATGTATATATTATTAAAACGCAATCCTTTAGGATTAGTTATAAGGTTAAAAACAACATTAGTTTTTCCACAATTTGAAGGACCAGTTATTAGACATCTTATCGTATTTGGTAGTAATTCACTATGTTTTCCATGATTTAACTTATCATTGTCAACTGTCAATTCATCAATGTTATTGATATTAAATCGATCTTTTTGTTGTACAATCTCCATCTTGTATAAAGGTTAAACACACAATGAGCTATTAAACAACTATACTAAGTCTTTTGAAGGAATCCAAGAGTCTTCACTTTTATCAAACCCTAACCACCGGACTTTAACCATATCCTTTTTCCTTTGTAAAATCTTCTCGACAAGATATACATCACCAACTGTTGATTTCAACAATTCGTGTCCGTAGAATCCACCTTGAAGTAATTCACCCTTGTTATCCTTTAATAAATAGGTTTCAGGTATAGTTGGTTGCACTTTATAAATTGTAAATACTTCATTAGTCCAATTTGGTAGATATCTTTTACTAAATACACCTTTGTATTTGCTTAAACGAACTTTATCGTTGACCTTGAACTTCTTTGGTTGCAATTTTTCCAATTTTGGTGTTGTATTATTTTTAATACGTTGTAATACAATTTTAGCATTAGCACTATTTACCTGGATAGGTTTCATTCCAATGGTACGATGATATTTGTTGTTATACTCTTTTATAAGTTGTGGTAATATGTCATACCATACATATGATCCTCTTTTTGAAAATTGTTTATACATCGCACCTTTTAATGTTCTATTGAATCTTTCAATTATTGAAGCTTTAACTTCAGAATTTGTAGAATAATGATTTATTTGATATTTCTTCATCAAAGCTCCAAAGTCTTTATTAAAATATTCTTTTCCATCATCGGTCTGTAGATGTTTAATTTTAAATTTATTTCTTTGTATTGTGGTTTCCATAGCTTTTGTAACACTTTTACCAGTCTTATCCTTCAATGGTAAAGCGTCAGCTATTTTAGTAAAACAGTCTATAATTGTTAAAATATATTTAAATCCTTTATTTAATTTACTGTACGGTATCATTTCAATGAGATCAGCTTGATAAAGATCATTCATTCCTTTAATGATTGTACTTCTTCTTGGAAATCTTCTTCTTGCTGGTTTATGTAGTTCATTTACAATCTTGTCCTTCACACTTTCCATCTTCAGATGTTTCTTGTACACCGCTTGTAAAAATACTGACCCATAGAATAGTTAATTCTCATTTATATAGTTTGAATATAGGTCAAGGCCATTTCATATTAGTGTAAAAAAGAGGGAACATGGCATTGGGTTTGCCATGTCCCCTCTTCTTTACGGAAAGGAAAAAGGAAGAAGGTAGAGGACGAAGAATAGGTTTACTGGTCGATAGGGTTCAGGGAGTAGTGGCCGAATGGTAAAGTATTAATTTTATCTTCTAAAATATGGCGCTTGTCATCTTTGTAGCTTAATGCCCACTTTGTTTGTTTGACACTAAAAAGTTGATGATTATAACTTCTAATAGTGTTGAACGTTGCAGTTGTTTCAACATTTTCAAACAAACATCTTTTATAATGTTCAAACTGTACATTCTTCTTCAGGAAAGAAGTTTTTATTCCTTTGGCTTTTTTTGTGACTTGATGTTCATTCCTTTCATTTATGTACAGTTGAAATGAATACAGTTTGGACATTAATGCTACAATTTCCATCATCGGCACACCATTTGTTTCATCTTTAAATTTTCCCAATACTTTCTTGTTTTTGTCGTAGTCGTAATTTGGATGATCCTTAGGATAATCGGAAAAGTCGAAATCATCTTTATATATAAAGGTGCGTAGATCTTCATACATGTCATTTGTTTTAATCCAGTAAATGAGTGCATCCGTATCCATATATGCAATACCAATGTTCTCTCTTCCATAATAGTTAACCATCTTCTTATAATGAAACTCATACATATGTGTTTTTGAAATATCCAAGATTGACATTCCAAGATACAAAGGACGATCCATTTCAACTGACTTCTTGTTCATGGAAATAACAACTAGATTTTCATTAATAATTACAGATGAACCAAAGTTTGGTTGTTGCACTAATTTCTGTAATTTTACTGGATCAGTTACCAATTTGATATCCTTATGTTTCCTTTTGTTTTCCAAAGTCTTGCCAAATATTGCGTTGTTCATTAATTTGAAAAAATCTTTTTGAAAACTTGATGTAGCGACGGCTCTTCTTCTTGTGTTGTTGTCGATGTAAGGTTTTAACCAACAAGATTGAGAAAATTGTAGTACTCGATTAATTTTTGTAATTCTCAGTCCTAAATCTAAAGCCTGTTGTATCATCCAGTAGTGTCCAACATATCGAGACTTGTCGGTTAAAGTCATCAATAATTTTGGCCATCTTCCAGTAGGGGAAATTTCAGTCTTCGGAAGAAGTGGTAAATCATAATGTTGATCATGAAGATGTTCAGGATATTCAAAATCCACATCAAAAATGTAACCAGTTTCACCATGCTTCGGTATATCCATTATGTTTCCAATCGATTCTGGATCTATCCATTTAAAATTATCATATGGAAGGGGATTTGACATTGCCCATCCGTATAAGTTATTTGCATCAAAATAACCCAGGAATGTTGTTGGTTTTGATGCATCATAATCGGGCAGATACTTGTTGTTCGCCTTAAAATGTCGTGTAACGCTTTGCGTCAATCCCCCTCGAACTCCTGACTCTAACATTAAAACCATATCTATATCAGTAAGAAGTTGTATTTTAAAATTTGTTTCTTTCAACATGGCTTGCCATGCTAATCCAGGTGAAGTGTACGAATGAAGAGGGTCCAATCCATAAGCTGCAAAACACGTATTTCTAAATTCTTCCATTATATCACATAATAAAGTTACATCTAATTTAACATAAAAATCTGAATATTCTCCTAATGTTCTAAATCCTAATTCGTTCCATACTTTACATGCATGATCATAGTCCTCTTGAGATATGTCCATGTCGTAAAGTTTACTTTTAAATTCTTCTTTAGCCGGAAGTGATGTTTCATTAAATTTTTCTAAACTGTCTATGTAATCATATGGAAACACACCTTTCCGAAGTACCAAATCCAGTTTGTCGTTATTTACAATCTTCTTTGTTTCGATTAAATCTTGTTTCCTTAAATTTTCTGAAAGTTTGGACAAACTCGACGGCATAAATCTGTAGGAGTCTAAGAATCTTAATTTCATGTTTCCAACTTCTTTGGAAAAACTGATGAACTTCTCTGAAGTTTCAGCTAATACATCAATTTTACCATCGTCTCTTCCTAATTCGGGTATTATGAAATGAGCATCGTACCCACTGAGGTTATGCAGAACCACAGGAATAAATAGTGGTAAACGATAGCTCAAGTTGCATTTATTACAAGCAGCACCCCTGTAATAACCAGTGAGGTGATCGTGATCTTTAACTTTATAATTCTCAATAGTAAAATCATTTTTGCACAAGAAACATCGAGTTGCATTTTCATGTTGAATTTCTTCTTCTTCCTCCATCGTTTTCATTGGTACAATATTTGTATATAATCTTTGTACATTTCCAGCTATTGAATATAAGTGATCAAGAAATATTTTTTCTACATTTTCACCACGATATACTAGAGGTTCTGAAGTTAATCCATATCTGTTTAAATGTTCTTCTGATAATGTCGATTTCACCATTAAACAAAAACTGTTTGATTTGTGCATTTGATACTTGACACTTTTTCTAGCTTCACAATTTTCATCTTCAACAGGAACAAGTGTTGATTCAAAGTCCGCATACACAACGAAAGGGATACGGTATTGATAATGAACCTTTTCAAATTTAACGAATGCTCTGTTTTCCGCAGGTAAATTAATCTTTGCTTCATAATTATTGTTACATAGTCTTTTGTGCTCTTGTAACCATTCTCTTCCTTCTCTTCCTTCTCGTTGAAAATTAAAACATCTCTTGCAAATTATCTTTTTGTTTCGATTTTTTGAAAGTTGCTTGTTAACAAGACGATCAAATTGCTTTATGTACACATAGTGAGACACATCTCCTCGCGTTAGTAGTAGTAAATCCGTATGATCTGGTAGCTCTTCTTTTGCAATACGTAAAGGATATACTTTGTTTGAACTATCTAATGCAAAAACATTGATAGACGTACCGGGATTTTTCTTCTCAAATTTTGATATATCTTTCAGTGATACAGGATAAGTAATTCCTTGAAAATTGTATCTAAATCTTTGATTTTCATATTCTTGGTCAGGTCTATTCACATGATGTGGTACAAATTTAGTTGTCATTGCATAACGAAAACATTCATTGTCTTCATTTTTAACATTAATACAAGATTTTGTATCTTCA
Organism: Neoaliturus tenellus; assembly: GCA_030545055.2. Taxonomy (NCBI): domain Eukaryota; kingdom Metazoa; phylum Arthropoda; class Insecta; order Hemiptera; family Cicadellidae; genus Neoaliturus; species Neoaliturus tenellus. The sequence continues at coordinate 52,656,858 of CM061537.1, read as the reverse complement.
ATTCTTTTTGGCAGAGGAATGTAACTTGATCCCATTAGTCCATATCCATGTTTGTGAACTCTTATATCTAATACTTCAATACTTGTAAGACTCCATCCGGATCCTCTTCCTTCGTGTTCCTGAATTTTTGTTAATATTTCTTCTATACAGTTCTCTACTATTGAATCAATGTTTGAACTTTCCATAATGGTTCGGTTTTTTGTTATGAATCCTCTTGGTGATAATTCTTCTTGTACATTTATAAACATAGCTTCTAGTAGTAAAACAAATTTAAGAAAGTTCAATCTTTTTAATTCTTCTTTTAAAGTTTTACTTACAATTGGTTTTGCTTCTCTAATAAATTCTTCTAGCTTCAAGTTTTCATTTTGAATCTTATGATGCATTACTACTTTACCAGGTAATGCAAATACTTGTAGATTTGGTAAAGTAGTTGAAGATGTTGCTGTTATTTCATATTGTTCTTCTTGTTCTTCTTGTTCTTCTTGTTGTTCTTGTTCTTCTTGTTGTTCTTGTTGTTCTTGTTTTTCTTCTGGGTTGTTGTGAATTAGTTCTTTATGACAGTCTAATAGAATTTCATCGTGAAACGATTCCGAACATTTATCGCAACGATACATGTTGAGATGTTTACTCTTCGAAATTTCACCAAGAAATGAAGTGGGCTCTCACGTTCCTCCTATTATAATGGTTCCCCCACCACTATTTCATCCTCTTCACTATCCTAGAAAATCAAACATTTTCAACAAAATATTAACCTTCTACAAACTAATTGTTCATTCGTGTTCTTTATTCCCATTGGAGTTTTAGTATATACTTCTTTATATTCAAACTTTAACAAACTTTCTTTTAACATCTGTTAGGACAGATGTTATGGGACAGATGTTAAAAGAACAAATGTTGGAGAGGAAATGGCTAGAGCACAGGCACTTGGTTAAACTAAATTTGCGCATAAATTAACTAGAGTTGAACTGAAAATTCGCATAAATTAAAAGTTAGTTCAAAACTAAAATTCGACAGTGTTAAAAAACTCTAACAGTTGAATAAAAATAAACATTAATTCAAAACTGAAATTCAACAGTGTTAACCAAATTCTAACAGTCAAACAAATAGGTCAAGGTAATCCAATTTAACGCGAGAACGAGGAATAGAGCACTAAGTGGCATGTTAGTCCATTACCACAAAGTGATCTATTCCTCGCTCTCTATTCTACATCTACTTTTTTCAGTTTACTTATTTATATTAAAATGTTCAAATTTTACTATGTAGAATGTCCATTCTTTCTCTTCAACTCTTCGATTGTTTTTAGCAATTGTAACAAATATTCGTTAGTTTTCACCAAAGTCTTTAGTTTGCTACATCCAATTTCAATAAAAGGTATTATAAGTTGTAATTTTATAAGTTCAATCTTTTCTTTCTTGCGAATTTCTTTCTTTATTATATTATTCCTTATTTTTGCTGAAGATTTAAACTCCATGTTGTTTCTGCTAAAGCCACAATAATAATAAAAGTCTCTTGAAACAACCTGCATTTATACACATTCCCCCACTACTTTATAATCCCCACTCCTTTCCCCTTCTTCTTTATATGTGGAAGGAAGTATTATAATTAGATTCCTAATATTTCTTTTCCTTCTTCACTACGTGGGGGAAGGGTAATTTGTTATTACACTAGTTGTGCAAGAAAATAGCCGCCAGTGTCCACACCTTGTTCGTAGCACTCCATCATAGATTGTGCCCACTGCAACATGCGGTCTCTGTCATTTGGTGTGACAAGGAAAGAATGACTATCACCATACAATATAAAAGAGTCAATTCGTACATAACATCCTGAGTCCAACCATTTATTAGCTTCAGCCATAAACTTTTCTATTGTATCAAATGGAAATTGTGGATCAATTGCTATGACTTTACGTTCTTCACTAAGTTCAACAGTATAATCATCATCGTCCTCATCATCTTCACTTTCACTGTCGTTACTTAAAGTGTCTTCAGATTGTTCAAAAACATCAGAAATTTCAGAAAAATTAAAATTTTCATTCAGATGAGGAGGCATTTTGAAGCAAGAAATATTGTAAACAGCAGAGACGAAACGACAAGAGCGGCGTGTAGAAGAAAAATGAAGGGGTGACCAACGCTCGCTCCGCTTTTATAATAGTATGCAAATGAGGGATAGGTGCTGACCATGACCAGTCATCGACCCAAAGGAGTGGGGGAAGTACTTTTCTTACTACTTGGATGGAAGTAGGGTAGTAGGTCACGAGACTTAGAGTGTTAAAAAATAATGGGGGAGAAACACAACGCTATAACGCGTTGTGTTTCTCCCCCAGTATTTTTTTAAGCAATAATTTGGAAAAAGCTATGTGAATTTACTTGCTACGCCCCCACCTTGTAATACCATCCAGTTTGTGTCTGAGGAGATAGTCTTTAGAGTCTAACTCATAAACTGATTTCTCTTTGCTCAAGGATTCAATCACTTTAATATTATATCTTACGCCGTTACAAGTTGCCAAAATGTGTTTGTTGTCAATAACACTTTCAAAAAAATAGACACAACCTCTCTTAAGCCTATTTCCTTTCACACCAATAATTTTGGATTGGTATTCAACAGTGGGGGTTTCTGTCCCTTGTGGTTCAGAAATGTGTTTTACGACATGTACACGGCAAAAACTTTCGTTTTTTACACATTTCCTCCCACAAGGTGATCCTTTCTTAATTCCCCTAGTAAGCATTTCAGGGCAAGTAGTGGGACGGCTAAATGCCCTACGACGCTCTTCTTGTAATAATTGAAATTGCTCTGAAGGAGCGGGTTTAGGAGTAGGTTTAGGAGTAAGTTTAGGAGCTGGTTTAGAAGCTGGTTTAGGAGCTGATTTAGGAGATGATTTAGTAGCAGGTTGAGAGGAATCAGTTTTGTGATAGGTATGATCTTCAGGTGTACTAAGTGGTGGGGTAGGAGGCAATGGTGATAGTGGGATAATAGGTGTGCTAAGACGATGAACAATGGTTTCAACGGAAGGGGTATTAGGATGGTGGTGAACTGGCTTCTGCGGTGGCGGCATAGTAGTTGATGGTGGTGCGGAGTCCTTTGAAGGCGAAGGCGGTGAAAAAATACTACGAAGTCTAGAAGTGTTGGTTGGCGGAAGAATAGCTCCAGAAGTTGAAGGTTGAGATGCAAGTCGATTCTTGTAGCAATCAGGAAGGTTTTTGAGGCGAAGAGTTTTCTTAGGTGCAGGAACAGCCGTAGTAGAAATAGAAGTCGAAGTAGAAGTTAAAGTAGAAGTTGTAGTTGGCAGAGATAACATGGTTGTGGCTCCAAGTTCGCAGCGTAACGTCTGTAATCAGAATGAAATGTTAGCCGCAGTCGGTGCGTCTTTTATAACAATATGCAAATGAGAGGGGTAGCAGCTGGCCGAGACTGATTATTGACCTGGGAGGTGGGGGAAAAGGGGAAAGAGAAGGTATTTATTTAAAATAATTCGCATAACTTTTGACTAAAATAAGATAACCAAATTCTTCTTTTACCAAAATGTTTGTCTTACATAGACCTTTTCAATGATGTATCGCTTGTCCAAATCCGTCAATCCATTATCAAGTTATAGCCATTTTATTTTTTCAGGTCATGACCGGTCGTTCACCCGTAGTGGGGGAAGGAGTGGGGGTAGGAGTGGGGGAAGGGGGGGGGGAATCGACTCCATTTTTTCGGGGGGGGAGGGGGGGGAGGGGGGAAGGGGGGGGAAGGGGGGGGAATCGACTCCATTTTTTCGGGGGGGGGAGGGGGGGGGTCATTGACCCTTCCTAAAGTGGGTCAAGGTCATTCAAGATTTATAATGATCCAAGGTGATGGGAACAGTAATACTGTTCCCACCACCCTGTTTGCCTAGCGGTTCCCACTCCCAACCCACTAGTTACGTTCTGCAAGGGAGGTCCCTGGGCCGTCCGCATCAAAGCGTAACGTCCCGTCCGCATCAAAGCGTAACCATTAATTTCAGGGAAACTAGAACAGCAGGGAGGCCCTGGTCCGTCCGCATCAAAGCGTAACGTCCCGTCCGCATCAAAGCGTAACCATTAATTTCAGGGAAACTGGAACAGCTAATGCAGAAACGCAACTCTAACACCCACCCAAACTAATCCCACCCATCATATTCCTAAACAAAATGCAAAAAACCTAGTCCGCAATTTGCGGATGTCCCACCCCTTCTAAGTGAAGTTCAACTGAACTTCTGAATTTACAGTTAATCTACCCCCTAACATCTAGCTGAAAGGCAAAACAACAACATAAATTATTAATATCAACACTTAAAACTAACAACACATCATTATTAAAAACCAAATAATTCAACACAACCAAATACCATCATTATTCTTAAAATTAATACACCTTAATGCTAAACACCTCTTAAAATTAATACACCTTAATGCTAAACCCAACTTATAACTAACATCGCAATGCGCAAATTATTTCTTAAATTAAATACAACTTAAAACTAAACACACACACACAAACACACACACACACACACACACACACACACACACACACACACACACACATACTACATTGCATTAAAAAACGCAACGTAGTAGAAGAAGTTCAAATATATATAGGCCTACTATATATTTGAAACCTCTTGCTGAGTCGCCAACAACCTTTCGCTATGAAAGTTTGTTGACGACTGACGCTAAGATCAGGCTCGTATTGCTCCTCGGATTCTCGAGTAGTGGGGGAAGTTGTTTCACTCCAGTACAGTGTTCAATCCAGTCCAGTTCGCAGCAGTGTAAAAGGAAGGCAAAGGAGTGGGGAGCGGCGCATGCGCAACAACACAAAACCAAGGTTTGAGGTTAGAATTATCCATGTGCAGTAGCGCTAAAGTGAGTAATACAGGACTAGGCGCATGCGCATAGCATGGACTGATTCCGGTCCGGAGAACTCGTTGTATGCGCAGCAGGTTTGAGGTTAGAATTATCCATGGCAGCTGCCATGTTTGGTCTGGTTTCACCACATAGAGTCAGCAACCGGTGGTGACCGGTCATTGGCCTAGAAGGAGTAGGGAAAGGTGGTGACCGGCCATTGACCCAGAGGAGTAGGGGAAGGAGTGGGGGAAGGGGGGGGCTCCATTTTTTCGGGGGGGAGGGGGGGGGAGGGGGGGAGGGGGGGGGAGGGGGGGAGGGGGGAGGGGGGGAGGGGGGGTCATTGACCTTTCCGGTCGGTCATTGACCCCAAGGAGTAGGGATAGACACAGAACCCTACTTCTCTTACTACTCAGGTGAAAGTCGGTCAACCAGTCATTTGCTTGCCATCTGCCGCCATCTGGCTGGAGTTATTGCCTCTATAAAGGTGGGTAGTTTATCGCGCTACAAACATTCATTGCCTCGCATCCGCTTGGTCATCATCTCTCGTTAGTTTTATGTTATGACTACTTCACTTACTAGGTTTGAGGTTAGAATTATCCATGGAATAGCCTTCGTAAATTCTAACCTATAAAATTACTACTCTGGCGTTCTGTTTCAATTTCTTTTACACTTCATTTTATATCTCAGTCTTCTTTTAACTTCTGAACTTAACACGTCGGTTATAATGACTGCACAATGTTTAAAATTAAAGCTTTTGCGAACACAACACATATTACAAAGTACTTCTAAACCTTCAATTTCAAAGTGTAGAACTAATTTAAATAGAGTTAGGAAGAAGTACAGTTTTAACGCATTATACTCTTCAAAGACTTCGCAGGTTAATGTTGATGATAGTGTTATTTACAACATTTTGCATTCTATGTTACAATTCAACAACTTTGAACTTGTTACACCTATCGACTGTGTTCAACAAGTTTTTTTATTTTACCCCTACTATTCCTCATATAAGCGCTGTCACCACAATTCCTACTTCATGCTCCTCTATTCTCTTCAGCTGAGCTAAGATTTGAGGTTAGAATTATCCATGGCGGCCGCCATGTCTAGTTCAGTTTTACCACATAGTGTCGGCAACCGGTTATTGGTCTAAAAAAGTGGGGGAAGGAGTGGTGGGGGGAGGTTGCCGTTTTATAAGCCCTCTCCCTAGGCGGCGTTTCTCATTCGATCGCCAACTTTCATACGATAAACACCTCTCCCATGGCACGAATCAATTATCCCGCTATCACCAACTACTTCAACTTAAAACTATTTCTAGTGATAGTTGGATAGAATTTTTTAAAACTTACTCTGGATGACCTTGACATATTTTCCAGATTCCAATTATAAGTTTGAATTTCAATTTTGAACTAACTCTTAATTTTTGTTCAACTGTTAGAGTTTCGTTAACACCAACGAATTTCAATTTTGAACTAACTTTTAATTTTATGCGCAAATTCACTTCACCCTAACGCCAACACTATCGCCATCTCCACCCCGACCTATATGGCATAAAATATAACTACAGCATCTCATATATACACTCTAACCCCCACCGGAAGCTATGTGACATAGCAGCTGGCGCCAGCTGCTCGAGCAGCTGCTCGGGCAGATGGCACGACTTCCGGCGCAGAAGTAACCAAAACACACTACTGTTGTTGACACGTTTATTTTTTTTAAACCGTGAAAAATAAGCTTTTTGTTGAACTATGAAAATATTTTACAATGATATGTTTCTATTTACTCATATACAACACTTGAGTATCAATGACAATTCACAAAACCCTTTTTATAGTGATTTACTGTGTTGAAATACATTTTCCCCTTTCCTGAATAATTTGCAATTTGGAAGTTACAACGTTGTTATGGCCACCTCTTCAATTTTACATTTAAGTGGTAGGAAAAACCGTCCCATGGCAATTAGGAGAAGTAATCCTAGCATCAGCGCTTTAAGTTACTCTGGTTGTTAAGGCAAAACAAACAATTTTAACACTAGATGTCCCTACTTATTTAGTTCTGTTTACGTCGTTAAAGCACAGTGAACCTTCAAGAATTAATTGTAAACAAAGCAATGAAAAAATTATGTAACTCTAAATTATATACAACGAATGTTGTATAGTAATAAGAAGTTCAAGCTCTTACAGAAATTCTTTTAATAAACATTATAGTAGTTTTCATCACTAGGAGCAAAAGTGAGTCTTTTTGGTGCGCAATCGTGTTTTAAAAACGAGGCGCAGCCGAGTTTTTAAAAACGATTAAGCATCAAAAAGACACTTTTGCTCCGAGTGAAGAACAACGTTTTTTATCATATAATGCGAAATTATACTTTTGACCGTTAAAAATATTAAAGTTGTTTTTTTCGAGGTTATGTTTACAAAGTTAGTATTATGCATGTTTACATTTCTGTTATTTACAAACAATACTCCTTATATATAACGTTGGTATTTCAAAATTCTGCTCCTCAACATTAATAAATGAATAATAATATACTTAGAAAACAGCTGACTTTTCAGCACTAGGACCTGAAAAATTCTCCACCTGATTTTTCAGTCCTAGGACAATAAAGAAACGGTTTTGGTACAATTGAGAGAACAAAAAACAGGCTGATTTCGTGCAGAATGATAAAAAAGTCTTTATTCTAGATTGGAGATAAGTGGAAATTGCTTTTTAACATAATATCTATGAAACCAAAGAACCAAAGATGAGAACCAAAGACTAGGTTTTTTTAAAATATTAAATATCATATTAAAAGTGGCAGTTTTTTATAAAATAATTTTTTTTAGTTTTCTTCAAGTAAACTCATGATATAAAGTGGTAGATTGAAATCTCGTTAAGCTTCTATTTTGATTTGTTTGTTAGAAAATTAAGTGTTTTTAAAGTGTGGTTGACTTTAACAATCATGTCTATAATCAATTCCCAAAATAGGTTCATTTTATAGTAGTGTGGTGTTGTAGTTGTTTTGTGTTTGTTGTAGCAAAGTAGTGTTTAATGCCATTTTCCAGTAAGACACGAATCATTGCAACCACACAGCCGCGAGTGGGCACGTCACAATATCGACTCCAGTACCAAGAATGCTGGAGCTGGTCTCTCCAGTGTTGGGCATCACGCTGCATCGGCCTCTTGTTGAGATTATTGGTTCCAATGTTAACATAAACCGAGTAGTCCCATACCGCAGATAGTGCAATCTTTTTTAGGGAGAGGAAAGATGATGAGAATTTTTTTTTTTATATAGGCCCTACACCGTATAATTTTGTCTTAGTTACTAGATGAAAATTGATTTTTAATAATAATGAAACAACATATCTTGTGCTGTTTAAAAATTATCTTTGGTCTACAACAAGTTCAAAAGATTCATTGTTAAAATAATGAATAAAACTGCTAAAGTCTTGTCAGTTAATTTCAAGCAATCCATCCATTTTACACCTACAATTTTTATTAGGTATTTCCTCATCTGTGTCTTTGATATTGCTAATGATTGAATCCTGTACCTAAACCACGTATCATTGTAATCTCAGTTTTGCTGAACTATTGGCGGATCAGCTTCGCTCTATATTGGTAATACAATGTGATTCATGGGTTTGTTAGATAAATATTTTATCTATTTATTTATTGGGTATTAAAAATAATAATATTTACTAAATTAACTATACTTTCAACATACATTTTTTAGAAAACCCATGAAACACAACTAAGAACTTCCTAACAACTAACATTTTTTAACCACATACTGTGGCAGCAAACATACATACTTATTCCTATCGTGTTTATATGGAGATAATTAAAAATGTCAAATTCCTTTGGAAATTCGCTGAGTACGCAGGTCTGCTGGGACCGGGGTATTTTTGTTTTATTTATTTCACTGTTGCAATTTTGCAGCTGGCAATTTTACATGACATCATATTGTGTATCAGTTTTACAATATTATTGGTAACAGTTTCTTTTTAATCAGTTAACTTTAGAACTGTTACTTTTTAACAAGGCATAGGTTTTTCTTGAATTATTACTGGATGAATCAATTTTCATTCAGTAAAAATAGCTCACTATGAGTCTTTGAAAGACATTAAGAACGTTATTTCAGAAAATCTGGTACTCGAACAAGTAGTGTAAAAGTAGGGCTGCTGGGACATGACGTCATCACGATGACGTCAGCAGTGATGACGTCATCAATGACGTCACGAATGACGTCACTAATGATGTCATATGACGTCACATGACGTCACATAAATGACGTCATGGTGACGTCATTACCGCTGACGTCATCATGATGACGTCACTGACGTTAATTAGGTCAAGGTCATGCAAGAGTACAAAAAAATTTTTTTTGCACTTTTGCGATTCCTCAAATTTTGCTGAGAAATTGAAATTTCTCGAGGAATCACAAAAGTGCAAAAAAAATATTTTTTTTATTCCCTAGCGATCAAACTCTCGACCTAATGTATCCGTCAGGGGTCATTGACCCGTCCCAGCAGCCCTACTTGAAAAAAAAAATAATTTTTTATATTTTACTTACCCACCGAGAGACTTAGAGCCGAAGAATAATTTCTTCGAACACCCGACATTGCGACAAACGACACGCGATCCGAACAGCACCGCGTCCGAAGACGTACTGACTTGGGCGCAGGCGGTTTCCCAGGTACCCGGCCCAGTGGTGGGGATAAGGAGGTGGTGGGGGTAAAGTGGTCAGAAGGAAGAAAAATTAAAATTTTTGCAACAACTCATCCGAGTCTGTCCTTTACCGTAACTCGGATTGGAAATATTTCCTGAGAAATATTTATTTTTTATTCTTTCTCAGGTGATCTTGGAACTTGTGAAATTTCAATCAAACCAAAAGTGAAAAAAAAAAATTTTTTTGTTATTTGAAACTTTGCCGAAAAATTAAAAAATGTTTGATATTTGGCTAAATATTTAAATTTAAACTCAATATAAGTAAATTTAGTGCAAAAAGTGAGATGTGCACACCACAAGAGTTGAACAGCAACTGAGCAAGTCTCTCCGTGTATCTGAGGTACTCGGCAGGGTGGTGGGGATAAGGAGATGGTGGGGGTAAAGTGGTCGGATGAAATGGAAAAAAATTTTTTTTTGCAAACTATACAACTGAGTTTGTTATTCAGCAATAGGCATAAGAAAAAAAAATAATTTTTTATCCACAATGCTCAACATGTTCAAACGTGTTCAAGGTCAACCATTTGAAGTTTTAAAAAAAAAATTATTTTCTTTATTTTATTTACAAAAATCCTCCTTCATCCCCATATGTGCTGTCCGGACTTGTGCTTGATGTTGTCGAAGAATTTTCTTCACAGCAACATGTTCCTTGTGTATTTTGGACTACCCCTTCTGCTTCATCCATACTGTCGTCGATGGTTGGACAGTCGTATTCCAATTCCATTTTAATTACCATCCCTGGATTTTGAAGTAGCCGCATGTGCAATTTTTCATAAATTTCTTTTAGGTATTGAAGGTTGTCAACAAGTAATTCCCACTTCATTGTGTTGTGTAACCTCTAGCGTAGCTGAGTTGGAAATGAAGCAAGTCTTGCTTGCAGGATTGGTATTTTGGAATTGTGGTGGTGGGGGTAATTGATACAACCAGACAGGTTGAGACGTGTTCAAGGTCAACCATTTGGAGTTTTAAAAAAGAAAATTTTATTTACAGAGTAGTGTTGAAAACTGGCAATTTGGCTGCTTTATCAGAACACTCAATGCATCTTAGGCAGTATACAACTGCGTATACCAAGTAGAAGAAGATTGCAATCAATAAGGCGAGGATTATGAAGAGATCTAATTTTAAAATTCTCTGAATTAGCATATGGTCCTTCCTGATCCGTCTTTCTTCCATCCTTCTTTCCATCATCTCCACTAGATCCACATGCTGGCATCTCCTCCTCCCCAGGCTTTCCGCTTCATCGGCCTCATATATTGGTGGTGGAACATCCATGTTTGCAGCTCAAAAGATGAAGATGTAATGAAACACATTGGTGCTGCATCTGAGGTCTCCAAGAGGAAAAGTGGTAGGGGAAAACCTGAACATGTTAGAACATGTTCAAGGTCATCCAATTTGTGTTTTAAAAAAATCCTATCTTGCTACAATACTGTAGCAAGATAGGTTTTTTTATTTTGTTTTTATTTTATCATTCTTTTATTACAATACAAAAATATGCATATTGAAGTACAATGAGGATACAAAATATAAATATTAGTCAGGAGAAATATTCCAAGTTTGGACTGGCTTGAGTCTTCATGGATGATCTGGAGGAGTAGGCTGAAGAAGTTGATGATGGTGACCTAGGCGGCTCGTCATCCCTGGGGACATGAGGGCATTTTGTGTTGCAAGCAAAAATTTGCATGTTCAATCGGTATCCCTGTTCGATTAGTGATTTAAATTCTTGAACAATTTCGTTTAATTCTTGCAGATTTCTTACAAATACTTCTTCATAATTTGCACATTTTACAGTTAGAGCCATCTTGATGTTTTCCGTATGATGTCCAAAGGCGGAATGAATATTAGCATGGTCGTTTGAAGGTAGTATGAAATAGTGGTGGGGGGAAGTTGTTTACATGCTGTCTGATGAGAGGTGGTTAAATTTTTGCCAACTAAACATATTGATTGAACAAATGGCGCAAAGTTCTTTAGGTGTATGGTAACTTAAAACTGGAGCCACATGACCATATTGTAAACATCCATCATTTTGTAGGAATTGTGCCGGGTTGGATACAGCGGCCCTTCCACAACTTCGACAAAATTTTGTACCATCACCAAACTTGTACCAACCAAAAGTGTTGTAACCTCTGTTGTCTAGCTTGTACTGTTTGATAAAAATTTTAATTTGTTGAGGAGCGTTGGATCGTAAAGTATGGCTAAATAGCTGTTGATCTTCAATAATTTTTCTTACACAAAGCTCAAATAGGGTGCTCATCGTTTGACAGTTGCAATCAAACTGAACTTCTTTACAGTCTGTATGCTGGTAACCTGAAATGGTGGGGGGAAAAAACACACACACACACACACACACACACACACACACACACACACACACACACACACACACACACACACACACACACACACACACACACACACACACACACACACACACATATTGCTGTTTGAAAAAAATTTATGTTTAATTTGTGCAAAGGTCAAAGGTCAAGGTCACCCCAGAGCTTTAAAAAAAAAGGCAACATATCAATATGTGAAAAAAAATTTTTTTTTGTTTCACATATTGATATGTTGCCTTTTTTGCGTGTTTTATTTTTTTATATTTTTTTTTTGTTTTTTATCTTTATTTAAAACAGTACAAACAAGATTACATGACAAAAAAATATATAGTTAAAAAATACAAACAGATACAAGAAAGAAAAAAATTATTTTTTTTAACACTGCTGCTTGTCTGCGATGTGGATGGTAAGCTCGGTGGAGTTGCTGCCGCTGCATCCGTGGGACACCAAGTAGAGACATCCTGGTTGTATGGAGCGGAGATCTTCGTTTTGGAGTAGGTGTACAAATCTTTTGGGCAGGTAAATTTGGAATTTCGGCTCATCTCCCGGAGTGTATGGGGCTTCGCTCAAGCTGCAGCAGATTGCCTCGCCGACTGTAGTTTCCATCTTCTTCATGGTATGTATAATATAATGTTTTTCATCCTTCAACTCTGAACATTTTTTTACCGGCAAAATTGTAGACTTGGAGTGGGCGTTGAATTGTTCCACCAAAGTCTGCAGAAACTGGTTGGATGCCATGGTTGTTCTAGAGGTCCTCGCTGTCTTCTTGCTCTGAGATGTTGTCGTCTCGGAATCTCGAGTAATACTCGTGCCAGGTCTCGGTCTGCTCCTCGCTTTTATAATCGCCGTTACCCCCACCACCATCACCGATTTCTCCATCTTGCAGGTAAGTCGCTAATTTTAAAGCGTTTTTTAACGCACAGTGCCTGTCCCTTTCATGTTCCACACTTTGTGTGCAAATACAAATGTTTTCAGCAATAAATTTAAAATTTTTATCTATTTGCACATCTTTAACTGGAGTAGATGTAAATTGTTCTATCCATCTTTTCTTTTCAAGTCCTTTTGTGTAAATATTAGTAAATCTGTTTGAAAATTGATGCATAATATGATACAAGTCTGAATAACTGGTAAAACCGTCATACCAATCGATGTGATGAAAATATTTCCAAGTCCATCGGTTTGTTGTTGCGGCTTTGGTGGTTAGTGAAGAAAAAGAGCATGGTGGTTTAAATAAAAATGTGTAAGGAATATTTTTATCTATATCGTAAAATACGAGTTCTTTAATTATAAACCGATCATCGTTACCACGAAACGCCTGAAATTCAATAATACCCGGCTTGGACTTGATTTCTTCTTCCATGTCCATTTGAAAGGTCACCCGTCTATCCATCACGGTGTCAGAAGGTCAACTGTTTTCCACACCACGGTAGGCATTTATTTATGCCAGGCCGTACAGTTGAAGGCGCGTTGGTGTATATTTAACGTGGGCACCATCCCCGGTAGGCCTACACCCACAAAATTTTGAATTTTTTATTGAAAATTTGCCAATTCAAGTGTAAAGTGTTGTGAAAAATTTTAAAATTTTATTTAACTTTCCATCTGATCATTTTTGTTGTTGTCATTATCATCACTTTGATCCTTTTCATCACTGAAATGTGTTTCTTCATCCGATTTTACAAAATTATTTTTTTCTTGCACATATTGTTCCAATTGTCTCCACATTTGAACTTCATGAGGAATTCTGTTGAATATTGAAGTGTCCACAGGTCCATACAAAATTGGTGCGTCCGGTTGTTTGTCCAAAGTGTCTGTTAAATAATCTTTAATAATTGAACTGGAGAATACTAGCTGTCTTAAATATCTTGTTATCGGTTCAGTTGCACATGTCAAAATAAAAAATTCTTCTCTGTTAAGTTGAATTTTTATGTCATGTTTGGTTGTATCTCTGAATCTCATTTGATGTTCACCTCGGTGTTTAATAATATCAATTTCCAAGTCTGAATCCAATAGTCCTACTTTTGTTTTTCTGCCAAACATGTTGCTATTAAAGTAACATTCCAACAAATGGAGGTGTTTCATAAAAGATTCCCAAGCATTGGCTGTAAACAAAATCATTTTTGTTCCGTGAGTTAAAATTACTGTAGGTGAATAGTCGGTTGATTTCATAACTCCAATTAAAACACTTTTATCCAAACTTGAAGAGATTGGATAAAAAATTCGTAAAAATACTTCCATCAAAATATTTGGTGAAATATTTTCTTCCACATTTCTCTTCCTCTTGGACAAATATTTTTTCTTTTTACCTTTTTCTTCTCCTTCTTGATCTGCGCCGTGTTGCTGTCCATTCATGTCCAAAAATTCTGAAATTTCTTTTTCTATATCGCATTCCGTTGTACCACTAGTCGAAGCCATATTGAAGATGATGCTACCCATACGATGTCAGGCAACAAACTGATCAGGAGCGACCTGCGCGCTCCCCTTTTATAATCGCGCCCGTGATTGAAATTTTACAAAAACAATTTTTTATAAAACATTTTTAACAATTCCAGTCAAAGGTGTGTAAGTGACAATTTTATCATGTAAAATTAAACAATATGCAGTTGTATTTGCAGGTATAGGCTCGTTGAATTCCATTTCTATCTTTATGTCAACACTTGATGATTTTACTGATTCATTTTGTTTAGAACAATCAATTACAACTATTGTGTAACCATCTAAGTATTCTTCTGGTGATAATAAAGGTGTATTTGTTTTACCGTAATATGAATTTTGGAATCTCGCATACATATCGTATAATATACTGTACTTTTTATTAGCGAATGACACATTTAAATTGTCGTAGGGGAAAAACTGTGAATTCAAATAAACTTTAATATTTTTTAAGTTGCAATGATCAAATTTGCCTGCATGTTTTGTGATACTGTCTCTCCTACCTGTTTGTAAACCAAATATAATATACCTGGCTCGTTCTACGTAATTAGATGTTTTGACAGTCCAAGTGTGTCGATCCGTAGCAGGTAAACTGGGATGTTCATGGAATTCCCAACTTCTAAAAGGAATTACAATATCACGATCAGCCTTTAATTTCCTTAATAGTAGCATTCTATGCTCGTCAGCTAATTTAACATGTGGAACTCTCCATACAATTTTGTCTAATGTTAATTTCCATTCTAAAGTTGCATCTGTTGTACCGTCTGGAGCTTTAATAATGTCTTTATCGTTAGAAGATCTCAACAAAACTAATTCTTGTTTAACATTTAATATTATTTTTCTATAATCTTCAGCAAATCCAAGCAACAAACGTAATGGAATATGAAAATCAAAATATCCCTTTGTATTGGGAGTGATTGTGTCATGTTCAGGTAAAACCCATCCGGCAGGTTGAAGTAAATTGGTTTCATTAGGTGATATAGATGTTATCCCTTTTAAAGTTGTTGCAATACCTACTTTTTTAGTGGAATCAACTGTTACACCTGATATTTCATATCTAATTTCATCAAACAGGAAAGCCATAGGATTATTTATAAATGGAACTGTTGTACCAGTAGTAGAACCATCCTTTTTAGTAACTTTTCCTTCGATATACAAGTAACTTTCACATGGTAGTGTGTAAATGTCCTGATGTTGTATAGGAATACGAATTTCATCGTTATTGTTCAATTTTGATGAAGTGTAAGGGTTGTGGGTGTGATATTCTTTTTCCCATAGTGTTTCGTCGAATGTCGGACCCTGCGCTATATCCAGTATATCCATAATCGGTTAATTTTAAACCAATCTTTTCTAAGAAACGAATGTTCTCGCGTGTTAACTCCTCCACAGCTGAAGAGCTACTAATGCGGTTTCCCATAGGCTGTCCACTTTTAAATGATAAACCCATGATTTTTGTATTAAAGTGTCGATTTTAAATGTAATCTAACTGTAATTGGCTCTTCTCGGAAATCTATCAAGTTACCGTCTTGATCCAATACGTTCAACACGATGTCTGAAATGAAAGTGGTGTTCAACGGCAGATATACTAGGTTTTGTGGCTTTTCAACTATTTTAAATCCTGGAGGTACACTTGGGTAAAAAGTATGTATTATATGAGTATTTGCTCCATCTCTGTAAGCTCCCTGTATAATGTTACAAGTTATATCTATACTATTGACTTTTAGTATAGTTACAGTTTGTTTACCGGAATGTGTTTGATTTGGTTCTAAAATTGGCCCATCTTTGGGAAATCCTAACAATTCACCGATTGAGTGTTCCTGAGTAAAATCTATGTAATATTTGGAGTTAATTTCAGCTTTCATCGTATTGTTATTACCTTTTAATGTTATATTGTCTTTTCCCATTTTATTTTGCAAAAATTCATTAATATGATCAATTTCATAAGAACCTGTGGGTAAACTGCAAACTTCTAAGTCTGTAAACTTTCCACTGGCATCTTTTCCTTTATAGTAATGCAATAAGTTATTTTTATCTTCCGTAACATTGGGAATAGAGTTGTAAGTTGTAAAATCCAACAGTGCCGCTTCCCAAAATCTTCCTTTTTGCAAGCGTAACGCTGGAAAAAGGATACTTCGTAAAGTGGACGATTTTCCTGTTAATGATACCGTATAGGAAGACATCTCAATTGTGACTGATACTTTTAGCTAGGAATTCCAAACATAAATGGCCGCATATTAAAGTGTTATCAGGTTGTTCTCTTTTATAGTTGTAATATATGTTTTTAGCAGATTTAAAGTAATGCTCAAGTTCTTTAGGTGGTGGTAAATTGCCGAAACTATCAAAGTAATATATATTTTCACCTAATTTCTTATAACAAACCCAATGAGTGCCAGGACCTTCAGAATTGTCTAAATTTACAATACCGGTTTCGTTTTTCCACATTTTAACTGGTAAATCATCTTTCATAAAGACACCGCGAAAAAATGGTATTTTTAAACATGAAATGTATTTAAATAATTCAATATTTGTTAATGCTTTATGTGGTATTACTAATTGATTTCTTTTATTTAATATGCACGATACGGTCTTAGGTATAGACCTGCCCCGTTTTTTACCATTGACCATACTGTTGGTTTTTTGCTACCCTTTCTGGTGGAACGTCGTTTTCTTCTAATATTCCCTCCATGTTTCGTCTTTGCCGATCTCCTTTTCACTCTTCTCCTCCTTTTTCCACCTCCTACTGCTGTTTTAGCCTTCATACCTGCTGTTACCGCTAAAGCTGCTGCTTTCTCTGCAATACTAGCGTCACTAGACTTTACTCGTTGCCAAGCTATATCCGCGAGCTTTTTATCAGCTATTGATCTATTTTTTGTATCGCTAAATGTGGAATATGCTATATCGTGTTCTTTACAAGCCTGATCTAACTTATTTATGCCTAGATCACCTCTTTCCAGTCGTTTTTTCAATTTAGTTCCTGGTCCGCAATACTGATAACCTCCCGGTATGTGAAATTCGTATGGTAAAGCGTCTATTGCTCTATTTACAACAGATCCTACTGGAATTCGATTTAAAGCTTTACTTAACAGAGAAACCGCTGTGGATGTGATACCACCTCCTTTCCGTATAGTGTCTCGATATGGACTGGTGTAATGAAACGTCATGATTGTCTTTTATATTCGAAAAGCGTAACCTATGTGTTACCTCTATGACAGGTTGCACATAAATGAAGTCATTTATTGAGTTATTTAATTAAATATCAATATCACCCCAATCTGATGATCTAAACTTTTGCGTATTAGGGTTAATAAAGTATTTATTATAAATTTCTCGTTTAATATAATCACCTCTCGCGGATTCAGCATAAGTATTATGACCCGATTTTCCTTGAAGAATATCTGGTGTAAAATGATTGTGTAAATCAAATATCGCATTACCTAAAACTTTTACAAGAAAATTAACAGTGACAGCATTATCTACATGTTCAGGGTCTTTAAGGTTTGTTATACGTTTATTATTACAATTATACACTTTACTATCCTTTAATGATGTTGTAATGGTCTGTCCTACAGTTGCAGCATCATTTGCTTCTCTTCCTTGTGCCAAGTCTCTTATCACTCTATTATTACATGTAAACCATCTAAAATATCGATCTGGATCTAGATGTACGGTTTGTGATAAAGCAGCTGCATCATGTTTTTCATAACCCCATCCCATATTTGATAACTTTTTATCCATGCAATCCCAAGCATCATTTTTGTATGTTAATAAATTAAATTTTTCATTACCTTGAACAAATTCATCCCCTTGCTTCGATACTACTTGATCTTGTTTTACAAAAGAGGTTGTTTCTTGTTTTAAGGTTTCCATCATTTGACCCACTGTTGCACCATCTGATGGCGCCGAACCATCTTTAACATTTGCTAAACAATTATTAAAACAATCTATAACCCCTACATCACGTATGATGCAATGATCTTTAATATATTTTAGATTTACAGCATCGTTTTCAGTTTTTGGATAGCCTATATCATTAATAACAAATTTATAAAAAGAAAATCCATCTTTTGTCTTTTCAGGTATCAAGGAATGTAAATAGCGTCTATTTACGCTGTCTTTTGCATCTTTAGGGTCATCTACGTTGGATATACGTTTATTGTTAGCACTATACGTTTTCCCATTGAATTTTAACGTATTTTTTAATTCAGATGATAAATAACCTTTGTTTATTGCATCACCGTTTTGATTTGGTTTACCAACGTTGATAATTCTATGATCTTCTGCGTCATATGTGTTATTTTGTAGTCTTAATGTTGGCGATATCTTTTCCTTTAATATTTTTAAGTTTATTGCATCGTTTTCGTCTGTGGGATCTTTTATGTTTTTTAACCTTTTATTACTAATATCATAATCTCCTTCAGGTGTTTGTGGTAAACCAGCACCTCTTTTTAAGTTATTCGCGTAATATAATCCATCCGAGGAATACCGTCCGAACTTGTCGACACTCATGGTGCAACTGAATAGCATTTTAGGGAGTAACGCATTTTTATGAGATTACCCCTCGGTTTCTAAGTTCATCCACTAAAGCCACCCATTCGTTTTCCAATCCAGTATGACCCGCCTCTTTGGCTTCATGTATTAGTTTCATTCTATCCACCAATTTATTGATATTATTGTAATAAATTACGTTTGTATTGTATAGTTTCTTCATCAATCCTTTACCGGTGACTGATTTGCTTCTTTTTCTCGGTTCTGGAGAACTTAAATCTAAAGTGGATGCTACTAATCTTCTTTTTACAGGTTTTCTTCTTATAATCGGTATTAATTTGGAAACAAAATCTTTATATTTTACAGATTTATTTCTATATATGGGTGCTTCAGGTAAATAATTTCTTTTATATGCATTAGTTTGATCCAAAATTTTGCTATACACTTCCAAATCATCATCTTTTACCAATGCTTTTAAAGGTTTATTTTCAAATAATAATTCAAATAGCCCCCTTGTTCCCTTATATATTTGATCACCTATGTGAATATTATCATGTTTATCGACATCTAATTTGCTATTACCAATCATTACACCTTCTTTGGACATTCTTGCTCCATAACTGTGGTATTTTTTAGTAGAATCAGTTCCAATTAACAGTTTTAACAAGTATTTCCTTCCTAACGGTCCTTTTGTATGAATAGTTTCACCCAATAAGCTTATGTTTGATGGTTCTCCTTCTGTTTTTTCTTCTTCACCGGCTATAGATACCACTTCTTCTTCACTACCAGCATATACATCTTCTCTTTCTGCCGTTGTATCACTAAATATGGAGGCTTCCGGGTCCTCATCGCTAATATCTTCTGATATTACACTTTCCCTTTCATATTCTGTTATTGGAGCAATAATATCACCTTGAAAAGAAGGTTTAGTCAATTTTTTGTTCAATTGTTTCAAAGGCTCTGTAATAGGTTTAAAAGTAGATTCGAGAAATTTCTCCCTTTCGCTGATACCTAACTTTAACGCTCTGTTTTTAGCCCGAATAGAATCACTAAGTGATTTAATTTCCTTTACTAACTTTTCTTGGTTAACCATGTTTGTAGCAAGACGTGCTGTACAAGAATGATTGTGTGATATAATGGTTAGTGAATTAATATAAATTTATCAAAACCGATCCTGTATCGACCGTTATTTAGTGGTTGTTCCTTCATAATTGTTAAAAATCCATAATTTTCAGCCCAAGCCTTACCACATATGTCTTTAAACCGTTCATATGACATATCCGCATTGACATGATCGTAATATATGTGTTTTAGGTTAGTTTCATCCTGTTTGAATACAATTAACACATTTGCATTGTCTCTTATCAGTTGTTTTGGTATTTTACTATAAGTCTGACCTATGTAAATGCTATCTATATTGTTATGTCGCCCCATAGCGAAATAGCTCCTGATAGTGTTTTGGTTTTCACAGGATACGTCGTCAAATATAAAAACTGAAAATGGTTTAGCTTCATGCGGTTGCATTACGCTTTCACTTGCATCAAACTTATAATATTTCACTTCTGGCACATTATTAAATATTTCTTCTAATAATTGGTATTTGGGTTGTTGTAATGATTTGGAAAAGACATACAAGTTATTGAAACGCAATCCTTTTGGGTTTGTAATCAAATTGAATACTACATTTGTTTTACCACAATTGGATGGACCGGTTACAAGACAACGCACCGTGTTTGGTAACAAAACACCATGTTTGCCGCTGTTTAATTCCGAATTGTCCACCGTGAGTTCATCAATATTATTAATAGTAAAACTATCCTTTTGCTGTATTATCTCCATCCTTTGTAAAGGTTAAACCTAAAATGATGCTCCATCATTATATGAGATCCTTTTTAGGTATCCAAGAATCTTCACTCTTATTAAATCCTAACCATCTCACTTTAACTTTATCTTTTTTCCGTTGCAACACCTTTTCAACGAGATATACATCACCTACTGTGGATTTTAACATTTCATGTCCATAAAACCCTCCTTCGAGCAATTGTCCTTTATTATCTTTTAAAATGTAAGTTTCCGGCACTGTAGGTTGTACCTTAAATACGGTAAAAACCTCATTTGTCCAATTAGGCAGATATCTTTTACTGAATACACCTTTGTATTTGCTTATTCGCACTTTATCACCAACATTAAACACTTTAGGCTTTAATTTTTCAACTTTTGGTTTAGTATTTATTTTTATACGTTTTAATACGAGTTTTTCATTTTTCCTAGTCACTTGGTTTGGTTTCATACCAATTGTTCTATGGAACTTGTTATTGTAATCTTTTATTAGTTTTGGTAACATATCAATCCATACGTGCGATCCTCTGTTTGAAAACATCTTGTACATCGCACCTTTTAAAGTTCGATTGAATCTTTCTATGATTGATGCTTTTACCTCTGAATTAGTCGAATAATGGTTTATATTGTGTTTCTTCATTAAATTTGAAAATTCTTTATTGAAATATTCTTTACCATCATCGGTTTGTAAATGTTTTATGGTATTTTTGTCTCTCTGTATCGCAGTTTCCATGGCTTTTGTTACACTCTTGCCGGTTTTATCTTTTAGCGGTAAAGCATCTGCCATTTTTGTAAAACAATTGATAATAGTCAATATATATTTAAATCCTTTATTTTGTTTACTATAAGGAATCATTTCGATTAAATCAGCTTGATATAGATCATTCATTCCTTTTATAACAGTATTTCTTCGGGGAAATTTCCTCCTAGCCGGTTTATGAAGTTCATGAACAATTTTTTGTTTCAAATCCATAATTTTATCCTTCCTCATTCATGGATGAAGTAAAAATAAATTTTTATTACATTATACACATATTTAACTGGGTCAAGGTCATTCAAATTGATGTAAAAAAATGGGGAACACGGCGTTGGACTTGCCGTGTTCCCCATTTTTTTACGGAAGGAAAAGGAATTTAGGTCGAAGAAGGACGAAGAGGGACGAAGAATAGGTTAGTTGTCGATAGGGTTGAGAGAGTAGTGGCCAAAAGGAAGAGTATCAATTTGGTTTTCCATAATGTGACGTTTGTCATCTTTGTTTGACAATGCTTTTTTCACTTCTGTAACACTGTACACTTTGTGTTTTTCACTCCTTATGGTGTTGAATTTAGCAGTCAAGGTGGTGTCGTTAAATAAACAGTTTTTATAGTGTTCAAAGTTTACATTTTTCTTCAAATAACTTGTCTTCACACCTTTTGCTTTTTTGGTGGTAGATGTTTCTTCTTGATGTCCTTTATATACTTTAAAAGAATATAATTTGGACATTAGTGCAATGATTTCTTCCATGCTTGCTCCATTGCATTCATCTTTGAATTTGCCTAAAACTTTCTTATTATTTTCATTAAAGTTCGGGTGATTTCTTGGGTAGTCGGAAAAATCAAAATCATTCTTGTGTATGAACGTCCGAAGATCTTCATACATATCTTGCGTCTTGATCCAATAAATTAGTGCGTCCGTATCCATGTAGGCTACTCCGATATTTTCTCTTCCATAATGTTGAACCATTTTGTTGTAATGAAAGTCATACATGTGCGTTTTACTTATATCCAATATTGACATTCCTATGTACAACGGTCTATCCATTACTATCTTGGTTTTCTTCATGCTGACTGCTACCAAGTTTTCATTAATTATCATACTTGTTCCAAAATTCGGTTTCTGTACAAGTTTCTGCATCTGTCTGGGGTTTGTTACTAATTTTACAATTTTGTGTTTCCTTTTGTTTTCTAAAGTTTTTCCAAATATTGCATTGTTCATGAGCTTGTAAAAATCTTTTTCAAAAGCTGATGTTGCTGCTGCTCTCCTTGCAGTGTTTGAATCAATGTATGGTTTTAAATAACAAGATTGTGAAAATTTTAAAACTTTATGAATTTTGGTAATAATCAATCCTAATTCTAAGGCTTGCTGAACAACTAAATAATGTGCTACATATCGGTTTTTGTTGTTTAATGTCATCATTAATTTGGGCCATTTTCCTGTCGGTGATACTTCAGTTTTAGCCAACAGTGGCAAGTCATAATGATGATCGTGTAGGTGGTCTGGATACTGAAAGTCGCAGTCTAAGATGTAGCCGGTGTCACCTTCTTTGGGAATATCAATAATATTTCCAAGTGAATCAGGGTCTACCCATTCAAAGTCGCCATACGGAAGGGGTTTGGACATCGCCCAACCGTACAAATTATTCGCATCAAAATAGCCAAGAAAAATCGAATCTTTAGTTTCATCATAATTTGGTAGAAATTTATTATTAGCTTTCACATGTCGAGTTACAGCTTGGGTTAATCCGCCTCGAACACCTGATTCTATCATTAAAACCATATCAATGTCGGTTAACAGCTCCAACTTGCACTCGGTGGATTTTAGCATGGCCTGCCATGCTAAGCCGGGAGATGTAAACGAATGAAGGGGGTCCAGTCCGTAAGCGGTGAAACAGGTGTTCCTAAATTCTTCCATTATGTCACACAATAATGTTACATCTAGTTTTACATAAAAGTCAGAATAATCACCCAAGGTATTCATTCCTAATTCATTCCAGACTTTCTGAGCATGATTATAATCTTCAATTGAAATTTCGGTTTCAGTTAATTTACTTTTAAACGCTTCGATAGGTGGTAGTCTTGTTTCTTCAAATTTTTCCATTCCTGTAATATAATCATAAGGAAAGACTCCTTTCCTTAGCACCAAGTCCATTTTATCTTCTGGCACAATTTTTCTTGTTTCTTTTAAATCCTGTCGTCTTAAATTTTTAGTTAGGTTGGCAAGGCTAGATGACATGAATCGAAAAGAGTCCACGAATCGAAGCTTTATCTTGCCAACAGTCTTGGAAAAACTAATATAATTCTCTAAAGTGTTGGCCAATACATCAATTTTCCCATCATCCCTGCCCAATTCCGGAATAATAAAATGTGAATCATAACCACTAAGGTTATGCAAAACGACTGGAATGAATTTCGGAAGTTTATAATTAATATTACATGAATTGCAAGCAGCCCCTCTGTAATAACCAGTAAGGTGATCGTGATCATGGACTTTATGGTTCTCAACAGTAAATTCTTTTTTACACAAGTAACAATTAGTGGCATTGATATATTGAATTTCCTCCTCTTCATCTAGAGGAATCATAGGGACAATATTACTGTACACTTCTTCAACCTTATCAGCTATATAATACAAGTTATCTACAAAATGTTTAGCAGTATCCTCACCTCTGTACAAAATTGGTGTTGAACTTAAACCAAAATTTTTCAAATGTTCTTCTGACAGTGTGGATTTAACAAGCAAACAAAAACTGTTAGGTTTATGCAGCTGGTATTTCGTCCTACTGGTAATTTCCCCTTCTGGATGTTCTTGGGGTACCAGTGTAGACTCAAAGTCTGCATAAATTACAAATGGTACCCTATATTGATGGCTAATCTTTTCAAATTTTACAATAGAGCGAGTAGGTGCAGGCAAACTAATTTTGCATTCAAAATTTTCATTACAGAGTCTTTGGTGTTCTTGTAGCCACTGAGCACCTCCTCTTCTTAACTCCTTATTTACAAAGCAAAAGCACCTTTTACAAATTGTTTTTTTACATTTCATTTTGGATAACTGTTTACCTACTAAAGATTCAAAATCTTTTATGTACACATAGTGTGAAATTTCACCTTTTGTTATTAATAACAAATCAGTATGGTTCCTAAGTTCAGTTTTAGTCACCCTTAAGGGGTACACATTATTTGCATCATCCAAACCAAAAATATTTACACTAACACCAGGATTGTTTTTCTCAAACTTAGAAATATCAGAAATTTTTACAGGGTAAGATAGTCCTACAAAATTATACCTATTATTTACATTTACATAATGTCCACTTACTCTACAAGGGCGCTGCTCTGGCAAAATATATTTACATAACATAGCATACTTAAAACACTCATTATCTTCATTCTGTACATTTATACATGCTTTAGTTTGTTCAATTTTCTTCGGTAGCTTGATGTAACTGCTACCCCTCATACCGTAACCGTGCTTATGTACTCTTAAATCTAAACCCTCTACGGATGTAAACATCCAACCTGACCCTCTCCCTTCATGCTCCTGCATTTTCGTCAACAATTCTTCAATACATTCGTCTACAATTTTATTTACATCCGAGGCAAACATCAAAGTACGGTTTTTTGTTATGAAACCTCGAAGTGTGGTTTCACCATCAGATTTACTAAATTTTGCGTCCAACACTAAACCGAATTTAATAAAATTTAATTTTGCCAATTCTTCAGTTAAAGTTTCACTAATCAATGATTTTGCCTCGGTTACAAAATTTTCTAAATCTAGTTGCACATTATTTATTTTGTTATGTATTACCGTGCGTCCGGGAAAAGCAGTTGTGTATAAGTGTCTGGTTCCTCCTTGTTCTGTTTCTATATCCAAATCCATGTCCGTGTCTAGATCTGTATCAGTGTCCGTTTCTTCTTCTTCTTCTGGTTCCGCAACAGTTCCTCTTCTAAGTCCTGACGGTCCAGCACCTCCATATTGGATAACACTGGGTCTTCTGCATTGAATCTCTTGAAGTTCACTTTGCCAATTGTCCAGGTTGCGGTTAAATTCAGCCAAAATGTCATCAATCCAGTCCATGTCCATTTCGTTAGCAGTTTCACTCGCCGGGTCTTCCATATGTAATTCTTGATGTATAGCTAAAATGTCTTCATCTGGGAAAAATTCCCCACAAATATGGCAAAGAAGCATTTTAACACTTTTTACCACTAGCGTCTTTAGATGTTACCTCTAGAAAAGTTCACCAAAGAATGAGAGACGCTCTTGGCCGACCTCCTTTTATAGCGGGTGGTGGGGGGTGATCTTTGGGAAAGACCCGTTCTGCGCATGCGCAGAACAAATCTGCACATGCGCAGAACAAAATGTATTATATTTATTTAAAATTTGCTATTTAGGACAAATATATAGGTCAAGGCCACCTTAAATCTGGTAAAAAAGAGGGAACACTGGATAAGAGATGGTAGTAAGACCGACTTTCTAACAAATACTTTCAATAATATGTTAACAGGTTCAAAAGTTAAATATTTTTATTTTTTACTGCCCAACTTGTTCAAAATTAAAACTTTTAAATATATTTGTTTGAGCAAATGCTCTTGGCACACTTACCACACGCCAAAACTCAAAAAATGTACAGAATTAAGACTGATCTCGCGGGGAAATACTATTCAATTGAAATTTCGGTATCCTAATTTACTTTTAAAAGCTTCGATAGGTGGACTAGAAAAATTTGATGAAACATGTCTACCACCAATCGAAGCTTTTAAAATAATAATTTAAAATAATTTTAAAACTTCGATAATTTAAAATAATTTTAAAAGCTTCGATAGGTGGTAGACATGTTTCATTAAATTTTTCTAGTCCACCTATCGAAGCCTTTAAAAGTAAATTAGGATACCGAGATTTCAATTGAATAGTATTTTCCCCGAGAGATCAGCTTAATCCTGTACTTTATATGAGTCTTAGCGTGTAGGAAGTCTGGCAAAAGCATTTGATCAAAACAAAATATATTTAAAATTTTAAGCTTAAACAAACTAGCGAGTATAAAGATAAAAATATTTCCTAACCATTGACAACCTGTTAACATATTGCAGTGTTAAAGTATTTGCTATTGAGTCAATCTTACCATCACCTCCGATCCAGCGTTCCCTCTTTCTTACCAAATGAGACTGAGGCTTGACTACCCGTATATATGACGTTTCCCCCACCACTAATGCTCTCCCCCACCACAATCAATTCTCAAAAGTGGGTCAAGGCCATCGGAAATTATTATTTTGAGCGGAGGATAGAGCATCTGCTGCTCTATCCCCCGCTCATATTCTTTTTTCTTCTTTTTTTACAGTTTTATATTTTTTTTGGGATTTTTGTAAAATGCAAAACAAAAAATTATTTACAAAAAGTTATTTACAAAGGTGAAACTTCATCACTGCTATCCTCGTCATCACTACTCCCCAAAAATAATCTTCTACTACAAAATACAAGTCTTTTACACAATGACATTCTGTCCAATATAGCTCCAACTTGAGGGGTGTTCTGATCTTCCATTTCTTCTTCTTCTGAAGACGAGTCCAATGTTTCATAAGCGTGTAAGTCAATATCTGTTAAATTATTTTCTTCTTCATCCAATTCTTCCATTGAACTTTCATCTTCTGTAACATTTTCTTCTTCCTCTTCCCCATTTGTTATTTCAATTGGTATGTCTTGTAAAATTTCGAAAATTTGTCTGCAAGGCACATTAGTGTTGTCCAGTGGAGGCATCTTAGTGGAATGTTTCACCTTTGCAAACAAACTAGAGTTTTATATAGATATGTAAATTATTTACCCCCACCACCATTTGTCCATAAACTAAAACTCACAAACCATGTCCAAGTCATTCTCAAATTAAAATTATTTTTTGAAAAATATAGCCATTTTGGCATTCACCCTATTGTCAAATAAATATTTCACAAACTCAAAATTTGTTGTTTGATCAGTCAACATGGTAGACAGAAAGGCTTCAACAATTTTTTGCGATCTCTCATCCTGAGGCTCGCATCTCACATTTTCAATAGTCCCTTTCCTTGTCGTGTCTTCTATTAGCTCCACAATCTCTACCAAGTCCTCCTCCAGCAATATAAATTCAACGCAGTGGCTCACCATGATGCTGATCATTAGAGTGTTCTGCAAAGAATGAGCTCAAACTGACGCTTCTCACCACCTATATCACTTTACCCCCCACCACTTTTCAACAGGCTCCACCTGGTTTCTGCTGTATGTATGCCAATCGTGTAAATAACAAGCACAAATATCACACTTTTCTTGTGGTATTTCATTTCTTTTTATGTTACAAATTCCAGTCATCAACATATAGCCACCGTTTTCTATAAATTCCATCATGTCCTCACAAGCAGCAAAACCACACTCCTTACAAAATTTAAGATTTTCATTTCTGAAGACATAAGCAAAATAATTTGTGTAGCCATTCCTTTCAAAGTCAAACTCCTTCACTAAATTTTTAATTTTTGGTGGTGCACCAGACTGATGCACAACATAACGGAACAATTCGGTTTCATCGGGAATTTTCATTAAACACAATTCTACAAGACTAAAAGGAGCCATCTCTAGGGTGCGTCTCTTAGCTATGCTGAACTGAGACTGAGCAACCTCCTCAATACCCTACACCTGGTTAAACTTACCCCCACCACTTCTTTTTAAGTAGGTCAAGGCCAAATAAAATTACCCTGTGAGCGGGGGATAAAGCACTAAGTGATATGTTATTCCAGTATCACAGAGTGCTCTATCCCCCGCTCTGTTTTTTTTTCCACATACCAAACAGCTAGTCCATGTTCAAGTCCAAGTCGCACAAAATAAAATAATTTTACATTCCCAAAATTTGCTCCCCACCATCGTCTACAAATTCTGGACTTGCAATAACAAGTCGTTCAGAATTCTTATTTTCCAGTTGAGCTTCTAAAAATTTAATTTTTCGCTCCAACTGCTGGATATAATTCGCAGCCTCCATCAAAGTGTCCAGCTTACTGGCGCGCAATTTAACTTTTGGCACCACCAGTTTTAACCGGAGCATCGCCACTCGCTCCTTGTAATTGCGCTGATGGTCCGCCAACCGCTTCAACTCCTTATTTTTTATTTTATTCTCCACCGTGCCCTCCATCAATGCATGTCTTAAAATATTTCCTCCTTCTTCATTGGATGGTCCAGGTTCTGGTGAAGAGTAATTTTTGTAGTCAACCAGCATTGGAGCATATACAAATGGATTTGCTCCTAAAATTTTTACCACCCGCTCGTGGTCAGGCTGAAATTTTCTGCTGGGCGCTTCAAATGAGACTTCTGCAGTGTTTTCACTCATGATGTGTAGCTCGGATGAAAGTACAAAGCAGAATGAACCAAGTGAGTAGCGCTGGGAACTCAGTAAGATTCAGTAGTAGTGGGGGAAACTGGTTGTCACGTGACCTTTCAGTAGTGGGGGAAACCGGTTGTCACATAATCATGTACTGCTTTACCACATTGCTAAACATCTGTTCGGTTAATAAAATTAATTTGTTATAAATTTTCTTCACCGTCCAGGACACTGGTTTGGGACGTGTCTGAATAATGTTTTTTTTTTTATTTTTTATTTATAAATAAAAAAAAAACATTATCCCCAGGTTAAGATATTATATAAATGAACTATTTTTTTTTTTTAATAGCTCATTTATATAATACCCCCCTCCCTTATTTCAAGAGGGTGAAGAAATAAATTTTGGAAAATAATTTTGAAAAATGTAATTTGGAAAAGAATGTTTGGAAAACAAAACTTTTGTCAAGTCAAAAGTTTACATTTACTCCTGCAAACGCCACACAGTCCTACGTTGACCCATGATCACCGTTCGTATCAAATACCCTCTCATGGTCATAAATTTTTCTTTTACTAAATGGGGAGCAACTCTCACATGAACATTTTTGCCCTCATGCCTCATCAAAAAGATGTGAGGCTTTACTTTAAGGTGTTTTCGAAAAAAGTATTTATCACCAAGATAGAGCCTTCGATAACGAACCATAGGAATCTTTGTTTGCGTTTTAGGAGCAATGTTTAGCGAAAAAGGCCTTATTATGTTCCGGGTGGAAGCTGAGTCACGTTGAAGATGATAGCGGCATAACTCTTCACCGCTAACAGCCCACCTGGCACATTTCTGGTTAAATTTCGCTAAAGTTTTCCAAACAAATGTACACTGGCGTTTCGGTGCCGCCGCCTTTTTAGACTTTATTGTTTTACGCAAACCCGGCTTGATTTTATTCAATGGGATACTTACTTTAATTTTTGGTTGCTCCACTTCAAGTTGAGGGTCTTTAGATGTCAATGGAAGGGAAATAAATTTTTGTTTGGGTTTAGCAGGACTTGTTACAGGAGTGTCTTTAGATGTGGATGGAAGGGAAATACATTTTTGTTTGGGTTTAGCAGGACTTGTTACAGGGGTGATAGGAGTTACAGGAGTGGTTGGGTCAAAGAAAGATTTGAAATATGTAAGGATTTCTTCAGTGGGAGATGCGGGTGTTGGCGGTGATGGAGGCTTCTTTGGACTCACAAAAATTTCTTCATCAGAACTGGAATCCAAAGAAATTACACTCGGCCTAGCTCCACT
Source organism: Neoaliturus tenellus (assembly GCA_030545055.2). Classification (NCBI taxonomy): domain Eukaryota; kingdom Metazoa; phylum Arthropoda; class Insecta; order Hemiptera; family Cicadellidae; genus Neoaliturus; species Neoaliturus tenellus. Next base: position 52,626,864 of record CM061537.1, on the reverse strand, counting down.
CAGCACACTCGTCACTGTTGTCGTCGTCGCAGTCGTCAGCGCAGTCACAGCAGTCAAAATTGTTTTCACCAAAGTGTTTCCAGTAATTGTAGATCCAGGTCTCAAGTCCACAATAATTTTTTTACCCGAGGCGATAGAGGTTGGCAGTGGTGACAGGCTTGGCATCGAAGCGGAAGACATTGAGGCAGAGGTACAAACAGCAGGCGAAGCGGGTGGCAATGAAGCGGAGGTCGAGACGGCAGTGGTGGTAGGCGGATAGTTCTTGAAGCGAGGCATGGCGCGGAGCAGGAAAATGATCAACTTACTCGTAGCGATACTGTAAGCAGAATGAAACAGCTCGCAACCTATTGGAATATTCCAGCGCGCTATGTGGTGGGGACAAACAAGTCTGTTGCAAACACATGGCCAGACATGTCAATGGAAAAGTACCAGAGGCCTCCACCTCCACCTCCCTCGGGGGGGGGGGGGGGGAGTTTTCGTCCGGAGCAAAAAATTTTTGGTCAAGGTCAAAATCCAAAAAAAAAAATTTCGGGGGGGGGGGGGGGGGGGGGCGCAGTTTTCGTCCGGAGCAAAAAATTTTTGGTCAAGGTCAAAATCCAAAAAAAAAATTTCGGGGGGGGGGGGGGGGGGCGCAGTTTTCGTCCGGAGCAAAAAATTTTTGGTCAAGGTCAAAATCCCAAAAAAAAAAATTTCGGGGGGGGGGGGGGGGGGCTCACTTACCGTCCGAGGCTCGGGGGGGGGGGGGGGTCACCTACCCCTAGGACTTTAACTCTTGGATACCTGCTACCCTTACTCATGTGTCAACATCAAATAATATTTTGTTCCGCCACAGTGTGGACAGCCAACACTTAGTCGCATCTCGCTCTAAGTCCTGAGGAGTTCTCAGAACTCAGGCAAAAATCCGCCTAAGTCATGGTTGACCTACATATCGTGTGGAACAAAATATTATTTTATTCACACACACAAATATGGGTCAAGGTCATCCAAAAGTTAAAAAAGAAATCCCCCCGATGCCTAAGACCGCCGGCGGTCAGAGGCATCGGGGGGATCTCAACATTTAGGGGGAGGTGATTTAATAAAAAATTATTTATTTAATTTTGAGTTTCCTTAAGGGAAACATGCTACAATAATTTGGAAGAGGCCATGCTAACCATGACCGAGGATCCCGTCTTAACCCGTAGGTACTGACTTTTGCCTAGCACACCGGTCAGTGTCAGGATCCGACGCCTCGTGCTAAAGGATGCCAACCACCCATCTAGAGTGATGAGGTCCAGTAGCGCCCCTGACCGAAAGAGGCCTAAGGGTGGATCCCCAGGGGCCTACCCCCGGGCTCGTTAGGCGCCATGCTATTGTTGGTAACAAATAATTCTTGAGGTTCTGAACCTCGAAAAATTTTTATTTTACAGAGACTGTTAAGTCTCAAAAGCCTAACATTTAAGCTGCCAATTTACGGAGGAGTACCTCCAAGATGCGAATTTAGAAAAATTTCTACTTGGGGACAACCTGTGAAGATTAGTACAAAGAAATATTTTTCAACACACAACACTTAGACTAAATAAATCCAACACCAAGACCTAGCAGAAGCAGCAAGCGCAAAATAAAATATTTCTTAACACTACACATGCCATGCCTTAGACTAAAAGAATTCCCAATATAATGCGGCGCCAACATTACATTGCGAATCCTGTAGGGCAGAGCTTCAACCACTCAGCTGAAGTGTTTGAAACCAACTGCGAGGAAGCAAAGCCTCAGAGAACCGAAGCTGAGCCGGTCAGGAGTGGGGGAACCGGATCTGGTTACGTAAACAGCCAGACCTCGACACGTACTTGTTTGTGGCATTGGACAATCTCCAAGAGCCACACCTGAATACATTACTAACCGGATCTCATTATACAACACGTGTCAAGGTATGGCAACGCCTCGGGCTATGCCACCTCCTCCTCCCTCGGGGGGGGGGGGGGGGGGGCGCACTTCTCGTCCGGAGCCAAGGGGGGGGGGGGGGGAGGGGTCTTGGGACTTAGAATATTTTCAGTCCAAGTCAGGTGTACTATAGAATAATATTTTAGCTTGCCGGATTCGGCACAGCCGGCAGAAACGGTTACATAATGCTTATATAACAGACTGGTTTATTTGTCAGCTGGCCAACTGTAGCTCAACAGAAGGTAAGTCAGTTTATTGAAAGCCAACAAACACGCCGCACCTCGCCACCGCTCGACTTTTCTGTGAGTAAATTTTTATTTTTCCTTCTTATTAAACTTAGCAAAACAGAACTTAGCCTGTTTTGCACAAAATTAATTTTTGTTACACTGCTACAATTACGTTTACTTAACAAATTATTTTCCACTCATTATTTAATATTTTATTCCTTACTTGTTAAGACTTAGAAACTGAAATGTTGGAAGACTGTTTGATACAAAATTAATTTTTATTTAGCTATACAGGTCTCCTAATATTTTCATACACTTGTATTTTGCAGGTGTGGCTAAATATTTTTCGCTCACAATTCAATTTTATTCCACACAAGTGGATTTTGAACTTTACTACAAAACTGATCCATACCCGTCTCCTACAAAATTATTTTTCATTTGGCTCTACCTCTTTTAGTCTTACATTAAATATTTCTTGGAGTTAAATTTTACACAAGTCTCTCGGTTAATTTTTTCTGCACAGTACGTGTTGCTCCTTGGACAGTTCCCAGCAAACTGTTTCTACACTTGACAACAACAGTCCACATTACCCCCTCCACTAGTCATTCCCCCACTATAACCCTGTTCCCCCCACTACTTCCAGCTAAGATCCAACACTTGACTGAGTGTTTCAGTTATATCCAAACCTTACTGTGAGACACATCTATGGCTGAAACTTTGCGAGAAAAATTATTAAGAGTAAAATTTTTGCTGGCCAAGCAAAATAATTCTGTTAAGGTGTCCAAGACTTCCACTTTAACAAAAATGAAACGTTGCTTCAAAAATAATCCAAAATTTTACTCAAAGGACACAAATATCACTATGGATGATAAAATGTTTCAGAAACTTTTAGACGAGCTAACTTTTGCCAGTAAGGTTACTTTGGTGACTCCAATTCCCGACCAAGTTCCAAGATCACCTGAGAAAGAATAAAAAATAAATATTTCTCAGGAAATATTTCCAATCCGAGTTACGGAGGTCCGGTAAAGGACCGGCTGGGACAAGTTGTTTGTAAAAAATAAATTTTTCTTCCTTCTGACCACTTTACCCCCACCACCTCCTTATCCCCACCACTGGGCCGGGTACCTGGGAAACCGCCTGCGCCCAAGTCAGTACGTCTTCGGACGCGGTGCTGTTCGGATCGCGTGTCGTTTGTCGCAATGTCGGGTGTTCGAAGAAATTATTCTTCGGCTCTAAGTCTCTCGGTGGGTAAGTAAAATATAAAAAATTATTTTTTTTTTCAAGTAGGGCTGCTGGGACGGGTCAATGACCCCTGACGGATACATTAGGTCGAGAGTTTGATCGCTAGGGAATAAAAAAAATATTTTTTTTGCACTTTTGTGATTCCTCGAGAAATTTCAATTTCTCAGCAAAATTTGAGGAATCGCAAAAGTGCAAAAAAATTTTTTTTGTACTCTTGCATGACCTTGACCTAATTAACGTCAGTGACGTCATCATGATGACGTCAGCGGTAATGACGTCACCATGACGTCATTTATGTGACGTCATGTGACGTCATATGACATCATTAGTGACGTCATTCGTGACGTCATTGATGACGTCATCACTGCTGACGTCATCGTGATGACGTCATGTCCCAGCAGCCCTACTTTTACACTACTCGAACATTTTGCACAGGTTCAAATTTTTTTACAGTTTAAATCCCTCCCCCATCCTAAAATTCTCGAGAAGGAACAAGTAAAAAAAGACCTATAAATTTACGTATAAAATCAACAATATGTGTAAAAGAAATTTTAAATAATCAGTAACGCAAGCTTAGTTTAAAAAAAGTTTTATCTCTCTTCAATAATAAACTTTATCTAATTTCAACCCTTTGAAAATGCAATTCGTTGCAGAAACTCCAAATAGAGATTTGAACTTCACTTGGTTCAACGACATCCAACTATTGGGACCAAATCTCTAAGACGATCCCATCTTATAATTTGACAAGTTTAAATGGAAAGAACGACAAAGACTCCTTAAACACCCAGAGGAGCTCATCTCGGCCACTGTAATAAACGAATTAATTGGAATTGATGTTGAAGTTCAAGTTAAAAACTCTCGTTCTTTAGATGTTTCAACGCAATAGCATTTTATATTTCTTATTTGTTTCAATTATGAGGTAACAATGATTTTATTATTTTTTTTTTTTTTTTTTTTTTTTTTTTTTTTTTTTTTTTTTTTTTAGAGAGAGTATGGAAATATGCATTACGCTCACAGGGGGCCCTCCTGTAGTGTGGGACTCCGCTAAAAACGAGTATACCCACTAAAAAAACCTCCTCTACTCTTTGGGAATCTAGCCTGGAATTGTTTGTCACATTACATCAGGCTAGGCCTAAATTAGCCTAAACCCATTGGGTTCACTCCTTGACCAGCCGCACGGTCAGAGGGGTCCGAGCCGCTTAGCGGTCCAGATCAGTATTTTTTCTAAGGAGGATGCCCCAGACGCACTGTGACAAACAATATCAGCAGCTCTCATCCTCCAAGATCTTTGTGCAGACTGAGTCCACCGAAAATCCACAAAAAATTTTGGCCTCCAGGCGGGGCCCTTCCCAAAGGGGGCAGCGGAAGAAGGTGTGCTCCTCATCGTCGGGAATGCCCGGGCAATAAATGCAGTCCGGTGAACGGGTCTTGCCCATCGCGTAAAGGTACGATTGAAAATAGCCGTGACTTGTCTAGAATCGGGCCAGGTAGTAGTCCACCTCCCCATGCCGCCGTTCCACCCATGGTTGGACCTGCTTTATAAGTCGCGCAGTGGCGCAGTCCATCGTCCTCGGGTGTTGTGCTCCCAGCTGTGTTGCCACTGCTGGAAGGTTCGGGAGTGCTCTTCTGTTTTTGCCTTTCCTTGTCGATCTCGCCTTGTCTCTGATAAATTGCCTTCCTCTCTCCTGCCAAGAGCTTGACAGGGATGACTCCGGCGACCACCAGCACGGCAGGCTCGGACACCGTTCGGTAGGCGGAACACATCCGGAGCGCCGCTTGACGCTGAACTCGGGCGAGTCGCAACCATAGAACTATAAACATGGAATGCTGACTCGAGTAATGAAAGGCAGCCAAAAACGGTCCGACTGTATCATCTTCCCCCTCCCGAGGTCGGTATAAAACTGCAATTCCCGCAAAATCTGAGTGACCGACGACAATGTAGTTTAAATTTATATAGGGTTTTAGAGCTTTAAATGATTAACAAATCGGTATCGGTTTCAGGCCAACAAAAAAATATTTAAAATTATAATAATTGTTTTAGCCTAAAGTTTGTTTAGTTTGGATTGATCATGTAGTGAAAAAAGTAGTAAGCGAGGATTTTTTTTATTGTAAGGGCAGGAAAAAACTTCCAGTGAATGAATTATAGAGAAGATTCTGAATTTTATCTTGCATTAAAAATATCTTATGTATGATAAGCCGTTTTTTGTAATCTTATCTTTAGCGAGCGCTTCTACGAATCGGCGGAAGCGTCGCGTTCCGTCGTAGCGTAGCTCATTTTAATAAAACAGTCGCTGGCCCGGAGACACCTGATTCAATGCAGTGCGTGATGAATTTTGTTTGTTATTTGTTATCAATATCAATTGTTATACATACTGTACTATATCTTGTGATATGTGTCAAGTGATATTATTTGTTGTAATATAAAGTGGAATGCCTACATATTGTGTAGCTTATAATTGCAAAAATATAATTACTAAGTCATTCAGCTTATCTATACATAAGTAACCCTAATGTACAGCAATTTTATCGAACCCATTGTTTATACTGTAATGCGGTCTATATAGGTAACGTCGTATTCAATTGTAAAATTACGTCCTATGGAAAGGATCAAACATAATATTTTATATCTAGTAAGTGTATTGCACTTAAAGGGCATTTTTTATAAAACGTACTCTGTAATATGGCACAATAACAACAAGTTTCTAAATTTGGCTTAATATTTTCAATAGTTTTAGCTTTTTACATGTCTATAATTACAGTTAATTGAAAATATCCATATAGTATACCGTACATTACAATGCCATATATCGAATTACGTCATTAAAACTTATACAGTTGACATCCATTCCGTCTTAAAATAAAGGTCGACTTATCATATGTACATTTCAGCGTAACAATACTATATTAATTTGTTTTTACCACTATGAATTTTGTCATATAAAATTAAAGGTTTATAACTTATTTTAATCCATGAAATTTGACGTAGACTTAGACTATATGTAGTTTATGAAATGATTTTTTATTGAACTTTTTACTGTTTTTAATATTTAGACAACATTATTAACTCAAACTATGTAGCTATTTAGGCCTACACAAATATTTTTATTTTAGGAAAGAAAATATTATCAGTTAATTGAGTTAAACCAAAATAAAACAATTAGGCATATACTAGTTGCTTTTTATACATATACTTGTTGCTCGATATCGAGCAATTTATTTTAATACAATACAAATAATACTTTTAGCTATAAATCAACGATATCCGACCAATCCAATATTGTGAATATCGTTAATCATCAAAACTACACTTATGTACAGCTGATTATTAACAGACGTTTAAAATGCTTATTTAATTCCAATGTTTAAATGGGAAATTTTGAGATTTCAATGGTGAATAGCGCCTTTATTTTCAGTCCGATTCTCATCAGTTTTTTGCGGAAACAACTACAGACCAAGCCCTATCCAACGACACCAAAAACTTGAAAATCTGTTGAAAATTGTAGGAGGAGTTCTCTACACAAAAAACCCTTAGCTTATTAAATAAGTGTAGATTTATTATACAAATAGAAAAAGTTTAAAAGATCCTCGAATGGTGCATGTACAAATCAAAGTTCCTAAAATGTAATTCCAAATAAATATGCAACATTTAATCATATTAAAATTACAGATTCCTTGCGTATCCTGAGCTCAAAAATTCAGAGTACAGTCCCCTGTTCATTTAAAAACTCATGCAATCAATCATGAGTTTGGTGAATGCCATGAGTTAAGACTGATAAAATTAATCGGTTCTGTCTTTTTTTAATACTATTTTTGCTTTTCATATTCCAAAGAAAAAAAAATCTTTCTATAAATAAATTAAAGTTAGGTATTAGACAGAAACTAAACAAACTTGTTTTATTTAAGAATGTGTAGTTTCCATTCAGTAAAAAACTTCTTTTGTTTGTTTTACTTCTTAATAAATCATGTTTATTAAATATATGTGCATCAGTTATTGCTCCATACATCCCTTCATGCAAAGAAATTTCGTTTTGGTCGTTTAAACCAATCAATTACGTTTAAATTGAGCTGAAAGTACTAAAAAACGCGTCGTGCCCATTGAATTGTGTGGACCAAAGCAATGAATACAGAGTCTTATAAGAACAGGCCCCATGTTAAATATTCTGCCGTTTTTTTTAATTGGGCATCTCAACACCTGGATGCGCTGAGCGTTGGCTGTTCCAACTGCTCTACGCGCCCCCACGCCCCTCATTGTTGTAATTAATTGGGCATCTCACCACCAGGTTGCGTCGAGAGTTGGCTGTTCCAACGTACGGATATACACACAGCTGGCTGTTAAAGTTCCACTACATCCCCCTCCAGGCACCGCCGCTAAAGCACCAATTCTAAATTGCAGCGTTTCATTGCAAAAACAAATAATCGTTCTTATTGAAAATTGTAATCTTTCATAGTAAAAAATAGTCTACCACTAGGCCTAAATAAAATTAACTAGGGTGTTAATTTAATGTTAGATTAAAATCATTATGATAAATATGTAAAAACATTGCGCAGCAATTTCTTTCAAATTAATCACATGAAAAGTTGGTCTGCGAGAAAGTTTTTTTTATTATTGGTTGGGTAAATTTTGTCTTTGAGAAAGTAGTTGAGAAATACTTACATTTGCATTGTTAATTTAAAGTTAGCCTAATTTTTTAAACCCATAGGACTCTTTCTATGCTTATTCAAAGGTAAAAGTTTAATTAATTGTTGATTGGCAGGTAGCCGTGGGCCGACGGGCCGTGATTACTAATTAGCTTGTATAGTTTTGTTATTACAGAAGTAGATGGTTAGCACTACTCGTGTACGTTATCAACAAGGTAAACGTAAAATAACAAGACTCATAACTAAAACTTCTTATTACAAAATATTAGTTGCATGAAGACTTATATAATTTTTTTACTAATATTAAGTTTACTTAAATATCAATTTTCCTCATTATAGTTTCCAAAAAGGGTATTTTCATGTTTATTGGAATGTAATGACTCATTTTATAAATTGTTTTTATTTTAAATTAATTTAATGTAATAAAGTAACATGGCCAAAATATTTAATAAGCCCTATTAAATCATTCACAAAAAAGGGATTTTGGCTGTGTACGAAAGCTCGTTCACGTTAAAATTTTTTTTAATTAAAGGTAGATATTCTTTCCAGGTCGGTCGATAATTCATAAACATTACACTCTCGTATCTTACATATCAGAAAGTTTTGTCTTGTCTAGGAGCTAATACCGTTTAATTTATTAACTAATATTCCAATGAGCGTTAGGGGTCGTCCATAAATTACGTCATCTGAAAATAGGGGGGGAGGGTGCAGATTGAAAATGACGGTAAAGTGATGTGCGAGGGAGGGGGGGGTTGGCTTTGATATGACGTCATGATAAATATGATGTTTTATATCAAATTTTAACAGTAAAACAATGATAAATTCTATCACAACTCAATTATTAGAAAATAATTATCTATAAAATACATTAGAATATTTTAAGGCGTTAATTTATAGTTTATTTTTACTTTGAGAAAGGCATTTTGGCTTTATTTCTGAAGGTAAATTCAGATTTGGTTAGTCAATTTTTTTAGTTTATCATGTAGTGTTTTAAAAGTATTATTTTTACTTAAAGAGGAGGTTTGTTAAAAATGACGTCATATTTCCGAGAGGGGGGGGGCTCAGACAAACTATGATGGGACGATGATTTTAGGGAGGGGGGGTCCAAAAATGGCCAAAAAGCGATGACGTAATTTATGGACGGCCCCTTACATAGTTGTAAAATTTTATACATTAAACGATGTGCAAAATCAATTTTTACCATCATACAATTCTGCCAATTCTGCCTTTCCAAGAAACATTATTTAATTTTTCCCTACAGAAAAGGCTGATAACATGAGTAGGATAGCGAAAAATCTTACTAAAATTACATTTTAAACCATTAAAAATTATTGTTGCATGACCTTTTGATTCAAATTCTAGAGTACATTCTGGTTCTAACGTTCACGTTGGCCACACTTTAACGACATTGTATAATGTTAACGTCGAAAACTTAGAGGGTTACTTTTAATTAATTATTTAATTTACATTTATCTTTATAAATTCATTCTTAATTTATTTTTATTATAAATCACCTTTTTTATTTTTTGAAATAGCAATTTCACAGCACTGTTACAAATTAATGTACAGGATAACAAATGTTTTCATAATTTTTGTTCAATTTGATTTAATATTTATACAGCCATGAAATTTATTGAAGACAAAGTAAATTACAAACTGGATTATACTAATAATATAATAATAAAACAGCTCGATATTAATTTTTGTCAATGACCCCAAAGAAGTCTATTTCTCAAAATAAGTAGACTCCTCGCTCTGCGATCTAGCGCCTTTAATATAGTTTAGAATCGAAAGTTTCGCAAGATGTAGTGTTTATTACTGTTGAATAGCCTACATATTTTATGAGTACAGTATAGGTTAAAAAAGTAATTTTCAATTTTTAAATATTTAGCATTACATTATTTATTTAATCATGATTTAAAATAACATATCTTGTTTAGAAAAACAAGCATCATAGAATACTTCTGCATTACTGGACAAAATAATGGTTATGTTTAATTATATAGAGAGTAAAAAATTATAAGATTTCACAACTATGTGCTTAACAAATATTAATTAAAAAATAGATAGTCAATACACCTTGTCATTCTTATGAAATCATAGACCGAACGATGAAGTAAGAGAGCACGAGACTCAAAGTGAATTTCTTCAAGGCACTATTAATTCAATTGCCAACGATCGAATCATTTAATCGTAAATTACTCAATTACATGATGAAATTCATCTAAATGTCAACAGCTTTCCCGCTGAAAGTTTGTTTCTGACCCAAAAATAAAAAAATTCCTCGCTTAGTAACTTTTTAATGTCAGACTAAATAAAAAATTAAAAGTTTCCAACTTGTAAATTACATATATTTCACAAATTAAAAAAATATTCATATTGTTAGATTCTGCATTTCATACAGAAACCGAATATATACGTTTTATAGCATATCAACCAGTTTGGTTAGGTCCAGGGGCGTGTAAACGGCGGCGCGCTATCCTTAAATTAACGCTGATTTCGCCGTAGATGCTAGGTTGAAGGGGGGGATTTCACGTAAAGGAACGGCACAGGAGTACAGCGCGCGCAGCCAGGTGGTGAGATGCCCAATTAAAAAAAAACGGCAGAATTAAAGCCATAAGGCCTGTTCTTCTTATAAGACTCTCTATTCATTGACCAAAGCGCCCGGGCATACCGACCTTGGGTGGGGGTAGCGGCGCGCCGCCGGACCGTTTTCGCTTCACTCAGTCAGCGTTCCATGTTTATAGTTCTATGGTCGCAACCTGTATAACTCTTTATCTAGAGCGTCTGCCCACACCTCTGCTCCATAAAGAAGCACGGATTGGACCCTCGGACTAAGTATAACTGGACCGCGCATTCAATGGGCGAAAATCGTGGACGTCTCAGGACCATTGGGTGGCAAAAAGCAGCGGAACCGAGCGACGGAAATCAAAACAGCGCTTCAATAAACCTGTATTTTACCCACTAAACCATTACATAAATACGTTATCTTTATATTAAAATTTTCTCCTTGAAATGGTGATTCTTACAGTGTTTAATAGATTAAGAAAAGGTTTTGTAAATAATAATAATAAATAGTTTAATCAAACTTACTTTTAATTCAATTCAGTAATGACATGAAAAAAGTAAGATGCAGGAAAGTTTTTTATTTTTAGGCCAAATTAAAACTGTCAGTGGTAGTATTGTAGCTAATATTCTGAATTTTATTTTTTATCCCAAGCATTTCTTCGTGAGACCAGCAGTTATCGATGTAAAAATTATTTTCTAGAGCGTCTGAGGATTTCGCTGAAGCGCGCGCGAGTATCTCGCATCTCTTTGTTATAATATGAGCTTTACGGCGTAGTTTTTATACAACGATAAGAAACATATATCAAAATAATACAGATTGGTATTTGAAGAGATAAATGAGTCTTAGAACTAAAAACTCATACACTGTTTATTTACAATCCCTTTTAAACACGACTAAATAAAATTAACTCCTAGTTTTTGTCTAGTTCCTGGAGATACATTTGCTGCGGCAGTTGCTTTCTTAGCCAAATCATGGAGATGCATTTTCAAAAACATAAAACTTATCATCTTAATTAATTTTATACAAAGAGGGCTAACCCCACATTCCTCGACTGATGGATGTTAAAAAAAAAAACCCCTTGTCCCCAGTTCATTGCATACAAGCAATGCTATCTGTTTACAAAATTCATACCGTAGATATTTGTGTTTGGTTACAATTGTTAACAATTGAGTCTAAAGCTTTGACAATGAGCAATACATCTTTACCAAGGAATCTAAAAATACTTTAGGATTAACCACATTTACAAAGTTAACGTACCTTTCATTTTTACTGTAATCTCTTAACAAAATTAATTACATATAAACAATGTTAACATGGCAATCTCGATTGTGATTTCCTGGCAATAAAATACGTAATATAAATCATTTTCTTTAAAATATACTAAACAATATTACTATGCTGTTTGGAATTAAAATTATATAATAGCCCACCTAAAAATGACAGGTTTTGTGCTGCCGTTAGCTCGGTTAGTGCAATTAAATACACGAGATTTTACCACAGCTAAAAACTAATCACAAAAATAACAGCAACTACATCCTCTCTTCGCGGTGTCCTAAATACTGACTGATTAAGATTAAAAAAAATATTTTTACCAGACGATAGGATTTATTTATAGCACGGTACTGTTGTGTGGTTCGCGCTCTTGCTTCGAGCTCGCGGGTATCCAAGAATCAGCGCTCGCGCCGAATACACTGAAAGAAAATATTATCTGTAGTGGAAACGGCTAATGTTAGAAAAGATTACTTGGGATAAAAAAAATTATTTAGAATGTCGTCTACAACTTCTCCGCGGACACTTTTTACCTGATCCAAAAATAAAAAACTTTCTCGCATACTACTTTTGTCGTGTCACTAGTTAAGACGAACTAAAAAGAATTTTACTTTACCTAATAATAAAAATTAACAGCAGCCCATTTAAAGTTTAAATACGTACCATTAGATTCACAATTTCATGATGAAAATTTTAATATAAATTTAACCTTTTTATTTTCATTCCGAATGGCTTAAATGTCAGGTTACATGAAGCGCTGTTTGGGTGTTCTTCGCTCGGGTCACGCGACATCGGATCCTTTTGCCACCCGTCGGGCTCCAGACTTCCACGTTTTTTAGTTCAGTTTTGCATGGCAGGGCTCGGTCCAGTTATACTTAGTCTTGGACCACGGACATCAATAGACGTCTTCTGCTGGATCGGGGACCCCCGGCATTGGAAATCATCTTACTGATATTGGAACAATCATATTGGATATTACAGATATTATGATCCATCTCAAACCACTCTTTGTAAATTTGTAAAGACAATTTTCTAATAAATAATCTGTTTCATTCAGCAAAGAAATTTGTTTTAAGACTTTGTCTCCCAATGAAAGAGATTTTCTTTACTGTCCTGCTATCACATTTAATCAGAATTGTTCTTTTGGAAATGATTAGAGAACCTATAGTGTTAATGGAATGAATAGATTAGTAATTAGGGCATTTTACTACATTATTACTGTCCTGCTATCACATTTAATCAGAATTGTTCTTTTAAAAATTACTAGAACCTATAGTGTTAATGGAATGAATAGATTAGTAATTAAGGCATTTTACTACATTGTTATATAGGTAAATATTTTTAGGACAACTGTCTTACTTAATGGTAAGAAAACTAAACTCTTCTCAATGATTAAAAAATATATTTTGACTAGAATCTATGAATTAAAAAAAATTGCCTTGTAAAAACTACCAACAGTTATTTAACATTCGAAGCCAATAATATTATACTGTCTGTAATTTATTTAATACCATGTTTTTTCTACAATTCAAATACTCTTCAAATAGCAGTACTCTTTTTTAACTTTAAGTTATTTATTAATCTTAAGACATCATGAAAAAAAACTCAAAAAATTTATCACATTATTGTACTTTAGATTTTAATATAAACACCCAAACACCGTATTGTTGGATAGTTGTCACTCGTTTTTACGACGTATAGTGTAGAAGATTCCATTTGACGTAAGATAATGAGTTTTGATAAACACTTTAAAACAAACCCACTGCATATTTGGAATGTCAAGGATATTGAAAATCTACTCACGATTGGGTAAGCTTTCTTAGAGTAACCAATGTATTTAATGTATCCAATTCTTATGTGAAGTTTTCATGATTTCACTACACATTGTTAACAACCATTCCAGTACATTCTTTTTAATAACCATGTTTTTATGGTCGACCAATGAAGTAACATATTAATTTCGTTGATTAATATTTTATAAGCAAATCTCGTTGTTGATTTTGCTTTGGATTGTAAGAGGTATCAACAACACCTGTCTGTCTACTCCAATATTGCGAGAGTCCAATGACAAATGAGAATTTCAACCGACGACATTGCGTTGGGAACATTTTTACCTTTCGTGTTTTTGAACTCATTTAAAAATAAATAATGTTACTAGATTTATTGCCATTAATTTTAATAATAAATGGTTAACCAATACTAGAAAGTTTTAAAATTGCACAATTTACCTGTGCCCAAATAGGGTTTTTTAGAAACTAACGTCATGTTATTAATTTGTTTATTTTATATTTGAAAAACTTCAACTTGTAATAGCTCCTAAACGGGTAGGTTTAGGAAAATATGTTCAAGAAAAAAAGTGTTAAAATAACACGGTGATAAAACAAAACACCATAAAAGGATAAAAAAATTAAGTCAATAATGTTTATTGCCCTAAAAATAGGTGATACTCCCCATTTAAAGTTTTCTCTAAATTGCACAGTTTATAATATATCAATGGTAACATAGTTAAGTGGTTAACCCTGTATATAATCATTGAATTATTATTAAAAACGTCGTCCAGTAGTGTAGTCGTACAAGTTGACGAATTGACTCTTCACATATTATTTATATTATCTTATACTATCTTATACATAGGCCTACATATAAGATTTGCAATTTATGTGTTTGTTATATCAAATTTTCAAACTATATAACAATATTATATTTATTTAACTAATATAAATTTAATAACTATTTTAAACAATTAATATATTGTTAAATAATTGTTTTCAAAATAATATAAAACTTTGGATTAAAAGTCACTTTTTTTACCTTACAAATACTTAGTATAGAATTACAACACTAAAAGAGCAGGTTGGGCTAGCAGCAGATTTAGTGTCTGGATTAACAAATATTTACTACCGTTTCTTCGCTATCTCTGAGCCAGCGTACGGGAATTACGTAAATTTACATTTCATTACAGGTTTTACTTAGATTTGTTTAATGTAACTAAGAAATCACCCATATTTTACACATTGGTCTGATTCAAATTATAAATTTTTTAAAATAGTTCAATTAAAACTAGTGTTTAAAAGTATTAAAATTATAAATATTAAATTTTTGTATGGAAACCAATACAAAAGAAATTAGGAACAATGGTGACTACCAAGTCCACCGGTTATCTTTAGACCGGATTCGGGCCTCATCATGACCTGTTTACTACATCGAAAAAAAGAACTACAATTTTGATAATTCACCTCCATTAATATAAAACGTAACTTATGGTTCACTAATTCCATTTCTGATTTTACTGCATATATTCTCTATGTGGTTGATTTAAGTGTGAATTCCCCGCTGTAGTAATGTAGTACAATGTGTTATTGTCCATAATGGGATATGGGGCTATGTCATTCCGCTACAATATTCCTGACGTAACGCTATCCAGAGAAATATTATGCGAAGATAATCTCACTGACTAATGGGCCCACACTGTTTGCCCGAAATATGCACTACACAACATATGGCTTTTTATGACGGATAACACACTAAACTATTACAAACACAATGCCATAGATTAGTTCATTCGCCTGAGCAATAATACATGTTTTTCATAACGAATTATGTTAACATTAAAATTTATTTTACTTAGTAAATTACCTATTTAATTTTACAATACTAAATAAAATATTTAAACAGTAAATATGCGTTCGCAAACTCTGTAAACGTATTCAAACAAATAAAATAAACAAAACTGTCTTTTGATATTAATGTAAGAACGTTTATTAATATCTCATGAAAGGATTATCCAAATGTATAAGCACGACTCTAATGTTGTAAATGTTGTTAAATTTCTGAAAACGCAATTATGCGGAGTTTTACTGTTACTAGAGGGGAGTTCATAGTTTTGTATGTTTGCTTAAAACTTCATTTTAACCAAACCTTAGCCAACTTTCCTCACAAACATGCAATGAGTAGTGTGCATTTGTTGGTTCTGGCTCAGTTCAATGACCTCTTTAGGAATGTGCTGAGTCACGGTGATGACGTCATCGATGACGTAATTGATGACGTCACCGTAAATGACGTCACAGAAATGACGTGCTGATGACTTCATCACCCCTTACGTCACCAAGATGACGTCACTGACGTAATTAAGGTCAAGGTCACGCCGAAACTTAAAATTTTTTGGCACTTTTGCCGTTTCTCGCACTACGCTCCGTACTTCAGTCAGAGTCCCCATGACCTTGACGACTTAAAGCGAATTTGCGACGAGAAACGGCAAAAGTGCCAAGTTAAACTCGAGTTTGCGACGTGACCTTGCCTAAACCGTCATGCACTACTCCTCAGAGGCCATTGAACAAGCACAGCACCAACAAATGCATATTACTGTGACCTTGAAAACTTAACAACAGAGTGCCGACACCGACGCGCACCCCACGACAGTCACCGAGCGACTGACCTCCAGGCTCCGCGTAGTCTAGTTATATTGGCTCGAGAGACTAAGACTCTAAACCTTCAGGAATGGGGGTAACTAACTGAACTTTGCAAGGAAAAGTCATTTCATCCAATATTGTAAACAAATCTTCATCAGTAAAACTTACATTAGTCTGTTTTGTATAAAACTTAGGGTGTCCGCGCAACAGTTTTCGCCACTTAGCTAAAGTCGAAACCCGCTTGACCTTGAGTGGTGGACACTGAGCAAGTAATAAAGACTTAACACGGCTAAGTTTTTTCACCCAAAGTGTCCCGCGACATGGCTTCCCCTCACAAAAGTCCGCACAATACTGAGAGACCGTTGGTAGCGTATGAACCAAGGCAAAAGTGGTGGGGGGTAACAGCAGGAGTGGGGGAAGGTCCCAGTGGTGGGGGAAGGTGAGGCTGTACGCTGATGTATCGCATCACTTCACCATGAGCTGTCCTACAGTCAACACACTGTTCTCTCGGCCCGAGTTGGCACTAGAAGAAACATTCCTGTACAGCTTAGGCTGTGAGGGTCGAGGAAGCAAAGTCAAAGTGGAGGTTTTGTTAAACTCTAAGATAAAGAGTCTTCTAAATAAACTAATTGTAACCCTGCAATCTCCAATAACTTTAGAGAAATACCATTTTATAAAGCGACATCTCACTCTTTGGCAAAACGAATTGGAAATAGGAAAGATCACAGTAAAATTAATTTAAAATCAGGACCGGACACTCATGGCGATACTACGTGGCGTGAAAACGCTACCCTAAACATTACAAGTTAGGTTATTGAGCACCTCTGGTACGATAACCCGACGTGCTAGAGTTAAAGTGTGATGACCTTGAGTCAAAACACTGAAACACTACAAGTCGATATTGTCCCAGAGTTAAAGTGTAGTGACCTTGAGGTAAAACTTGTAAAAACACTTACATATACAGAGTCGGAGAACAGCGAAGCGCACAGCACGGAAGCCAGAGACATACTGGCGGAGCGGCGTTGCGCAGCCTAGGGACTCGATTGTGGTGGGGATATAGCCAAAACTTAGAGTAGGAGTGTAGTGGGTGACCTTGAGGGTGACCTAGAACCCCCCCCCCCGG
Organism: Neoaliturus tenellus; assembly: GCA_030545055.2. Taxonomy (NCBI): domain Eukaryota; kingdom Metazoa; phylum Arthropoda; class Insecta; order Hemiptera; family Cicadellidae; genus Neoaliturus; species Neoaliturus tenellus. The sequence continues at coordinate 52,609,467 of CM061537.1, read as the reverse complement.
ACAAAAAATTTTGTGAACCCCCCCGGGAACTTTTTTTCGGATTTTGGCCTTGACCAAAAAGTTTTTTGCTCCGGACGAGAAGTGACCCCCCCCCCCCGGGGAACTTTTTTTTCGGATTTTGACGTTGACCAAAAAGTTTTTTGCTCCGGACGAGAAGTGACCCCCCCGGGAACTTTTTTTTCGGATTATATATTTCACAGAGCTTGGCTTTTATTACTCGCTTTGGCAAAATTTATTACTAAACATTGAGTAGATTATACATACATTTACAATTCACTTCTTTAGTCACAAAGAGTTAGTAACTAATATAAGTATGAACAACAGAGGTGATGCAGTAACACAATGAAGAACGAGTTTGAAAGAATAATCATAAGGAACAATATCAACTACAGCGCCCTTTTGTGGTGTATTGGGGTTCCTAAAATTCTCGTTCGTGCAACGTCTACTGTGGTATTTTTTAACTATAAGGAAAATAACTTTATGTAGTCACTGCAGAACACAAAGCTTTATACAATAACGTCAATACTACTATGAGTCATTATTTAAGATTGCACAACCTTGCTTTGACAGTAGACATGATACAGTGGCAGAGTGTTTGATAGTGATAATAGGTATCGGTAGGTGGTAGATGGTAGTTGTTTTCGGTAGTGACCATTGTTTATCTTTATCTGTAGCACAGACGGCGGGCTTGTACCGTAACTCAGATGGTTCACCAGAGATCTAGCTGGAACGTCTATGTGATATCTCGTACCGTTAAATATTGAAACAGATTACTGATTCCTTGTTGCCTTTCAGATTACAACATCTCTTCTTTTACACATTACATTAGGCTTTGCTTAGAAATGGACTTGAAGGATACGCTCTCGCTGTAATCTTGTAATTATATTACTTTTTAAATAGCTTGAATGTATAATGTATTTATTTTAATCTATCAAGATTTTTTACTTTTCTTTGAAAGTGTCATTTCAAAGCTTAGGATATACCGCAGTGACGAATCGCATTTAAGAAGGTCATATTGTTTCGGGCTTCGCCCCCTCGCCTTTGTTTTATTTCTAGGGGGCGCTTTAAAATGTTGACCAAATTTTATTGCAAGTTCTTTAAAGTGAATTGTAATTTAACAGCTGTTTACCTTCAGATGAATTTTAAAAGCCAGATAGTAAACAAAAATAGATTTCTGTCACTTCATAATCAACATTCAACGTACTGTACTACAGGTGAGTTTCACTCATACAGAATCATAAAATGCGCAATTTGCGCACAGGCTACCTCGTGTTCCTTTATTTTTGTATACCTTTCGTTGTTTTCTCGTTACTAAACTAGCAACCCATAAGACCATTGTTAAAAACTACGGTTTTCAAACTTAAATTTGGACAAGATTAAATTTTTCCTGGGATTTAGGCTGTTTCTAAATTTATTTAAGCAAAATTTACCCGATAGATTTCGAGATCGTGGAACACACATCCCTTTAGACAGTGCTCGTATTAAAGTGTAGGATTTCTCAATTTTTTTTATTTCGGTGAGTTTTCTTTCTTTTAAATAAGAGTCATAAAAGTCACTAAAAGTTAAAAAAAGGATTTAGTTTTTAAGTGTTTTAATTATTCGTGATGATTTGGAACAAGATACTGTGGACAAGGAAACTTCCCAACCCTAGAATAAGTAATATATATAAAAGGTGAAAGGCTAAGTATATTAAGAGCTGGGTTGATGAGTCAACCGTACGTCAGATGTCTCGGTGTGACGTTATCCGTAGTCGAGGCACGTTCTGCTGATAAAGGAACTGATAAGAGGCTGTCGCCGGGTTATTGTGGATTTTATCACTCTTTGGCTTTTACTGGAACACTAAAAACCACAGGACTTTAACTGCAAAGCTTAGTAATTTCATATTATAAGTCCATGTAACGCACTTTAAAAATTATGTCGGTTCCTTCTGTCAATTTGAAAATTTCTTTTATCAATAATAGAACTCACATATTAAGACTGCATGAATATACTTATATTGTACTAAGGAATAATAAGTGATATAAAAAGTGCATTGAAATACACTATATCTTTTTTTATTTTTACAAAGCTTCTTCTAAGTAAACTGAGAGATTACCTTTAACTAAAATAAATATTGACACTATAATAATTACGAAATGTAAAAGTTTAATACGTTACTTGCTCATGAAAGCAGTCTCAAAACTTGAAAACCTTCACCACGATAGCGTACAATCCTCTCGATGTTTTTATATGGCCGAAACATATTTTATGTTAAACGTTTCTCATAAAAACGCAAATAGTAGAATTTAATTGTTTTGATTCATAATCTGGTTGTTAATGTTTACTTTTTTGGCCTAAACGTCTCATACAATCTTTGTTATTATTCAGATTTCTGGAAGCAACATTTTATTTTAATAATAAACACACGATTGCATATAGGAATAACAACTAGTCTCATTTATATGTTAAATTATAATATTGGTTCAATGCAATGGTAAGAATTTTTCCACTATACCGTACTTAATCAATTTACGAACAATAAAAACAATTGGGAAGGGTATTGATTAAAGAAAAAAAATGTATTATAAGCATTTAAAACAACTTTTGTGTTTCTGTAAAGTTGCAGGAGGTGTCTTATACTAATTATGAAAAACATTTCTGTTAATATGCAAAATTTTACTATTAATAACAATTTAATATCTAAAAACATACAATCGCTAAAACTCTAACACAAAGTAATACTCATAAGAATTCTCATGTAGAACAATCTAGAACATTCAGCGCCAAATGTTGCCAGATCGGCCGTGCAGCTTATACATCTACGTTATTTGATCGTTTGCCTTTCAGATTATTGAACGTTATACTTGGTAATGGTCAGCCTTTCCTTTAGATTTTATTGATTCTTATAAAATTCCTAACGTTTACTTTAAAAAATAAAAATAATTATTATCAAGGGAAATTATTTTGAAGGTTTAATTGGCAGGTAACTTTCAACGTTCAAAATCTTAAAAAAACAAACTAAAAATAAATGTAGTATTTAGAACGATTACAACTTTTGTATACATCTTCATGTTGAGTTGTTTTTTCTGAATCACTTAGACGAATATAAAAAGGTTAGATACCTGCAGTCTGCCGAATGATTCTGTTGTAATCTTTGGAAGACTACGCGTTTCGACGGATCAATCCATCATCTTCAGGTCCGCACAAAACTTAAAAATTCAACACATTTTTGATGGTTACGTCAAAGTTTTAAAAAAAACTAACACAAAACGAACAAGTACGACATTTAACAAAAATTCACATGTAGGCCTACTTTAAAATATTTAAAATTTGATGCGCTCATGTCTTGTGCCGAGTCTCGACTGGAGGTTGGCGGGTGCTATCAGTTGAACTTTGACCTCAGCTACACCTATTGACGCTGGTGCTCCCTGTCCACTTTAATCATTGTATCAAATAATATGTTTAACTGGAGTGTACTACGGTCATTTAATAAATCATTTGGGCGGGTTTTTGTGGCTTTATATATTTCATATTGCTCCAGAGCTGTCATGGTCCGTCCTTTATCACAGATATGTAATGGTTTAAGATTGGTTTTTACGTTTGTGTAATTATGATTGGTAATCATAAGAAAAAAATAAGTTTAATATCGATGAAGAAGCGCAAGAAATTAAAGAAGAACAACTTTTTTCAGACTATTATATATATTTTTTTTGTCAGGCATCTTAGCAGAAATTTTCCTCAACGATTTTGAAAACAAACACATATGGGCAGAAAATAATCGTTATAGAAACAAAATTGCATTTTTCTATAGATATGTGACATTGTGATTTTATACGATGGAAACCACAGGCAGATTCAGTTGTTCAGCAATTTTATAAATAATATACATCCAAAGTTGAAGTTTACATTGGAACTGGAACAAAGCAATAGCCTCAACTTTCTTGATCTTACACTGATGAAAACCAACAGCAGTTTCTCTTTCAAAATTTACAGGAAACCCACGGCAACAGATACCACAATAAACGCTACATCCCACCACCCAATGGCTCAAAAGCTAGCTGCTTACAACAGCTTTGTTAATCGTTTATTAACAGTACCACTAAGCCCAGAAGATTATAACACTGAAAAAGACATACTGAAACACATAGCAGTATCCAATGGTTACAGCCCCGAAATTATTGATAGTCTGATAAGGAAACATCGCAAGAAATTATATGTTAATCCAACTACTAACAACCATAAAGATAACCCGGAATATATATATCTACAGAGTTTGGAGAGAAATTACCTTTGACCCTAAAAAACGAAATGAAAAAACATGGCAAAATTGTAGCTTTCAAAACATCGAACAAATTAGAGAAACTTTTAAACAAAAATCAAAATAAAGTCGATCCGACCAAAAGAACAGGAGTCTATGAATTAACTTGTAATGATTGTAATAAGTTTTATATCGGCCAAACTGGGCGTTCCTTCGAGAAGAGGTTTAAAGAACATCTTCCCAGAGCTGTCAATGTACAAAAGTCCAATTTTGCTGAACACCTTGTAGCCACCAATCATAATTACACAAACGTAAAAACCAATCTTAAACCATTACATATCTGTGATAAAGGACGGACCATGACAGCTCTGGAGCAATATGAAATATATAAAGCCACAAAAACCCGCCCAAATGATTTATTAAATGACCGTAGTACACTCCAGTTAAACATATTATTCGATACAATGATTAAAGTGGACAGGGAGCAACAGCGTCAATAGGTGTAGCTGAGGTCAAAGTTCAACTGATAGCACCCGCCAACCTCCAGTCGAGACTCGGCACACGACATGCGCGCATCAAATTTTAAATATTTCAAAGTAGGCCTACATGTGAATTTTTGTTAAATGTCGTACTTGTTCGTTTTGTGTTAGTTTTTTTAAAACTTTGACGTAACCATCAAGAATGTGTTGAATTTTTAAGTTTTGTGCGGACCTGAAGATGATGGATTGATCCGTCGAAACGCGTAGTCTTCCAAAGATTACAACAGAATCACTCGGCAGACTGCAGGTATCTAACCTTTTTATATTTTGTATACAGTCTAAATCGTCTAAATGCTTTGGAATTATTTGAATTTTTCTATCAAATACTATTTCGGTATAGTCTAATTAACATATATTAATTACTCTTTATTTATATTTATTGTTTTAATCCAGTGGAAATATATGTTTCTCTTCTAGGCCTACCTAGCTAGATCTTGAGAGACTAGTGCAGTAATTTATAAAGTGAAACTCACTTTGCCGAGGATACCCGAGTCACTTTACTGCTCCATCAACTTCAAACCTCTCCATCATTTGCAGATTGCTTCACTCTTGGTTTAAACACATTTAAGATTGGATTTCTTTGAAAAAAGAGCTATTTTGCTTATTAAGAAGATAGTGAAATAAAACACACGTTTGGTTGTCTAAACTGTTTAATAGGGTGTGGATTCTAGTTTATTGTTAGTTGAAGTGTTGATTTAAGGTACAATGTGTAGTTATTATTTTAAATATTTAACAGTGAGTGAAAATAATTTTGTTGTTCTAAGTTATTTACACCACCGAGGCTAATCACCCAGACAGCGGTTTCGCTTAGTGGATTTCAAGTTGGTGTTCTCGGACTGGGAAGCTTGATTCCATGTTACTTGTCGGATTACAACGTCCCTTCATTTATAGATTACAATGGACTTTGCTGAGAAATGGAATTCTACTTAAGCCTACATCTTACTAGGAATGGACAGCAAATAGTACAGTTTTTGCAAAAAAATGTGCTTGGTATTTTTAGCTAGAATTACATAAATCTGTAATGATTTTAATTTTTATTATTTTTTCCGATTTGAGTGTTTTTTATATTTCTTAATAAATACGAATAATAAAAAAAAAAAAAATAAAAGGATACACATTTAAAAATAAAATTATTTTGGGTAGTCAATTTTAATTTTGAAATACACAAATCCCCCGAAATTTAATGATTCAAAATTTGTAGAATTCTAACAGGAGGAAGAGCTAAAAAGTGAATGGATTAGCACAATTTATAGAACGTGCGATAGAAAGCAAGATGAATGGCAGGCTAATGTAGACACACAGTCGGTGGAGATGTGATGTATCGGATACTGGCGTTTGACTTGAGCCTCGTAACTTCTAACGGCTTTGAGCCATTGCTGACGACTGCGGGATTGAAGGGTCTTGGAGTAATGGGTAGACGGTATTTACTGTTATAACTTCTGGAAGTACCATTTGAAGATTACTGTTGATCACATGCTAAAGCATAGGTGGCTATGACTAAAGACACGTTTACGACTATGACGATTTTGTACAAGTGTGTGAAATAGTAAATACCCCCCGTCGCAGCAGACCTGCGTACTCAGCGAATTTCCAAATTAGTAATATTAATTTTGACCAGCTAAACTTGTAAACAAAATTTCATTAAGTGCTCATAAATCTACTATATATTTGTCAAATACCACTCACTCACGTATCAGAGAATCTCCAAAACTATAAGGCCTAGAGGGTTAAAACTTGGCATGGACGTTCATCTTTGCTCTAAAACGATCACTAAGAAACGGTTTTGCAAAATTCCATCAGGTCTCCGCCCCACAGGACTTCAAAATTTCGTTACAATGTTATTCTTATGGGGGATTTTTAATATAAATCAAGGCAACAACGAATCTCCAAAACTATAGAGCATGCTGGATTGAAATTTTGTACAGACGTTCTTTTTTACCCGGTGCTCACTTAGAAACGGTTTTATGAAATTCCTACAGGACTCCGCCCCACATGACTTCAAAATTTCGTTACAATGTTATTCTTATGGAGCACTTAAAATGCGAATCTAGGAAACAACGAATCTCCAAAACTATAGGACCTACAGGGTTGAAATTTGGGATGGACGTTCCTCTTTGCCTATAGGTGCTCACTAAGAAACGGTTTTGCGAAATTCCTGCAGGACTCCGCCCCACACCAATTCAAATTTCGTTACAATGTTATTCTTATGGAGAACTTAAAATACGAACCTAGGAAACAACATCTCCAAAACTATAGGACCTACAGGGTTGAAATTTGGGATGGAAGTTCCTCTTTGCCTATAGGTGCTCACTAAGAAACGGTTTTGCGAAATTCCTTCAGGGCTCCGCCCCACACGACTTCAAAGATTTGATGTAATTACTGTTAAGGATTCAAATAAGCTATCAGCTGTTAGTGAAATAATAAATTTAAGAGACGACATAGCCATATGACAATGTTTTTATCTCTTTGTAAACAATTTAGATGGTGTAAAATGTTTATTGGTTAAGTTAATACAATAAAAGGTGATGATGAACCTTGAACTGTTAGAAACTTGCAGTGCTCTCGTGATTGTTCCTGTCTTTTGCCTGCATTATCCTTTGCTATGAAAGGGTCTATCGCAGATTGCCGCAGTATACGAGCCAAAATCGTCAAACATGCCACTGATTAACTGGGACAGGCTGATGCACGTTAATTTCATGACAAGAGAGTGCCTGCCTTATCAAAACAGAAGGAAATATGTAGGCCTATCTATGACGTCGAGCTCTTATATCTATTGAATTTCATTTGAGTTAAAAATTACGGCCGAAATCAACAATGACAATTTTAAGTGTTTATTAATAAAACTATTAACTGGCAATACACGGACAAGCAGTAAATATAAAAAGTTCAAGTTTACAGGTTAAATAATCCAGGGTCAACAACGAATCTGAAAAAAACCAGACGATCTAAGGTACTGATAGTTGGCATGGAAGATCCACTTTGCCCGTAGGTGCTGACTACAAGATGTTTTTGGAAAGCTATTTAGGGCTCCGCCCCACAGGACTTCAATATACGTTTGGGCCTATGGCGTTAAAAATTTGGCATGGACGGTTTCGTTGTTCGTAGGTGCTCACCAAGAAACACTTTTGCACAATTCCTTCAGTGCTCTGCCCCACAGGCTTTTGAAATTGCATTATATTTAATGTTATTCTTATAGCCAATTTAAATACAAATTTAAGAAATGACGCATCTCTTAAAATATAGGGAATGCGGGGTTGAAAATTTAAGCTCTTTGTCCATAGGTGTTTAATAAAAACTGTTTGCACTTTTTTTAGGGACAACACAGAACCCCAAAATTACTAAAAAGCTGAAGGAGTTGAAATTTGACAAGGACTCCTTTTTTGCTAATGGTTTTTTTATTAGAAAAGTGTTTTCAAATAATTTTTTTTAGGGCTCCGCTCCACTGGACAAAAAATTATTCTATGACCTGCTGGACTGAAACTTTACATGGTCGTTCCTCTTTGCTCATCATAGGTACTTACTAAGACATGATTTTACAAATATAGTTTTTGAAATCCTTTAGGGCTCCATCCCACAAGACTTCAAAATTACTATGATGATTCATCCTTGTGGCCAATTTCAAATGCGAATCAAGGAAACAACGGATCTCAGAAACTATAGGACTATATAGACTTTGTAGTCGGCGTTCCTTTATCTCATTGGTGCGCACTATGGAACAGTTTTGCAAATTTCCATTAGGGTTCCGCCTCACAGACTATAAAAAAAATTACCATAAATCCTCCGGGATTAAAATTAATCGTGGATGTTCCTCTTTGCTAATAGGTACTCCCTAATAAAAAGCTTTGTAAATATAGTTTTTGAAGTTCTTTAAGGCTCTCACTGGACTTAAAAATTACTCTAGTGCCTATACGGGGTTGAAATGTGACATGAACGTTCCCTTTACTCAAAGGTGCTCATTAAGCTAAGTTTTTGCATAGTTCCTTTAGGGCTCCGCCCACACTACATCAATGTTTCAATCGAATTTGAAAAAGATTCAGTTGCTCTTTAAAGAGATTTTATTAGCTAAAAAATAAACTCAATCACGGGCGAAGCCGTGACGGGCAACAGCTAGTAGGGAAATAAATGCCTATTCTCCTTAAGATAAATATAGGGAAAGAGTATGCAGGTATGCTGCCATGGGGGACACTAAAAGTAGGTTTTTGGCATAGAAAAAATTTATTTCGACAATATAAAGCCATATATTAAATTTCATCAATATCTGTCCATAAATAAAAGAGTTTGCCTATTCTCCATATGATTAACATGGGAAAAGAGTATGCAGGTTTGCTGCCATGATAGGTACAAAAACCAAGATTTTTTTACCTTAAATGGATGAATCTCAACCAAATGAAGCTAAATACCAAGTTTCATCCAAAAATATTGGTTAATAAGTGAAATATTAACAAATCCTTACTCTCCATACTCTCCTTACTCCCATTGGAGCCCCAAAAGACAATGTACTGTCTTTAGACTTTGTAATATCTCGGTAACCAATGGAGATAGAGACAAAGCTTCAAAATACTAAATTGTGTGTTTTTTTTAAGCTAAATCCAATGGTCAAAATAAAAATTAAAAATTTTTCAAATTTACATATGAAAAATGCAAAAAAAACCATTTTTGGGGTACAAAACCCCCAAAACTACCCCTTCCGGTAGGTCGATATGTCTGGTTTTCGAACTCATCCGAATTAACATAGAATTACACATCTCTACCAAATTTGGTGTCGATCGGACCATTTTTACAAGAGTTATCGTGCCTAGGGACACATACATACATATATATATATATATATATATATATATATATATATATAAATTTTAATGACTATTATTTTTGGTCTCTGGGCACCTCAAAACGAAAAAGTAACATGGTCCCGGGCTTAGGTCTTACCATGAGACCTACGGTAATAGCTTATTCCCTATGGAAAATTCGCTAAAATATGGTGCAGTATATAACTTCTTAAATTATGCTTAAAAGAAATAAATAACTACTGAAATGAATGTAAAAATCAATTTATCTTAGTATCTGGTATATTTTACACTATAAGACTTAAATAACAAAATTTATTCTGTTTACTTTCCTTTTCTGTATAGATTTAGAATTAGAAACATGGATCAGTTATGTACTAAACAACCAAAATTGCAACTAAAAAATGGTAAGCCATTTCTTTAATATTGCTTAAAATTTTAAAAACTGCATATTTTTAAGGGTGAAAATACAAAATTTCCGGGGAGGACCCTCGAACAGTCCGCTGAGCTAGGGGGTACGAATACGAAATGCCCCCCGGAGGCTAGCTCCTTCCGAACGGGAATCCTGGCTACGTGCATGTCACCTCATTGCTACAACTAACTACTCATTAGATTGAAAGAAATCGGTCCCTGATGTGTGCTCTATGCCCGTATATTTGTGTCTCCCCGTTCGAGTAGCAGTTGGTAGAATGACCATAGAGAGCCCTCATTGGCCAATAAACAAAGATTATCAATTTGGGTGGGGTTGCTACAATTGCAACTCCTACCAACAAGATTTGAGCGATTGGTTAACATCTAATGTTAAAATGCATTCATCGTCTATTGAGGAAGTTATCCACTGCAAGTTTTTCATTACAAAATGAAAAATAACAATGTTTTAGTGAATAACGAAATAAATACTAAGGGTAATTAAAGTTTAACATGATATGTAAAAAAGCAGGTTGAAAAAAATCTATATTAACACCAATTTTATGTTGGAGTATTGTGTAACGAGTTTCGGTACTTAAACCTATTTTCATATATACAACATCGCTTCTGTTAAATACGAAATGATTAAAACCCTCCATACTCAGCCATATATAATACTTAAACCAATTTCGTTCTTCTACGAACAAATATGTATGTAATCAGTTGTTAAACTAAATATGATTTTAAACGAAAAACTTGAATAAAACTATAGCTGACAATATGTAAACTTAAATTTGCTTTACTTTAAATTTATTACAAAAATTAAATGCCCATTTATAATATTATGGAACAACTAAATTCACTGTCAGCATTTAGAGAGGTAATAGTAAAGAGTCCACAGTTTTCTATTCGGACCACGTAACATATAAACTCTCCGAGGCTAAAAGTTAGATAAGCGGAAATGATTAAATTTACAACAGGGCTACTCATATGTTTTTCAAGTAAGAAAACGTTTCCATTTCGGTAGGTGTATTGACTACCAACATAATTCTCACCAACATGAATACTTAATTGTTTTATTATTTTATTTTTTTTTATATAAGAGACATTTTAAAATAAATTTATTCCTATTAAAAACTTTCAAATGCAAACAATTCTAATACCTTAGCTTTTTTTCTCTGATTTTATTTCAGGCCATATATTTGAAAATTAAAATTCTTTTAAAGCTCTTATACATTTAAAATTTGCACTTATATTGTAAGAATAAGATATTGCCTAAACCCATCACCACTTTATATTGAATTAAAATAACTCACAAGGTTAATCTTTTGAATGATGAAACCAGATAAAAGTATTTCTTGATCTCCATCTCAGTTGTGGCATCAATTATAATAACAAAATAAAGCAATGATGGAAATCCTTGTTATTTTAAAAACAACTGATAGTTACTTGTAGATGTTGACTACTAATACCATTAAAATTAACTTTACAAAATATTAAACATTGTCGATGTGAGGTAAATAATACAACAGTTACAATAATTAGAATGATTTAGCAGCGATTCAATATCGTCTACAAGACGTTAATATTACAGCGAACTTGCAAAATAAAAGGAAGTAATTTGAAAGTTTGTTCATAATTCTTCTTTAACGCCCTTCAAAACATTGCAAATCCGTTTTTACACTTAAGATAGTTAAATCTTAAAAGAGTCGTAAAACACTGAAGGCGTTGTTTTAAATTCGCAAAAGTGTTTCTCCAGTAAAGGTAAATCACGTTGGATGCATATTGGCTTTTCTTGTTTAGCGTTTCTTTGCAAGTCTGTAAAATTATTATATTCACACAAATTAAATGATTAGAATAATATTGTGGTATCATAAACAAAAAGTAATATGGTTTTAGTTGTTAATATGGGTTTAAATAGATCACAAATTATAAGAAACGTGAAAAAATACCATACGAGGTTTACATGTTTAATATTTTCACCCCTATAAATTAAAAAAAAAAAAACTGTTGTGATAAAGTAAGTTTAGTTCATTTCAAGGATATCAAAGACCTTTTAATATTTTTTCCAGTAAACTCGATTTTAAAAAATCGAAAAAAAGTAACGTGTGTGATTTAGAAGTGCCCATGAGTTAGGGTATTCACATTACCTAAAATAGGCACTCGCAGTTTGCAAGGGCTGACCCAAATTTTCTGCCGAGACCGGCATCTGCTTTCATCGTCTCGCCCTAGTGTTGAGAGCACTTTATTAGAGAGACACTCTGAACAAAGATGACAGTTTTCACTTTCATGTATCTTTTATATGAACTTATTGAACGTTTGTCTTTGTTTTTCTTTACATTCTGCAACACCTTTAAAATTTTACTTGTATTATAGAATTCAAAACGAAACTTTTTTTTTTAAATTCTTTGTGAGCGGTAATATTATTTGTAAAGCAATTTTTGTCGCATAAATTAAAGTCATATTAGTATTTTGCAATGAATTAAAACTTTCATGTGAATATCAAAGTTATTAAAGTTTGTATAACAAATAGTTTTTACTTTTAATCTCATTTTTGGCTAACCTAATACATAGTTCGTTTTTTAATATCATTATTCTTGAATGCCAATTAAAGCCATAAAACAAAGAAAACGTCTCTTGTACACTCTAGACATTCTGAGATGTTCAACCTTTATTTCCATGAATGAGATTAAAGAAAGTACATACTAACCAAGATAAAGATATTAGTTAAAAGTTTTACAACAATAAACTACAATATTTTGCTAAATACATTTATAGTTATGTTTCCAGCATTAACTTATATGACAAACATAAGGAAACAACATAAAGCAAATGAGTTCGTCGTAAACCAAACAGTGCTGGTAAGTTGTTATTGCAGCTCCGGCAACATTAACTGTGTTTATAGAGGCATGACGAATGAAAGTTTAAACACCCTGTTCTGTTATAATCAAAACTTTGTGATCCCTGCCTTTGTGAGTGTTTCAAATGGAATTATACAAATTAGGAGTTGGCCTTTTAGCGTTAGGAAACATTAATCAGGGATTGTAATATCCTTTTTTTAATATTTTATAAACACATGGGATTACTGTAAATGTAATTTTACTATACACAGCTGCAACATGGTTGGGCAACGAGTAATTGTCTTTCACACATCAGCAACATGGCTGGCTTATATGTTCACAACAGATTATAACATTTATAAAATAAATAATAATAAGGATTTAGAAAGATTTTTTTAGCAAAGTATAAATGTAACATATCAAAAATCATTTTAACGTATTAAAATAAGAAATATTTAATTGCACAACGCTTGACATTCATCCATCAGATTTTTTGTGCAGTGTAATTATTTATCATAAATACATTTCTCTCGTCCCGCGGGAGTCTAAGCTACGATCTTGTCACCTGTGATGAATTACCCGCCACTGACACGACGGGGACCGACGGGGGAGACACGAGGTAATTAATTACTCAGACTTACTCAACTCGGCTAATTAGCATACAATTGTTACTCACATAATATCGAGTGAGATTTTAAAGCTAAAATCTTGTCACCTGTAATTAATTGCAATACACTCACTCGACGCCTAGCAATAGGTAATTAATTACTCAGGCTTACTCAAATTGGGCAAGTAACAGGTAATTGTTCGGCATACAATGTGAGTTTTTAAGCTCAAATCTCATCACCTGTGATGAATAACACTCTACAGCCGTGACGCAGAGTGACGGGAGGGGGGGGCCACTAGGTAATTAATTACTCAGCATTACTCAACTTGGGTAATTAATCTGTAATTGTTCGGTACACAATATTGTGTGAGAGTTTAAACTGAAATCTTGACACCTGTGATGGATCGGTCTCCATATATGTGACGTGGACCAACAAGGGAGATATGAGGTAATTAATTATTCAGGCTATTTTAATCAATAAATTTTTACTGTTGGTTATCTGTTGCAGGGTAATTAATAGGTAACTCTTCGACAAAATCTATTTATCGAGTCCATAATTAGTGATTAAAAATAATTATTGCAAACCATGTAAATAAACTATTGAAACACAAATTTTCCAATTAATTGAACAAAACGGGTATGAGAATATTATCTTAGTATAAATTTAAGTACCTTATATCCCCACAAAATAAATGTTAACAATGGGCGGTATAGTAAAAAATTCACAGCCTCGTAAAAGGTTTAAGATAAATATGATTTCGTCATTTTACCAAAGTATTCTTACAATAGAAAATACGAAAATCGCACATCAGTTGATTGCTCCATTACGATTAATTTTTTAATTAGGTAATATGCCTAACCTCAAAAGAGAATGAGATCTTACGTGGTTGAGAATGACAATTCAGTCAAGCAAGATCGGGCGTAGATATGTTTTGGATGGGTGTCCTAACCTATGAATGTTATTCATGTTACTTCATTTTTACACTGCCTTATAAAATTTAAGTTGGTCGTAGACAAAGTAGTGTCTGCAACGATTGTATTCAGCCTTTAAGCCAATCACTTTTCTCGTGTTCAAAATGTCTCACTAGTGACTTAAAGACTTTAATAATACAATCGTTTTGTAAACTACTATTAAATCACAAATCGATGATTTTTAATAGATTATAATAGATTTGACTATACTTTTAATTATAATTTATAGAAATAAATAAACTATATTACTCTACCACAAAAATTTTGTGAGTTGCAATTTGTAAAATATATACTTTATTCTCGACGACTTGTAATAAATCGAAATCTACTGTGATTACATGTAAGACTGAGGAAAAATGTGTACATAAAATAAAAAACGATAGTTTTTAAAACTATAAGAACTTTACATTTCTGCATTACCCAGTTGGTATTACTTAGAATATGAATACGTTTAGGGGTAGATTAATTTTCATCAAAGAAGAAAGTAATGTGGTGATGTGATGAGTGGTGATGATGAGTTATGTGCTGATATTTATATTTAAAGTTCGGGGAACAAGAAAGAGCTTTCAAGTAGTTGGTAACATCACTATCAGCTAATGTCAGTCTTCGGATGAGTTCTGCAGATAAACCCTCTGAGCTCCAAAACTTATAATCTTGATAATCTGTGAAGTGAGTTTTAAGCTATATGTCTGGCTAAGTTGACAACATTTCCTAAATAAACCTCACTTAATCAGTTGTATAATATTTTATTTAATAAAATTTAATTTTCTTTAATAAATATATTTATTTCCGTTTAAGAGAACTTTTCACATTTAAAAATCTAAAAATAAAAGCTGGTCAACATTTTAATGCGCCCTTTAGAAATAAATCAAAGGCTAGGGGGGCAAAGCCCGAAAAGAAATTACGTTTTAATAACCATTCGCACACGCGCAAGATCATAAGCTTTAAAATGACACCTCAATAAAATTAAGAATACACTTTTTAAAATATTTAATTAACGATTTAAGTTATTTCACTGTACCTAGCATTTTTTTTAAATATTTTTTTTACTAGAAAAATAGTACAAATTTTTATAATATTGTTCATACAATATTAATATTTTTAAAGGTTGCGTAAAATATTAACACTCATATATGTTACGCATAATGTTTATCGTATGTTCTTATTAAGCGAAAATCAAACCATACCAACTTCTCAGTTCTCAGTTTATATTATTTCTTGATGATTTATTTTATCTCCTGGTCAGCTCTGGGACATCAGCGATATATTACTGAAGGAAATATGTTAGGTTGCAGTGCGATAGTAAATTGTAAGGGATCTGATCTTGAACCCAGTAAATTATTGCTTTAAGTTCTTACAGTACAGTCTTATTTTGCGAATATGTCGAACAGCATAAATCATTTAATTGCCAACTCAAATTGGGTAGTTTACAGTAGTGCAAAAGTAAGGCTTTTGGGCCAGTTCAAGGTCACCCGAGCGATGACGTCATCGATGACGTCATCGAGGTCAATGACCCCATCGATGACGTCATCGATTGCATCATCGATGACGTCATCACCAATGACGTCACTTCCTTGACGTCACACCCATGACGTCACAGAAATGACGTGCTGATGACGTCATCACCCCTTACGTCACCAAGATGACGTCATCGATGTCACAAAGGTCAAGGTCACGCTGAAACCTAAATTTTTTTGGCACTTTTGCTGTTTCTCGCACTACGCTCCGAGTTTCAGTCACAGTTACCATGACCTTGACAACTTGGAGCGAATTTGCGATGAGAAACAGCAAAAGTGCTGAGGAAACTTGAAGTTTGCAACGTGACTCTGCCTAAACCATCATGTGACACCGCTCGGGTGACCTTGAACTGGCCCAAAAGCCTTACTTTAACCATTACTGCAACCGCGATGTGCACCCTACGACAGACACCGAGCGACTGACTGTCCGGCCCCGCGCACTCTAGGTATATGGGAAGTGGTGGGGGGAACTGCGAAGACCTCGGGAAACTCGAAAATGTCAAGCCAGGTAGCACCGTTTCGGTGCTACCTTAAATTTACATGTTAAAGTGTGATGACCTTGAGGTCGACTGTGAACCTGGGGCTTAGGATTGTGTTTAACAGCTTGACGTTTTCGCCAGAGTTCAAGTGTGGTGACCTTGAACTGGTTAAAATTAAAACTGCACAGCAGACTGCACAACACGGATGTGCACCCTACGACAGCTGCCGAGCGACTGACCTCCAGGCCCTGCGTACTCTAGATATATGGGGAAGTGGTGGGGGAAATTTCAAGGTCATTCAAACGGAGTTTTAAAAAAGTCAAAGAGTAGAAAGACTACTCTTGTGAGTCTATAGCGATTTCATTGATAGTGAGTGCTTCGGTATGCCAAGTTGATCTGTATTGACACGCTCCTAAATAATGTTTGCAAAAACCTGCAAAATGATTGTTGCACAATTTGCAGCCAGTTAGCTGTTTTAGTTTAAATTCAATGCAACGTTCAGGGCAACAAGTGTACTTATGCCCTCTCATTTGGTACACATGGAATGTCTTCAGCTTCGGTTTCGGCTTCTTCCAAGACTTGCACTTACACATGCACTGACCAAAAGCTTCACATGTTCTACAAGCCAGGCCATCCACCACATCAATGTCATTTGGCCATGAAAAACATTTCTGTTCGCAACAGTAGTTGAGTTGACTTTCCATGTTGCTGCGGTGAAAGTGCGCAATGAAATAATGCTGTAGTCAGTGAGAGTGCACCTTAAATAAACTCAGTGGAGGGGGAAAGGTCAAGGTCATTCAAACAGAGTTTTAAAAAAGATGACTAGTCGTCCTCCTCGTCCGTCGTACTTGGAGAGCTGTCAGACGAAGAGCCCCGTGCAGGTGCTCTCCAGATGAAATGTATATCTATTTGAAAGCGCAGGCCGGGATCTTGTACCATCAACTCCTTCAATCTATTACATACCAATTCCACTTTGTACACATTGTTAATAATCAACACCCAAGGCTTTGGCTGAACATAACGTGTAGTTGAGTCAGCCTCGCAGACAGTTACATCTTCCGGTGATATTGGAGTGTATAAATGTGTAAAATCTCGTTGCTGAGGCTGGCTTGAAGTTGAAGGTTCTGTGCCGACCCTGGTTGCATCAAAATTCAAATCCATTCTACATTCAAGAGGTCCAGGGTTCCCGTTGAATACATTGAGTAATTTTTGATACAAGACTTCCACTTCTGTCGCATCCTGTAAATGAACAGTCCACCGCAAGGGAAATGCTTCGTCCGTAGTGGAGTCAACTTGAGAAAGAGTTCCTTCCGCCATGGCAGCTAAGCAAGGAATGAGGTGAGCTGCAGTCAGTTGTAACATTATTGAAAAGTAGAGGGGGAAATTTCAAGGTCATTTAAAATTGGGTTTTAAAAAAGGAAGGAGTGGAGGGGAAAGTTCAAGGTCGTTCCAACATCAGTAGTGGAGTCAGCTTGGCTGATGGTGTTGTCCGCCATGGTTGCTTGTCGAACAAGGAATGACGGGTGATGTGATACTCATGCAGGAACATGGTGAAGTGGTGGGGGAAGTTTCAAGGTCATCCAAACGGAGTTTTAAAAAAAAGGAAAAAATACAAAGTAACATTGAAACTTTCCAACTGATGGTGGCGGGCGTTTTCTTCTGCAACCTTGCCGACACATGTGACTATACCATATAGTATGAAAAGTACAACCATAATAAGGCCGAACAATAAAAGATAGCCGTTGACTATCATGATATTTTCTGAGTGGATCTGCTTTCTTCTTATCTCCCTCTCTTGCATCCTCTTCTCTAACTCGTGGATGAAGTCGCAGCATGCGTGAGGACATCTTTCATCTGTTGGTAGGTTTGCCATTGTTGATGTTGTCGGTTTGGCTGTTGAAGATGGAATGAGGTTTCTAATCGTGATGTGCCATGTACACCAATAGTGAAGTGGTGGGGGTAGCAAAGCAGTGGAGGGGGAAGTTTCAAGGTCATTCAAATTGTGTTTTAAAAAAAACCTATCTTGTTACTGAGCTAATATGTCAGTAACAAGATAGGTGTTTTTGCTCTTTTACTTCTTTAATATAATGAAAAAATAAACATATTCTACAATGGTTAGAACAAGAAATACAACTGTTAGTCAGCTGAAGTAATCCAAGTTGTCCGGCTCGGTCTTCATGGACGTCGGTGAGGAAGCTGTCGATGAGTGTCCAGGCTCTTCCTTTGGCTGCCGGGTGTTCCGTATATTGCAAGCGTAGACTTGCACATTTATACAGTAGCCTCTTGCCACCATTAGCTGCAACTCCTTGTACAAATCGTTCAGCTCCTGTTGTGTCTTGATAGTCACCTCCTCATAGCTGGCACAGCTTACGTTGAGAGACATCCTGATGTTGCTAGGTTGGCTGCTGGAGTAGAAATGAAGCCAAGGCACAGCGCTTGGAGGTATATGAAAAAGTGGTGGGGGTGTTTGCATTCAAACAGGTTTGACTTGTAGCGTGGTGGGGGTAACTGTGAAATGCAAAGGTCAAAGGTCAAGGTCACCCGCGAAGTTTAAAAAAAAAATGCAACATATCAATATGTGACAAACTTCACATATTGATATGTTGCATTTTTTTTGTCTTTTGTATTTTTTTGTTTTTTATGGTTTATTTATTTATAAAACGTTACAATAACATATTTACAACAGTAAAACTTAAATCTAACACTGCTGCTTGTCGGCGATGTGGATGGTCAACTCGGTGGAATTGCTACCCGTGCAACCGTGGGAAACCAGGTAGAGACAGCCGGGTTGGATGGAGCGCAGATCCTCGTTCTGGAGGAGATGGACGAACCGTTTCGGCAGGTAGACTTAGAACTTGGGCTCATCCCCCGGAGTGAACGGTGCCTCGCTAAGACTGCAGCAGATGGCCTCTCCAAGTGTAGTCTCCATCTTCTTCATGGCGTGGATAATGTAGTGCTTCTCGTCTTTAAGTTCGGAACACTTCTTGACGGGTAGTATGGTAGATTTGGAGTGAGCATTGAACTGCTCAACCAAAGTTTGCAGGAACTGGTGAGATGCCATGGTCGAGATATAGATCGTCTTCTTCGTATTCTTGCTGGGAGATGTTGTCGTCTCGGAATCTCGAGTAATACTCATGCCAGGTCCCGGTCTGCTCCTCACTTATATAACCCCCGTTACCCCCACCACTCCCCATTTCCCCACTTTGAAGGTAAGATGCGAGTTTATAGGCGTTTTTTAAAGCGCAATGTCTATCTTTTTCATGTTCTGGACTTTTAGTACAAATACAAACATTTTCCATCGTATACTTGTAGTTTTTATCCAATTCCACATCATTAACCGGAACATGAGTAAATCCTTCGATCCATCTTTTCTTTTCCAGCCCCTTTGTGTAAATATTGGTAAACTTGTCTGAAAAGTGATGCATAATGTGATACAAGTCCGTGTAACTTGTAAAACCATCATACCAATCGATATGATGGAAGTGTTTTGAAATCCATCTGTTGGTAGTAGCGGCTTTACTGGTTAAAGATGAATAAGAACATGGTGGTTTAAATAAAAACGAATAAGGAACACTTGTATTGATGTCGAAAAACACAAGTTCTTTTATGATAAATCTATCATCATTACCCCGAAACGCTTGGAACTCAATTATACCAGGTTTGGACTTTACTTGTTCTTCTTCCTTGTCCTTGTCCATTGCGAAGATCACTCGTCTGCTCATGACGAAGTCCAAAGGTCAACTGATTTCCACACCACGGTAGGTACGACTTTTATACCCGGCCGTACAGTTGTTGGCGCGTTGGTGTATATTTAACGTGGGCACCGTCCCCGGTAGGCCTAACCCCACAAAGTGTTTGATATTGTTTTAAAAATTAACCATTGCTGTGTAGTTAATTGTCATTTAGGTTTCCATCTTTACATTTTCCTTGTTTTCATTTTCATCACTAACACTTGATTCTTCTCCTCCTTCTTCTTCCTCTTTTTCATGTTTTACTGATTTCTTATGTAGTTGAGCGTACTTTTCCAATTGTCTCCACATTTGTACTTCATGAGGAACCCTATTGAATATAGAAGTATCTACAGGTCCGTACAATATAGGTGCGTCCGGTTGTTTGTCCAAAGTGTCTTCCAGATAATCTTTAATAATTGAACTTGAAAACACCAGTTGTCTCAAGTATCTCGTTATTGGTTCAGTTGCACAAGTTAGAATAAAAAACTCTTCTCGATTAAGTTGAATCTTGTTATCATGTCTTGTTGTGTCTCTAAACCGCAACTGATGATCACCACGATGTTTAAAAATATCGATTTCCACATTTGAATCCAAAAGGCCTACTCTTGTCTTTCTTCCAAACATGTTACTACTTAAATAGCATTCTAGCAGATGCAAGTGTTTCATAAACGATTCCCAAGCAGTGTCCGTAAACAAAATCATTTTGGGTCCATGAGTTAAAATTACAGTAGGGGAATAATCTGTAGATTTCATAACACCGATTAAAACACTTTTGTCCAAACTGGAAGAGATTGGGTAAAATATTCGCAAGAATACCTCACTTAATATGTTAGGAGAAATATTATCTTCAATATCCCTTTTCCTCTTGTGTGCATTCTTTCTTCTTTTACCTTTTTCCTCAACATTATTACTGGCGTGGAGTTGTCCGCAAGCGTTGTGTTCATCTCCCTCCGGTTGACCTTGAAGATCTAAAAAGTCGGATATCTCCTTCTCAATATCTACTACATTTTCTTGTGTACCACTAGGAGAAGTCATATTGAATAAGATGCTACCCATACAACAACAGGCAACAAACTGATAAGGAGCGAGCTGAACGCTCTGCTTTTATACTCGCGGAATGCATTGGAATGTAGGAAAACCGGTCTTTTACAATACATTTTTAACAATTCCAGTTAAAGGTGTGTATGTTACGATTTTATCATGTAGAATTAAACAGTATGCAGTTGTATTAGCCGATATAGGCGCGTTGAATTCCATTTCTATTTTTATATCTACACTTGATGATTTTACCGATTCATTTTGTTTAGAACAATCGATTACAACTATAGGGTAACCATCTAAGTATTTTTCTGGTGATAGTAAAGGTGCATTCGTTTTACCATAATATTAACTTTGGAATCTTGCATACATATCGTACAATATGCTGTACTTTTTATTAGCGAATGACACATTTAAATTATCGTATGGAAAAAATTGTGAATTTAAATAAACTTTAATATTTTTCAAGTTGCAATGATCAAATTGGCCTGCATGTTTGGTGATGGTGTCTCTTCTGCCTGTTTGTAAACCAAATATAATATACCTGGCTCGTTCCACATAATTAGATGTTTTAACTGTCCAAGTGTGTCGATCCGTAGTTGGCAAGCTGGGATGTTCATGAAATTCCCAACTTCTAAAAGGAATTACAATATCACGATCAGCCTTTAACTTTCTTAATAGTAGCATTCTATGCTCGTCAGCTAATTTTACATGTGGAACTCTCCATACAATTTTGTCTAATGTTAATTTCCATTCTAAAGTTGCATCTGTTGTACCGTCTGGAGCTTTAATAATATCTTTATCGTTTGAAGATCTCAACAAAACTAATTCTTGTTTAACGTTTAATATTATTTTCCTATAATCTTCAGCAAAACCAAGCAACAAACGTAACGGAATATGAAAATCAAAATTTCCATTTGTATCTGGAGTGATTGTGTCTTTTGCAGGTAAAACCCATCCTGCAGGTTGTATTAAATTGGTTTCATTAGGTGATATAGATGTTAATCCCTTTAAAGTTGTTGCAATACCTACTTTTTTAGTGGAATCAACTGTTACACCTGATATTTCATACCTAATTTCATCAAACAGGAAAGCCATAGGATTATTTATAAATGGAACTGTTGTACCAGTAGTAGTACCGTCCTTTTTAGTAACTTTTCCTTCAATATACAAGTAACTTTCACATGGTAGTGTGTAAATGTCTTGATTTTGTATGGGAATACG
This sequence comes from Neoaliturus tenellus, assembly GCA_030545055.2. Classification (NCBI taxonomy): domain Eukaryota; kingdom Metazoa; phylum Arthropoda; class Insecta; order Hemiptera; family Cicadellidae; genus Neoaliturus; species Neoaliturus tenellus. Next base: position 52,587,088 of record CM061537.1, on the reverse strand, counting down.
AATTTCATCGTTATTGTTTAATTTTGATGAAATGTAAGGGTTGTGGGTGTGATATTCTTTTTCCCATAGGGTTTCGTCGAATGTTGGACCCTGAGCTATATCCAGTATATCCATTATCGGTTACTTTTAATCCAATTCTCTCTAAGAAACGAATGTTCTCGCGTGTTAACTCCTCCACAGCTGAAGAGCTACTAATGCGGATTCCCGTAGGTTGTTCGCTTTTAAATGTTAAACCCATGATTTTGTATTAAAGTGTCGATTTTAAATGTAGTCTAACCGTAATAGGCTCTTCTCGGAAATCTATCAAGTTACCGTCTTGATCCAATACGTTCAACACGATGTCTGAAATGAAAGTGGTGTTCAAAGGTAGATATACCAGGTTTTGCGGCTTTTCAACAATTTTAAATCCAGGTGGTACACTGGGGTAAAAAGTATGTATTATATGAGTATTTGCTCCATCTCTGTAAGCTCCTTGTATAATGTTACAAGTTATGTCTATACTATTGACTTTTAATATTGTTACAGTTTGTTTACCGGAATGTGTTTTATTTGGTTCTAAAATTGCTCCATCTTTGGGAAATCCTAATAAATCACCAATTGAGTTTGGCTTAGTGAAATCTATATAATATTTTGAAGTAAGCTCAGCTTTCATTGTATTATTATTACCTTTTAGCGATATATTGTCTTTTCCCATTTTATTTTGCAAAAATTCATTAATATGATCAATTTCATAAGAACCTGTGGGTAAACTGCACTCTTCTAAGTCTGTTAACTTACCACTGGCATCTTTTCCTTTATAATAATGCAATAAGTTATTTTTACCTTCCGTAACATTGGGAATAGAGTTGTAAGTTGTAAAATCCAACAGTGCTGCCTCCCAAAATCTTCCTTTTTGCAAGCGTAACGCTGGAAAAAGGATACTTCGTAAAGTGGACGATTTTCCTGTTAATGATACCGTATAGGAAGACATCTCAATAGTGACTGATACTTTTAGCTAGGAATTCCAAACATAAATGGCCGCATATTGAAGTATTATCAGGTTGTTCTCTTTTATAGTTGTAATATACAGTATGTTTTTAGCAGATTTAAAGTAATGTTCAAGTTCTTTAGGTGGTGGCAAATTTCCAAAACTATCAAAATAATATACATTACTATTTAGTTTCTTATAACACACCCAATGGGTGCCGGACCCTTCAGTATTATCCAAATTTACGATTCCAGTCTCATTTTTCCATATTTTCTTTGGTAAACTGTCTTTCATAAATACTCCGCGGAAAAATGGTATTTTTAAACAGGAAATATATTTAAATAATTCAACATTAGTCAACGCTTTATGTGGTATAACCAATTGATTTCTTTTATTTAATATGCACGATACGGTCTTAGGTATAGACCAGCCCCGTTTTTTACCATTGACCATATTGTCGGTTTTTTATTATTTTTCCTCGGAGAACGTCTTTTTAGTCTAATATTACCACCATGTTTTCTCTTGGTTGATCCTTTTTTATTCTTACCCCTCCTTTTTCCACCTCCTACCGCTGTTTTAGCCTTCATACCTGCTGTTACCGCTAAAGCTGCTGCTTTTTCCGCAATACTAGCGTCACTAGACTTTACTCGTTGCCAAGCTATATTCGCTAGCTTTTTATCAGCGATTGACCTATTTTTTGAATCGGTAAACGTGGAATATGCGATATCGTGTTCTTTACAAGCCTGATCTAACTTATTTATGCCTGGATCACCTCTTTCCAGTCGTTTTTTCAATTTAGTTCCTGGTCCGCAATACTGATAACCTCCCGGTATGTGAAATTCGTATGGTAAAGCGTCTATTGCTCTGTTTACGATAGATCCTACTGGAATACGATTTAAAGCTTTACTTAACAGAGAAACCGCTGTGGACGTGATACCGCCTCCTTTCCGTATAGTGTCTCGATATGGACTGGTGTAATGAAACGCCATGATTGTCTTTTATATTAGAAAAGCGTAACCCATGTGTTACCTCTATGACAGGTTGCACATAAATGATGTAATATATGGTGTTATTTAGTTAAATATCAAAAGTACCCCAATCTGATGATCTAAACTTTTGTGTGTTATGATTAAAAAAATATTTATAAAGAATTTCTTGTTTAATCCATGTATTTCTCATTTTTTCGTCAATAGGTTTATGTTGTCCTGCTACAATATAATTATGCATATCAAATAATAAATTACCTATTACTTTAACAAGAAAATTAACAGTTACAGCGTTATTGGCATAATCAGGGTCTGCAACATTTGTTAATCGTTTGTTATCACAATTCCACCATTTTTTTCCAGTTGGCTCTAATTGTATTATCTGTTCATAAGTAACAGCATCACCAGGCTTTTCACCAATACCTAAATTTGTCAATAACTTTCCTTTACCATCCCAAACATAATTGTTTTCTTCAAGTAAAGTAAACTTTTTATTTCCTTGTACAAATACATCTCCTTGACGTGTTACTACTTGGTTTTGTTTCACAAAACCGGAGGTTTCTTGTTTTAAAGTTTCCTTCATTTGACCCACCGTTGCACCATCTGATGGCGCCGAACCATCTTTAACATTTGCTAAACAATTACCAAAACAATCTATAACTCCAACATCGCGTGTAATACAATGGTCTTTGATATATTTCAAATTTACAGCATCATTTTCATTTTTTGGATAACCTATATCGTTAATAACAAATTTATAAAAAGAAAATCCATCTTTTGTCTTTTCAGGTATTATAGAATGTAAATAGCGTCTATTTATGCTGTCTTTTTCATCTACAGGGTCTGCTACGTTGGATATACGCCGATTTTCAGCATTATACGTTTTTCCATTAAATTTTAACGTATTCTTTAATTCCGATGATAAATAACCTCTGTTTATTGCATCAGCGTTTTGATTTGGCTTACCAACGTTGGAAATTCTATGATTACCCGCGTTATATGTGTTTTTATCTAATTTCAGTGTTGGTACTATCTCTTTTTTTAATACTTTTAAATTTATTGCATCATTTTCATCTGTGGGATCATTAATGTTTTTTAACCGTTTATTACTAATATCATAATCTCCATCAGGTGTTTGTGGTAATCCAACACCTCTTTTTAAAGTATTAAAGTAATATAATCCATCTGATGAATACCGTCCGAACTTGTCAACACTCATGGTGCAACTGAATAACATTCTAGAGTGTAACCCATTTTTATAATATTAGTCCCGATTTCTAACCCATATCAGTTTTTATACAAATTCTTAGTCTTCATCAGTTACATTTGCATCATTCCCGGGACATTTAAAATATTTTAAATCTGCACTAATTAATGATCTGTCTGCTTCATTTCTAAATACATGATTTTTATGAATAAATTCCTCACCAGACAATTTTCTAAATCCGCTAAATGAATTTGGATCTGCAATTAATATATTTTGATAATCATTTACATCCATTAATTTAAATCTTTTGGTATTATAAATAAACTCTTGATTTGCACTATCATATTGTAATGTTTGTCCTACAGTTGCAGCATCCTTTGGATCTGTTCCTTGTGCCAAATTACCTATTTTCTTATTTTTCGCATTGAAAGTACTACCTTTTGGTTTGTCTAATATTAAAGATTGTTTTACTACAACACAATCGTAATCATCGATACCTGGAAATATGTCAATTATTCTTCTATTTGTACCCAACCAACTTCTATGATAATTGTTTGGATTAGTATGTAAAACTTGTGATAAAATCGGAACATCATGAGCATCTGTAGCTAATTGCGCATTTGATAATTTCATGTCTTTGCAATCCCAAACATTATTTTTTTGTTCAAGTAAAATAAACTTTTCATTTCCTTGTACAAACACATCACCCGACCGTGATACTACTTGATCCTGTTTTACAAATCCAGATGTTTCTTGCTTTAAAGTTTCCTTCATTTGACCCACTGTTGCACCATCTGATGGTGCCGAACCATCTTTAACATTCGCTAAACAATTACCTAGACAATCAATAACTCCTACATCACGTGTAATACAATGATCTTTTATATATTTTAAATTTACAGCATCATTTTCATTTTTCGGATAACCTATATCGTTAATAACAAATTTATAAAAAGAAAAACCATCTTTTGTCTTTTCAGGTATTAATGAATGTAAATAGCGTCTATTTACGCTGTCTTTTGCATCTTTAGGGTCATCTACGTTGGATATACGTTTATTTTCAGCAGTATACGTTTTTCCATTGAATTTTAACGTATTTTTTAATTCTGATGATAAATAACCTTTGTTTATTGCATCAGCGTTTTGATTTGGCTTACCAACATTGACAATTCTATGATTACCTGCGTCATATGTGTTTTTCTGTAGTCTTAATGTTGGTGATATCTTTTCTTTTAATACTTTTAAATTTATTGCATCGTTTTCATCTGTGGGATCTTTTATGTTTTTTAACCTTTTATTAGTTATATCATAATCCCCATCAGGTGTTTGTGGTAAACCAGCTCCTCTTTTTAAATTATTTGCGTAATATAACCCATCCGAGGAGTAACGTCCGAACTTGTCGACACTCATGGTGCAACTGAATAGTAATCTAGTGAGTAACGCATTTTTTATGAGATTACCCCACGGTTTCGGAGTTCATCCACTAAAGCCACCCATTCGTTTTCCAATCCAGTATGACCCGCTTCTTTAGCTTCATGTATTAGTTTCATTCTATCTACCAATTTATTGATATTATTGTAATAAATCACATTTGTGTTATATAGTTTCTTCATTAAACCTGTACCCGTAACAGACTTACTTCTTTTTCTTCTTTCCTGAGCACTTACATCTAAAGTGGATGCCATAAATCTTCGTTTTACAGGTTTTCTTTGTGTTAACGGCATTGTTTGTCTTCTAGTTGGTATTAACTTGGATACAAATTCTCTATATTTTAAAGACTTAGATCTAAATGGAAGTTGGTCAGGTAAATACATTCTCCTATATGCATTTGTCTGTTCCAAAATATTTTTATATGCTTCCATGTCTTTTTCTTTCACTAACGATACTGAAGGCTTATTTTCAAATAATAATTCAAATAATCCTTTTGTACCCTTATACCTTTGATCACCAATGACAATATTATCATGTTCGTCAACGTTTAACGGGCTATTACCTATCATTAAACCATCTTCTGTTAATCTCGCTCCATAACTATGGTAATTCTTATTAGGAATTGTTCCGAGTAACATTTTTACCATGTATTTCCTTCCTAAAGGTCCTTTGTTATGAATGTTTTCACCCAACAAGCTTATGTTTGACGGACCTTCCCTTGCTTCTTCTTCTTTTTCCTCTTCACTAGCAGTTGATACATCTTCATGTCCTCTTTTAGCTTTTACTTCATATAATTCTCTTATACCACTATAGTCTGGTGATTCTAGCTCTCTTTCAGGTTCTTCACCGGTAAAACCACTATATGTAGAGGATTCCAGGTCTTCATCACTAAAATCTTCTGATTTTACATCTTCTCTTTCAAACTTTGTAATAGGTGCAATTGCATCTCCTTCCAAAACGGGTTTAGCAAATTTTTTGTTTAATTGTTTCAAGGGTTCAGTAATAGGTTTAAAAGTAGATTCAAGAAATTTCTCCCTTTCGCTAATACCTAATTTTAATGCTCTGTTTTTATCTCGAATAGAATCACTAAGTGATTTTATTTCCTTTATTAGCTTTTCTTGGTTAACCATGTTTGTAGCAAGACGTGTTGTACAACAATGAATGTTTTACATCATGATCAGTGTATTAGTATAAATTTATCAAATCCTATCCTGTATCGACCATTGTTTAGCGGTTGTTCCTTCATAATTGTTAAAAACCCATACTTTTCAGCCCAAGCCTTTCCACACAACTCTTTAAATCGTTCAAATGGCATATCCGCACTTACATGGTCATAATATATGTGTTTTAGGTTGGTTTCATCCTGTTTAAATACAATTAACATGTTTGCATTGTCTCTAATGAGCTGTTTCGGTATTTTGCTGTAAGTTTGACCAATATAAATGCTATCTATGTTGTTATGTCGACCCATGGCGAAGTAATTCCTTATTGTATTTTGATTTTCACAAGATACATCGTCAAATATGAATACTGAGAATGGTTTAGCCTCTTGCGGTTGCATGACACTCTCGCTCGCGTTAAATTTAAAATATTTAACTTCAGGTACATTATTGAGTATTTGTTCCAATAACTGATATTTCGGTTGTTGTAGTGACTTTGAAAATACATATAAATTATTAAAACGTAAGCCTTTAGGGTTTGTAATCAAATTGAATACTACATTTGTTTTTCCACAATTGGAAGGACCGGTAACCAGACAACGCACCGTGTTTGGTAACAAAACACCGTGTTTCCCAGTATTGAATTGAGAACCATCCACTGTGAGTTCATCTATATTATTAATAGTAAAATTGTCTTTTTGCGGTATCATCTCCATCCTTTGTAATGGTTCAACCCAAAATGATGCTCTATCATTATATTAGATCCTTTTTAGGTATCCAAGAATCTTCCGTCTTATTAAATCCTAACCATCGTACTTTAACCTTATCTTTTTTGCGTTGCAACACCTTTTCTACTAGATATACATCACCTACTGTTGATTTTAACATTTCATGTCCATAAAAACCTCCTTCAAGCAATTGTCCTTTATTATCTTTTAAAATGTAAGTTTCTGGTACTGTAGGTTGCACCTTAAATACGGTAAATACCTCATTTGTCCAGTTTGGAAGATATCTTTTACTGAATACACCTTTGTATTTGCTTATTCGCACTTTATCACCAACATTAAACCTTTTAGGCTTTAGTTTTTCAACTCTTGGTTTAGTATTCAGTTTTATACGTTTTAATACAAGTTTTTCATTTTTATTAGTCACCTGGCTTGGTTTCATACCGATAGTTCTATGAAACTTGTTATTGTAATCGCTTATAAGTTTTGGTAACATATCAATCCATACGTGCGATCCTCTGTTAGAAAACATCTTATACATCGCACCTTTTAAAGTTCTGTTGAATCTTTCAATTATTGATGCTTTTACCTCTGAATTGGTTGAGTAATGGTTAATGTTGTGTTTTTTCATTAAATTTGCAAATTCCTTATTGAAATATTCTTTTCCATCATCAGTTTGTAAATGTTTTATAGTATGTTTGTCTCTTTGTATAGCTGTTTCCATTGCTTTTGTAACACTTTTGCCACTTTTATCTTTTAGCGGTAAAGCATCTGCCATTTTTGAAAAACAATTAATAATAGTCAATATGTATTTAAATCCTCTATTTTGTTTACTATAAGGAATCATTTCGATTAAATCCGCTTGATATAAATCATTTATTCCTTTTATCACTGTATTTCTTCGTGGAAACTTTCTTCTTGCAGGTTTATGAAGCTCGTTGACAATTTCTTGCTTCAAGTTCTTCATATTGCAGGTTTGAATGTTTCATGTATCACATGTATAATCACAATGAATGTTGTCTTAAATATTCACATCATTTATATAGGTCAAGGTCATCCAAACTTGTGTAAAAAAATGGGGAACACGGCGTTGGACTTGCCGTGTTCCCCATTTTTTTACGGAAGGAGAAAGGAATAAGGTCGAAGTTGTAGAAGGACGAAGAATAGGTTACTAGTCGATAGGGTTTAGAGAGTAGTGGCCAAAAGGAAGAGTGTGAATTTTATCCGGCATAATATGCCTTTTATCATCTCGAGCTGATAGTGCCCTTTTAACTTCAGTGACACTGTAGACCTCATGTTTAAAGCTTCTAATAGTGTTGAACGTTGCAGACATTGTAGAATCTTCAAACAAGCAGGTCTTGTAATGGTCAAATGTCACATGTTTCTTCAAGTACGATGTTTTGACTCCTTTTGCTTTCTTGACTGTTGGTGTGTTGTTCTCGTTGTACATTTTAAATGAATACAATTTTGCCATCAGTGCCACTATTTCTTCTAAAGGCATTCCATTTGCTTCATCTTTAAATTTTCCGATTACTTTTTTATTCTTTTCATTGTAATTTGGATGGTTCTTCGGATAGTCAGAGAAGTCAAAATCGTTTTTGTATGGGAAACTCCTTAGGTCTTCATACATGTCCAAAGTCTTTATCCAGTAGATAAACGCGTCGGTATCCATGTATGCAACTCCAATGTTGTCTCTTCCGTAGTGTTTAACCATTTTGTTGTAATGGAAATCATACATCAGAGTTTTACTTATATCCAAAATCGACATTCCAATGTATAACGGACGATCCATCACTATTGTTGTTTTCTTCATACTGTCGGCAACTAGATCTTCGTTTATAATCATGGATGTTCCAAAATTTGGTTTTTGCACTAATTTTTCCAATTTCTTAGGATCACTTACTAATTTTACAATCTTGTGTTTCCTTTTGTTTTCTAAGGTCTTCCCGAAGATGGCGTTGTTCATCAATTTGTAAAAGTCCTTTTCAAATGCTGATGTTGCCGCTGCTCTTCTTGTAGTGTTGGAATCAATATATGGTTTCAACCAACAAGACTGGGTGAATTCAATTGCTCTATGAATTCTCACTACACGTAGACCCAAATCAAGAGCTTGTTGAACTACCCAGTAGTGAGCCACATACCGATCTTTATTCTCCAACGTCATCATCAATTTCGGCCATCTTCCTGTCGGTGAAACTTCAGTCTTGGCTAGGAGAGGCAAGTCGTAGTGATGGTCATGAAGGTGCTCCGGGTATTCAAAATCACAGTCCAAAATATAGCCTTTTGGACCATCCTTTGGAATCTGTGAGATGTCTCCGATGGTGGCCGGGTCGATCCATTTGAAGTCAGCGTAGGGAAGCGGATTTGACATTGCCCAACCATAAAGGTTGTTTGCGTCAAAGTAGCCAAGGTAGACCGATGGTTGTCTCTCGTCGAAGCCTGGGATGTACTTGTTGTTAGCTTTGACATGACGTGTTACAGCTTGTGTCAAACCGCCTCGTACACCAGATTCTATCATGAGCACCATATCAATATCTGTTAGAAGTTCCAATCGACAGTTGGTTGACTTTAGCATGGCTTGCCATGCTAATCCTGGAGATGTGTACGAGTGTAGAGGGTCCAGTCCATAGGCGGAGAAGCAGGTGTTTCGAAATTCTTCCATCACATTGCACAGCAGAGTTACGTCCAATTTTATGTAAAAGTCAGAATATTCCCCTAAGGTTTGAATGTTTAGTTGGTTCCAAACATTACAAGCATGATTGTAGTCTTCAACGGTGATTGCACTTTCATTTAACTTGCTATTGAAGGCTTCAATCGGTGGCAGACTGGTTTCTTCAAATTTTTCTGCAGAAGTTATGTAATCATAGGGGAACACTCCTTTACGCATTACTAAGTCCAATTTATCTTCAGGTACAATTTTGCTGGTTTCTTTTAGGTCTTCTCTTCTTAGGTTCTCAGACAATTTACTCAAACTAGATGACATAAATCTATAAGAGTCTACGAAGCGAAGTTTAATTTTACCTACTGTTTTTGAGAAACTGATGTACTTCTCCAATGTTTCAGCTAATACTTCAATTTTTCCATCATCTCGTCCTAACTCTGGGATAATGAAGTGAGAGTCATAGCCGCTAAGATTGTGTAACACGACAGGGATAAAGTTTGGCAGTTTGTAATTTATATTGCATGAATTACAAGCAGCTCCTCTGTATAACCCTGTCAGGTGATCGTGATCTCTTACTTTTTGATTTTCTTCACTGAAGCTCTTCTTGCATAAATAACATCTTGTTGCCGAATTGCATTCTTCTTGTTGATTTTGGTTCAAAGGTTTCATAGGTACAACATTACCGTATAAGCGTTGCGCCTTTTCAGCAATGTCGTACAACTGGTCTACAAAATACTTAGCGGCTTCTTCACCACGGTAGAGTATTGGAGTGGATGTTAAGCCATAGTCTTGCAATTGTTCTTCAGGTAAAGTAGATTTCACCAATAAGCAAAAACTGTTAGGTTGATGCAATTGATATTTGGTTCTTCTAGTTACTTCACCATCCGGAAGTTCCTGTGGCACTAACGTGGATTCAAAGTCAGCGTAGATAACTAGTGGAATCCGGTATTGGTGAACTGTTTTATTGAACTGGACAAATGCTCTAGATGGTGGTGGCAGACTAATCTTCACTTCATAGTTGTCATTACAAAGACGTTGGTGTTCTGACAACCACTCTGATCCTCCACGTCTCAAGTCTTTATTTGTGAAACAAAAGCATCTCTTACACACTGTTACTCTAATTTTATTTTTAGTCACTTGTCGTCCAACCAAAGTTTCAAAGTTCTTGATGTAAACATAATGTGATATTTCACCTTTGGTCAATAGCAGTAAATCCGTATGATTTTGACGTTCAGTCTTTGTAACTCGTAACGGGTATACGTTATTTGATTCGTCTAAACCAAACACATTAACTGAAACTCCTGGGTTTTTTCTTTCAAATTTAGCAACATCATTAAGACTAACAGGATACGACATACCTTGGAAGTTATAGCGGTGTTGAACAGCTTCGTATGCTATGCTAGGTCTACAGGAATGGTCTTCCACATATTTTGCTAACATTGCATACCGGAAACATTCATTATCCTCATTTTTCACATTGATACATGATCTTGTATCTCGGATCACCTTTGGTAGAGGGATAAAGCTGCTTCCTCTCATACCATATCCATGCTTGTGAACCCTCACATCCATACCTTCAATTGATGATAGCGTCCAGCCGGATCCTCTTCCTTCATGTTCTTGAAGTTTTACTAGCAGTTCAACCAAACATTCTTCTAAAATTTCGTTGATATCAGATGTGGTTGTAAGGGTTCGGTTTTTAGCAATGAATGCTCTCGGTGAATTTTCACCATCGGTATTAGTAAACATAGCCTCCAACACCAATCCAAATTTAATAAAGTTCAATCTTGCCAATTCTTCCGTCAATGTTTTTACAACTAGTTTTTTAGCTTGAGTTATAAAATTTTCCAATTCTAATTGCACGTTATTAATTTTGAAATGAATTACAACTGGTCCTGGCAAGGCTGTAGTGCGCAGTTGTCTTATATCTTCCACTTCTTCTGTATCCTCTTCTTCCATATCCTCTTCTTCCATATCCACTTCTTGGGTACGCAGTTGTTTTAAATCTTCCACTTTTTCTTTCATTTCCTCTTGAATAAATCCTCCAGCTGTAGATGGTCCAGCTCCGGCGAATTGAATAACACTTGGTCTTCTTCTTTGCATTAACTGTAAATAGCTAGCCCAGTCCTCCTTCTGCTTCTGGGGTTTTTCCAAAAACCGATCAATCGCATCCAAGTCTTCTTCACTTACTACAATCTCTTCTTTTCTGTCCTCTTCACGATGCAATTCTCGGTGTAACTGTAGATAGCTATCACAGTCGTCCATCTGCTTCAGGTAGTTTTCCAATAACCGATCAAACGCATCCAAGTCTTCTTCACTTACAACAATCTCTTCTTTTCTGTTCTCTTCATGATGCAATTCTCGGTGTAAAACAAAGATATCTTCATCTTGGAAAAACTCACCACAAATATCGCAAAGAGCCATTTTTTTACAGTTTGGCTTTGAGTGTGCACTCGGTGAATGTCCACGCAATAATGAGCAGCGCGCTCAACCGGGTCCCTTTATACCCGAGGTTGAAGGGTGGGGGAAGGTGACGTCATATACATCCAGTTTATCAATCATGTAGTAGATTTGGCTTTTAAACACCCATTTTCAATTTATTCTTCAACAGGTTTCATAAACCAATGATCTTTGGTCTAAATCCACTACTTTGTACAAATTTTTTTGTTTGGGCACTTCTCGTCCGGAGCAAAAAAACTTTTTGGTCAAGGTCAAAATTTTTTCTCAAAAAAAGTTCGGGGGGGGGAGGGGGTGGGGGAGGGGGTGGGGGAGGGGGTGGGGGAGGGGGTGGGGGGGGGCTCGCACTTTTTGTCGGGGGGGGGGGTTAATTAAAGAAATAAACCCTTATAGGCGTTCTTATGTTGCCATCGCTATAGTCTCCGAAAAGATACAACTATGGGGAACTCCAGACTTGTGTGTTTGTAATACCTACCAGTTAAAATCCAAAGAGAAACTTATAATATTTGGTTCAAGGTCACGCGAAACTTTTAAAAAAATAAGCCCCACACCCCCCTATGGGGGTGTGGGGCACTTGGGTTGTCATCGCTGTAGCCTCCGAAGAGACCCAACTATGACAACAGGCAACATCCAATGTCGTCTAACCTTCACCACGCAAGACTTAAGCATTTACTGCATTGCTAACAAATAACTTTTCCAATAGCTAACAAAAGGCCATTTACATAATTTTGAAAGAGGTTGAGGACAGCCCTAGTGGCTTATGTCCCCGGTCCGAGTGCAGAGGCCATCGGCTCATTACCCCCGTATAAGCGTACAAACGGACCAACTCCAATTTCTCAGCCGCATTGAAGCATTCATGAGTGGAGCCTAACAATTAATTATAAAAAGTGGTTTTACACGGGGGCCTACTCCCGTTCCCTATCTTTAATATTTAATATTTAAGTTCAGCAATGCAGTAAATTTATATAAGTTCTTACTAGGTCAAGGCCATACGAACATTAAAAAATTTCGGCCCCCGTACATCCATGGCGAACCACGAATGTTCGGGGGCCTTGGGGACAAAAAAACACAAATAGCTAACAAAGTTTCATTTACATAATTTTGAGTTTCCGGAAGGGAAACTAACTGAGGACACCCTAGTGGCTTACGTCCTCGGTCCGAGTGCAGAGGCCATCGGCTCATTACCCCCATATAGGCGTACAAACGGACCAACTCCTATTTCTCAGCCGCATTGAAGCATGCATGAGAGTTCTCAGCCGCATTGAAGCATGCATGAGAGGAGCCTAACAATTATACAAAAGTAACTTTACACGGGGGGCCTACTCCCGTTCCCTGTCTTTACGATTTACTTTGAGCATTGCAAAAGCTCAAGGGGGAAATGCTACAACAAGCGTATACACTTTAGAAAAATATAACACACTTACAACACACAATTGAGCTCAACGTAGTCAATGCTGGAACAAGCACATACACATTAAACACATATGACAAACAAGACACAAAGGATAAAAGACACACACACAGGAGACATAGGGTCCAAGTAAAACACTCTAATATAGAACAATTCGCAATACCCAAACGCAAGCGCAATATCTTACAACTAATACAAGTCTTAAAGTTAGAGTAGACTTCGCTAAACACTGAAGGCGCCATTCAATGTTTAGTGATGCCTATGGCGGTCCGTCCCGATCGTTCACGTTCAACGCGCGGGAGCGGACTGCAAGCCGGCTCTGGCTGGGCCCCCTTATATCCCCACCGGGGCTGCCACGCCCAGGATATCAGGGGTGGGGGAGGGGGTGGGGGTGGGGGTGGGGGTGGGGGTGGGGGTGGGGGTTGGGGGGGGGGGCTCGCACTTTTTGTCGGGGGGGGGGGGGGGCTCGCACTTTTTGTCGGGGGGGGGGGGGGGCTCGCACTTTTTGTCGGGGGGGGGGGGGGGGGGGTCAGGTAAGTTAAGTGGGTCAAGGTCACCCACAACACTTGTACTCTAAGTGTTGGCTATACCCCCACCACAACTGGGTCCCTAGGCTGCACAACACCGCTTCGCCAGTATGTCTCCGGCTTCCATGCGGTGCGTCTCGCTGTTCTCTAGCTCTCTATATGTAAGTAATTTTACAAGTTCTGAATGTAGGTCACTACACTTTAACTCTGGGACGATATCGACTTGTAGTATTTCAGTGTTTTTGACTCAAGGTCATCACACTTTAACTCTAGCACATCGGTTATCGTACCAGAGGTGCTCAATAACCTAACTTGTAATGTTTAGGGTGGCGTTTGCACGCCACGTGGTATCGCCATAAGTGTCCAGTCCAAGTTTTAAGTTAAATTAATTTTACTGTAATCTTTTCCATTTCTGCTGAAATGTTTCTTCTAGTGCCAACTCGGGCCAAGAGAACAGTGTGTTTACTGTAGGACAGCTCATGGTAAAGTAATGCGATACTCCAGCGTACCACCTCACACCTTCCCCCACCACTGTGACCTTCCCTCATTCCTGCTGTTTCCCCCACCTCTTTTCCCTTGACTCATGCGCTACAAGCAGTCTCTCAGTATTGTGCGGACTTTTGTGAGGGGAAGCCATGTCGCAAGACGCTTTAGGTAGGAAACTTAGCCGTGTTAAGGCTTTATTAGTTGCTCACTGTCCACCACTCAAAGTCAAAAGGGTTTCAACTTTAGCTAAGTGGCGCAAACTGTTGCGCGGACACCCTAAGTTTTATACCAAACAGACTAATGTAAGTTTTACTGATGAAGATTTGTTTAGAATATTGGATGAAATGACTTTTCCTTGCAAAATTCAGTTAGTTACTCCCATTCCTGACAGTTTAGAGTCTTAGTCTCTTAAGCCAATATACTTAGAGTGCGCGGGGCCGGACAGTCAGTCGCTCGGTGTCTGTCGTAGGGTGCACATCGCGGTTGCAGTAATGGTTAAAGTAAGGCTTTTGGAACAGTTCAAGGTCACCCGAGCGGTGTCACATGACGGTTTAGGCAGAGTCACGTTGCAAACTTCAAGTTTCCTCAGCACTTTTGCTGTTTCTCATCGCAAATTCGCTCCAAGTTGTCAAGGTCATGGTAACTGTGACTGAAACTCGGAGCGTAGTGCGAGAAACAGCAAAAGTGCCAAAAAATTTTAGGTTTCAGCGTGACCTTGACCTTTGTGACATCGATGACGTCATCTTGGTGACGTAAGGGGTGATGACGTCATCAGCACGTCATTTCTGTGACGTCATGGGTGTGACGTCAAGGAAGTGACGTCATTGGTGATGACGTCATCGATGATGCAATCGATGACGTCATCGATGGGGTCATTGACCTCGATGACGTCATCGATGACGTCATCGCTCGGGTGACCTTGAACTGGCCCAAAAGCCTTACTTTTGCACTACTGTTTACTTATTCCATTACTCTTAAATGATTTATTTTAACACTTGAAAATCTATTAAATGATTTAAAACATTACTTTTTACAAACTTACAACAATTTATTCACCATCGTTTTTAAACGATTAAAGTCTACAAAAAATTATTCATCTAAACTATTTATTAAAATAAACAAAATGATTATATACATTATATTATGCCAGTTTAGCTATTAAAGTTTATTCACCTGCCATATCAGTTACTTATGTAAAATAATGACGTCAATTTGATATTTTGACTCAAATACAGGATTCGAGTCTCTTCCCAAAACATCATTAACATGGAAAAACATCTCTGCATGGATGACAAAATTTATAGGAGTGTTTATTTATTTTTAAATCATAGCTCATTATTTGCCATTTCAGTTAACAATTCTTATTATCTGTCTTTTTAGTTAAATGTGAAAAATAATACCTCCATCTGTGTACCCAGACCTGTGTACTCAGCGAATTTCCAAATGATCTTGAGATTTTGTACTTTTTCCATAAACACCATAGGAATGAGTATGTAGGTTTCCTGCCATTAAAAATTCAAAATACTAAATTCTTGTTGTTTTTTTTGTTTTTTTTTTATTATTTTTTTTAGGTGACTGGTCTGTACTGGTACTGATATTAATCCGGGCTTACCGGGGTGTTACTAGCAACTTATAGAGGTTATAGCTGTGTAATTTCAGTGGAATTTACATGTTTACTGCATCTAAGTGTTTACACTAATGAAAAATGTATTCTGTAGCCTTTATGATTAGTTAGAATAAAATATAAATACTGGAAAAATGTTCTTTCTTGACGTCCACGTAAAACGTTTCGTTACAGTATTGTGAGTGTGGAAAGGTTGTATTAAAATACATGCTGTATCGTTGCTAACATCTGTAACATTTATGTTTCAAATTATTCATGTTTTTCCCTGACTTAAAAATTTAATCTGAGCTTATAAGGTGCAATGCATTACGGACGAAACTGACAGATTAATTCTTATGAAACTGACCACGAGGGTGTTATTTTTAACAGTTAATGAATTACGTGAGCTCCATATATTACCAAGACAATGACGGCGGTGATGACAATATCTGTTGGGGTGAGGCCAATTCAATCAGGGACAATATCGTCCACCAGCGCGCTGCCCTGTAGACCAATGGTCGGCGGATATCGAAATTTATATTTGTTTCCTTTCTGCGTGTTAATATTTTGATAACCTATCAGTTGACATTAGGTTGAAAGGAACTTTATTAGAAATTTTAAGTGGAATTGGACAAACAATCCAAATAGTTGATTACACTATTGTCATTGCGTTGCTTAAAATAAATTTTAAAATCAATAATCTTGAAAAATAATAATGTTTTAACAAACCTCTATATTTAACACGTGTTCCCTCAACTCCTTATTGTCAAAATAACTCAATTGTTGTCAATAATTAATTATATAATTTTAAATAAAATTGTATATTTTGAAAGTACAATCAATTTAATAGTCATTATTATTTTTAATGCTCAATAAGTTAAGATATTATTATAACAAACCCACGAATCAACTTATGTTACCAATAAAGAGTGAAGCTGATACGCCAATAGTTCAGCAAAACTGAGTTTACGGTGATACGTGGTTTGTGTACGTGATTCAATCATTAGCAATTAATTGTAATTAATGTGATAACCGGTTGTTAACAAAGATGTTATTTAAAATAATTAAATATTCAATTCCATGAGTGGTGGCCTCATTACTAAATGTTTATGTATTACTATATGTAACATTTTAGAACACACTTACTCTTTGGTACTAATAAGTAATCGTGAATGTTTTACATAGATATTATGTTGAAAGAATTTTACCCATCTCCAATGTCGTTGGTTAAAAACTTAACCGTTTATTAGGAGAATCTCATTCGCTCATTCCACTTAAACTTATCAAATTACAAGATAGGATCGTCTTTGAAAGTTGGTCTGGCGAGTTTTCCCCGCGTTGAATAAAGAGGAGTTCGGATTTACATTTGAGATTCTCGCAAAAAATATTTTCTATTAAAAATTTTTTACTACTAGCCTTAACAGATCAGCTGTTGTCTGGCTGCTATGACTTGTAATATTGTTGAGCACAAATGACGTCATAGTGTGTGACCACGGTAGATGCCCGGCAGTGCGCTCTTGAGGCACCGAAATCAACTAAATAATAGTCGGAATAATCTTTTACTAGAGATCGCCTACTGATCGAAATTCGATCAAAATTTCAGTTGATCTGGACCCAAGAAGCTTAAAAACATTTTAGAACTAAAACATCTGTACTTCCTAATTTTCTAGCAGTTGTTTTACAACAGCTGTCTTACGATTCATCCAATTTTCCTTTCCCCATAAGATTAACATTGGAACTTTGAAAGCCTGTGGGGCGTAGCCCTGGAGTCCGATGTGAATTAGAATGGGATTCTGCTCATCCACAGGACTATACCTTTCTAACGGTATGCTCGGATTTCTCCTACCATGTACACGAGCTGTGAAAAAAGGAGGAAATGAAACATGCTTGCGTATTAATATATAGATTTCTGTCGACAATTATTGATAAATTGTGTTGCAAAAGTAAAATTTCATATTGCACAGTAGCCATATGGCTATAATTTTTCACTCACTCGCCCCATTAAAACATACAAATTTTTATTCAAACTACCATTTATTCGCCAATTGCTTGGTTCCTCTCTACAGCGCCCCTAAAAAACTAATTAGCCTACTTTATCAGGTGTTAAACTTCCATCATCGAGCACTCTCAATTAATATGCATAAAAGTGTCGGCTCCATCGCCATCTTGTTAATGAACACTTAAACGATTCATTTAACACTTGCTGTTGCGTTTAGTTTTTGGCGAGGAGGAAGAACTTTTATTTTAACACTTTCTAGAGGTTATGGAAGACCACTTAATTCTTGAACTTAAATTAGCATAAGTTACATTTGCTTTATTTTTAATTGACTGTTGGAAAACTATTACTGAAATGGTAGGTCTATGTGTTTAAAAGACAATGACGCTATATATTTTTTTCACATAATTTTACTGAATTATAAAATTACAAGGCCATATACCGTTGTTTAAGGAGCTAGCCAGATAAGCAACATTGTATCTTTCCTACTTATGGTTCAGTTACAAAATGAGACGGGATGGTTAAAAAATTTATGAAAAATAAATCTGATTTTTATAATAATAACTAATATTACATAACGATTAGTAAATGTATCATTTGTTTTTCTGGATAATTGAAACATTCATACTATTGATTTGTGTAAAATTATATATAATAATTAAAATTTGTTTAATTAAATTTGACAAACTCAAACTCAAACCAATTTATTGTCGCAGCACATGTTACAAGTATGACAACGTCAATTTTTTCACAGTAGTGATACATTACACTCTCTTATATAAAATTTTTAATAAATTCATCTATTGTATATAAACTTAAATCCAGTAACACATTTTTTAGTTGTTTCTTAAATTGTAGATCATTTTGATTTTTTATAGTAGGTGGCAGTAAATTATACAATCTTAAACCTAATTCAAATGAACTATGTATGTATGTATAAATGAACTATGTATGAATGACAAATATTCTTGTAATTTTACGTGTAGAAACAATTAGTTATATACAATAATCAATGACTTGAGCTAAGCTTTAAGAACAATCTACTTTAAATGGTAAAATTTTTCTAATATTAATTTTTTTTAAGACAATTGGTCGCAGCAACTATACAAAGCGAGATTTGAACTTCACTTATTTCGACTAGATCCAACTTTTGGCACCAACTTAATCTCAAAGACGATCCTGTCATTTAATTTGACAAGTTTAAATGGAAAGAACGAAAAAAGATTCTTTAAACACCCAGAGGAGCTCTCGATCACTGAAGGAACTGATTAATTGGAATTGCTGTTGGAATTTAAGTTCAAAGTTTTTGTTCTTAAGATGTTGAATTTGATTAAATTAGTAATCAACGTAGTTTATTCTACATTGTTTATTTGGTAGATATTTTTCAGGGTCACTGTCTCATTCAATTAAAACCCATCAAAACTCTCTTAAAAGTAAAGTTTAAAAAAAAAAACCAATTTTGCCTTAAATCTAGGAATTATTAAAAGTTTGATTTGGGAAGTGACCGCAAGATAAAACACTGGGAGCTTCAAATACATATAACACTCTATACTATTTCATCAATATCAGATTTATTCTGAGCGTTAATTTGAACCCTCCAGCCTATTTTAGGTTTTTATAAATTTAATACATACTGAAAAAAAGAACTATAAAACCATTCATATCTTACAGTCTAAACATAAATTTTATTTTACAGGTTTTACTACTGTTAAAGCCCAACAAATTAGAATGTTCCAATTGACATGATGTATTGAGTTTTTATACTTAAAACGATGTAAAAATACCACTGCACATTTTTAATATCAAAGTTGATGAAAATCCACTCACACTCGGCTAAACTCTCTCTCATACTCTCCGCGGTTTTCCACATTCATTTTCATGCCTCGATTCATTCAAGTTCCACTTTTGTCATTCAATTTTTATGAGTTTCTATCCCGGGACAAAAATGTCTTCCACTCTACTTCCCTATCTTTAGCAGCTGACCAAAAGTTTTAAAATCTATATATTAATAGGCAGTTATGTTTCTTTTCTCCTTTTTCCCAGCTTTTGTGCATCGTAGGGAGAATTCAACGCATACCGTTAGAAAGGTATGCTCTTGTAGATGAGCAGAATCACAATATAATTCACATCGGTCCTCAGGGCTACGCCCTACAGGCTTTCAAAGTTGCGATGCTAATCGTATGGGAGAATGATAGTTTATTCAATAGCTAGACAGCTGTTGTAATAATAAATTCTAACAAACCTGGGAGGACAGATGTTTTAGCTACAAAATATTTTTCAGACGAATTGGGTCATGATCAACAAAAAGTGACCGAACTTCGGCCAGGTTGCGAACCTTCGTAATCATTAAAACTTTAATCCTGGAAATGTTGTAGGCTTAGTGTTGTATGTATATATTTAATATTAAAAATATCCCACATATTTAGTTGTATATTTAGTTAAAATGTCTATATTTAATGGGAGAAAATTTGCCAGTAATAAAACTATACAGAATTTACTGCGCGTTTTAAAATGAAATTGATTCTTTAAGAATATAGGAAAAGTAATTTTAATTTCCCTAGACGTTTAATAGACTAATCGACTATTAAGTAATTACGTAAACAATTAGCTAATACACCAAATAAATATAAATACAGTATTATTATGACGTATTTAATGATTATTTTTTATTAATAAAAATAAATTATTTGTGGAAAAAAGAAAACATTTGAATTTTCGTAAGCGTTTTACAGACTATCATTTAGGGGAAGCAATGGTTGAAAATTGTGAGATTAAGCACAGAAACCCAATTTAGGATTTGTGGTGTTATAATTTATGACAGGTGAAAACCTTTTTCATCATGTAATCATACTGCAGAAATAAAATTGATAACTTATTTAAAATTTAATTATGAATAATCTCATATTATGTTCGATAACTTTTTTACTTCCGTATTATTTTAAATACTGTATTATATATGATATGTTGGTGAAAACATTGCATTAGTTCGCATGTAATTTTTCCATTGACCTTATAGTTGTTTTGGATCATCACGAGTTTAAGTTTAAGAAAACCCCAATTTTTAAGAATAGGGCGTCGTAAAATGAGTAGATATTTTTAATGTGCACGTTTTTTTTTTTATTTGACTAAAAACTCCGACTTTAACAACAGCAAGCTTCATTAGCAGTATAATGAAAAATATTTTTGTTTCGCTCACAAATACTATTAGTACAATCTTCATGTGTAAAATGTAAGAAAAATATCGAACCTCTATTTTTTTTGTTACACAACCAATCAATAACCTAACAAGCAGAACAACTAGTGAAAAAGTTTAAAATACCAAAAAGGATTTTAAAAGAACTGTCATAGATTGCACTGAAGGACTCCATAAAAATTGAAAAAAAATCACCTGCATGCCATCTAAGAACCTTTAAAAGTTTATGACCTTATCTTATAAATTTATAAAAATTTATCTCTTTTTGTACTTATTGTATCATTATTCTTTGTCCCACTGGGAACCTCTAAATTGAAGATGTGTTATTTTTTGTAATAAATAAATAAAAACAATTTGCAATGTTTATATTGTCAAGTGTTTATGGCTTTGATGGAACGTGACTCAGTGGCAACTCGCCGCGCCGCCGTGGTCGAGACTGGTGACACAACAGTAGGTACTACAGCAGTTGATATGGCGTGTAGATTTGAAGTGCTGTGAGGGACACAGAGCAGTGTCGGGACCTTTAGAATAATAAACAGCAGTGTCAAGACCTTTATATTGATTACACAGCAGTGATGTGACCTTGGAAAAACAGTGTCAGGCCCATTAGACTGATAACACAGCAATTTTGTGACTTTTACAATGGTAAAACATCAATGACGTGACCTTTAGAATAAAATAAACTAGTGCTGGGACCTTTATTCTAATAACACAGCAGTGAGGTAACCTTAAAACGGCAGTGTTGGGACCTTTAGACTGGTAATACAGCAGTTTCGTAACGTTTAAATTTATAACACAGCATCTATTATCTATATCTATCTATTCTATATCTATCTATATATACTAGAGATCGCCTCCTGATCGAAATTCGATCAAAATTTCAGTTGATCTGGACCCAAGAAGCTTAAAAACATTTTAGAACTAAAACATCTGTTCTTCCTAATTTTCTAGCAGTTGTTTTTACAGCAGCTGTCTAATGATTCATTCATTTCTCTTTTCTCCATAAGATTAACATTGGAACTTTGAAAGCCTGTGGGGCGTAGCCCTGGAGTCCGATGTGAATTAGAATGTGATTCTGCTCATCTACAGGAATATACCTTTCTAACGGTATGCTCGGATTTCTTCTACGATGTACACGAGCTGAGAAAAAAGGAGGAAATGAAACATGCTTGCCTATTAATCTATACTAGAAATCGCCTCCTGATCGAAATTCGATCAAAATTTCAGTTGATCTGGACCCAAGGAGCTTAAAAACATTTTAAAACTAAAACATCTGTTCTTCCAAATTTTCTAGCAGTTGTTTTTACAACAGCTGTCTTATGATTCATTCAATTCTCCTTTCTCCATAAGATTAACATTGGAACTTTGAAAGCCTGTGGGGCGTACCCCTGGAGTCCGATGTGAATTAGAATGGGATTCTGCTCATCTACAGCACTATACCTTTTTAACGGTATGCGCGGATTTATCCTACGATGCACACGAGCTGAGAAAAAAGGAGGAAATGAAACATGCTTGCGTATTAATATATAGACTAGAGATCGCCTCCTGGTCGAAATTCGACCAAAATTTCAGTTGATCTCGACTCAAGAAGTTTAAAAACATTTTACAACCGAAACATCTGCTATTCTAGCAGTTGTTTTTACAACAGCTGTCTAATGATTCAATCGACTCCATAAGATTAACATTGGAACTTTGAAAGCCTGTGGGGCGCAGCCCTAAAGTCCGATGTGAATTAGAATGGGATTCTGCTCATCTACAGGACTATACCTTTCTAACGGTATGCACGGATTTCTCCTACGATGCACACAAGCTGAGAAAAAAGGAGGAAACGAAACATGCTTGCCTATTAATATATCTATATATCTATATATATAATACGTGATGCCCTTTTTTTGTTAACACTACTCCTCCCTTATTTCTGGACCAATTTTAAAGTTTGAGGTGTCAAATGAATTGTCTCAGTTCGTAGTTTTGCAATAAGGTCTTAGAATTTTGATATTTTATTTCTGGAGCTCACGGGAAGCCCTCAAAGTTCATTTTTTGTCCATAAGATTAACATGGGGAACAATTTGTATTGAATTGCAATATAAAACAGCTGTTGATTGTAAAACAGACAAACACATGTTAAAAGCTGAATACAAGCAATTGAACTACTTGGTACTGAAATATCAACACAATTTCATACTTTAAACAAGAAGTGTCTTTTGTCGTGTTTGAACCTTTTCTCAAAATTTAGCGGGGAGATTTTCTTGAACATTTTATTTACGTGTATTTGGGCACAAAATAAGTTTAGTAACGTAACCCTAGAAAAATTCATGCACTGCCTACAAAAACAAGTTTGGAAATTGAAATTTTTGACGTGGGTCTTATGGGTTGTCTGATTGGTATTTAAACAATAACGAAAGTTTACAAATATTAAAATAGAACATTAAATTTGTGTGCATGAGTTTTCAAACTCTGTAAATTATAAGGAAAAGGGATAGTTGGTTGTAGGTGTTATAACCTGTTTGTTTAGTATTATACTATACAAAAATTTAATGCAGAATGATACACATATTAAAACACATGTTTAAAAGAAAAGGCATTTAAATGTTTTTTACTTCCAGTGTAGAAAACAAGCTTATATCAAATATGGTTTGTACAAAGAGAAATTTCAATAAAAAAAATAAATACCACATCAAACCTAAATGGACCACACTAAAAAATATGTAGATTCTGTAGAAATAAGGTTTAGTGATTTCTTTATTTCCATTATGTAATGCCATGGAAAATTACGGATTATAGGGGCTTTAGTTCTTTTTTAATAGTAATGTGGACTCATTCACTATGTCGACAACTACCTCATAACAGCCACAATGAGTATTGCATAACTCATACAGGACCGGGGATTTGTAATGAAATGTTGATTTTTATTCTGTTGTCATTAAGTTTTATGTTTGATGAACTATGTAGATCCAACATCTGTGAATTTATTCTAGATTTTATAGGAGTGTTTAGACAGAGACCCTAAGACAAATCGGCAAAAGAACAACGATGTAATCTTAGCTAATTTTGAACTAAAAGAACAACGACCAAATCTCAACAGTGTCACGTTGGAAAGTTGCAGAATTAGTAATGAAGATCGATTAATGAAACACCATTATGTTTTATCTGATTTTCACTATAGTTTAATTTTTATTCAAAATAACTCTGTCCATTACCATGGAGCAAGATTTAATACTCTATAATAAATGCAGCGCATTGCGCTGCACGGGACCCCTAGTAGATATATAATACGTGATGCCCCTTTTTTGTTAACGCTACTCCTCCCTTATTTCTGGACCAATTTTAAAGTTTGAGGTGTCAAAAGAAAGGTCTCAGTTCGTAGTTTTGCAATAAGGTTTTAGATTTTTGATATTTTAATTCTGAAGCTCACGGGAAGCCCTCAAAGTTCATTTTTTTTGTCCATAAGATTAACATGGGAAACAATTGAATTGCTAAATAAAACAGCTGTTGATATTTAAACAAACAAACACACATTTTAAAAGCTGAATAGAAGCAAATTGAACTGGTACTGAAATATCAACACAATTTCATACTTTAATACGTGGAGTGTCTAATCTGAGGTTTTAACCTTTTCTCAAAATGTAGCAAGTAGATTTTGCTTGAAACTTTTATTTACACGTATTTGGACACAAAAATAAGTTTTGTAACTTAACCCTGGAAAAATTCATTTTTGTTTATGGAAACAATTATGGAAATTGAAATTTTTGACATGGGTCTTATTGGTTGTCCGACTGGTATTGAAACAATAATGAAAGGTAACAAATATTAAAATAGAACTAGGGGTACCTGTGCAGCGCAAAGCGCTGCATTTATTAGGGTACCTACCTGGCGATCAAGCTTAGCTCCATGGTAGGGCCTAATACTTTAAAAGAAATTTTCACTATAGTGAAAATCAGATAGAACATTATAGGTGTTTCATCGATCGATCTTCATTACCAATTCTCCAACATTCCCAATGTGATAGTGTTGAGATGTGGTGCTTGTTCTTTTATGTCTAAATTAGCTTAGATTACGTAGTTGTTCTTTTGCCGATATGTCTTATAGGGCCTTTATCTAAACCCTCCTATAAAAATTAGAATAAATTCACAGATGTTGGATCCACATAGTTCATCAAACATGAAACGTAAATGACAACAGAATAAAAATCAACATTTTCATTACTCCCCGGTCCTGTATGAGTTATATACAGCACTCACTGTGGCTGTTTTATAGTACTACTGTATGGGGTAGTCAATGACATAGTAAATGAGTCCACATTATGCCTAAATCCTCTTTAACTTAACTTTCCATGACACTACAAAATTTAAATAAAGAAATCGGAAAAATTTTGAGATTCTACATCTTTGTCGGTATGGTCCATTTTGTTTTTAGTGGCATTTTTATTTTGATTAAAATTTCTCTTTATAAAAACCATTTTTGTAATAAGTCTTTTTTTCTATACTGGAGGTTAAAAACTTTTAAATGTTGTCTTTACACAGGTTTTTAAATATGTGTAGTGTTCTGCATAAAACATGTTTATACTATAATAGTAAATAAAAAGGTTATTACACTTACAACCAACTATCCCTTTTCCTTATAATGTACAGCAGTTTGAAAACCCATGCACACTAATTTAGTGTTCTATTTTAATATTTGTTACCTTTCATTTTTATTTCAATACCAGTCGGACAACCAATAAGACCCATGTCAAAAATTTCAATTTCCATAATTGTTTTCATAAACAAAAATGAA
This sequence comes from Neoaliturus tenellus, assembly GCA_030545055.2. Taxonomy (NCBI): domain Eukaryota; kingdom Metazoa; phylum Arthropoda; class Insecta; order Hemiptera; family Cicadellidae; genus Neoaliturus; species Neoaliturus tenellus. The sequence goes on along the minus strand of CM061537.1, from coordinate 52,561,501 downwards.
TTTTTCCAGGGTTAAGTTACAAAACTTATTTTTGTGTCCAAATACGTGTAAATAAAAGTTTCAAGCAAAATCTACCTGCTACATTTTGAGAAAAGGTTAAAACTTCAGATTAGACACTCCACGTATTAAAGTATGAAATTGTGTTGATATTTCAGTACCAGTGAAGAGCTTTTAAAATGTGTGTTTGTTTGTTTAAATATCAACAGCTGTTTTATTTAGCAATTCAATTGTTTCCCATGTTAATCTTATGGACAAAAAAATGAACTTTGAGGGCTTCCCGTGAGCTTCAGAATTAAAATATCAAAAATCTAAAACCTTATTGCAAAACTACGAACTGAGACCTTTCTTTTGACACCTCAAACTTTAAAATTGGTCCAGAAATAAGGGAGGAGTAGCGTTAACAAAAAAGGGGCATCACGTATTATATATATAGATACTAAATTTGTGTGCATGGGTTTTCAAACTGCTGTAAACTATAAGGAAAAGCGATAGTTAATTGTAAGTGTAATAACTTTTTTATTTACTATTATAGCATAAACATGTTTTATGCATAACGATACACATATTAACAAACTTGTATAAAAGACAACATTTAAAAGTTTTTTACCTCCAGTATGGAAAACAAGCTTATTACAAAAATGGTTTTTATAAAGAGAAATTGTAACAAAAATAAAAATGCCACTAAAAACAAAATGGACCACACCAACAAAGATGTAGATTCTCTTAATTTTAGTGATTTCTTTATTTAAATTTTGTAATGTCATGGAAAGTTCATTTAAAGAGGATTTAGGCATTTATAGTAATGTGGACTCATTCACTATGTCATTGACTACCTCATACAGTAGTACTACAAAAACAGCCGCAGTGTGTGCTGCATAACAGGACCGGGGAATAATGAAATGTTGATTTTTATTCTGTTGTCATTCAAGTTTTATGTTTGATGAACTATGTTGATCCAACATCTGTGAATTTATTCTAAATTTTATAGGAGGGTTTAAACAAAAAGGGGGGGGGGGTTCTTTATCGGCAAAAGAACAACTACGTAATCTAGCTAATTTAGACCTAAAAGAACAAGGACCACATCTCAACTCTATCACATTGGGAAATTGAAGGATTGGTAATGAAGATCGATCGATGAAACACCAATAATGTTCTATCTGATTTTCACTATAGTGAAATTTTTTTTCAAAGTATTACCATGGAGCAAAGTTTGATCACCAGGTACCCTAATAAATGCAGCGCATTCCGCTGCACAGGCCCCCTAGTATACATATATATATATATATAAATAATACGTGATGCCCTTTTTTTGTTAACACTACTCCTCCCTTATTTCTGGACCAATTTTAAAGTTTGAGGTGTCAAAAGAATGGTCTTACTTCGTAGTTTTGCAATAAGGTCTTAGATTTTTGATATTTTAATTCTGGAGCTCACGGGAAGCCCTCAATGTTCATTTTTTGTCCATAAGATTAACATGGGGAACAATTTGTATTGAATTGCAATATAAAACAGCTGTTGATAATAAGACAAACAAACACATGTTAAAAGTTAGCTGAATAGAAGCAGTTGAACTACTGGTACTGAAATATCACCATAATTACATACTTTAATACAAGGAGTGTCGATTGTATGGAAAAAATTGTGTGTTTACCTTTTCCCCTAAAACTTATTAGGTAGATTTTGCTTGAACTTTGTAATTATGTGTATCTGGACACAAAAATAAGTTTAGTAAACCTCAGAAAAATTCATTTTCCTGTACAAAAACAAGTTTGGAAATTGAATTTTTGACGTGGTTCTTATGGGTTATCAGATTAGTATTAAAACAACAACGAAAGTTAACAAAAATTAAAACTCTAAATCTTTGTACATCGGTTTTCAAAATTCTGTTAACTTGGAAAAGGGATAGTTGGTTGTTGGTCTAAATTTAATAATAACCTGTTTACTGTTACAAATTTAATGCAGAATGTATGCAGAACATATTAAAACACCTGAGACAACATTTAAAAGTATTTTACTTCCAGTATAGATAACAAGCTTATTGCAAAAACTGTTTGTATAAAGAGAAATTTTAACCAAAATATAAATGCCAAATCAAACAAAAATTGACCACACCATCAAAAATGTAGATTTTTTAATTTTTGTGATTTCTTTATTTAAATTCGGTAATGCCATGGAAAGTTAAGTTAAAGAGGTTTTAGTTGTTATAAATAGTAATAGTGTGGACTTATTCACTATGTCGACTACTAACTCATACAGTACTAAACTACAAAAACAGTGGCAGTTAGTGCTGCATAGCTCATAGAGGACCAGAGAGTTGTAATTAAATATTGATTTTCCTTTTGTTTTAATTTACGTTTTTTGTGTAATGAACTATCTAGATCCAACATCTGTGACTTAATTTTAAATTTTATAGGAGTTTTAGGCAGAAGTTCTAGGACAAATCGGCATAAGGACCATCACGTAATCCTAGCTAATTTAGACCTAAAATAATAACTACCAAATCTCAACACTTCCCATTGGGAAGAATCAGTGATGAAGATCGATTGATGAAATACCAACATAGTGTAATCTGATTTTCACTATAATTTAATTTTTATTCAAAGCAACACAAGGTAAATTACCTTGGAGCAAGGTTAACACAAATCCTCCCTGATTTCTGGACCAAATTTAACGTTTAAGGTATCAATAAATTCACCTCAGTTCGTAGTTTTCAAAAGCTCAACCCAAAAAAAAACCCTCTCATGTAAAAAAAAAAAATACATTTGAATATTAAAATCTATACTTATTTAATACGCTAAGGGTTTTTTTGTCTTGAGAACTCCTCCTACAATTTTCAACCGATTTTCAAGTTTTTGGTGTCGTTGGATAGGGCTTGGTCTGTAGTTGTTTCCGCCAAAAACTGATGAGAGTCGGACTGAAAATAAACGCGCTATCCACCATTGAAATCTCAAAATTTCCCATTTAAATGACATTGGGATTGAATAAAGCATTTTAAACATGTGTTAATAATCAGCTGCAAATACGTGTAGTTTTTGGTGATTGCAGATATTCACAATATTGGATTGGTCGGATGTCATTGATTTAGAGCTAAAGTAACATTTGTACTGTATTAAAATAAATTGCTCGATTTCGAGCAACACGTAGGCCTATACTAGTTAGCTCTTATTGGTTGCCATATTGGTATCAAAACAACAACAAAAAGTATAGTCAACAAAAATTAAAGCAAAAGTCTAAATTTGGGCATGAATTTTTAAACAGGTCTGAACTAGGAAAAGTGACGGTTGTTGGTGTAAACCAAGCACTCTGAAATATGCAGCGCATTGCGCTGCACAGGTACCCCTAGTTGTAATACATTTTAGGCTGATAACAGAGCAGTGACATGATCTTTTGAATGATAAACAGCAGTGTCGGGACCTTTATTTTAAAAGACAGCAGTGACGTGACCTTAGAACGGCAATGTCGGAACCTTTAGACTGGTAACACAGCAGTTTTGCGACGTTTAGACTGATAACATAACATTGGATTGGTCTTTAGACTTATAAAAAAGCATTGGAGTGACCTTGGGAATGTTAACACAGTAGTGTAAATATCTTTAGGCTTATAACACATTGTTGTGACCTTAGCTTGGTATCACAGCAATGTCATATGTCATGACCTTCAAACCGATAATGTATCAGTTTCGTGAACTTAACCGAGAATTTTCTTAAACTTGAGACAGTTAATGAACAGTGTTGTTGTCTTAAGTTCAATAATGTAGCAGTGTAGTTTTATTTTGTCCGAAAGTATCAGTATCGTAAAATGAGACTGACAAGACAGCAGTGACGTGACATTTAGACTTAGTGTTAAAACATTTAAACTTGAGTGTATTATCAGCAGTTTGTTGACCTTGACACTATGGTAAAGCAGCAGTTTCCTTACCTTTAGACTGCTGACGTAGCAAAATACTTACTATTATAGCTAACGTTAGTTAACAGCAATTGTTTTATCTTCAGACTGTTAACGCGAAGTGTCCTGGTCAATCTAAAAGTCTTCATTCAGATGAAACATCATCGCGTGATCTTGAGACCGATAACACAGTTAAATGACCCGTCACAGAGTAGCTGAATGGTGTAAGTGCGTACGTGAGTGACATCATGGCAAGGGACTATATAGGGAACCTTTACTGGAGGAAAGCAAAGACCAGGCAGTATCTAGCTACATTCTTGGGTAAGCCAATTTGTTTTATGGCCCATTTTAATAAACAAAATTAAAAAATGTTTTTTTTTTTTTTTTTTTTAAATAATGAATCTGCAAAACTCTATCTTACTTATCAATGACTCTGTAGTTTCCCGTTGTGTTGTTAACAGTTTTGTTACTGCTTTGTTAAGCTAACAAAATAAATAGTTTCGATAGTAATAAAAAAACAGGTTTCTTCCTTAACCGTTTTTAAATTTCCTTTGAGCAAATATTTGTATACTGTATTTCAATTAGAATTTATCTTTGTCTATTCATATCTGCATTTCAAATAGCATTTCATAAACAAGTGTACATAGTTAATTCCTAATTAACTAGATGCCATATAGACCAAGAATGTAAAAGATTATAAAAGAATGCAGCACTCAAGAATACATATTTAAATGAATATCCCGATTTGTAGGTAAGCGAAACGAAGAAATTAATATCTAAGTATTTATGAAATTTTCGGAAAGTATTTGACAGATTGTGTAATGTTTTCTACTCATTAAAGTCAGTTTGGCTGACACTGAGCTCCTCGCCTCGGTTGAGCACATGTGCATGTGGCCCGGTGTTTATTCTCCTGCTTGTGTGTTCCACATTAGAACCACCATCACATCATCACCATAGCCTTCAATATCAACATCACCATCACTAACACATCACATAACTTTCGCCATCACCAATCATCAACACCACCACCACCACCAGTATGTATGTATGCAGCCGTGCAGCAAGTTGGACACGGCTGGAAAACTTTGAAAAGTTAATTCCTTCCCGCCAGACTTTCTGCCGTGTTTGCTGCAGGACTTGTGAGGGAAGGATGTGGTGTTACCTAATTAGTACAGTAAAAATGTGTTTTGACCCCAAAAAAATTAGCACAACCAAGGAATTTGGTACAGATGTTGGGAGTATCTTCCTTTTGAACATACTAAAAGTCCCCTAAAATTGAAGCTGTGCTACGGCCGCCATCTTGGAAAATGGCGGCAAATTTTTATATTTTTGGCTATAGTTGCTTTATTATTAGAGATACAGGAAAAAGCTTGGAATAAACAATGTAGGCAATTAAAAAATACACATTTTGTTCATTTACATGTTTCCTCTAAATCCAACGGTTTATGCGTTATTTTCGATTAAGTGTAAAGAATTTTTTTTAACTAACCAAAATTGATGTGTAAGATTACTGTATTGTTATTATAAGACATTTTAAAAAGAGTTTCTAAAAGAGAAATACAAAATTTTCAATGATTATTACATTATTCCAATCCCTTTAAGTTTTGCCCAGGTTGAAAATGTATTTCTTCTCTACTTATAATATTTCTTTGTCTAGTATTAGGGTGAATCTCGTAAGGTGTCCTAAATGAATTACAGACAAACGCTTTGCCCTACAACCTTCCAACAAAATTATTTTCCACTAAATTGACCCCAAGGAATAATTTAAAAATATTTTAACGTTGTATAAATACAGGTTGTACAAAAAACTGTGGGTCACAGGTTCGAATCTTTTGAATTTCAAAAACAAACATATGTCATATTATACATCATTAGAAAGGTCTATTTAAAACAAACAATTTGGTGAAAACAGAATTCAGTTATCTTTTTTCGTTTAAAAATGGCGTCCATTTTTGTAGCCAAAAAAGAAATTTACGAAATACCTTTAATTCTTTCATTGTTTGTCATAAATTACTTCTGATTCAAAATACCTATTTAAATTAAGCTAAGCTTTACAATGATATTTCACAATTCCACATTTATTAAAAAACTTAATTTTCCAAAATTTAATTTTTTCAAAAATTTTTACATGAATATAATTAAAGAATTTTAAATTGTAACCAATGTTATTTTTTATATCATCTTAAAGCTCTCGTTGAACTGAGCAACTTTGTAATCTACACTAATGCCGTATATCTTTAGGTTTTGTAGTAATAACGTAAAAATGTCATTTCCAAAATTTTCCCTTGTAACTCACATGTTAATTTAAGAGTCATCTTCACCCTTGTGCCAGTAGCCCATCGTTGCGCAGTCGGCACTGTTAACCATACATACGGCTTTTAATGCAAAACATGGTATTTTATTCCCCTGCTTCGGCCGCCGATTTTCAACCGAATCTCTTTAAACTTGGGAAGTGTTTAGTTGAATAGTTATATTAGGCCCCTCATACTTCGAAATTTGGAAAATTTAACAAATATTACTAAGGAAGATCGAGTTACTTTGCAACGTCACAGAGAGTAATACTGTATTTGTTAAATTTTAAAAATTTCGAGGTATGAGGGGTCTAATATAACTATTGAACTAAACACTTACCAAGTTTAAATACAATCGGTTGAAAAACGGCGTCCAAAACAGGGGAATAAAATACCATGTTTTGCATTAAAAGCCGTATGTATGGTTAACATTGCCGAATGCGCAACAATGGGCTACTCGCCCAAAGGTGAATCTTAAATTAAGAGTGAATTAATAAGCGATAATAATTAATAAGCGATTTAAGTGAATCTTAAATCGCTTACAATTAAGAGTGAAGATGACTCTTAATTGTATGGCAACAATGCAAGAAGGACTGCCATACTATCATGTCCTGATTAATAAACTTACAAATGATATGGGAAAATGACATTTTTAAGTTGTTACTACAAAATGAAAAGATATACGACACGCGTGTAAATTGCTCAGTTGAATGAGCGCTTTAATATATAATATTGATATATATATATATATATATATATATATATATATATATATATATATAATGACATGTTTTACTTTTAAAATTTTTGAGTTTTGTTCATGTAAAATTTTTTTTAAATGTTAATTTTTTAGAAATTTTAGTTATTTAATAAATGTTGTCTTGTGACATATCATTGTAAAGCTTAGCTTATTTGAAATAAATATTTTTAATCAGAAGTAATTTATGACAAACAATGAAATAATTACAGGGTATTCCGTAAATTTCGATTTTTTGCTACAAAAATGGACGTCATTTTTAAACGAAAAAAGATAACTGAATTCTGTTTCCACCAAATTGTTTGTTTTAAATAGACCGTTCTAATGATGTATAATATGACATATGTTTGTATTTGAAATTTCCAAGATTCGAACCTGTAACCCACAGTTTTTGGTACACCCTGTATTTATACAACGTTAAAAATATTTTTAAATTATTCCTTGGGGTCAATTTAGTGGAAAATAATTTTGTTGGAAGGTTGTAGGGCAAAGCGTTTGTCTGTAATTCATTTAGGACACCTTACGAGATTCACCCTAATACTAGACAAAGAAATATTATAAGTAGAGAAGAAATACATTTTCAACCTGGGCAAAACTTAAAGGGATTTGGAATAATGTAATAGTCATTGAAAATTTTGTATTTCTCTTTTAGAAACTCTTTTTAAAATGTCTTATAATAACAATACAGTAATCTTACACATCAATTTTGGTTAGTTAAAAAAATTCTTTACACTTAATCGAAAATAACGCATAAACCGTTGGATTTAGAGGAAACATGTAAATGAACAAAATGTGTATTTTTTAATTGCCTACATTGTTTATTCCAAGCTTTTTCCTGTATCTCTAATAATAAAGCAACTATAGCAAAAAATATATAAATTTGCCGCCATTTTCCAAGATAGCGGCCGTAGCACAGCTTCAATTTTAGGGGACTTTTAGTATGTTCAAAAGGAAGATACTCCCAACATCTGTACCAAATTCCTTGGTTGTGCTATTTTGTTTTTTTGGGTTCATGCAATAATTTTTCACTTAATTTTACTGTACTAAATAGTTTTAATCATATGATCAATAAAATAGGAATTGTCATATGGCTGTTAGATGTTTTTGAAATAGTAGTTTTCATCACTAGGAGCAAAAGTGGGTCTTTTTGGTGCGCAATCGTGTTTTAAAAACGAGGCGCAGCCGAGTTTTTAAAAACGATTAAGCATTAAAAAGACAATTTTGCTCCGAGTGATGAACAACGTTTTTTATCATAATGCGAAATTAGACTTGTGATCATTAAAAATTATAACTATAAAGATGTAATTTTCGAGGTTATATTTACAAAGTTAGTAATATGCAGTGTTTACATTTATGTTATTTACAAACAATGCTCTTTATAACGTTTGAATTTCAAAATTCTGCTCCTCATCATTAATAAATGAATAATAATATACATAGCAAACAGCTGACTTTTCAGTACTAGGACCTAAAAAATTCTCCAGATGATTTTTCAGTCCTAGGACAATAAAGAATCGGTTTTGGTACAGTTGAGAGAACAAAAAACAGGCTGATTTCGTGCAGAATGATAAAAAAATATTTTTATCACTCTGCACGAAATCCGCCTGTTTTTTGTTCTCTCAATAGTACCAAAACCAATTCTTTTTTGTCCTAGGACTGAAAAATCATCTGGAGAATGTTTTAGGTCCTAGTACTGAAAAGTCAGCTGTTTGCTAAGTATATTATCATTGATTTATTAATGTTGAGAAACATTTTGAAATTCAAACGTTATAAAGAGCATGGTTTGTAAATAAAAGAAATGTAAACACTGCAAATTACTTATACTTTATAAATATAACCTCGAAAATACAACTTAATAGTTAATATATTTTTAACGTCAAAAGTCTAATTTTGCATTATGATAAAAAAAGTTGTTCATCACTCGGAGCAAAAGTGTCTTTTTGATGCTTAATCGTTTTTAAAAACTCGGCTGCACCTCGTTTTTAAAACACGATTGCGCACCAAAAAAACCCACTTTTGCTCCTAGTGATGAAAACTACTATTATTGATATTAATTTAGAGTGCTATTAACAAAATATCTCTAAAGTACTTTCATCAAAATATAATACTTTTCATTTCATACCTTTTTAGGACTTGGCAACTTTTCAACACTTTGTGTTTTTGGGTATGATTTGAAATATCTTCTTGAATCTAAAATTTATTAAATAATTAAGCAGTTAGAGTACTTAATAGGCTTAATATAGTTAATTCAGAATTATGAAAATTTGTTGTTACTATTAATTTTGTACAAGTCATTCCATTGTCTTCTACTTATACAGTATGGTTAAAAATAACTACATGTCTTTATAAATATATCCATACAACAAAATCCTCTGAACAATTTATTGAGCAGATTGCGTTTTCCTTGAGTAAATCCCTACTCGCTTGACTAAAGCTTCAAGGAGCTTTCGTTCTGTTACTGATAAACTAATTGATTCACTTGTAAAAGTGGATTTGGAGTAAATGAAAGTGAATATTCTATATGCATTTAGTACAAAACTCATCGAATCTTTATGTTCCTGCTAAAAATAAACACTAAAACGACAGTTATTATTAATTTATTTAATGAATAGTGTGGGAGCTTACTCTTCTTCTAGTAACGTAGATTTGAGGATTTGTGCATGAGATGATTAATCTAATTATCTAATCTTCTTTGTGTTGTATTAAAAAGGCTATTTACTCAACTTTCCATCACGTTTTCCTCACCTTTTATCAAACTTATTGCCACTATTTATTTATGACATTTTTGGAAGGTAAACATAATTCTATATCAGAATAAGTACAGTTTGTAACAGTTAAGTCCACCTAGAGCCTCCTAAAATATACTTGAAAACATATTTTGAAAATAAAGAAAATAACTATAACTTTTTCATATGTCAAACTAAAAACTGTTAAAATACCACCAAATCTTCCTTTGGCTTTAAAATTAAAAGCCTAAAAATTTAAATTTAGTTATTCTAGAGTGACCTTTCCTATTTGCCCAATCTGTGGAAATCGCCATAAAAGATAGTTATTGACAAGGTAGTCATTGATAGTCTGATGAAAGGTTATCATTGTAGAAACTATCTCACCCTGAACAAGATGACAATTTGTAACTCATTTTATGAAAAAATATCAACGTTCAGAAATAATTAATATTGATATTAACCTACTTTGTGGCACAACTTACAGGGTAACCTCTCTAGGCTTCACTCGAAGTTAGTCCCAAATCTCAAGTATAAGTGTAGGTTGATGTATACATCAAATAAAAATTTTAATTGGTAGTGTCTATAATGCCGCAAACTATACTTCAAATGGTTGATGGAGGCGGAAATGTTAGGTAATCAACTAACTTCAAAATACACTAACTTCCGATTTATTTGGCCTGTTAAGTATGGGTTTGTGACTTATTGCTCTAAATTTTAAAACGGTTTAAGTTATGTATAATGTGACAAAAGCCAATCAAATATTATCTAAAAACTTCCCTGGCGACGATCCTTGAAAGACGTTCGTAGGAAGCTATCTAAGCTCTACTGGTATAGGTATTTCTATATAAAAATCAACAATTATGTTTAAACCAATTCTCTGACCTTAGCCAGATAGTAAAAGATACATCTATAATTTAAAGGTTAGAACGGGGAGGTTTTGGGGATACTTATCAGTTTGTAACCTCTTTAGGTTAAATTTTCTTAAGTACGGTAAGTTATAGAATACTTCCTATAAGGAACAAGTCTTTAAAGTGACTTAATTGTCACAAGTTTTCCTTTTTCAAATAGGATTTTTTTAAATTCCTAAAATTATATTAAAAGTGACTATGATTATAAAAAGGTGAGAAAACGAAGGTTTTATTCAGCACAAAGTCAAGAAATTAAGCAAATTGGAAAATAACTATTACTGGAAGGTGGAGTGATAACTGCCTAAACTGCGTGTTTTGTTACATTTACATGCTAGTAGTGTAAAATTGCGGCCGCTGGCCCAGTTCAAGGTCACCTGAGGGATGACGTCATCGAGGTCAATGACCTCACCGATGACGTCATCGATGACGTCATCGATGACGCAATCGATGACGTCATCACTAATGACGCCATTTCGATGACGTCACACCCATGACGTCACAGAAATGACGTGCTGATGACGTCATCACCCCTTACGTCATCAAAATGACGTCACCGACGCCACTGAGGTCAAGGTCATGCCGAAACTTAAAATTTTTTGGCACTTTTGCTGTTTCTCGCACTACGCTCCGAGTTTCAGTCAGAGTCCCCGTGACCTTGACCACTTGGAGCGAATTTTCGACGAGAAACGGCAAAAGTGCCAAGTTAAACTCGAGTTTCTGACATGACTCTGCCTAAATGGGCAATCGGTTATCCCTCAGGTGACCTTGAACCAGTACAACGCCCGCAATTTCATGTTACTGCGACCTTGAAAACTTAACAACGGAGCGCCGACACCGATGCGCACCCCACGACAGCCACCGAGTGACTGACTGTCAGGCTCTGTGTATGCTAGGTATATCGGCTTGAGAGACTAAGACTCTAAACTGTCAGGAATGGGAGTAACTAACTGAATTTTGCAAGGAAAAGTCATTTCATCCAATATTTTAAACAAATCCTCATCAGTAAAACTGACATTAGTCTGTTTTGTATAAAACTTAGGGTGTCCGCGCAACAGTTTGCGCCACTTAGCTAAAGTTGAAACTCTCTTAACTTTGAGTGGTGGACAGTGAGCAACTAATAAAGTCCTAACACGGCTAAGTTTCTTACCTAAAGTGTCCTGCGACATGGCTTCACCTCACAAAAGTCCGCACAATACTGAGAGACTGCTTGTAGCGCATGAGTCAAGGGAAAAGAGGTGGGGGAAACAGCAGGAGTGGGGGAAGGTCACAGTGGCGGGGGAAGGTGAGGTGGTACGCTGGAGTATCGCATCACTTCACCATGAGCTGTCCTACAGTCAACACACTGTTCTCTTGGCCCGAGTTGGCACTAGAAGAAACATTTCTGTACAGCTTAGGCTGTGAGAGCCGAGGAAGCAAAGTCAAAGTGGAAATTGTGTTAAACTCCAAGATGAAGAGTCTCCTAAATAAACTAATTGTATCCTTGCAATCTCCTATAACTGTAGAGAAATACCACTTTATTAAGCGACACCTTATACTTTGGCAAAACGAAGCGGAAATGGAAAAGATTACAGTAAAATTAATTTAACTTAAAACCTGGACTGGACACTCATGGTGATACCACGTGGCGTGCAAACGCCACCCTAAACATTACAAGTTAGGTTATTGAGCACCTCTGGTACGATAACCGATGTGCTAGAGTTAAAGTGTGATGACCTTGAGTCAAAACACTGAAATACTACAAGTCGATATCGTCCCAGAGTTAAAGTGTAGTGACCTACATTCAGAACTTGTAAATTTACTTACATATAGAGAGCTAGAGAACAGCGAGACGCACCGCATGAAAGCCGGAGACATACTGGCGAAGCGGTGTTGTGCAGCCTAGGGACCCAGTTGTGGTGGGGGTATAGCCAACACTTAGAGTACAAGTGTTGTGGGTGACCTTGACCCACTTAACATACCTGACCCCCCCCCCCCCCGACAAAAAGTGCGAACCCCCCCCCACCCCCACCCCCTCCCCCACCCCTGATATCCTGGGCGTGGCAGCCCCGGTGGGGATATAAGGGGGCCCAGCCAGAGCTGGCTCGCAGTCCGCTCCCGCGCGTTGAACGTGAACGATCGGGACGGACCGCCATAGGCATCACTAAACATTGAATGGCGCCTTCAGTGTTTAGCGAAGTCTACTCTAACTTTAAGACTTGTATTAGTTGTAAGATATTGCGCTTGCGTTTGGGTATTGCGAATTGTTTTATATGAGAGTGTTTTACTTGTACCTTATGTCTCCTGTGTGTCTTTTATTCTTTGTGTCTTGTTTGTTATATGTGTTTAACGTGTATGTGCTTGTTCCAGCATTGACTACGTTGAGCTCAATTGTGTGTTGTAAGTGTGTTATATTTTTCTAAAGTGTATACGCTTGTTGTAGCATTTCCCCCTTGAGCTTTTGCAATGCTCAAAGTAAATCGTAAAGACAGGGAACGGGAGTAGGCCCCCGTGTAAAGTTACTTTTGTATAATTGTTAGGCTCCTCTCATGCATGCTTTAATGCGGCTGAGAAATAGGAGCGTCCGTTTGTACGCCTATATGGGGGTAATAAGCCGATGGCCTCTGCACTCGGACCGAGGACGTAAGCCACTAGGGTGTCCTCAGTTAGTTTCCCTTCTGGAAACTCAAAATTATGTAAATGAAACTTTGTTAGCTATTTGTGTTTTTTTGTCCCCAAGGCCCCCGAACATTCGTGGTTCGCCATGGATGTACGGGGGCCGAAATTTTTTAATGTTCGTGTGGCCTTGACCCACATAGGACTTGTAAGAATTTACTGCATTGCTAAATTAAAAAAAAATATTAAAGATAGGGTTACGGGAGTAGGCCCCCGTGTAAAGCCACTTTATTTATAATTGTTAGGCTCCTCTCATGCATGCTTCAATGCGGCTGAGAAATAGGAGGTGGTCCGTTTGTACGCTTATGCGGGGGTAATGAGCCGATGGCCTCTGCACTCGGACCGAGGACGTAAGCCACTAGGGCGTCCTCAGTTTCTTTCAAAATTATGTAAATGACATTTTGTTAGCTATTGGAAAAGTTATTAGTTAGAAATGCAGTAAATGTTTACAAGTCTCGCGTGGCGAAGGGTACACGACATTGGATGTTGCCTTGTTGTCATAGTTGGGTCTCTTCGGAGGCTACAGCGATGACAACCCAAGTGCCCCACACCCCCTATGGGGGTGTGGGGCTTAATTTTTTAAAGTTTTTTCGTGACCTTGACCTAAATATAAAAGTTTTCAAAATCTTTAACAGTCAGATCTTATCAACACAGTTTATATATAGAGGTCTTTTAAAAGTTAACAGTTAGGTATTAGTAACACACAAGTGTGGAGTTGTTTATAGTTGGGTCTCTTGGGAGGCTTCAGCGATGGCAACATAAATGCCCCAAGTGGGGCTTCTTTTTTTTGAAAAAGTGTGAGCCCCCCCCCGACAAAAAGTGCCAACCCCCCCCCGACAAAAAGTGCCAACCCCCCCCCCCCGACAAAAAGTGCGAACCCCCCCCCCCCCCGATATACTGGGCGTGGCAGCCCCGGTGGGGATATAAGGCGGCCCGGCTGCATGCACTTCTCATTCCCGTCCAAGCTCCCGTACGGACAGGTTCTCTCTTGTTCTTGAGATTATTTATAATAACTTCACTTTTTTATTCTCATCTATTCTTTTCATTAAGTCCATTTATTACAATGGGTAAAATGGGCCTTAAACTCAAAAACTACCCGCCAGCTTCAACCTCAACCGACACGACTCAACCTCCATCATCCTCCGCCTCGATCCTGGAATATCTGATGACTGCAAACATCTTGAGCTGCCTGACGATGCCACCACCGCCGCCGCCGCCACCACAGCCCGCCTCCATGCCCAGCCTGTCGCCACTGCCGCCGACAGTGGAAGAGGCCGGTGCACCTCCACCATCGTCAGGAAAACTCAGCGGTCGAGTCCCGGTAGCCTCTCCAGCACTCTCGCTGCTATCGGACTCAGGATCGGAGTCTGCAGTCTTCGAAGAGACGTCCAGGTCGAGGATAACCCCCTACAGCAGAACCCAAAAAATCCTATCCTATACCAAATCACAATGTCCCTCACCCATATCCCCCATGCCATCCACACCAACCAAAGCATCCCGTAAATCCATCTTTTCCCCTGAACTTCCCTCCATAGACCTAACACGCTCTCCTACCCCACCCAAAATTGTTTGCTCCATTCCTTTTGACCAATCTTTGCCTCTTCCACCCCCTTCCACCCCTATTTCTTCTAGCCAGCCTAATTCGGAGAAGCTCCAAAACACTAAGAGTCCAACACAAAAGAAACGTAATCGTGTTAAATGCCCTGCTGGCAAGCGTGATAAATGCGATTATGTTTGGTTTAGCAGAGAGGCTGTGGTTCTTTGTTGTCCGAGTTTTGCTCTTCCAGAAAAAGATCGTTGCCAACGACACTTGAATAAGAAAATCAAAATTCCGACACCAAAGCCCTACAGCCTTAATATTATGCCTGAAAAGTCCAAGTTCAAACACCCCAACAGTCCGCAGAAGCTGAAAATTAATAGGCTCAAGAGGGACAAAAAATATTATTTTATTGTTCAAGCTTATGGAGCATTTAACATAAATGTGCAAATCATTCTAAAAGGTGATGGCCGCCTTCATAGAATGAAAGTACCACCTGCGATGGTACAAAGAGAATTTTTTGTCCCCGGTGCTTATTTAATTCGAAGAAAAGGATGCCGATCTGTTTGGGAAATGGATTAGGACATGGGCTCACTAAAAAAGAAAAAGCCAAAATTGTTAGGTTGTGTTGGACAATATTTAAAAGTCTTTTTCCAAATTATTTTTCCAAATTTAGTCTTAACCCTCTTAAAGTAAGGGAGAGGGGTATTATACAAGTCAACTAATAAAAAAAAAAAAAAAAAAAAAAAAAAAAAATACTTGACTTGTATAATACTTTAACCTGGCGGTGATGTAAAGTCACTGGGACAATCTCAAACCGTGTCCTTGAGGGTGAAGACTAAGTTACAAATAAATCATTAACAAATAAAAACTTACCTTCAAACACTTGTAGCTTGCTACAAGTGTTTGGAGGTAAAAATTTTTCAAAGTTTGAATGACCTTGACCCATATAAATTACTGTTTAAAGTAAAGTGCTAACCTTACAACTAATGTTGTGTATCACGTGATACCCCCACTCTAACGCTCTTACTAAGCTTGTATGAGCCGTTCATTTGCTTCAGTCTGTTTCTGTGCTCCGTGGTAAACATGTCACGGTACAATTACAAAGGTGGTGACTTCTTGATAGATCAACACAATGCTTGGGAAGTGCTAAACCAGCATAGAATGGAAGTTGAGTATTGTATAAGACGAGACGGGTCTACATTTTATCTATGTATTATAAACAACCAAACTCATAAGTATGAACACTGGACAAAAATTAATTATAACAACATAGATGAGCTGTTTGCTTGGGTGTTTGAGGTGTGTAAAGTTATTGAAGAAACCAAAATAATGGGTGTGCTAAAGGTATGTAAAACTGATGACCGGGAAGACTAAGCAAAATTTCTTTTAACCCCCCCCCCCCCCCGTGTTATCCCCACCACTAAAAATGGGTATATATAGGAGTGGTGATCAACCGTCCTCTCATTCTGCTTTACACCGTTAAGCTGAACACCACCATGTCTGCTATGAACGTCCCAGCCTCTACCTCTGGCCCGGTCGCCTCCAACTCCAGCCCGAGCATTGGACCAATCCGATCGGGGCCTTCGTCAAGGAGTCGTGTCCGATTCTCCGGCTTTGGTCCTGTGAGGAAGGAGTTGCGGAGCAGCGGAGCGTCTCAACCAACCACAATGGACGCATCAACTCAGACTCCACCAAACATCATCGAGTGGTACGACGAAGTGATAGAGCAAAGGGACAGAATGCTAGAGAATACTCGCAGGGAGCTACTTCATATCCGGAGTAAATGGGAAAAACTAATTAGGAAGTGTGAAAGCCTGTTGGACAGTGATGATAGTGAGGATGAGAGTGGATAGGTGTGTGGGTAAAGACTTGGACTGGGACTTGTGTGTATGTATGAATGTGTGCGTGAATGTGAAATACAGAGCGGGGGATAGATCACTCTGTGGCAATGGACTAACATGCCACTTAGTGATCTATCCCCCGTTCTGGTAATGTTTTTGGATGGCCTTGACCCACTTTACCAAGGCTAGCTAGTACCCCCACCACTGATAAGTGTATATATACGGGTATTAACGTGCAGTTTGGTTATTCTGCTTTGTACCGCTTAGCTGAATACAGCACTGTAACATGGCTTTCAACTCCAAAACTTCTCAGGCTTCCTTTTCTTCTTCAAGAAGGCGTGCTGCCAACGTCCTGCCTGCTACTCGTGGACCTGCTCGACCATTCCACAGCATAACTGTTGCTCGGGCAAACGCCTGCAAAGCTCCAATGCTACGGACCTTGCTGGAGGTGAGCCAAGACGGGCAAGGCTTGCTCAGTCCTGGTCAACGGCAGGAGCAAGAAAGGCGTATGGCGTACTTCAGGCTGCAGGGTGTAGTTCCCAGCTTGAAGTTAGGCGATCCGAGAGTAGCAAGCATCAACGAGGCAGCGGACTACATATCACACCTCCACAGTGTTTTAGAAGTAAAGGACCAACAAATTGAAAACTTAAAAGAACAATTGAAACAATTTAACTTTAATCCTGTGGAGTTTGTGGAAGCAGTGATGAGTGATAGTGATGATGAAGGAACTGAATATATATTGGGTATGTAATGAAAGACTTGGACAGGGACATGTGTGTGTGTAGAATACAGAGCGGGGGATAGACTACTTTGCGGCAATGGACTAGCATGCTGCTTAGTGGTCTATCCCCCGCTCAAAGGGTAGCATTGGATGACCTTGACCCACTTTACAGCAAGGACAACCGGTTAACTGGTATAAAAGAGGGGGTCTATACATCTCGACTTCATTCTGCTTTGGACCTTCCAGTGGAACGCTAGAAACAATGAGTGGATCGCTGCTTGGTGCTAACTTGGACAGGTATTCTGTGATGGTACACTATGAAGATTGTAGAGACATGTTGACGGCTGTGTATGATTGTTTGGTGAGAAAAATCTTTCAAGAAAACTGCCAATTTATGTTAGCGTGGAAAAGAAACTTGTTTGTTGATGGTCATGCTACAATGCAAAGCATGAACCACCTTCATGTGTTAAAAGTAGGACATCATAATTTGGACGAACTGGACGATATGTTTAGGGAGCTGGAGTGTTTGATACATCAGGAATGTAAACCATGTGAAATTGAAATTTTTAAATTGGATATGGAATTAGAATAAAATGTGTTAAACAGGACTTGGACTTGGACTTGATTGAGGTTTTGTAGAACAGAGCGGGGGATAGATCACTTTGCGGCAATGGACTAGCATGCTGCTTAGTGGTCTATCCCCCGCTCAAAGGGTATCTTTACGTGACCTTGACCCACATAAATTGTATAGTTGGTGGGGGTATAAAAAGGGTAAGCAAATTGGATGGATACAACACTTCCATACCATGGCTCCACTTGACAACACCGTGTTCCATCGCAACAGAATTGTCTCTATTCTGGAGGTAATACCTCTAGAAATTATAGAAGTAGAGGACCAACTACCTGCGGTTGATCAAGAAGAGGAGGAGGAAGAGATAATGGATATTGAAACGGACTCTGACGAAGCTGGTTCAACGGACAATGAAGTGGACTTGCACGCCTACGAAACATTAGAGTCGTCATCTGAGTCGGAAATGGAATTCCAATTGGAAATCGAAGAAGAAGAACAAGAACAAGACACTCCCCATCGTCCAATGGATAGGATGTTAGTTGCCAGAAGAATTATGTATTGTCATCGCTGCCTATTCCGTGATGAGGATGATTCCGACTCTGATGGTGATGTTTCACCCTTGTAAAAAGTTTAAACAAAAATGTTAAAAAAAAAGAATGTGAGCGGGGGATAGAGCACTTTGTAGTAAATGATGCTGCTTAGTGCTCTATCCCCCGCTCAAAATAATAATTCCAAATGACCTTGACCTACATAAACTTGCTCAAACAGACGTCTTTGAAAAAACTTGTACAAATTATTGAATCTAGACCAAATATCATCAATTTATCAAGCCTACTGATAAATGTATTACAAACGGTTGTGTAAAGGCTAAATTTAGCACATGAGTGATAACCTGTTTCCATATGATGTCACTTTCCCCACCTATCTGCCTCGGATATAAAGGGTCCCGGTGGAGTGCGCTGCTCATTATTGCGTGGACATTCACAGAGTGTGCATTCAAAGCCAAACTGTTTAAAATGGCTCTTTGCGACATTTGTGGGGAAATCTTTCAAGACGAAGATCTTTTCACCATACACAGAGAATTACATGAAGACGAAGATAGAAAAGAAGATATTACCATGGATGAAATAGACTTAGACTCAATTGACCGGTTTTTGGAAGAGCACCAGAAGCAGACGGACTACTGGGACAGCTATCTACAGCAAATGCAAAGAAGAAGACCTAGTGTGATCCAATTTGCTGGTGCTGGACCATCTACTGCTAGAAGACCTTTTGAAGAAGAAGACACTGAAGAAGAGGACACTGAAGAAGAACTGGAAGATGTGAAACAACTGCGCACCACGGCCTTGCCAGGACGAGTTGTAACACATTTCAAAATTAATAATGTTCAATTGGAACTGGAAACATTTATAACCCAGGCTAAGGAACTTGTTGGTGGAACCTTGAGGGAAGAACTACAAAGATTAAATTTTATTAAATTTGGAATGGTGTTAGAGGCTATGTTTAACAATACTGATGGTGAAACAGCATTGAGAGCGTTCATTACCAAAAACCGAACCCTTACCTTCACCTCCAACATCGATGATATTATTGAAGAATGCTTGGAAGAACTTATAACAAAACTTCAAGAACATGAAGGAAGAGGATCTGGATGGACTTTGTCATCAATTGAAGGTATGGATGTAAGGGTTCACAAGCATGGATATGGTTTAAGGGGTAGTAGTTTTATCCCTTTACCAAAGAAAATCCAAAACACTAAATCGTGTAGGAATGTGCAAAATGAAGGTAATGAATGTTTTAAGTATGCAATGTTAACCAAGTATGTTAAAGATCATCCTGAAAGAGTTGGTAGAGAATATTACGAAAATGAACACCGCTACAACTTTCAAGGCCTCACCTACCCAGTTACATTGAAAGACATAGACAAATTTGAAAAGAAAAATCCTGGCGTTTCAGTGAATGTTTTCGGTCTGGATGATTCGAACAACGTTTATCCTTTGCGGGTAGTAAAAGTTGAGCAAAGAAACCACACTGATTTGCTACTGATCACTAAGGGTGAAATTTCACATTATGTGTGGATAAAGGACTTTGCATCCTTGATTCGAAATCAATTATCAAAACAGAGGCGTAGGTTAACAGTGTGTAAAAGATGTTTTTGTTTCACATATAAAGAAATAAGACAAGGAGGATTAGAGTGGTTGATAGAACACAAAAGACTTTGTAATGAAAATTATGAAGTGAAGATTAGTCTGCCACCACCATCTCGAGCGTGTATCCAATTTAACAAAACAGTTCACCAATATCGGATTCCAGTAGTCATCTACGCAGATTTTGAATCTACGTTAGTACCACAGGAGCTGCCGGACGGTGAAGTGACTAGAAGAACAAAATATCAGTTGCATCAACCCAACAGTTTTTGTCTAATAGTGAAATCAACCTTGTCTGAAAACCAATTGCAAAACTATGGTTTAACATCCACTCCAATACTTTACCGTGGTGAAGAAGCCGCTAAGTATTTCGTAGACCAGTTGTATGACATTGCTGAAAAGGTACAACGCTTGTATGGTAATGTCGTACCTATGGAACCTTTGAATGAGAATCAACAAGAAGAATACAATATGGCATCAAGATGTTATCTATGCGAGAAGAGCTTCAGTGAAGAAAATCCAAAAGTAAGAGATCACGATCACCTGACAGGTTTATACAGAGGAGCTGCTTGTAATTCATGCAATATAAATTACAAACTGCCCCACTTTATCCCTGTCGTGTTACACAATCTTAGCGGCTACGACTCCCACTTCATTATTCCAGAGTTAGGAAGAGATGATGGTAAAATTGATGTTCTTGCTACAACATTGGAAAAGTACATCAGTTTCTCAAAAACCGTAGGTAAAATTAAACTTCGCTTTGTAGACTCTTATAGATTTATGGCATCTAGTTTGAGCAGATTGTCTGAGAATCTACGAAGAGAAGACCTAAAAGAAACCAGCAAGATTGTACCTGAAGATAAATTGGACTTAGTATTACGTAAAGGAGTGTTCCCCTACGACTACATAACATCTACAGAAAAATTTGAAGAAACCAGTCTACCACCGATCGAAGCCTTCAACAGCAAATTAAACGAAAGTGAAATCTCCGTTGAAGACTACAATCATGCTTGTAATGTTTGGAACCAACTAAACATTCAAACCTTAGGGGAATATTCTGACTTTTATATAAAATTGGACGTAACTCTGCTGTGCGATGTGATGGAAGAATTCCGAAACACCTGCTTCTCCGCCTATGGACTGGACCCTCTACACTCGTACACATCTCCAGGATTAGCATGGCAAGCTATGCTAAAGTCAACCAACTGTCGACTGGAACTTCTAACGGATATTGATATGGTGCTCATGATGGAATCTGGTGTACGGGGCGGTTTGACACAAGCTGTAACACGTCATGTCAAAGCCAACAACAAGTACATCCCCGGCTTCGACGAGCAACAACCATCGGTCTACCTTGGCTACTTTGACGCAAACAACCTTTATGGTTGGGCAATGTCAAATCCGCTTCCCTACGCTGACTTCAAATGGATCGACCCGGCCACCATTGGAGACATCTCACAGATTCCAAAGAATGGTCCAAAAGGCTATATTTTGGACTGTGATTTCGAATATCCAGAGCACCTTCATGACCATCACTACGACTTGCCTCTCCTAGCCAAGACTGAAGTTTCACCGACAGGAAGATGGCCAAAATTGATGATGACCTTGGAGAATAAGGATCGCTATGTGGCTCACTACTGGGTAGTTCAACAGGCTCTTGAATTGGGTCTACGTATAGTGAGAATTCATAGAGCAATTGAATTCACCCAGTCTTGTTGGTTGAAACCATATATTGATTCCAACACTGCAAGAAGAGCTGCAGCGACAACAGCATTTGAAAAGGACTTCTATAAATTAATGAACAATGCTAAATATAAGTCAAGAATATTCTAAATATAAGTCAATTAAGCAGATTAAATGATATGCCAGATTTAAAGCCAACTTTAAGAAGAGAGAAGAAATATTTAAAAAGACTAATAATTGAATCAAAACAAAGTCATTATAGTAGAATAATAAGTAACTCAATGAATGTATGCAAGTCAACCTGGAAAATCATAAATAAGGAGGTGGGCAGTAAAAACAATGTCGAGCAAAATATAGCATTAAACTGTGGGACAACAATAACTGGGGATCCAAAGTTAGTTTCAAACTTGTTAAACGATTACTATGCTAATGTTGTAGAGTCCGAAGTATTACCGAATTTATATTCATCTTGTAATAATAATAATTTTGATCAAATGCCTTTCACCGAAAAAATATTTATTCCAAAATCGGTCTCTGAAGAAGAAATAAAAGAAATCATTTTCTCAATGGGCAATACATTCTCAACGGGTTTTGACGGTGTTCCCATGCCAATCATTAAACTTGCAGCTGAAGAACTAAAAAAACCTCTTGCACATGTTATAAATTCATCTTTTATCACAGGTATCTATCCTAAAAAACTCAAAATATCAAAAATTAAACCTCTATTTAAAAACGGAGACTCAAAAGAACCAAGCAATTATAGACCAATTTCATTACTGCCTTCCTTTTCAAAAATTTATGAGCGTGCCATGAGTCTACAGCTCACAGAGTTTTTAGAAAGAAATAAACTTCTAGACAACGACCAGCATGGTTTTCGTTTTGGCAGGTCCGTTATAAGTGCCACCACAGAATTTGTTGAATCAGTCATCGATTCAGTGGACTCGGGTGAAAATGTTATAGGGATTTTTATGGATTTAAAAAAAGCTTTTGACAGCGTGTCTCATCCCAAATTGCTTAACATTTTAAAGTCTTTAGGAATTGGAAGAAGAGCTCACTCTTGGTTTGAAACATATCTTCAAAACCGAATGCAATATGTAGAAGTAGGCCATTTCAGTAATTTTAATCACAAAATTAATGTTTCGTCATCATTAGAAAAAATAAGCCATGGTGTTCCTCAAGGGTCAATTCTAGGACCCTTGCTATTTATCTGCTATCTGAAGGGTTTGCCAAGCAGTATAAATTCCGGGAAAATATGTTTGTATGCTGATGATATCAACCTAAAAATTTCAAGCAAATCACCTTTCGAAGTTGAACAGTTGGCATTTGAGCAAATTTCAAACATCGCCCAGTATTTAAATAATCGAGATCTCTTGGCGAATCCAATTAAAACTAAATATATGTCTTTTAGTACTGCGCAAAATAAACAAAGTGATCAGCTAAACATTTTTATGGGAAACGATACATTACAAGAGGTTGAAGTTATACGGTTTTTGGGTCTTAAAATTGATCAAAATTTAAATTGGGATATCCACATAGATGACATCTGTAAAAAAATTTCATCGGGTTTGTACGCTTTACGTAAAATGTCAAAGGTTTGCTCAGAAGACACTTTAAGAAAAATCTATTTTGCACTAATTCATTCACACATATCTTTTGGAATTATTTTATATGGTGGAACCTCTTTGTCAAACTTAAAAAAAATATTAGTCCTTCAAAAACAAGCCGTTCGAATAATATTAAATTTAAGAAAATCAGATTCAGTTAAAAATATTTTTCCTGAATTGGGTATTTTAACAGTTTTTTCACAATACATTTTTGAAGTATGCTTATATGTAAGACAACAATTGGTAAACTTGCCCAGTTTGGGATCAACCCATAACTATTCAACCAGAAACAGAAATAAAATTTTATATCCTGCTCACAAATTAAAATTTCTGGAAAAGAAACCGTCATACGCGGGGGCGAAATATTACAACAAATTACATTCTGAAATAACAGAAATAAAAGATTTTGCCAAATTTAAAAAGAATTTGAAGGGTTACTTGCTTCTTAGACCTCTTTATTCTCTCGAAGAATTCTTTCTGTGAGTAATTATTTCGATAAAAAAATTATTGTTTAATTTATTAATGATACTTTTATTTAGGTTAAAATGACGCCATTCATGTATACTTGATGTATATGTTTTGAATAAAGTAATATTGAATTGAATTGAATTGAATTGAATGCCATCTTTGGGAAGACCTTGGAGAACAAAAGAAAACACAAAAATGTAAAATTAGTGAGTGATCCTAGGAAATTGGAAAAATTAGTGCAAAAACCAAATTTCGGAACATCCATGATTATAAACGAAAATCTAGTCGCTGTCAGTATGAAGAAAACAACAATAGTCATGGACCGTCCGTTATACATAGGTATGTCGATTTTGGACATAAGTAAAACCCTGATGTATGATTTCCATTATAACAAAATGGTTAAACACTACGGAAGGGAAAACATTGGAGTTGCATACATGGATACGGACGCGTTTATCTACTGGATAAAGACTTTGGACATGTATGAAGACCTAAGGACTTTTCCATACAAAGAAGATTTCGACTTTTCTGACTATCCGAAGAACCATCCAAATTTTAATGAAAAAAATAAAAAAGTAATTGGAAAATTCAAAGATGAAGCAAATGGAATGCCTTTAGAAGAAATAGTGGCGCTGATGGCAAAATTGTATTCATTTAAGATGTACCACGAGAACAACACACCGACAGTGAAAAAAGCAAAAGGAGTGAAGACATCTTATTTGAAAAAACACGTAACATTTGACCACTACAAGACTTGTTTGTTTGAAGATACTACGATATCAGCAACATTCAACAATATCCGAAGCTTCAAGCATCAAGTCTACAGTGTCACCGAAATTAAAAAAGCACTGTCAGCTCGGGATGATAAAAGACATATTTTGCCCGACAAAATCCACACTCTTCCATTCGGCCATTACTCCCTAAACCCTATCAACTAGTAACCTATTCTTCGTCCTTCTACAACTTCGACCTTATTCCTTTCTCCTTCCGTAAAAAAATGGGGAACACGGCAAGTCCAACGCCGTGTTCCCCATTTTTTTACACAAGTTTGGATGACCTTGACCCATATAAATGATGTGAATATTTAAGACAACGTTCATTGTGATTATACATGTGATACAACAAACATTGAAACCTGCAATATGAAGGACTTGAAGCAACAAATTGTCAACGAACTTCATAAACCTGCAAGAAGAAAGTTTCCACGAAGAAATATGGTGATAAAAGGAATTAATGATTTATATCAAGCGGATTTAATCGAAATGATTCCTTATAGCAAACAAAATAAAGGATATAAATACATATTGACTGTTATTAACTGTTTTTCAAAAATGGCAGATGCTTTACCACTAAAAGATAAAAGTGGCAAAAGTGTTACAAAAGCAATGGAAACAGCTATACAAAGAGACAAACATACTATTAAACATTTACAAACAGATGATGGAAAAGAATATTTTAATAAGGAATTTGCAAATTTAATGAAAAAAACACAATATAAACCATTACTCAACCAATTCAGAGGTAAAAGCTTCAATAATCGAAAGATTCAACAGAACTTTAAAAAGTGCAATGTATAAAATGTTTTCCAACAGAGGATCGCACATATGGATTGATATGTTACCAAAACTTATAAACGATTACAATAACAAATTTCATAGGACTATCGGGATGAAACCAAACCAAGTAACTAGTAAAAATGAAAACCTTGTATTAAAACGTATAAAAACGAATACTAAACCAAAAGTTGAAAAACTAAAGCCTAAAAAATTTAATGTGGGTGATAAAGTGCGAATAAGTAAATATAAAGGTGTATTCAGTAAATTGGACCAATGAGGTTTTTACTGTATTCAAAGTACAACCTACAGTACCTGAGACATATATTTTAAAAGATAATAAAGGACAATTGCTTGAAGGAGGGTTTTATGGACATGAAATGTTAAAATCAACAGTAGGCGATGTATATTTAGTTGAAAAGGTGTTGCAACGGAAAAAAGATAAGGTCAAAGTACGATGGTTAGGATTTAATAAGACGGAAGATTCTTGGATACCTAAAAAGGATTTGATATAACGATAGAGAATCATTTTAGGTTGAACCATTACAAAGGATGGAGATAGTACCACAAAAAGAGAGTTTTACTATTAATAATATAGATGAACTCACAGTGGATAATTCAGAATTCAATAGTGGGAAACATGGCAATTTGTTACCAAACACCGTTCGTTGTCTGGTTACCGGACCTTCCAACTGTGGAAAAACTAATGTAGTATTCAATTTGATTACAAACCCTAAAGGATTACGATTTAACAATCTATATGTATTTTCAAAATCACTACAACAACCAAAGTATCAATTATTGGAAAAGATACTGACTAATGTGCCTGAAGTTAAATATTTAAAGTTTAATGCAAGCGAGAGTGTCATGCAGCCACAAGAAGCTAAACCATTCTCCGTGTTTATATTCGACGATGTATCTTGTGAAAACCAAAACACAATAAGGAATTACTTCGCTATGGGTCGACATAACAACATAGATAGCATTTATATTGGCCAAACTTACAGCAAAATACCTAAACAACTCATTAGAGACAATGCAAACATGTTAATTGTATTTAAACAGGACGAAACCAACCTAAAACATATACAGGGTGTTCGGAAAAAACGTTTCAGGAATGCAGGAGGTTATTGCCCACATCAAAATAAGCAAAAAAGTTCCCATAAACATATGTCCTAAAATGCTTCGTTAACCCGCTAGCCGCCATTTTGTTTTTTACACTAAATAATTTTTATTTCCGCAATGGATCATTGTATTAAGTTGATATTTGGCATGCACCTTTATCATAGCAATACCCATTTTCAAGAAAAAAGTTATTTTTTTCCAATGTGTATTTTCAAAATGGCGGCCATTTTAAAATTTTAAACTAAAATATCTCAAAATCGGTAAATTTTATAAAATTTTAACAAGACACAAAAAAGTTGAAAAATTTAATTATCTAACCAATGGTACCAAGTTTGTAAGGATCTGACAACAAACAACGGAGATATTGAGATTTTTATGCATAAAAACATTGATTTTGCATTGTAATTAATGCAAATTAAGGTAATTTTAATTGAAAAATTTCAATAACTCAGTTATTTGTTGTCAGATCCTTACAAACTTGGTACCATTGGTTAGATAATTAAATTTGTCAACTTTTTTGTCTCTTGTAAAATTATAAAATTTACCGATTTTGAGATATTTTAGATTAAATTTTTAAAATGGCCGCCATTTTGAAAATACACATTGGAAAAAAATAACTTTTTTCTTGAAAATGGGTATTGCTATGATAAAGGTGCATGCCAAATAACAACTTAATACAATGATCCATTGCGGAAATAAAAATTATTTAGTGTAAAAAACAAAATGGCGGCTAGCGGGTTAACGAAGCATTTTAGGACATATAATTATAGGAACTTTTTTGCTTATTTTGATGTGGGCAATAACCTCCTGAATTCCTGAAACGTTTTTTCCGAACACCCTGTATATTTTGATCATGTAAATGCGGATATGACATTTGAACGATTTAAAGAGTTGTGTGGAAAGGCTTGGGCTGAAAAGTATGGGTTCCTAACAATTATGAAGGAACAACCGCTAAACAATGGTCGATACAGGATAGGATTTGATAAATTTATATTAATACATTAAACGCGGTATAACACATTCATTGTTGTACAACACGTCTTGCTACAAACATGGTTAACCAAGAAAAATTAGTAAAAGAAATAAAATCACTTAGTGATTCTATTCGGGCTAAAAACAGAGCATTGAAACTAGGTATTAGCGAGAGGGAGAAATTCCTTGAATCTACTTTTAAACCTATTACTGAACCCTTGAAACAATTAAACAAAAAATTTGCTAAACCTGTATTGGAAGGAGATGCGATTGCACCTATTACGAAGTTTGAAAGAGAAAATGTAAAATCAGAAGAGTTTAGTGATGAAGACCCGGAATCCTCTACGTATAGTGGTTTTACCGGTGGAGAACCTGAAAGAGAGCTAGAATCACCGGACTATAGTGGAATAAGAGAATTATATGAAGTAAAAGCCAAAAGAGGACATGAAGTTGTATCAACTGCTAGTGAAGAGGAAAAAGAAGAAGAGACAAGGGAAGGTCCGTCAAACATAAGCTTGTTGGGTGAAAACATTCATAACAAAGGACCTTTAGGAAGGAAATACATGGTAAAAATGTTACTCGGAACAATTCCTAATAAGAATTACCATAGTTATGGAGCGAGATTAACAGAAGACGGTTTAATGATAGGTAATAGCCCGTTAAACGTTGACGAACATGATAATATTGTCATTGGTGATCAAAGGTATAAGGGTACAAAAGGATTATTTGAATTATTATTTGAAAATAAGCCTTCAGTATCGGTAGTGAAAGAAAAAGACATGGAAGCATATAAAAATATTTTGGAACAGACAAATGCATATAGGAGAAAGTATTTACCTGACCAGCCTCCTTTTAGATCTAAGTCTTTAAAATATAAAGAATTTGTATCCAAGTTAATACCAACTAGAAGACAAACAATGCCGTTAACACAAAGAAAACCTGTAAAACGAAGATTTATGGCATCCACTTTGGATGTAAGTGCTCAGGAACGAAGAAAAAGAAGTAAGTCCGTTACAGGTACAGGTTTAATGAAGAAATTATATAACACAAATGTGATTTATTACAATAATATCAATAAATTGGTGGATAGAATGAAACTAATACATGAAGCTAAAGAAGCGGGTCATACTGGATTAGAAAACGAATGGGTGGCTTTAGTGGATGAACTCCGAAACCGTGGGGTAATCTCATAAAAATGCGTTATTCCTTAGAGTACTATTCAGTTGCACCATGAGTGTCGACAAGTTCGGACGTTACTCCTCGGATGGGTTATATTATGCGAATAGTTTAAAAAGAAGTGCCGGTTTACCACAAACACCCGATGGAGATTATGATATGAGTAATAAAAGGTTAAAAAACATAAAAGATCCTTCGGATGAAAACGATGCAATAAATTTAAAAATGTTAAACGAAAAGATATCGCCAACATTAAGACTACAAAATAACACATATGATGCAGAAGATCATAGAATTATCAACGTTGGTAAACCAAATCAAAACGGTGATGCGATAAACAAAGGTTATTTGTTATCTGAATTAAAAAATACGTTAAAATTCAATGGGAAAACGTATAGTGCCAACAATAAACGCATATCCAACGTAGATGACCCTAAAGATGCAAAAGACAGCGTAAATAGACGCTATTTACATTCCTTGATACCTGAAAAGACAAAAGATGGATTTTCTTTTTATAAATTTGTTATTAATGATATAGGTTATCCAAAAACTGAAAACGACGCTGTAAATCTAAAATATATTAAAGATCATTGTATCATACGTGATGTAGGGGTTATAGATTGTTTTAATAATTGTTTAGCAAATGTTAAAGATGGTTCGGCGCCATCAGATGGTGCAACAGTGGGTCAAATGAAAGAGACTTTAAAACAAGAGACATCTGGATTTGTAAAACAAGACCAAGTGGTATCACGGCAGGGGGATGTGTTTGTACAAGGAAATGAAAAGTTTACATTACTTGAAGAAAAGAATAAAGTTATTGATGGATATGTATTAAGGAATAATGTTTGGGATGGTAAAGGAAAACACATGATACATATAGCTCCCGCGACATTGCCTGGTAATGTTGTTACTTTTGAACAGATAATACAATTAGAGCCAACTGGACATAGATGGTGGAATTGCAATAACAAACGATTAACAAGAGTTGCAGACCCTGATTATGTAGATGACGCTGTAACTGTTAATTTTCTTGTTAAAGTGATAGGTAATATAATGTTTGATATGCATAATTATATTGCAAGCGGACAATATAATCGTGTTGATGAAAAAATGAGAAATTCATGGATAAAACAAGACATCCTTTATAAGTATTTCTTTAATAAAACACCACAACCTTAAGGATCCACATTTTTAGGGTCCTTTTAGTATTTAATTGATCAAAAGCATAAATAAAATCATTTATGTTTAACTTGTCGTAGAGGTAACACATACGTTGCGAAATTCAATTATAAAAGTGCATTATGACATTTCAATATATCAGTCCATATCGAGACACTGTAAGGAAAGGAGGTGGGATCACGTCCACAGCGGTTTCTCTATTAAGTAAAGCCTTAAATCGAATTCCAGTAGGATCCATAGTAAATAGAGCAATAGACGCATTACCATACGAATTTCATATACCAGGAGGTTATCAGTATTGCGGACCAGGAACTAAATTGAAAAAACGACTGGAAAGAGGCGATCCAGGCATAAATAAGTTAGATCAGGCTTGTAAAGAACACGATATCGCATATTCCACGTTTGCCGATTCAAAAAATAGATCGATAGCAGACAGAAAGCTTGCGGACATAGCTTGGCAACGAGTAAAATCAAGTGACGCTAGCATAGCAGAAAAAGCAGCAGCTTTAGCAGTAACAGCAGGTATGAAGGCTAAAACAGCAGTAGGAGGTGGAAGAAGGAGGAGAAGGAGAGTAAAAAGGAGGTCAACCACAAGAAAACAAGGAGGAAATATAAAAAGAAGACGGCGATCTACAAGAAAAGGCAAGAAGAAGCCCACCGTGTGGTCAATGGTAAAAAACGGGGCAGGACTTTACCTAAGACCTTATCGTGCATATTAAATGAAAGAAATCAATTGGTCATACCACATAAAGCATTAACCAATGTTGAATTATTTAAATATATTTCCTGTTTAAAAATACCATTTTTCCGCGGTGTATTCATGAAAGACAGTTTACCAAAGAAAATGTGGCAAAATGAGACTGGAATTGTAAATTTGGATAATACTGAAGGGCCTGGCACCCATTGGGTTTGTTATAAGAAACTAAATAACAATGTATATTATTTTGATAGTTTCGGTAATTTGCCACCACCAAAAGAACTTCAAAATTACTTTAAATCTGCTAAAAACATATATTATAACTATAAAAGAGAACAACCTGATAATACTTCAATATGCGGCCATTTATGTTTGGAATTTCTAGCTAAAAGTATCAGTCACTATTGAGATGTCTTCCTATACGGTATCATTAACAGGAAAATCGTCCAATTTACGAAGTATCCTTTTTCCAGCGTTACGCTTGCAAAAAGGAAGGTTTTGGGAGGCGGCACTATTGGATTTTACAACGTACAACTCTATTCCCAATGTTACGGAAGGTAAAAATAACATATTGCATTATTATAAGGGAAAGGATGCCAGTGGAAAATTTACAGACTTACAAGAGTGCAGGTTACCCACAGGTTCTTATGAAATTGATCATATAAATGAATTTTTGCAAACTAAAATGGGAAAAGACAATATAACATTAAAAGGTAATAATAATACGATGAAAGCTGAAATTACTTCCAAATATTATATAGATTTCACTCAACCAAACTCAATTGGTGATTTATTAGGATTTTCCAACGATGGGCCTGTATTAGAACCAGATGTAACACATTCCGGTAAGAAAACAGTAACAATATTAAAAGTCAATAGTATAGACATAACTTGTAACATTATACAAGGTGCTTACAGGGATGGGGCTAACACCCACATCATACATACTTTTTACCCAAGTGTACCACCTGGATTTAAAATTGTTGAAAAGCCACAAAACCTGGTATATCTACCGTTGAACACCACTTTCATTTCAGACATCGTGTTGAGCGTATTGGATCAAGACGGTAACTTGGTAGACTTCAGAGAAGAGCCTATTACGATTAGATTACATTTAAAATCGACACTTTAATACAAAACCATGGGTTTAACATTTAAAAGCGAACAACCTACGGGAAACCGCATTAGTAGCTCTTCAGCTGTGGAGGAGTTAACACGCGAGAACATTCGTTTCTTAGAGAGAATTGGATTAAAATTAACCGAGTATGGATATACTGGATATAGCGCAGGGTCCAACATTCGACGAAACCCTATGGGAAAAAGAATATCACACCCACAACCCTTACACTTCATTGAAATTAAACAATAACGATGAAATTCGTATTCCCATACAAAATCAAGACATTTACACACTACCATGTGAAAGTTACTTGTATATTGAAGGACAAGTTACTAAAAAGGACGGTACTACTGTTGGTACAACAGTTCCATTTATAAATAATCCTATGGCTTTCCTATTTGATGAAATTAGATATGAAATATCAGGTGTAACAGTTGATTCCACTAAAAAAGTAGGTATTACGACAACTTTAAAAGGATTAACATCTATAACACCCAATGAAACCAATTTACTTAAACCTGCCGGATGGGTATTACCTACGATTGACACGATCACTCCAAATCCAAATGGATATTTTGATTTTCATATTCCATTACGTTTGCTGCTTGGTTTTGCTGAAGATTATAGGAAAATAATATTAAACGTTAAACAAGAATTAGTTTTGTTGAGATCTTCTAACGATAAAGACATTATTAAAGCTGCAGATGCTACTACAGATGCGACTTTAGAATGGAAATTAAAATTAGACAAAATTGTATGGAGAGTTCCACATGTTAAATTGGCTGACGAGCATAGAATGCTACTTTTAAGAAAATTAAAAGCCGATCGTGATATTGTTATTCCATTTAGAAGTTGGGAATTTCATGAGCATCCCAGTTTACCTACTACGGATCGACACACTTGGACTGTTAAAACATCGAATTATGTAGAACGAGCCAGGTATATTATATTTGGTTTACAAACAGGTAGAAGAGACGCCATTACTAAACATGCAGGACAATTTGATCATTGTGACTTGAAAAATATTAAAGTTTATTTAAATTCACAATTCTTTCCATACGACAATTTAAATGTGTCATTCACTAAGAAGAAATACAGTATATTGTACGATATGTACGCGAGATTCCAAAGTTCATATTACGGTAAAACAAATACACCTTTATTACCACCTGACAAATATTTCGATGCCTACCCAATAGTTGTAATCGATTGTTCTAAACAAAATGAATCAGTAAAGTCTTCAAGTGTGGATATAAAAATAGAAATGGAATTCAACGATGCTATACCGGCTAATACAACTGCATACTGTTTAATTCTACATGATAAAATCGTAACATACACACCTTTAACTGGAATTGTTAAAAATGTATTGTAAGAACCGGTTTTGTTTCATTCCGCGAGTATAAAAGCAGAGCGTACAGACCGCTCCTCATCAGTTTGTTGCCTACTGTTGTATGGGTAGCATCGTATTCAATATGGCTTCTCCTAGTGGTACACCTGAAAATGTGGTAGATATTGAGAAGGAGATATCTGAGTTTTTAGATCCTCAAGGTCACCAGGAAGGAGGTGAACAAAACGTTTGCGGACAACTTCACGCCAGTAATAATGTTGAAGAAAAAGGTAAAAGAAGAAAGACTATACAAAAGAGAAAAAGGGATATTGAAGATAATATTTCTCCAAACATATTGAGTGAGGTATTTTTGCGAATATTTTACCCAATCTCTTCCAGTTTGGATAAAAGTGTTTTAATCGGTGTTATGAAATCTACAGATTATTCCCCTACTGTAATTTTAACTCATGGACCCAAAATGATTTTGTTTACGGACAGTGCTTGGGAATCGTTTATGAAACATTTGCATCTACTAGAATGCTATTTAAGTAGTAACATGTTTGGAAGAAAGACAAGAGTAGGACTTTTGGATTCAAATGTGGAAATTGATATCATTAAACAACGTGGTGATCATCAGCTACGGTTTAGAGACACAACAAGACATGATAACAAAATTCAACTTAATCGAGAGGAGTTTTTCATTTTAACTTGTGCTACTGAACCTATAACAAGATACTTGAGACAACTGGTGTTTTCAAGTTCGATTATTAAAGATTATCTGGAAGACACTTTGGACAAACAACCGGACGCACCTATATTATACGGACCTGTGGATACTTCTATATTTAATAGAGTTCCTCATGAAGTACAGATGTGGAGACAATTGGAAAAGTACGCTCAACTACATAAGAAATCAGTAAAACAGGAAGAAGAGGAAGATGGAGGAGAAGAATCAAGTGTTAGTGATGAAAATGAAAATAAGGAAAATATAAAGATGGAAACTTAAATGACAATGGTTAGTTTTTAAAACAATAACCAACATTTTGTGGGGTTAGGCCTATTGGGGACGGTGCCCACGTTAAATATACACCAACGCGCCAACAACTGTACGGCCTGGTATAAAAGTAGTACCTACCGTGGTGTGGAAATCAGTTGACCTCCTGACTTCGTAATGAGCAGACGTGTGACCTTCAAAATGGACAAGGGAGAAGAACAACAAGTAAAGTCCAAGCCTGGTATTATTGAGTTTCAAGCATTTCGTGGTAATGATGATAGATTCATTATAAAAGAACTTGTGTTTTTGGACATGAATACAAGTGTTCCTTATTCGTTTTTATTTAAACCACCATGTTCTTATTCGTCTTTAACTAGTAAAGCCGCTACTACCAACAGATGGATTTCAAAACACTTCCATCATATCGATTGGTATGATGGTTTTACAAGTTACACGGACTTGTATCACATTATGCATCACTTTTCAGACAAGTTTACCAATATTTACACAAAGGGGCTGGAAAAGAAAAGATGGATCGAAGGATTTACTCATGTTCCGGTTAATGATGTGGAATTGGATAAGAATTATCAATACATGCTGGAAACCATATGTATTTGTACAAAAAGCCCAGAACATGATAAAGATAGACATTGCGCTTTGAAAAATGCCTATAAACTCGCCTCTTACCTTCAAAGTGGGGAATTGGGGAGTGGTGGGGGTAACGGAGAGTATATAAGTGGGGAGCAGACAGGGACCTGGCATGAGTATTACTCGAGATTCCGAGACGACAACATCTCCGAGCAAGAAGACGATCTGTAACCTGACCATGGCATCTCACCAGTTCCTTCAGACTTTGGTCGAGCAGTTCAATGCTCACTCCAAGTCAACAATATTACCTGTAAAGAAGTGCTCGGAACTAAAAGACGAGAAGCACTACATAATCCATGCTATGAAGAAGATGGAGACTACAGTTGGGGAGGCCATCTGCTGCAGTCTCAGCGAGGCACCGTTTACTCCGGGGGATGAACCAAAGTTCCAGGTGTACCTGCCCAAGAGATTCGTCCATCTTCTACAAAACGAGGATCTTCGCTCTATTCAACCCGGGTGTCTATACCTGGTGTCCCACGGCTGCACGGGTAGCAATTCTACAGAGTTGACCATCCACATCGCTGACAAGCAGCAGTGTTAGATTTAAGTTTTAATGTTGTACATATGTTGTTGTTGTAATGTTTTATAAATAAACGAATCATAAAAGACAAAAAAAAATAAAAAAAAACAAAAAATGCAACATATCAATATGTGACAGACTTCACGTATTGATATGTTGCATTTTTTTTTTAACTTCGCGGGTGACCTTGACCTTTGACCTTTGCATTTCACAATTACCCCCACTACTGTAATTACCCCCACTACCGCACTAGGATTCAAACCTGCTTGGATGCGAAAAACGGTCAGTCTGTTGCCAACTAGCAAACGATGAGCACCTTGTACGAGCTTTGCATACAACGAGTTATAACTCACAAGGACTTGTTCCCAACATGTTTACAAGACAATATCCCACTAACAATAAAAGAAGATGTCAAACGCTACAGGAGGGAAAATACAGGGTATTCGGAATACTCCTGGTATAAGTTCCACGATGGGGAAAAGTTTTGTAGGCCTTGTGGCGAGGCCGCCGTCAGAGACCTTCGGCGATTCGTACAGGATGGTGGTATAAAACAATTCGGATTTCTAGCGCCACTGTTTCGATTTGAAAATTACAAGGACACCTGCGCTATTTGTTCCATTCCATTGTATCGATGGAAAAAGTTTAGAACTGTTTAATTGGATTTTCTATACCCCCACCACTTTTTCATGTACCTCCAAGCGCTGTGCCTCGGCTTCATTTCTACTCCAGCAGCCAACCTAGCAACATCAAGATGTCTCTGAACGTTAGTTGCGCAAGTTACGAGGAGGTGAGCATCAAGACTCAGCAGGAGCTAAACGACTTGTACAAGGAGTTGCAGCTGATGGTGGCACGAGGCTACCGTATAAACGTGCAGGTTTACGCTTGCAATATACGGAACACCCGGCAGCCAAAGGAAGAGCCTGGACACTCCTCGACAGCTTCCTCACCGGCGTCGATGAAGACCGAGCCAGACAACTTGGACTACTTCAGCTGACTAGCAGTTGTCTTCCTTGTTCTTACAATAATAGAATATGTATATTTTTTCATTATATTAAAGAAGTAAAAGAGCAAAAACACCTATCTTGTTACTGACATATAAGCTCAGTAACAAGATAGGTTTTTTTAAAACACAATTTGGATGACCTTGAAACTTCCCCCTCCACTGCTTTGTTACCCCCACCACTTGACTATTGGTGTACATGGCACATCGCAATTGGAAACCTCATTCCATCTTCAACAGCCACATCGACAACATCAACAATGGCAAACCTACCAACAGATGAAAGATGTCCTCACGCATGTTGTGACTTCGTCCACGAGTTGGAGAAGAGGATGCAGGAGAGGGCGATAAGAAGAAAGCAGATCCACTCAGAAAATATCATGATAGTCAACGGCTATCTTTTATTGTTCGGCCTTATTATGGTTGTACTTTTCATACTGTATGGCATAGTCACATGTGTCGGCAAGGTTGCAGAAGAAAACGCTCGCCACCATCAATTGGAAAGTTTCAATGTCACTTTGTAGGTTTTCCTTTTTTTAAAACTTCGTTTGGATGACCTTGAAAATACCCCCACTACTCCACCACACCCCCCACCACTTCACCATGTTCCTGCATGAGCATCACATCAACCGTCATTCCTTGTCCGACAAGCAACCATGGCAGACAACAACACCATCAGCCAAGCTGACTCCACTACTGATGTTGGTACAAGTACGGGTTGGACACTGTCGATCGATAGTGTACACTATTTGGAAACAATTTGCGAACGGATGAAGGAAATACTGCGGGACAACCCTGGAATCATAATACAAATGAATTTAAATTATGATTGGTCCCAAGTCAGAATGCAAGGGGACGATAACAACGGTCAACAATCTCCACAATATTCGCCCATGTCCCCGATCTACCCTTACGGCGAGTCTGACGTCGATGAAGATGAGGCTAATGAGGATGTGGGGGACAACGAGGCTGAAGAGGAGTAACCTTCATTCCTTTTTTTTAAAACCCAAATTGGATGACCTTGAGAATTCCCCCTCCACTATTTCCTTTTTTTAAAACCCAAATTAAATGACCTTGAAAATACCCCCTCCACATACTTTTGGTTTACCCCCTCTACTTTTCAATACTGTTACCACAGTCTGTAGCTCACATCATTCCTTGCTTAGCTATCATGGCGGACAGCACTCTTTCTCGAGTTGACTCCACTACGGATGAAGAATGGCCATTTTCCTGGAATGTTCATTTGCAAGACTCGGCAGAAGTGGATATGTTGCATGAGAAATTGGTGTATGTATTAAACGAAAACCCCAACATTGAATGTAGAATGACTATGGATTTCGATGCGACAGGGGTCCACACTCAACCTTCCACTTCAAGCAAGCTTGAGCCTTAGCTTCAGCCAAAGAACTTTACACATCTTTACACTCCAATACGGCCGGAGGATGTGGTTATCAGCGAGGCGGACTCTACTACAAGTTATATTGAGCCAACAAATTGGAAGCTTGTTGTTGACACCTTACACAAGGTCGACTTAGTATGTGACAAATTAAAGGAATTGATGATGCAAGATCCTGGTCTTCGTTTTAAAATTGATTTGTTTTTCATCTGGGGAGCACCTGCACGGGGCTCTTCGTCTGACAGCTCTCCAAGTACAACGGACGAGGAGGAGGAGGACGACTAGTTATCTTTTTTAAATCTCCGTTTGGATGGCCTTGACCTTTCCCCCTCCACTGAGTTTATTTAAGGTGCACTCTCAATGACTGCAGCATCATTTCATCGCGCGCCTTCACTACAGCAACATGGAGAGTCAACTCAACTACTGTTGCGAACAGAAATGTTTTTCATGGCCAAATGACATTGATGTTGCGGATGGCCTGGCGTGTAGAAAATGTGAAGCTTTTGGTCAATGCATGTGTAAGTGCAAGTCTTGGAAGAAGCCGAAACCGGAGTTGAAGACATTCCATGTGTACCAGATGAGAGGGCATAAGTACACTTGTTGCCCTGAACGTTGCATTGAATTCACATTAAAACAGCTAACTGGCTGCAAATTGTGCAACAATCATTTTGCAGGTTTTTGCAAACATTATTTAGGAGCCTGTCAGTACAGATCAACTTGGCATACAGAAGCACTCACTATCAATGAAATCGCTATAGATACACAAGAGTAGTCTTTCTACTCTTTTCTTTTTTAAAACTCCATTTGGATGACCTTGACCTTTCCCCCTCCACCCACCTTAGTTTATATAAACCCCATTCCCACTGACCACAGCATCACTTCATCGTGCTCCCTCGTCAAAGCAACATCAACTATGGAAAGTAAGCGCATCTCATGTTGCGAGCATAGGTGTTTGGAGATACAAGGCGTCACATATTGTGCAAAGAAGCGTTGGGAGGAAGAGACGGGGACAACCTATTGCTGTGAGGATAAGTGTTTCCTCTTACCAAAGTGGCAAGTGGATGGGCTGGCCTGCCGGCAATGTGAATGCTTCGGATGTTGCAGGTGTAGATGCAAGAACCAACAGCTGCCACCACCGGTACTACAAACTTTCAAAATCTACAAATCCAAATACTTTTATACTTGTTGTCCGCAGCGGTGTATTAAATTTCACTTCTCCAATCTTACCAATTGTCGGAAGTGCTACGGACAACCTGATGGGTGGTGCACCTGTTTTCTGGACTCCTGCCGCTACAGATCGGATTGGTTTACAGATCCGTTGGAAATTGATGAGGTCGCCCAGGAAGCACAAGAGTAGTCTTTCTACTCTTCAACTTTTTTAAAACTCCATTTGGATGACCTTGACATTTCCCCCTCCACTTCCCCATATACCTAGAGTACACGGAGCCTGACAGTCAGTCACTCGGTGGCTGTCGTGGGGTGCGCATCGGTGTCGGCGCTCCGTTGTTAAGTTTTCAAGGTCGCAGTAACATGAAATTGCGGGCGTTGTACTGGTTCAAGGTCACCTGAGGGATAACCGATTGCCCATTTAGGCAGAGTCATGTCAGAAACTCGAGTTTAACTTGGCACTTTTGCCGTTTCTCGTCGAAAATTCGCTCCAAGTGGTCGAGGTCACGGGGACTCTGACTGAAACTCGGAGCGTAGTGCGAGAAACAGCAAAAGTGCCAAAAAATTTTAAGTTTCGGCATGACCTTGACCTCAGTGGCGTCGGTGACGTCATTTTGATGACGTAAGGGGTGATGACGTCATCAGCACGTCATTTCTGTGACGTCATGGGTGTGACGTCATCGAAATGACGTCATTAGTGATGACGTCATCGATTGCGTCATCGATGACGTCATCGATGACGTCATCGGTGAGGTCATTGACCTCGATGACGTCATCCCTCAGGTGACCTTGAACTGGGCCAGCGGCCGCAATTTTACACTACTCATGCTTAATAAACAATTAAATACTTTGAAACTAATATTTAATGGAAGTTATTTAGTTCATTGAAGTGTACAGAAACAATATCAGTTGTTGTTTACCAATTTGTCAACTGAATTAACAAAGTAGGCTATCAAAATGGTATCATCAGATTTCACTATACCTTGTTATAACATTACAGTCTTACCCTATTATAATGTTGCACCCTACTAATAACACAACCACTCTTTTTGGTGGTGATGGTGTTGCTACACACTCTCCTAATGAAATCTTTTTTCCTCATTGCAGTCATATTGACTAACTCACCAAGTAACCCACTCATCCTTTTTCATGTTACAGCCAACTTGCCAACATTCCTGGTGGGTGCGATGAATCCGTATTCACAACTGATGAGCTTGCCTTCGCCGGACGTAGCAGAAAACTCCTTGCATCTCAAGAATCTTTTGCACACCTTTTACTTCGGCTACATCGTCGGATCCCTCGTCTGGGGAGTTGTCTCCGACCGACATGGCAGGAGGTTCACCTCCATCGCAGTTGTACTTCCTCTCCTGATTAGCTGGGTGATGTTTCTGGCAGACCAACAGGAGATATGGTGGCTTATAATAGCTATATTTGCGATGGGTTTCGGCTTCAGTGGTGTAACAATCAACACTCCAATCTACATCGCCGAAATTGCAGATCCGAAAATAAGAGGTTCTCTAGGATCTTTCATAGCTATATCTTTGATCGCTGGGTCTCTCTATGCCAACGTGATCGAAAATCACCTCTCTTCCTATGTGATATTCGGGGTGTAAACGTGCATTAGTTCAATTTTCTTGATCACTTTCTCAATGCTACCAGAAAGTCCGGAATATCTTTGGACGCAGCGTAATAAACTTGAGACTGAGAGGAGTTTGCTTTGGTTTCGTGGCGGGAATACTCTTTGGACCATAAAAGAGATGGAAAAATTTCCTGAAATAAATCACAGTATGACTTATAGAGACCTCTTTCGTACGAAAGGCGTAAGAAAGGCCATGACGATAAGCGTATTTTTTGTAATCAGTCATCAACTTTCTGGGTTTATAACTATTATTGTGACTTTGTCCATGGAGTTGTCTGAGAAGTCAGGATCTTTTATATCATATGACCGCTTTATAATTATGTTAGGATTACTTCAACTAATGTTTGTTTGTCTATCTTCTACCTTAATTGATAGATTAGGAAGAGGGATTATTTTAATATATTCTTTTTCGACCATGGCTTCTTCGTTGGTAATATTAAGTGTATACTTATATTTTGATAATAATTCAGGGGAAATAGTTTTTCACTGGGTTCCTATTTTGTGTGCATTGTTCTTCAAATCTTTCACAATAGGGTTCTCTGTAGTAAATTATATATTGATGCCCGAAATATTCCCTGCAAATATTCGTGGTTCTGCCATGGCCATCACTCAATTACTAGGCTTTGTCTTCTTCTTTTTGTATTACCTTATATCTGTCATTCTCGAAGAGCTTTTACTCAACACTAGGTTATTTTTCGTGTTACATGCTGCTTTATTGTGCTCATTAATATCTATCTTAACTTTTTTCTTCATGCCGGAAACCAAGGGAAAGACTCTCCATACAATATTGAGGCAGTTGAATGGCGAGGTTTCAGTAAAAAATGATAAATGTGAAGGGATCGAACTCAATGTAATGAGTTAAATCGCTACTTCGAAAAACAAATAAATTAATAATCTATATATTAATACGCAAGCATGTTTCATTTCCTCCTTTTTTCTCAGCTCGTGTACATCGTAGGAGAAATCCGCGTATACCGTTAGAAAGGTATAGTCCTGTAGATGAGCAGAATCACCTTCTAATTCACATCGGACTCTAGGGCTACGCCCCATAGGCTTTCAAAGTTTCAATGTTAATCTTATGGAGGAAGGAGAATTGATTGAATCATTAGACAGCTGTTGTAAAAATAACTGCTAGAAAAACAGGAAGAACAGATGTATGAATTATAGTTTTTAAACTTATTCTTGGGTCCAGATCATCTGAAATTTTGATCGAATTTCGATCAGGAGGCGATCTCTAGTTTACATGATTTTCCTTCAGGAAGGAAACCCAAAGGGCTCTCAAAAACAAAAAAGGCACGAAACCCTTAGAACTTAAGACCCAAGGGTGCAAATAACAACTAACTACGTTATATTACTACGTTATATTACTACGTTATATTACTACGTATATTACTACGTCATAACTACGTTATGGCCTCTTAATCGCATAACTGGGTATGGAATTTGTGGTTAGTTTCTGAAGTGGTTGATTGGCTACTTTAGCAACCGTGAACTGAGAGTCAAATTCGAGGGAGCCATGTCAGCACCATTCCGTGTCTGGTCAGGAGGCCCCAGGGCTCACAAATTGCACCTCTATTATTTATTTTCTTCATAAATGACATCTATAGAGTCCTTATTGAGACTGATTTTCTTAAATTTGCTGACGATCTTAAGATCTACGCTAGAGTTCTCTCTACAGCTGACCAGGTAAAGCTCCAGCAGTCGCTGATGATCAACGTTAATTGGAGCAAGGCAAACGGCATGGAACTCTCCGTATCAAAATGCCGCATCGTCTCTTTCTCATGCCAGGCGGCCACCTTCAACTTCAACTACAACATTAATGGTGTACCTTTGGAAAGAAGCTCCAGTATAAAGAACTTGAGAGTTATATTTACCTCTTCGCTAAGGTCCTTAGAACACATCACCAGCATCACTTCAAGAGCCTACTCGCTTCTGAGATTTATCTTCAGATTTACCAGGCACTTCACAACACCCCATTTCCTGCTGATCCTCTACAAACTGCTTGTCCGACCAATCCTTGAATACGGATCGGTGATTTGGACGCCGTTCCAACTTGGGCATGTGGATATTTTGAAGAGGGTGCAGACCCGTTTTATGAGACTTCTGGAAGTTCGTCTTGGTTATGCCTATTTGGAAGCCCCTGTCGCGGAGCTGGAGCTGCAATTTAATGTGCAACCACTTGACCACAGGCGCAAGATCTCCGACCTGCTCTTTCTCCACAAGCTTGTAAATGGCATACAAATCGATTATCCTGCACTCCTGAACCAGATTGGGTTCAACATACCAAGAGGAACCAGGTCGGCAAACGTCTTAAGCCGCAAGTTTCTACCCACCAACTATGCCATCAACTGCGGCCTGTCTCGTCTGGAAAGGCTGGGGGATGAGATAGTGGCAGACTTTGATTTCTTCTTCGAGCCTCCCCACTGCTTCTTAAGAGAAAGATGTTAATGCGTCATTAGTGCCATCGGTGATGATGCTTAGGTGGTGCCATTAATGGGCCACACACTGTGAGCGTGTCTGTGCGTCGATGAGTGTGCCAGCCAGTGTTGTGGTGCCTAGTATCAGTCCTTTGGTGGTGCCATTAATGGGCCACACACTGTGAGCGTGTCTGTGCGTCGATGAGTGTGCCAGCCAGTGTTGTGGTGCCTAGTATCAGTCCTTTGGTGGTGCCATTAGTGGGCCACACACTGTGAACGTGTCTGTGCGTCGGTAGTGTGCCAGCCAGTGTTGTGGTGCCTAGTATCAGTCCTTTGGTGGTGCCATTAGTGGGCCACACACTGCGAGTGTGTATGTGCATCGGCTAGTATGTGCCTGTTTACTGTCGAGGCCCAAGTGGTGTCACCTTGTTGCGCCTGGTGGCGCCGCAGGCTCTTGTTATTGTTACTGTTACCTTATATACAGGGTGTCTGTAAAGTCCATCACCAAACTTCATAATATGACTAATTGGGTCAAAATAAGCAAAAAAGTTCCTATGAAGGTATGTCCTAAAATGCATATTTATCCAGATATCCGCCATTTTGTTTTTTCCACTTAATAATTTTTATTTCGGTGACGAATTGATCTAGGAACTTCATATTTGGCATGGACCTTTATAATACTAATATTCATTTCCACAATAAAAATTATTTTTTTCCGACGCATATTTTCAAAATGGCGGCCATTTAAAATTTTTAAACTCAAATATCTCAAAAACGGTAAAATTTATAAAAAGTTTGCAAGGCACAAAAAAAGTTGACAAATTAAATTATCTAAACAGTGATACCAAGTTTTTAAAGAACCGACAACAAATAACGGAGTTATTGTAGTTTTTCTGCAGAAAAACACTGATTTTGCACCATGATTAATGCCAATTTAGGTTATTTTAAGAGAAAAATCTCAATAACTCCGTTATTTGTTGGCGGATCCTTACAAACTTGGTATCACTGTTTAGATAATTTAATTTGTCAACTTTTTTGTGACTTGCAAAATTTTTATAAATTTTACTGTTTTTGAGATATTTGAGTTTAAATATTTTAAATGGCCGCCATTTTTAAAATATGCATTGGAAAAAAATAATTTTTATTGTGGAAATGAATATTAGTATTATAAAGGTCCATGCCAAATATGAAGTTCCTAGATCAATCCGTCACCGAAATAAAAATTATTAAGTGGAAAAAACAAAATGGCGGATATCTGGGTAAATATGCATTTTAGGACATACCTTCATAGGAACTTCCTTATTTTGACCCAATTAATCATATTATGAAGT
Source organism: Neoaliturus tenellus (assembly GCA_030545055.2). NCBI lineage: Eukaryota > Metazoa > Arthropoda > Insecta > Hemiptera > Cicadellidae > Neoaliturus > Neoaliturus tenellus. The sequence goes on along the minus strand of CM061537.1, from coordinate 52,517,443 downwards.
TTGGTGGTGGACTTTAAAGACACCCTGTATATACTGCTGTTGTCTATTGTTACTGCTCTGTTGTTATTATTATATTGTTACGATATTGTTGAGGTTGGTTTGTATTTAGGTTATGATAAGTTATCACAATTGTTTTTGTTATTTGTTACTACTAATCTATGTTCCGGTTTATTTTTGTTTAAGTATTACTATATGTTTATCTATATTGCCATCGTGTGTTTATATTGCGTATATATTGCTCATATAAAATGGTGTAACCGTTGGAAGAGTAAATAAAATAAAATAATATTGTCCTTTTTTATAATGAGTTATATAACCACAATGTTGTTGATTTTTGTTCATTTTTAAGGATTTTCTTAGCAATGTAAACGGTGATCTATGTTCCACCTTTTGTTTTAAGGTGTTTGTGTTATTTCGTTACAGAATGTAGCCTATTTTAGATTCATTACTGTTAATATAACAATTAAACTGTTTCTTAACATTATTAAAGCGAATGTACGTTTTCAAAAACTCAGGTTCCATTTTCATCAGTCACCACTATTATACACCCACATTCACCCTTATTGTATTTCTTAAGAATATTTAGTAAAGTTTTTCAGTTTTAAAAACATCATAAAAAATTGGATTATGTTTATTTTCAACAGTTTTAGTTGTGTAACCATGTTTAAGTCATAAGTAATTTATTTGCTAGAATCAACAAATTACAATTTTTATTAGCAAAGTTTTAGTTGTTTATTTTGCGATTTTTAACACTTTGCCATTTTTATAAATCACTCTAAGCAGCACATTTCACTATCTTCACTGTCACTGTCAACTGTATAGCTACAGTATTATAAAGTGTGATTTTGTTCCGTGATTTTTAGATATCTGTTAAAGATTTTTGTCCTTTATGATTGTTGCTGAAATAGTTTCGTTCTTTGCAGTTGTAAAACATTTTTAACAGATCTAGTAAAATTCAATCAAATGCATTTGTTAAGTTTTTAATTTCATTTAGGAAAATTTTGTTGACAACGGGTCATCTAGAATTGTTGTCGGGTAGATTAACCGATTTATATGTATAAATATTTCAAATCTTTAATAATATATCAATATTTTATTTTCTTCCATTTAGCTTATGAAAAAAAAACGTTTAAAATTACAAGAATAAAAAGTGGAACCTACACATTATTGGGACTCACATAAGTTATGAAATGTTATAATTTAAGAATTTTAATGACTTATTTATCATAATAGAGAATGAAAGTATTAAATTGTCATTTAACTAGCATTAAATTGGGAACTAATTAAAACCTATTGAACTATATTACTTTCACCTACGAATTTTTATGAATAAAACCTTAAATAGCAAACAACACATTATTATTTTAAGTTTTTATTTATCAATGCCAACTATGGTTTATTTTGCTTTTGGAATCCAGCACCTGCAGTGGAATGCACAGAATGTAATATTCGCCTTCACAGAGCACGAGACAGCCAGTATAGCGAGAATGTAGTCCCATATACTGATAACTTTGCAGTCACTTGTACGGTAAACGTTTCTTGTACAGTTTAAATTATACACAGTTCAACTGTAAATTGAAAAAGAGCGTTTAACTTACTTGTGCTTATTTAATTAACCAATAGCAACAGAAAGTTTTGCAAATTACTTTTTAGGCGTCATATTCTTTAGTTTGTTGTATGGTGTCTTATTTATATGGTTTTCTGTTATATCTGGAAAAATTAATCATTTCTTTTATTTAAATTGATACATTTGTATAAAATAAAAAATATAAGGACATGTATGTTGAATAAATATAACAATAAACGGAGAATGATTAAAACATATATATATATATATATATATATATATATATATATATATTAGTAGATTGGTTCACTTAAAAACAAAGACCCAGTGAGTCCAGAATCTAAATACATAATATCATTCAATGCAATGTATGTGTTTTATTTGAAACCACACATACGTCTTGTTTCACCATCATAAAAAGAAACATTTAAATGAGTAATATTTTATGTTAATAACACCATATATATCGTAAGTTAAAATACAGTTTTTGTGTGTATTTATAGTATAATGATTTAAATATAATTACGAAAATATAAAGATACCAAGTGCAATAGAAGTACCGTTTTAATTTCTATCACTTTGCATTGAATGTAAAACATGTAATATACTAATAGGCTTTTTATCAGTTGCAAAAAGTCAATATATATATATATATATCTTAATAAACTCAAAAGCTCTTGTTAGACAAGTTCTAGCAGGATTGGTCCCCAGGCGACCACAAGACTATTTGGACTGTTTCTTTGACGGGGACATTCAGTGGTAGATCAATAGCCAGTGGCCCCAGGCAAGCCTCTTTCGGACAAAGCTAGTACAAGACCTTCTTCGAAGGGTGGGTAATTTATTGCTTGAGACAATTTTTTTGAGCACTGTCATTATTCAATTAAATCAATTAAGTATAAATTGATAACTTGTCATCAATAATATAGCCGAATCTTAGAAAAAAATCTTTTCCATTATAATATATTATTTTGATATGTATGTAATACCGGTACTTTTCGCAAACATATGTTGTTTATTAACTTTTATTATTAATATTTTTGTTATGCTATGTATTTTGAGAGGAGTTCCTTTAAAAAATCCACTTAGGTCTCTTTTTTAACACCAGGAACACTTAGTATCTTAACGCTTTATAATTACTTTGATAACTGCTTTTGCAAGCATGGTTAAAGCCACTAAATATGACTTAAATGTTTGACGTTTGAATAGACATCTTATGATTACAAAAGATCAGCAAATTATAATCAAATAGTATTTAGTTTCACAGTTTAAAATTGTCGAAATGAAATAAATACAAAATTTAGTTTTTTATGATTCGGTGTAATATTATAATCTTTATATTAAAAACAGTGAGGAAAAACACCTTTGGAGAGTTCGTCTTAGACTTCTACTGGGGCGATTTACAAGGGATTCGTACTAAAACAAATGTTTTTGGTCATATATCAGCAGGTTGTATTTGTATTTCCAAAATATTTACGTTAAATTGGTCAAAAATAAAAATAAAATTGTTCTCATGGCGATATATCATGAGTAAAAAGTAAACCTTTTCAATCCCATGGACAATATATCTGGGACTTCAAATGAACCAATTTACATGCAGTTTTTGCCGAATAAAATCTTAACTTTTATATATTAGCAGGTTTTATTTATTTAGATGTTATCTCACTTCCTTACATTACAAAAATTGAAATTTATAAACCCTTGCAATTAATTTATTTTACAATCTTTCAATAGGCTGATTGTACGAGGTATTTGTCCAAATACAGTAGAAGAGCAACCGCTCAAGGTTTATTATTGCCAGTACCTAACGTATGCATATAAAAATAGGCCTACATATAAATTATTTAAAGCAGCTGATTAATTGGAAGGAGATAGCAGTTTAAAAAAGTACATTTTACACATATTTCACACCATCTGCATAGCGCCCACTCACCATGACTGAAGCCGTCGAGTATCGACGAGTATCTGTAGGTGGGCAATGACTCGTTTCGTTTCAGTTCTGGTGTACTTGGAATTTGAAATCCTACATGATCAGTAGAAAAAAATTGTGTACCTAACTGTAACAAATAAACACACAGACTTAAAAATTTCTGAAATATATTTCTAAAAGAAATTCACAGGACAACCCTTAATGGAGTGGAGTTTTTGAGGAAATAGATCACAATATCAAATAACTTAATATTTTATAAAACACATCTCAAAAACCATATAAATGTAGTATATAAGTAAAATATAAAATAAGACATAATTTATGCATGTTCAACGTATATAGAACCCCTTAAGAAAGGGATTTACTATATTATAACATCACTAAAAATAATACGAATGATTTATTAAATATATTCCATCATATAAAAAATTATCGTAAAGCCACATAGTCCAAATGTTGTCCATATGTAACACTACAATGTTAAATGTGTTGCAATTTCAACCATCTGACGGGAGAAAGGCGTGTGGTTAGTACAATCCAACTGATCGTCATATGTGAACAAAAATACACAATATGCGATTCTCCAAAATACTACAAGTATCATAGACCGATATATTGTGGTTTATAGAAACCGCATGCTATGAAAATATTACATGCGCTGTAGCTAGTTACTAATGTTAAGTATTATTCGAAACTTTATAATCATGAATAAGAAGATGAGCAGTGTAATTAATGTATGAAGGAAGTTCAATAAGTATTTGTTTTAACAGTTTGCAAACCAATTAATTATAGACCACTTATACCATAAAATTATTTCCAAACTCCAAACTTTCTTTATTGACACACTAGGGATCTATCACATTACCACAGTTGAATGCCATTTAGGTTGGTTAGTAAGTTAGTAAGTTCAAAAAGAGGAACACTTTTAAATATCACATAAATAGGTCATGCAACGATAACTATAATGAAATAATATTTTATAAGTTAATATTCATTTTCACTTCCTTTAGACTTTTAAAATCTCAACAATATATCAAATATATAAACTAAATAACATAGCGCAATAAAAATAAAACAAATAATAAATTATTTATGTATGAAATGTTTTTATCAAAGATTTGGTAGAAGACGAGGTCCACCGAGGTCATCCATCCCCCAAAAACTCACCCTAGCTCGAACCACCTTGTACATATTTTATTACAAAGTAATATTACTGGTATTTCATTAAGTAAATGGTGGTTTTAAATGTTTCATCATGAAATAATGGGGAATTGATTGTCTGTTGTAAACCCAGTTCAATGGAATTAATCGTAAAACTATACTAATTTTTACATAAAAGTCATTAAACATTGTTTTAAACATTTGAAGAGATGAATCTGAATAGCAATGTTAAATTCCCATCAGGTCTGCTGCGTCAACCAAAGCCACAGAAGACAGTTTTCTTTAATTAAAGTCATAATAACTAATACTTCAACATCTGAACATTCGAAGAGCTCGAGGGAAATCAGTTGTAATTAAAAGTCACTTGCTTCTCACAGTCAATCTTTTAATTTGAATTGTTTTATGGTTTGGAGTATAATTGCAATTTATATACACTGGGAACTTTGTTTTACCTTAGGATCGTTAATTGCTATACAAATACAGTGAATAATAAATAAATCAGTACAAAATTAAAAAGCCTTTTAAAATGTTTCCAGTTAGATATTGACGTTTTATATTTGTAACTATAAATGCAATTTTAATTACTTATTTTTTCTTAAAAAGGTAGACTTATTTAAAATTAAGAAAATATTAATTATAAAGTTATTAGACAAAGTACCTAAAGACCACAGTTTAGTTTTAGATGTGGTTATTAGGCTTTAATCAATCAATCAATCAATCAAAAACTGGTTTATGTCAAATATATACATTTTTCAAACATTACATTGGTCGGCATAATATAAAAAAGAGGTAAACTTAGCCTAACTTAAACTACCTGACCATCAACAATATGAAATATTATCTCACATTGGCTGAAGCCCGTGCGTGAGATAAAGTCGTTATTCTAATTATACTACTATTAATAAAAAAAACTATAATATTACCGGTAATTTTACCAGCTTTGCATACCAATTTGAAATAAAGGAAACATAAAAAGCTTGAAAAGAATAACATTTTTAAAGTTCATCGTTAGTGATATAAAAGCGACTTCTCTTTTAATTCAAAAGATGTTTCCCTTTTCAAGCTTTTGTAAATGTCATTGCTTGAAACCCAGAGGTAAACGATGAAAACGAATATGTTTTTACTAAATTTAAGTTATTTAAAATTTATATTTTTACCAATTTATGTGGCGATAAATTTTATAGTTCCTCAAAAAATATGTGAAATTTAGTTTGTGACGATAACAAAATTGACTCTAAACATTGTAAAGGTAATTTAATTTATAATTTTGTTACATAAAATAAAACTGGACATCTACCCACATCTAATAATAGTAAGTGAGGCCTATCCCTTGAGATAAATTAAACTCACATTTATCATGGGTTTCTCAGACCAAAAGCATTTAAAAAAAGATATGCATTGTTATATACATGTTAAAAGAACTTCCCAAATGTTGTACCAAATATATCCTGAAACTTAAAGACGATTGTATATGAACGATATTTATTGAAGGTGATTTATTGAGGATTGGTATCCATATGCAATGACACTATCTGTATCGTAGAGAAAACTACTGTTCAAAAATTATAGATCTAAATAAAAAAATCAATTTCTTTCAAAACAACTGTGAACTTGAAATGAATTTTACTTATCGCTATTAAATCAACCTCAAAAACCAAACAATTCAGTATTTCAAATCATTGCTCCGCGCAATGTGGTTGCAGAGAAAAATCTATTTTTTGTTTAGCAGTAAATGCAGTACGTTGTTAAAAGTCACAGACTTAGAGTCAAACTCGTGATGCTCAGATAGTACGTATCTGGCTGAGCCACCAACACATTGTACTTTGGACGATTTTATCACTTTTTTAATTGCTGGGAGAACGTATGTGTCAGTTATCTGATACCGTTTATTTTATCCTCAATGCCGTGTCATATCATTGAAATATTATTCAGGTTTAGAAATGAATATGTTTTCTGTTATTTCCTTTTTTATGTCAATATGTTCCTAAGTACAAAATTGAATTCATAAGCCCTAATATACATTTTACAGGACCGTGTCAAGAAAACTGTCTCAAATTGCTGATTTATTCGTGATATTATACAAACTATGCTGATTAATTATACAAAAGTTCTTGAAAATGCATTTTATACGATATGGGGGCAAACTGTAAGGTTGCACTTTATTTACTATAATAAAAATTTACATTAAAGCCAGTGACAATTTGTAAAATAATGTTAAATATTCATATTTACCTGCAATTCTCTAAAAGGGACCAATATGCAAAAAAATTTACGTATCTATTCTTAAGAGAGCATTGTTTATTGAATATTACAATTATTCATATAACCCAATGTTGTAATGGGGAGGTAACGTGTAGGAACAGCGTCCTTCTACTGATAAAAAAAGAACAGGAGAACCCTTACGTGGAAGAAAAACTTATATGTTTCATTGCTATGCAGAATGGAGAAGGACTAAATTACCACAAGATAAACTAGCCTACAATAGAGCCAGAATTAATTTTGTAAACAAGATCAAATTGGCAAAGGCAGAATGGATGAATAGAATAGATTCATCTAATAATAAGTCTAGAGATCCATGGAAAATAATCGGGCATTTCAATTCTTCAACAAAATCCAATGTTGAAAAAAAAATCATTTTGGAAGATAAAAATCAGAACAAAAAGATAGCAAATCCAACTTTAGTGGCAGAAACATTCAATAACTTTTTCATAAGTGTGGGAACTTCAGGAAATGGGCCTATGCACAACTTACCTCAAATTAAAAACAGGGACAATTCAATTGCAACTTTTGACAGATTTAAATGTATTACTGAGCAGAAATTACTGGACACAATAAATAAGTTCCAACCCAAAACCTCAAGCGGAGCAGACCAAATCAGTATGAAGGTTCTCAAGTTTTGTAGGTTAGAAATAGTTAAGCCTCTTTTAGCCATTTCCAATGATATGTTAAGTTATGGTTGCTTTCCAAATAGCTGTAAGATCTCGGTGGTTCGACCAATATTCAAGAAAGGAGACGAGACAATGGTAAGTGACTATCGTCCAATCTCACTCCTACCAGCCGTCTCTTAAATACTGGAGAAAATTGTTTGCGATCAAATGACAGATTTTTAAGAAGAAAACAAATTGCTGAGTCTGAGACAGTATGGGTTTAGGAGGGGAAAATCAACAAAATTAGCGTTGGTTGACCTCATTAGCGGCTGTATCGACGCGGCGGAGGGGGGTGAGTTGGTGATAGGCTGTTTCGCCGACTTTTCCAAGGCCTTCGACTGCGTCGATATATCGCTCCTTCTTTTGAAGTTAGAAAATTCAGGATTTCAGGGATCAGCCCTAAAATGATTAAAATAATATCTCACAAATAGAACACAAAAGACAGAAACACAACACAAATAAAAAAATAGAATAAAAAGTTTTCAATCCTCACTTAGAACAGTAGTTTCAGGAGTTCCGCAAGGCTCAATACTAGGACCGGTTTTTTCGTTCTATACATCAACGACATCTCACAAACTATTTCAGTCCAGAGTCTTTTTCAATTTGCAGACGACACAACAATTTTTACAAAAAACAAGAAACCTCAACAGCTAGAAATAGAATCACACCAGATTGAAAACCAATTAACACAATACTTCTCCGAACATTCACTAAACCTAAACCCGACCAAAACACACTTTTTACACATTCAAACACAGCAGAAAAAAATACATTCCAAAACACCCCCTCCTAGCCTATTCATTGGCGAAGACGAAATAGCAAATGTGGAGACGGCCGACTTCTTGGGAGTGAGGTTGGACGAGGGCATGACCTGGAATGAGCATGTTCGGTGGCTTGAGGGTAGACTAGCAAAGGGCCTATTTATCTTGAGACAAGTTTGTAAATTTAACAACAATCACTTGGCAAGGACTGTTTATTTTTCCCTTTTTGAAACACATATAAATTATTCAATAATCCTTTGGGGCTCAACCAAAGGAAATCTCAAAAAGATTTTTCTTCTTCAAAAAAAGGCAATAAGGGCTATGGCCAAGTTGCCCCCAGGGTCTCACTGTCAGGACACTTATAGGCAGCTAAACATTTTAACTGTTCCAAACCTTTTTATTTTTGAAAGTATAATGTACATTAAAAAGGAAAAATAAACTCCCAACCGAAAAAGATCACAAGTACAACACTCGTTTTAAATCAAACTTCTCAGAACTTCACAAATTGTCAATATATGAACGCAAACCGGAATACATAGGAAAAAAGCTCTTTCAAGCCCTGCCAAGTGAGCTTCAAACCATTTCAAAGATAGCAGTTTTTAAAAAGAGGCTAAAATCATACCTTGTTCAACATAGTTTTTATAATATTGAAAGCTTTCTGGAGTTCGGAAAGTGACCTACCACTTCCACTGACATGGCCATCCGGTCCTTTACCTACCTAAACCAACTACCTTAAGCCTTAGCCAGATTGTCCTGACCCCGTCAGGCAAGAAATGACAAGCTCAACGCCGCTTCGGTGGACTACTGAGCGCCGAGGGATGTATGTATGTATGTATGTGAAGTTTCCATCTTGACTGAGAAGCAGAAGCAGAAATTTCCAGAGACCAATCAAATGACAGAACACAACTGTACACAGCCAATCAGAAGACTGTAAGAAGTTGTTAAATATTTTACATCCCTTAGTTTTACATATTAATTACTCAGCTGGTATTACTCCTTTGAACCAAATAAAATGTAGTACTTGTATATTAAACCCCCTGTACTTTAGAAGATGTAGAGCATTATAGTCAGATAAGAAAAAATAATTTCGTTTTAAGTTCAGAGAGCTGTTGAGAAGACAATCTTGTGATGGCTTTAATTTTGTTATGCTTATTAACGAAATCAATTTAAACAGTCAATCTACACAATGTGCCACAAATCAATAATTTGTCGGATCGTTCTACATATGGCCGGGGTGTGCATTCTTTTCTCTTAGACTTTCATGTGTCAAGTATAAATTGTGTTTGATTTACGGACCGATTAAAAAGGTTTCTGTTATAATGAATAGTTTTTACACTTTAGGATTATATTATTTAAAGGCTTTTGACTTGGATAATGTACTGCAGTAAGCTAAACTGAGTCTCAGGCTACATCATTTCTCCGGTAATTATGTAAAAAATGCACTTACATATTGCAGTACAATGTAATATGTATATTGTTACTTAAATATTTTCACCATGGAGGGCTATTTATAATGCCTTTATAGTAATCATGAAGCGTAATAAATTTAGAAATTTTATCTTATTCATTATGTTGCTCAATAAAAGTAAATTTTCAACGCTATAATAAGGTTTATTATTATTCTAATAATATGCATATTAAGTTCTTGGGGACCGAACATTTGATTTGTAAATTTATATACATTTTTTGCAGTAATAATATCAGTCACATAAGATTATCCTGGAATGCCTAATCCAAAAAGACATGTATCTATTCAAGATGAGCTAGTTCCCTCCGCTCACTTTGCATTTCTCTGATTTGTACTGCACTCTGTTGTGTATATTTAAATTAATTATTCAATCTGTAACACATATATTATAATTCTTTGGTTCACAGCTTATTTTATCATTGTCATTAATTCTTTTGTTTGTTAATTCAATTGCCATCCAACAAATTGCTTGGTTTTATTTTTTTAAATTTACTTTTAACTATAAAACATTTTGGGTCAGCATTATAAAGTACGATTAAAAAACTGTTTATTATTATTATTATAGTATCATTCATAATTGCATCAACTGGCTATAATTAATTCATAACTACACGTTTATGCTGGAAAACGTGATCTGTACACTTGAGTCAACTGTTTTCAATATTTCATTGTTTAAAGATTTTTCCTGCCATAGAGAAGCACATATATTATTGTTATCTTAGAGCTAGGTTATTTGCAAAGTTTGAAGAAATTTTTTGAGCCATTTTTGAGGTTCGTATGCATACATACAAATATACCTTACTAGTATTAGAGTATAGGATAAATTTTTCAGTAATAATATCACTCTCATAAGCCTATCTTGGAATGCCTAGTCCAAAAAGGCTTGTATTTTTCCCTTCGCTCAGGCCCCTCCACGAACAGCTCCTTCGCTTCTCTCATTCGCCTTTTAGAGTATTATTCAATGTATGCCAAGTTGCTGCACTCTTGTGTTTTGTTGAACCACATGTTGAAACTTTACCAGTAGTTAGATTTGGTCACTTCTGGCACAGGTCAGCTGCCCCGGAAGCCACGTGCCGGGGCACATAGCTTCCGGTCGTATATTAAATGAGGGGGGAGGAGGCGGGGTGAGCGTTTGAAGTAGAATTACGCATAAATTAAAAGTTAGTTCAAAACCGAAATTCAACAATTCGGGGCTGAACTAAATGTGCGCATAAATTAACCGGGATCAACTAAAACATCGCATAAATTAAAAGTTAGTTCAAAACTGAAATTCAACAGTTGGACAAAAGTAGAAGTTAGTTGACAAGGGAGAGGTGATAATTGCTTCAAGGTCATCCGGAGGAAGTTTAAAAAAAACTGAACTTCTAAGAGTTCAGTTTAACATCGATCGTCGTACAGGTCAGTCGAAACCGACGAGCGACCGAAGAATAGCTTCAAGATCATTCTTCGCCGTCGAAGATACATCCGAAACTTGGACGGGGTTCTGTGGATTCGGTGAAGGCGAAGTTCTCGGAGGATTCTCTCTCGGGTGGGTAGTAGACGATATTTCGTGAACTTGTACTTGTTCTTGGTTTGTATCCATCTTCGTGTAGTGTGTAATTTAGAGCGGAGTAGTTGTCGGTCGAAGAGCGTATAGAAGAATGAAACAGGAATTGTCGTGAGCGCACTTATATAAAGAAGGGTGGGGGTAAAATATGAAAACCTGCTGAACACAGTCGATAGGTGTAACAAGTTCGAAGTTGTGGAAACGTAACATCGAACGCAAAATGTTGTGAATAACATTATCATCAACGTGAACCTGCGAAGTTCTAACAGAGTATAACGGGTTAAAACTTAATTTCTTCCTCACTTTTGTTAAATTTGTTTTAGTCTTTGAAACCGATGGTTTGGAATTATTTCGTAATATATGTTGTGTCCGCAAAAGTTTCAATTTCAAACATTGCGTATCCATCACAAGAAGTATGTCAGACGTGTAGAAGTGAGAACAAGACTGATGAATGAGATATAACGTCGAGCACGCGAAGGTGAGTCAAACAGGACGACATGTGCTAATGTAAATGAAATTTCAGGTTAGTAGCAATTAGACTTGTATAATGAAGTTGGCGAAACGTATATATAATGAGTAGGAAGGATGCGAACACCACAAATGCGAGTTAATTAATGGTCACGGCGCGATGAACAATCTCCTTTTATAATGGCTATCGCGTGAGAAGATCAGTTCCGCATGAGCGCCCAAGTGGAACCTCCCGTGTTCACTCACCTCCCGTGGAACCCCCCCCCCCCCCCCCCCCGGTGACCAATGAAGCGGAACCCCCCCCCCCGTGACTAATGAAGCGGAACCCCCCCCGGTGACTAATGAAGCGGAACCCCCCCCATAAAAAATGGAGATTAAAATCCCCCCCCCCCCCGGTGGTCACTCAAGCGAAACCCCGCCGGGTCGATGACCGGTCAATGGCCGGTCACGACCGGTTGCTAACCCCATCTAATTACCACACTTCACATCCCATGCCAGCCATGAACTACTATTGTTTGAATGAAACAGAATTAAACATGGCAGCCACCATGGAAAATTCTAACCTCAAACCTTGGTTTTACGTCACTGCGCATGCGCCGCTCCCACTCCTTCGTTTCATTTTTATGCTGCTATAACTTGTACTGGAGTGAGCCAACTTCACGCTACGGCACCTAGTCATGTATTACTCACTTTAGCGCTACTGCGAATGCGCCTAGAGTAGAGGCCTTTTGAGGCACCTGGGACAAACGCAAATTCAGCGGTTTTTAATCAGTGGTTACGTATTAGTGACGTGTGATGACGTATGTGTGACGTCATACGGTGAGGAGGTGGAGTGTGTGACGTCACGGGTGTGACGTGGTGGTGTGACGTCACTGATTTGGTATGTGACGTTTGATGACGTATGTGTGACGTCATACGGTGACGTCACGGGTGTGACGTGGTGGTGTGACGTCACTGATTCGTAATCGGACGCCAATACTACGTTATCCTGATTGAAAACCACATTGTTTTGAGTTGGCCCCGGCTAGCTAAATTTGACGGCGACTTCAAACATGTCCAAACATGTTCAAGGCCACTCAAACGATGTTTTAAAAAATATTTTTAATCATAACTTACGAATATTAAACAAAAGGTTGGAATTAATTGGACTCGTTAGAAACTCCATATTCACTCTCGACTGTTATCTTCAAATGCCGCGGAGGATCACGACTCACGAGACGAGACAGTAATCCATGGATGGGTGGAATCGGACTGACCTAAAGTTTCATTGACAAATTCGAGTGTTATATATAAATCTTGCGGATCATCACCACTTAGCAGACGATAAAGTTGTTGATAGCGTATTACTGTATCCAGAGTGTCCGAGACGTCAAGTTGGAACTTCATGGTCCTGTGGAGTATGTTGTTGTAGAGGTAGAGTGGATTTATCTAGTAAAATACCATGAACCGTTAACGTACCCTACCTACGTACTGCACAGAATACGGTGGGACGAGAGTTATAAAATAAAACAAGTTCAAACATGTTCAAGGCCATTGAAAAGAAGTTTTAAAAAACATTTTTTAATTATTAGACACTTTAGTAGTTAGAAATTATTTAATGGTTTTCCAGTTTAACATAACATCATGGAGATACGTCATCCCCGGACTTCGGGGACTCTTGCTCTGTCTTCACAGGTAGCTGATCACTGGAAACATAGGGTGAAGATGATGCTATCGGAGATCCTGGGGGTGACCGTGATGAATTTGGTTCTTCAACCGTTATATCGTCAAACTCAATTGTAATGTTTAAACGGAGAGGTGGATCACCACTCATCAGACGAAACAGTGTTTCATGAAACATTCCCAAATCCACTTCGTCCAACAGAACTAGATGAAACTTCATGTTGATGTGGTTGTAGGATAGCGGAGTATACGAATAAAGTTTGTAGTCAGTACTACATATACAATCTATAACGTCCCCTACCTACGTACCGTACAGAAGACGTGTATATTTTTTGTAATGTTGCGGTGATGGGCTGATTACTTATGATGAATAAATTTAAGTGGGAGGGGAGGGGGGCTATAATGTCTTGAAGAAACTATGTCAAGGTCATTGGTTGGAGTTTTTAAAAAAAGATTTATTTACAAATAACAGTAAAACGTAAGACATACATATTAGAACTAACAATGCTAAGTAATAAAGAATGAAAGAATATTTATAAAGCTATGAACTTAGATAATTTTACAAAGGTGTGTTCAAATGGATCGTAATTTCTGTAGAGTTGTTCCCAGACGGTCCATGGGAAACTATATAAAAAATTCCGGGTTTGATAGAGTCCAGGTCTTCGTTCATGAGCACATTGACAAATCGTCTCGGAAGGTATACTTGGAACTTGGGTTTGTCACCTTCCTTGTAGGGCGAATCTCCAAGAACAGCGACGACAGCTTCACCAACCGATGTGTCCATTTTTTTCATTGAATGTACTGCATAATGCTTCTTCTCTTGAAGTTCGCTGCATTTCTTTGTTGTTAGAAGGTCGGATTTGGAATGTTGGTTGAATCTGTCCGCAAGAGCTTGCAATGGAGAACTTGAAGCCATAGTGGAGATGATGTTTACTGGATGAGATCCTGTGTTAGAATGATAGTAGGATGGATCTACACCGGTATATAAGGATTTCCCCCTCCACTTGATATAAGTCGACCAATCCTGTATGCTCGCGACAATGCGCAGTTGGAGATTTTGTGTTGAGGATTTTTCACACCGATACAAAGACCACTTAAGTCCGTAGCATAAGTTTTATCCAAACTAACGTTTGTTATATCAGACGTAGTGTACATTCTGATCCAATTAGATTTTTCTTCACCAGCAGTAAAAATTTCGTCATACTGTTGACAATAATGATACATTATGTTATCCAGCTCTTTGTATTGTGTAAATCCTTCGTTCCATGTGATGTGATGAAGGTATTTCGTTAGCCACGAATTTGTTCTAGCACTTTTTCGGTTTAGTTTCTTAAAAGAAAACGGTGGTTTAAAAAGAAAGTAGTTAACAACATTTGTATTTATGTCAAAAAAGGCTAGTTCTTTTATGATAAATCTGTCATCGTTGTTTCTGAAAGCTTGGAATTCCACCACACACTTCTTAGACATGGAAACATTATCAACAAAACGAACTGTTCGGTCCATTGTTCGTAAGTAACTAAAGGTAACTGAGAGAAAATATTAGGTTGCTTGACTTTTATGATCATGTCAATCCTTAGTTTCCGTTTGTATGTGTTGGTGGTGGGGGAGGGGTGTTTTTTAAGATTCCCAATCTTTTCTGTTTTTACAAAACTTCAATACACATTCACAGAATGCTTTAGGGTAGCACATTGAACATGAGCGGGTAAAATCGTGTACATTAAACTTGTAACACATGTCCATGCAACAGGTGAAGTAGTGTCCAGTCTTGTAGATTTTTAACATCTGCCGGGTTGGGGGTGAGATTGTAAATGATTTGCAATTGCATCTACAGTAATTGAAGCACTCACATGTTCTACATGCTATTCCGTCAACTTGTAAATTTGGACGTGTAAAACATTTTTCGCTGCAGCAATAATTATTCATTTTGCGAGTGTTCTTCAATGTGAATCTTACAATCAACTGCATCCATGTAGCAACATTTGTTTAATATATAGTAAGTGAAAAGAACAATAACATGTGTAAACTGGAGCTGTTTCAAGGTCACGTAATTATGTTTTTAAAAAAGTATAAGTAATACCTACATTAGCACCTTTGCAAAACTGAGCTTTTTCAAGGTCATATAATTTTGTTTTTAAAAAAAGTGTAAGCGCTACAAATATGTGCAAACCTGAACTGTTTCAAGGTCACGTCATTTTGTTTTTAAAAAAGTATAAGTGCTACTAATGAGAGCACTTTACGACACAATTATTGAAATCATTTTTACTACTTTTCTTGATTTACAATGTTTTCCTGCTGGTTCTTTGTTGGAGAAACTTTCACTGTGGTTTCTTCACTTCGACGATTATTAAAGAAGAATACAGTTTTTCTGTAGTACGACACCTCTTGAGGTAATCTGTTGTATATAGACTGGTCTATCGGTCCATATAGCAGTGGCACAGCTGGATTTGTGTTTACCGAAGTGTTCAGATAATCAAATATGAGAGGGGAATATGTAGTAAGTTGCTGGATGTACCTGATTATTACAGGTGTTAGGTTTGACAGAGCTTGAAATTCTTCCAAAGTCATGAGGATCTTCTTGTTGTGTTTGGAAAGATCTCTAAACCTCACAAATTGGGTACCTCGAAGTCTTATATTATCGATTTCCAAATTAGAATCTTCGAATCCAATTGCAGTTTTTCTTCCTGTCAACTTGTTGAATAAATAGGCTTCAATGATAGATACATATTTAGTAAATTTATCCCACATATCCAACGTGAGCAGCAACGAGGCTTTTCCGCAGTGATTAATAAGCACTGCAGGATTGAAGTTTAACGATTTGAAAACCCCAACGGTGACAGATTTATCCATGTTTTGATTCAACGGGTACATTAAGCGTAAAAACACATCCATCAACACATCCATATTTTCTTCATCATCATCTTCATTGTCACATCGTTTCCTTTTTCTTTGATCGTTTCCTTCCAAAGATAAAAACTCAGACAGTTCTTTCTTAATCTTCTCGGTAGATTTTTTGGAGTTTTCAGTCGGTTGTTCTTCGTTTTGTGCTGGCTTTGTGTTAGTAATCGGTACTTTGTCAACCGGTAGTGGAATATGTTCTGTTGAATTAGTAGGCAAGTCTTGAACTATTGTTGATGAAGATGGAGATTCTTGTGAGTTTTTGTCAGTTTCAAAAGAAACATCTTCAGTTGTTTTAGTAGAGTTCTCGCTAGTTTGTGAGGATGCTGGTAAATCATGTGCCGATATTTCAGATGCAGATGTCATAGCTGGTGGTGTGGCCTCGAGCGCTTCATATCCTGTCGTTGATTCATCGTCAGGAATAGTAGATAGTACACTGTCCATGTTAACCATCAATGTTGACTTGCTGGTGTCAGGATGAATACTGATGTTTTTTCACCGAGTAATCTCTCTTTTATAACCTGTGGTGGGGGTAAATATGTGTAAGAGCTGCATGCTGTCATAAAAAATCTAAATTATTCTTCTAACCACGCCTGTTAGTGGTGTGTATGTTACAATTGTATCATGTAGTATCAAACAATAAGCTGTAGTTTGGTCAGGAATATTTTCTTCCAACTCAAACTCGATGCGAATGTCTACTGTTGACGACTTTATTGATTCGTTTTGTTTCGAACAATCTATGACTGCTATAGGTGCAATATTCTTGAATGAATCAGGTTGGAGGAGAGGTGAGTTTGTCCTTCCATAGTAAGATGACTGAAATCTTGCATACATATCATATAGAATCCCAAATCTGTCCTTAGAAAACATAACATTGAGGCTGTCATATGGAAAGAACTGTGAATTTAAAAACAGTTTAATGTTTGTAAGTTGACAGTGGTCAAATTTGCTTGCGTTAGCCGTAATGTTAGATCTTTTATTTGTTTGTAGAGCGAAAATAACATATCTCGGTTTTTCTAGGTTACTCGATGTTTTCACAGCCCACGTTTGACGTTGAGTTATTGGCAAAACTGGCCATTCATGCATTTCCCAGCTTCTAAATGGAACCACAATATCCCTATCAGAATCCAACATCCGCAATAGGCTTACTCGCCTTTCATCGGCCAACCGTACATGAGGTACCCTCCAAACTATTTTATCCAAATTCAATTTCCATTCAAGTTTGTCAGTTGTTGTTTCACTATCGGCTTCTATAACATCTGTATCATGTGACGATCTCAGTAAGACCAATTCTTGTTTGACATTAATGATTATTCTTCTGTAGTCCTCAGCGAATCCTAGTAATAGCCGCAACGGAATGCAAAAGTCAAAATAACCACTTGCATTAGGTTTTACTTTGGTTGCATTAGGTAATATCCACCCGGCTGTTTTTAATGCGTTTATTTCATTGGGTGATAAGGATACCAAACCTTTAAGCGTACTGCTCACACCGACTTTTTTAGTCGAATCCACTACAATGCCTGATATTTCATAGCGAATTTCTTCAAACAAAAAGGCCATTGCATTGTTAATAAATGGCACTTTAGATGGCGTAGATCCATTTCTTGCCAAAACCCTTCCTTCAATATAAATATAACTTTCAGATGGTAAGGTATAAGCATCTTGATGTTGTATTGGAATTCGTATCTCATCATTATTTCCTAATTTCGATGAAGCGTAGGGGTTGTGTGTGTGAAACTCTTTCTCCCATAGTGTTTCGTCGAAAACCGGTCCATGTTTTATATCCAGTATGTCCATTTTCATTAACTTTAAAACCGAGTCCTTCTAAGAATTTAGTGTTCTCTCTGGTTAACCTCTCCGCGTTAGGAGATATACTGAAACTGTTTGAAGGTTGTTTGGTGCTATATCCAAATTCAAGTCCCATCTTTCTTTTTATGGTGATTGTCTAATGTGTAAGCGCAAGGTAATAACTTCTCCTCTAAAATCCACAGCGTCACCGTCTTGATCTAGTACGTTCAATACGATGTCTGAAATGTGAGTGGTGTTTAATGGAAGATATATCAGATTATGAGGTTTTTCAACGATCTTAAATCCAGGCGGAACGGTTGGATAGAATGAATGTAAAATATGTTGGTTTGACCCATCTCTGTAGGCCCCTTGAACAATATTACATGTAATATTAATAGTATTAACCTTGATAATGTTTACAGTTTTTGGACTCGTGTGGGACATATTTGGTTCAAGGATTGTGTCTTGGGATGGAAAACCAAGTAAAGGGGCAATAGATGCAGGTTGAGTTAGATCCATATAAAATTTACATTTTATTTCACACTTTAAATTGTTGTTATTAGCCCTTAGTTCAATTGCATCCTTTCCCAACTTATTTTGGAGCTCTCTGTTTATGTCAGCTATTTCATAAGCACCAGTTTCAATCGCAACAAACTCAGGTAGCTCAGTGAGATCCTTAGCCGTTTTATTTTTTGTATAGTGTAATTTGTTGTTGACACCTTCTATTATGTTTGGAATTGAGTTATAAGTTGTAAAATCCAAAAGTGCAATCTCCCACTGTTTATCTTCTCTTAGGTGTAATGGTGGAAATAGTGAACTCCTCAAAGTTGAAGATGTGCCTGTAATTGTTACAGTACAGGAAGACATCTTAAAGTTGACTGACGCTTGTGGCTAGGAATTCCAAACATAAATGGCCGCATACCGATGTTTCTTCTTTTTGTCTTCTATCGTTATTAAAATACACTTTAGGCACTGAACCGAAATACTCGCGCAATTCTTTTGGAGGTGGAAGGTTCCCAAAACTGTCAAAATAAAACACAGAATCGGATAATTTCTTGTAACAAACCCAATGGGTACCAGCACCATGAATATCATCAAGGTTTACGATTGCGGCTTCATTTTTCCAGATTTTTCTTGGCAACCCGTTCCGCATAAACACACCTCTGAAAAAAGGTATTTTCAAACATGATGCATAGCGTTCAAGCTCCTCGTTGTTCAAGGCTTTATTTGGCAAAATTAATTTGTTGTTATTTAATATGCACGGTATGGTCTTAGGTATAATCCTTTTCCGTTTGACTTTTTTTTAGAACATGTTGAACACCTTTTCCTTTTACGATTTATTTTCTTAGTAGTGCTACTTCTCTTCCTTGTGCCTCCACCGGATGTATTTTTCCTTCGTGTTGTCTTTCTTTTCCTCCTCCTCGACCCTCCTCCAACTGCTGTTTTGGCTTTCATAGCTGCTGTCACTGCTAATGCAGCTGCTCGTTCCCCAACACTTGCGTCACTTGATTTTACTCTCTGCCAAGCTTTTTCAGCAAGAGCTCTATCTGCGATTGATCTTCTTTCCGAATCTGAGTAATTTGAATATGCAATGTCATGCGCTTTGCAGGCTTCGTCCAATTTGTTTATTCCAGGATCTCCTCGGGCTAAACGCTTCCGTAATTTCGTACCCGGTCCACAGTATTGATAACCTCCAGGTAAATGTAGCTCTATTGGAAGTGCGTCGATAGCTGTGTTTATTAATGCACCTGTAGGTAAAGTCGCAAACGCTTTCTTAAAAAGACTCACTGCTGAACTAGTGAGTCCTCCTCCTCTTCTCATGAGTGATGAATCACTACTAAATGGCTTCCTCCTATGCATGATAGTTTTAACGTGTTAGTTCCTTAGTGATCAACAATGGTAATGGTTTGTCTAGATCGCTCTTCGTATTATATATTGAATTCACACTGTTTGTAGGGGCTTCACTGCTGCCTCTTCGTGAAAAGGTGAAAGGATTCCTTCCAGACTGTAATTTATCTAATTTTTCGTAAATATCTTTCTTTAGTTTGTATATCTCTTCCAAAACAAATATTTTATTTGCAACATCAGTTTCATTTTCTGCATTCGCCACATTTATAATTTTTTTATATTTAGCATCAAACATTTCTTCATCATTCTTGCAATGTAATGTTAATGTATGAATAATTCCAAGATTCACTGCTTCATCCTTAGAAATGGGATTTGCAATGTTGCACAAACGTTTCCCTCTTATATCATAGTTTCCATCTCTAGTCAATAAAAAACCTTCACCAGGTGGACCCCTCCAAACCTCTCGGGCCAAAGAGCTTTCATGACGACCGAACTTGTCAACACTCATGTTTAGACTGAACCCTTAAGCTATGTATCCTCTACTTTTTAATTCTTCAGTTAAAGCAATCATTTCATTATCCAGCCCGTTGTGTCCAGCCTGAATAGATTCATATATTAACCGCATTCTGTCAACGAGCTTATTCACATTATTATAATATATGATGTTTGTATCATAGGCAGATTTCATAGACATTCCTTTACCTTTAGCCTTCGAGGGTTTTCCT
Source organism: Neoaliturus tenellus (assembly GCA_030545055.2). Classification (NCBI taxonomy): domain Eukaryota; kingdom Metazoa; phylum Arthropoda; class Insecta; order Hemiptera; family Cicadellidae; genus Neoaliturus; species Neoaliturus tenellus. The sequence goes on along the minus strand of CM061537.1, from coordinate 52,496,700 downwards.
CTAATATTAGAAAACAGCTTTGCAATTACATCCTTGTACATATCTGATTTATTTCTATGAATAGGTGCATTAGATGAATAACCTTTTCTATGGGAGTTAGTCAACAAACATATATTTTTAAAATTATTTAAATCCTTCTTGGAATATTTATTAGGAGACGACTTAAAGATCAACTCAAACAGTCCAGCAGTACCTTTAAAAGTTTGATCTTTAACTTTAATATTATCTTTGTCATCCACCTGTATCACGCTGTCTCCCATTCGAAGACCATCTCTATCCATGCGAGCTCCATATACATGGTATCTTGACGATTTCCTTGCCCCATGTAGCATTTTTAAAATATATTTCCGTGAAAGAGGTCCTTTGTTGCCGATTTCTTTACTTAAAATGCTGATATTTGTAGGAGAATCTGTTTCTTGTAAACTGCCTACATCTTGAGTTTCTACATCTGTTTTACTGCTTTCTTCATCTTCATCTTCATCTTCATCATCTTTTTCCAATGACTGCGTTGACCTACTAAATAATTCCGATTCAAACTCTGAGTTGTCTGTTTCTGAAGTTGAGCTTGTTTTAATCACTGGTTTGTCTTTTTCTGTTTCAACTTGTTCCGTAAAATTTGATTTGTTAATTTTTTCATTTATTTTATTCAGAGGATCGACAATGGGTTTGAATGTTTCCTCTAAATATTTATTTCTATCCACTAATCCTTCTTTTAGTAACAGGTGTTTCTTCCGTATAGAGTCACTGAGAACTTTTATTTCACTAAGCAACTCCTCCTGGTTTGACATTATTAGTTCCGAGTGTTCTCTACAGTGTCACAATAAATACTGAAGACTACACATGTAGGTGTTAATGTAATAAGACAAATTTATCGAATCCTATTCTATAACGACCGTTACTCATAGCCCTTTCTTTATCCACAACTAAAAATCCAAACTTTTCTTTCCATGCTTTCCCACACAATTCTCGAAACTTTTCAAATGTCATATCAGCACCAACGTGGTCGTTGTATATGTGTTTCAGATTTTTTGCATCCTGTTTGAAAACTATTAAGAAGTTAACATTGTCCCTAATTAACTGTTTTGGGATTTTACTGTATGTCTGACCAATGTAAATAGAGTCGATATGATTATGCCTTCCCATAGAAAAGTATGTTCTTATTCGGTCATGATTTTCAGAAGAAACATCGTCAAAAATGAAAATTGAATACGGCTCGGCATTGTTGGGCTCTATGATCTCAGTACTTGCGTCAAATTTATACAATGAGACATCGGGCACATCATTTATAATCTTTTCCAATAACAGATATTTTGGTTGATTGAGAGACTTGGAAAAAATATATACATTGTTAAAACTTAATCCGTTTGGCTTTGTTATTAAATTGAAAACAACGTTAGTTTTCCCACAGTTTGAAGGTCCACTAATAATACATCTCATTGTATTGGGCAATAAAGTGCCATGCTTACTTACTTCCTTATCAAAGATATCCGGTGTCAAACAATCAATGTCATTGACGTCAAGTCTATCCTTTTGATAGATTACTTCCATGATGTTAGTTATACTTGAGCAGTCTATCCGAATGCTGCGACCTTACTGGTTTTTCCATTTCAAAGTAAGTCCTTTTGATCTATCCAAGTATCTTCGGTCTTATCAAATCCCAACCATCTCACTAAAAGCTTATTACCTCTTTTCCTTAAAATCTTCTCAACCAAATAAACACTACCAGTTTTAGATTTTAACAATTCATGGCCATAAAATCCTCCCTGCAATATTTCCCCTTTACTATCCTTTAAAATATATGTTTCTGGAAAGGTAGGTTGCACTCGATGCACTGTGAAAACTTCATTCGTCCAATTGGGTAGATATCCTTTGGTGAATATCTGTTTATATTTACTTATTCTCACATGGTCTCCAATGGAAAATTTAAGAGGAGGCTTTTTATCTAACCGCGGCGTAGTATTTCCCTTTATGTGTTTCAAGACTAAAGATTCATTTTCTTTGTTCACCTGATTTGGTTTCATACCTATAGTACGATGTTTTGTATTGTTGTAATCTTTGATTAGAGTTGGAAGAATATCAAACCACACATAACTTTCTCTTTCTGAAAATTTCTTGTACATCATTGTTTTCAATGTGCGATTGAAACGTTCTACAATGGAGGCTTTCTTTTCACTAAAAGTAGAATAGTGATTTATTTTATTTTTCTTCATCAGATTAGAAAAATCTTTGTTAAAAAATTCTTTGCCGTCGTCTGTATGTAGATGCTTTATACGTTTTCCTATTGCCTGCAGTACCTTTCTCATTGCTTCAGTAACCGAAGGCCCATTTTTGTTTTTAAGGGGAATAGCACTGGCAACTTTTGTAAAACAGTCAATAACTGTTAAAATGTATTTGAAACCTTTGTTTATTCTACTGTATGGTTTCATTTCTACAAGGTCAGCTTGATATAAGTCATTAATACCCTTCACGACCGTTGATCTTCTGGGAAAATTTCTTCGAACTGGTTTGTGAAGTTCTTGAACTATAATTTTTCTCTCGTCCATTGGTCTGCTTCATTCTTCGTCCATTATACAACTGAACGATAACGATAATTTATTCAATTATACTTGTATGCATTTCAGAAGTCAAATTGATATAAAAAAGATGAGTTCAAGGTCATTCAATTTAAGTTTTAAAAAACTTTACAATTTTAAGTCAAATTGATATAAAAACATTAGTTCAAGGTCATTCAATTTAAGTTTTAAAAAACTTTACAGTTATTCTTTACATTACAATACAGATTTTGTGGATGTTCCTTACTTTTTTGAATGTCTTATTCAATCCATTTCTGTTAATGAATAGTGCCCATAAGGGAGTGTGTGGATCTTATTTTGAAGGATCACACGCTTGTCGTCTCTGGCTGACAATGACTTCTTTTTTACTGTCAAACTGTACAAATTATGCTTAAAACTCCGGATGGTGTTGAAAGTTGCATTGTACTCAGCTCCTCTAAATAAACAATTATAGTAATGTTCGAATCTCATTTTCTTCATTATATAATTTTTTTTAATTCCTTTTGCCTTTTTAATGATTCCGGCTTCGTTTTCATCCGCCGTGTCATTTCCTGTTCTGCCTGTAAACATCCTTAAGGCGTACATCTTTGACATAAGGGCTACAATTTCTTCTAGGGGCAAACTAGAAGTTTCATCTTTAAACTTTCCTAACACCTTTTTGTTTACGCAGTTGTCATAGGTTGGATGGTCAATGGGGTAGTCTGAGAAGTCAAAGGAATTCCTGTGAGGAAACACTCTGAGGTCTTCATACATGTCGAGTGTCTTGATCCAGTACACAATCCCATCAGTGTCAATGTAGCATATTCCAATTTTATCCCGTCCGTAATAGGAAACCATCTTGTTGTAATGGAAGTCATACATATGGGTCTTTGAAATGTCAAGTATACACATTCCTACATATAGAGGCCGATCCATGACAACATTGGTTTTGTTCATACACACTGCTACAAGATTTTCATTAATTACAATAGAAGTTTTGAAGTTAGGCTTTTGAACTAATTTTAACATTTTCTTCTCTTCAGAGACCAGTTTAAGATTCATGTGATTTCTTTTGTTTTCGAGACATTTCCCATAGACTGCGTTATTCATAAATTTATAAAATTCTTTATGAAAACTTGATGTGGCAGCTGCTCTCCTTGCAGTATTAGAATCAATATACTGTTTCAACCAAGGCTTTTGTTTAAATTGAAGGACCCGATTGATTCTAACAATTTTTAAGCCTAGTTCAATGGCTTGTTGTACAACCCAGTAATGTGCTATATAATTTGTTTTATTTTCAAGTGTTGTCATCAACTTGGGATGTTTGCCTCCTGGAGGAATCTCGGTCCTTGGTAAGAGAGGAAAATCATAATGGTGGTCGTGAAGATTTTGCGGATACTCAAAGTCAAAGTCCAAAATGTATCCAATATCATTGAATTTTGGGATGTTTACGATGTCTCCTAAGACAGTTGATTCTACCCAGCAAAAACCACCATAGGGCAATGGCATCGACATAGCATATCCGTAAAGGTTATTTGCGTCAAAGTAGCCTAGATATACAGATTCTTCTCTTGGATTATAATTTGGAAGATGTTTGTTATTGGCTTTGACATAGCGTGTAACTGATTGTGTCAGCCCTCCTCGAACACCATCTTCAATCATAAGAACCATGTCAATGTCTGTCAAAAGTTGGAGTTCACATTTAGTCTCTTTCATCATTGCTTGCCAGGCTAATCCCGGAGATGTGAAATAATAAAAACAGTCAAGTCCATAAGCGTTTAAACATGAATTTCTAAACTCCTCCATTACATCACAAAGGAGAGTTACATCAAGTTTAACATAAAAATCATTGTAATCTCCGAGCGTAGACATGTTAAGTTCTGTCCATACCTTAACAGCATGATCATAATCCTCCGGATCTACCGGCGATTCATTGAGTTTGCTATAAAACATTTCTGGTGGAGGTAGTTCAGTCTCGTCGAATCGGGCAATGGAGTCTATGTAGTCGTAGGGAAATACTCCTTTCCTTAATACAAGCTCCAACTTATCTTCTGGAACAAGCTTCCTCGTTTCAATCAAGTCTCCTCTTTCTAAATTCTTTGAAAGTGTCATCAAACTGAAAGGCATGAACCTTAATGAATCTATGAACCTTAATTTTATATTTTTTACTTTCTTCGAAAAACTAATGAATTTTTCGGTTGTTTGTGCCAATACGTCAATTTGACCTTTGTCTCGACCGAGCTCTGGGATGATAAAGTGTGCGTCATAACCACTTAGGTTGTGTAATACGACGGGTACAAAATTAGGTAGCTTGAAGTTGATGTTGCAGGCGTTACATGCAGCTCCTCGGTAAGCGCCTGTCAAATGATCATGGTCACGCACTTTGATGTTGTCTTCGGTAAACTCGTTTTTACACAAGTAACAAACGTTCTCCATTAGATGACAAAGTTCTTGAAGTGGGCTCAGAGTTTCCATTGGAACGATGTAACTATAAAGGGTTGATACGTTTTCAGCAATAATGTACAGATCGTCAACAAATCGTTTTGCAGCTTCCTCTCCTCGGTAAAGTTTTGGAGATGTTGGAATACCATAGTGCTGAAGATGTTCTTCGGAAAGTGTCGATTTTACCAAAAGACAATAGCTGTTTGGTTCATGTCTTTGATATTTTCCACTTTCGGGTGCATCAGGATCTATATTTTCTACTGGTATCAACGAAGATTCAAAATCTGCGTAAATGACTATTGGTATTCGATATTGGTGATGTATATTCTTGAACTTCAGAACGGAATTCCTCGGGGTAGGCAGGATAACCTTTACTGCCGCATGATCTCCACAAAGCTTAGAGTGTTCCGTCAGCCAACGATGTCCTCCCCTATATAATGGGATATTTTTAAAGCAAAAACATCTTTTGCACACCGTTATCAGATTCTTGTGTTTGGTAAGCTGTTTGTGAATAAGTTTGGTAAAATCTTTTATATACACATAATGTGAAACATCACCATCTGTAAGTAGCAATAAATCTGTATGATCTGCCAGTTCCCGAGTCACAACTTTCAAAGGGTACACATTGTTTCTACTGTCGAGTCCAAAAACATTGATAGATACCCCTGGATTGCGTTTTTCAAAACGTCCTATTTCGGCCAATGACACTGGGTAGTTTAGCCCATTAAAATTATACCTACAGATTAGTTCTTGATATCTTCTATTTGGTCGTTCTGGGTGTTGGACACCTTCTCGCACAAGATATTTTACTAACATGGAATATCTGAAACATTCATTGTCATTGTTTTGAACATTGATACATGAGAAAGTATTTTTTATCTTTGCTGGCAGTGGAATATAACTGCTGCCACGATCACCGTATCCACGTTTATGAACACGTAAATCCAGACGGTTTATGTTGAGCAAGGACCATCCAGACCCACGAGCTTCGTGTTCAGTTATTTTAAGTACCAATTCCTGCAAACATTCCTCAACAATTTCATCGATATTTGACGTGACCATGATACTGCGGTTTCTAGAGAGAAAACCTCTATTGGACATTTCTCCTTCAACATCATTAAATGTTGTATCTAATAGTAATCCAAATTTTATGAAATTCAATCTATGGAGTTCATAATTTAGTTTTTCGACTATGACATCCTTTACTATAGTCAGGAAATTTTGTAGTTCAAGCGAATTTGTATTGTTTATTCTATAATGTCGGACAACAGCTTTCTCAAATGCTTCCACTAAAACTTCGACTCCCAACATAGAATCTTGACTCGGAGTTCCTGTAGTCGAAGGTTGAGACGATTCATCAGCAGAATCCATCACATCTAGTAGGGGTGCAGCTTCACTCGGTGTTCCTGTAGTCGAAGGTTGAGACGACTCATCAGCATGATCCACCACATCTTCTCTTGGAGGTGCATATGCGATGACACTTGGCCTCGTAGAATTTTCGGCAAGGAAGCGTACAAAGTCAGGGTGGTCTTCACAGTCGGACGATGCATTTTCAGCAGCATTATGATAAATTTCACAATGCAATACATACAAATCGTCATTCGAGAAATCTTCATTACAACGATGGCAGTAATACATTGTGATTCAATGACTCTTCCATGCGCTCTATGCAGTTCCAGAAGTAGTAATGAGAACCAATGCTTGAATTTTCTAGTTTTATAACAAATGCTTACCTCAGCACTTAATTCCTATTGGTTCATTTTTTGCTGACATCAGCACCTTCAATGTCATTGGTTCATTAATTCAACCTGTGAACATGAATGTATTTTTAAATTAGTATTTCACAAACCTTATTAGCGACTCCGTCGTAATAGCGACTCCGTCGTAATGGGGCAGAAAATACAGGTCCATTAAATATCCTCTAATACACCACCTTTTCAACCATTGTCTCCGGGAAGACAAGTGACCGGTGAAAAAATCCCGTTCCACAGAACTAGTCTTCATGATTAACTTTTCAAATTAAGTGAAAATAATACCTATGTCCCGGGTAGTCCCAATTTTTTGTTGGCAACAACGATGATGTTTTTTCGGTGGGAAAATATTCGTTTGGTGGATAAGAAAACTGCTTCAAACATGTTTGAAAATGTTCAAGGTCACTCAAAAGAAGTTTTAAAAAACATTTTTAACTATAACTTTGCAAATATTACTAAGACACTTTATAATAAGCAAAAATTTTTCTGCATAAAACGGTTAACCATTTTGAATGCATTTCCCAGTTTATATCTAATGGGTGCAATTTCATTTGTCATACGCAGACTTCCGGAACTTTGACTATTTGTACTGTTTAAGTGTCAAAAACTAAATTTCATTCATCATCCACACATTTAGGAGGTTCATTAGTTTGATGTCCTTCCATGTTGTTGTGCAGGCTATTAGAAATATTGGACGAAGAAGTTGCTTCCGGTGACCAATTTTGTAGTTGCTGGGATGAATAGGACTCGTTTAACATTTCTTCTTAAAACTCGACAGAAATCTTTAATTGTATCGGAGGGTCACCATTCATCACACGAACCAATGTTTTATGAAACAGTCTTAAATCTTCTTCGTCTGACAGAATCAGATGAAACTTCATGTTGATCGTCTTGGGCTGCGGCCTGTTGACAGTTCAAGAGGCAGGTTAACGTCCCATTCCTACGTACCGCACAGAAGACGAAATCAGGTGTTTCACAGGGACGGACATCTACGTACTGCACATAGAATACGGCATCATGAGTTTTCACATAAATGTAGAAACAGGTTTTAGACACAATAAGAAATTTTATTAAATTACGTATACAGTTTTAGCATTGACTTTGTACACTACGTGAGTGTACATAGTCAATGGTTTTAGTCAGTACCAGTTTTAAATGTGACTAAAAGATCCAGAAGTTAATGGGCTTATTATTCTTTTCATTATGAATTTATAGTTATTTCATACGTATTAATTTACTCCTTTTTTTATTGTTTGTAGTCGTGAAAAAAATTCGCTTGGTATTGGGCCACAAATTTGAAGTAGATGCTTCTGTCGTTTCTTTAATTCTTTCCTTGTGCTCCGCAATTACGGCGGTCTCTGATGTCACTGGACCATAGTGTAGAAGACATATCGGTTTTCTAAGATGGAAACGACAGTGAGTCCTTAAACACACCATCATATATACCTCCCATCTTCTCATATACGTACCGTAAAGAATGCGGTAACATGCGTTTTACAATGGCGTACACAAAGAAACAGGATCAAGACTACTGAAAAAGTAAATAACAGTTTTGACATTTACTTAAACAAAAAAATATTTTGACATGTACAATAAACACCAAGTTTTCAGTGGTTTTAGTTTTTATTTTATTTTTTACATCCTATCCAAAGAACGTTGTCCGATGTAGGGACATTGTCTAGGAAACCCTTTCATCACACTAATTTATATTAAAGTATTTCTTTGTACTTAAATATATTGTGTTAAATATTTTTACTCCTAAAATTATTGAAAGTTTTACAGTTAATAGAAGTCGCTAGGTATTCATTAGTGTATTTCTCTGTGAAACATTTCAAAAATTATGTATACAAATTATGATAACTTTACAAGTTTATTACTTCACATATTTTTATAGGTACTAGACTACTTGCAGAAACAAGGAACTGTACTAAATATTTATTTGTATTAGGGAAATTATATTCGTCTAACATTTAAAAAAATTTTAAACATATTTATTACAAGTTCATAATTGTAAATGGTCTATTCGAAGTAAAATAAGGATTATGTGAAAAAACTATGGAATCTTTAGCAAATTTTCATATGTATATATATATATATATATATATATATATATATATATATTTTATAAAAAATTTAATTCAGAAAAAAGTTATTTGGAGTCGTGTTCACTCATAAAACCGTGTGTATATGTTTATTTATTAATTATTCAAATGGCTAAGTGTAAAATACGATGAGGTGATTAAATAAAAGTATAAAATCAGAGAAGGGTTTCTGTAAACAAATGCAGTACTGTAAACATTTTACATCTGAACAAAGTAATGTCATTTGTTATGTATTTGTAATAAGAGTTCTTATTTTTCGTAGCAGGCATACACAAATTTATTGAATAAGAATATGTAAATATTAAGTTAAAATTACAATTATAATTCATTGTGATTATTTATTATCATGTTAAATAATCTTTGAACTTGAATAAGAATTTTGTATTTTTTTTACATGGTTTGGTTATCGCTAAAATGGTTAATTTATTCCCTTTCTATTCATCTAGGAATTATGAGGGTAGTGAATATCATCTGTGACAATATGATGGTGTGTGTTGATGATGTGTCGGCCGCGGATCGCTGCCGTGGGGTCAGCTTGTCAGCTGTTATCGTCTCGACAGGTGATAAGCACGCGTGCGCTGCAAGTATCTTTGTCAAGGCCAACTGCACCTTGCACGCCTTGTGTGTAATCAGAGAACGAACGAACGAAACGGCCTGCCTGCACCCCAAACCTAGCAACATAAAAAAATCGGCAAGCGAATCGTTTCACTTCCTCTAATTATAAAAATGAAATTTAAAGGAAAAAAAGTTTTTTTAGTCCAAAACCTGTTTCTACATTTATGTGACAGACTTTGGAAAACTCATTTTTCCATTTTCTAGTACATATTAATACCAAAGATATGTTTATCAGAATAAATTAAAGTTATTTTAATCATCAAGCAAAAAACATTATATTGTTTTTATTATTCTGCACAAAATCAACCAGTTTTTTTTGTTTTCTCGATAGTTCCGAAACCGTTTCCTTTTTTGTCCTAGGACAAAAAATCAGCTGGAATATTTTTTAGGTCCTAGGACTGAAAAGGCAACTGTTTGGTTAGTAGGTATATTATTATTATTCATTTATTGATTTTGAGGTGCAGAAGTTTGAAGTTCAAACGTTATGAGGAACAGTGTTTGTAAATAACATAAATGTAAACACTGCATATTAATTACATTGTAAATATAACCTCAAAAATACAACTTCAGTTAACTTGGTTAGTAAGATAAAAAGTCTAATTCTTCATTAACGATAGATAACGTTGTTCATCACTCAGACCAAAAGTGTCTTATTTATGCTTAATCGTTTTAAAACACGATTACGCGCCAACAAAAGTGGGTCTTTTTGGTGTGCAATCGTGTATCAAAAACGGGCCGCAGCCGAGTTTTTAAAAACGATTATGCATAAAAAAAGACACTTTTGCTCCGAGTGATGAACACCGTTTTTTATCATAATGCGAAATTAGACTTTTGATCGTTAAAAATATTAACTATAAAACTGTATTTTCGAGGTTATATTTACAAAGTAAGTAATATGCAGTGTTTACATTTCTGTTATTTACAAACAATGCTTTTCATAACGTTTGAATTTTCAAATTATACTCCTCAACAGTAATAAATCAATAATAATATACTTAGCAAACAGCTGACTTTTCAATCCTAGGACTCAAAAAATTCTCCAGGTGATTTTTCAGTCCTAGGACAAAAAAGAATCGGTTTTGGTACTATTGAGAGAGCAAAAAACCGGCTGATTTCGTGCAGAATGATAAAAAGCATTTTTTGGACATGTGTTTATTTGATTTTTTTAATTATGTACAAGCAAGTAATCATATCCCAAAGTCATGGAACATTTTTTTGTGTCATCCTGAATAATATATAAATAAAAATACCAAATAATATGTGTATAATTTAAGATGTCTTCAATTTTAAAATAAGTAATGTTATCGTGTGATGACGTATGTGTGACGTCATACGGTGACGTCACGGGTGTGTGACGTCATCGGACGACAGTGATATGTAGAAACAACATTTCTCTCTATATATTTTTTTATCGTGTAAAGAAAGAAGTATATTCACTGAAAGTTGAAGGCTTGAAAAAATAACTATAGAAATATCTTTAAATGTTACATATATACACGAAAGATACGTCTATCAGAATGAATTGAAGTAATTTTAATTATCAATCGGAAAGTTATAGAGATGTTAAATATTATTTTCTCAATACCAAATTCGTTAAGTGTACCAATTACTCACGGAATTAAAAAATAGTAATATGTGTAGAAGGAAAATGGTGGCTAGCGGATTATCAAAGTATTTTTAGAACATGTGTTTATACGATTTATTCCTTGTCACTGTCAAAGAATTATATTTTACTGGTCTAATAATTCCCGCCATTAGTGAACAAAACTTGACCGAAAAGTGTTAAACATCGCTTTCAAGCAACTTTATTCCCCCCTGGTACAACCTCTCTTACTCGACAATGTTTGGCGGAAAAAATTGAAAGATCTCGGTCAAACCATTTTATTTTACTGGCCTAACTGTTCCCGGCATCACTGAACAAAAGTTGGCGGAAAAGTTTTAAATACCGCCGTCAAGGAGCTTGAATTTATTCGCCTAATAACAAGCGCGTCTACTAGACAACGTTTGGCGGAAAAATTTGAAACATCTCGGTCAAAACATTTGAGTTGCTTCCGCTGTCTGCGTACCGTACAGAATACGCTTAGAAATTCCACCGGACAAGTTTCAGCGCTGTTGCCGGGAGGTGAAGGTACATTGTGCGTCATGTTCAGCTGATGTGTGTCCCCGCGCAACCCCCGCGCGTAATTAAATGTAGACGGCGGCGAGACATCTCCGCTCCGTCAACAGATTGTTGCATACCCGTGCACAGGTAGAGGGGACGTCTCGAGTTGTTAACGCCGGCGGTAAGCCCTCCGCTGGGTCAGCCGATTGTCGCATTGCCCTGCACACCTAGAGGGGACGACTGGAGTATGTTTCATAACTGTGGGATATGATTACTTATTTGTACAAAAAAAATGATTAAATAATTTTCTAACGATATTGTTACGTGAAATCGCGAGTTAAATTATAATGTTTAGTTAAGTTAATTTATTTTCGTCTAAAAGTCTAGTTTTTTACTACGGGCTTCATCCGTGTGTCTGTTATATATTTTGGGCTGTAATTATAATGTTTCTTTGGACTATAATCGAGCAAACTATTTATATTATGTTTTGCGTTACTTAAAATATTGTTATTATTCTTGCTTTATCTCAGTAAATAATTATGTTTGTCTAATGTATGGAATTTATAAAAAGTGGGTTTTCCTTCAATAAATAAGTGTTTTCTTTACGATAGGGACTCAGCAGAGCAAAATGAAATGTTTAAACAACGTGAATATTTAGGTCAGTACATTAAAATGGTATGACAGTGACGACTTCAAACGATTAAACTATTTTCTAACGTTATTATTATTAAATGAAGTTGCGAGTCAAATTATAATGTTTTGTTAAGTTTATTAATTCTAACACAAGACAATATTACAGCTCGGTTGGATTTTTCTGAGGCATAACCACCATCTTTAGCCGAGTAGGTTTCCTCCGAAAAAAGACTGGAGTTTTCTGTAATGCCGACATCATCGGGATCTTGACTTGAGTCGAGTACAATCTCGCTGCATGGCCCCGTGGTGAAGTCATTAGCTGTAGCTTGCTTCTGATTGGCCCGGCCGCTGAGCCAATGAGAGACATCCGTTCCTCGCTGAGTCGGGATAAAACCGGGACCTGCTCGGGCCACTGTATCTCTCTCCATCGAGCCGTCACGGGACCAGCCAAGAAGCGACTCCGACCTCTCCCGCACGCTACCGGGACTCGGCGGATACCAGTGGAGACACCGGGCATTCGGCGATGTCTTGGGAGAAGCGCAAGCCCTGCGTGGTACACCGCCTCGGAGTCTACGCCAAGCGTGATACCCTTGAGGTCACCTCGCTTACGCCGCTCGATATCTACGAGGGTCGCCGACGAGTCACTGGGGCATGCGCCGCCTACGTCCCGAGGAATGTCGCCGTGCCTGGGTCAGACTACTCCGGACATATGCGAGGAGACTCGGACTCGCTGTGAGAAGATCCTTGGGCGTCTGGATCAGTTTGATCACGGGACCGTTAGGTCCCTTCCCTCGTTTGCACTTAGTCGGCGGCTTCCTTCTTTACTGTCCTTTCTTTGCATGGCTTTGCGTGGGTTCTTTCTTATTTTTTTGGCAAACTAACACTCTAGTGTACTTAAACTATGTCCCTTACCTATTTCCTATCACACCCCCCACAAAACATACCCGGGTGGTTCGCGCAGAGCGTTTTCTGCGGTCCCCCACACCTTGGTTCACTCGGTCGGTTGGCCTGCCCAGCTACGAGGAACTGCCCCCTAAACTTGGTTGGTTGGCAGGCTTGTCCGCTACAGCCAAGTTCCTTTTTTTTCTACATTCAATTTGGCCTTGAACCTGTTTGAACCTGCTCAGGCGTAAAAATATTTGTTAAAACCCGAATAAACAATATAATTATAGCCCAATATATTAGGGTTACACGAATGAAGCCCGCAGTTCAAAAAATTAAGATTTAGACGAAACGGCCTTTCTAAAGGCCACGGAAATAAACGTTTAAAAATTAATAATATTGTTTAAAAAGTGTGAAACTAAGGTGTATGATAGAATAAAGAGACCGGTGTGTAATAATTATTACATATTCCCGCCAAATATAATCGTGGTCGAGTGTTAGTTGTGTAAAAGTATAAGGGGAATAAAATCCGTAGTTTTGACCGGGAATTTAAGAAGTTTTCTGTCATTTATTGAAGCAAAACTCCGGTTGTATAAATCGGATAAAAATTAATGGATTTTACCGGGTGAATAGAAATACTCTTAAATATATATTTTTTAAGAACATACAGTAATCTTTATGTGCCGGCCTTTGTAAGTAAATAAATTTGGTATCTAGCATTGCAATGCAAAGAGCGAGGGACTATAGCGGCACTAGCGTGATCGGCCCGACAGCCGGAGGTAACGTTTGGTCATAAACACAAATTAACAGGAAAATCAAGACTCTCTGGGCTCCGCTAAAAGTTCAACAGTGTATTAGTAACGTCACACCACCACGTCACACCCGTGACGTCACCGTATGACGTCACAAATACGTCATCACACGTCACACATACCAAATCAGTGACGTCACACCCGTGACGTCACACACTCCACCTCCTCACCGTATGACGTCACACATACGTCATCACACGTCACTAATACGTAACCACTGATTAAAAACCGCTGAATTTGCGTTTGTCCCAGGTGCCTCAAAAGGCCTCTACTGCCTAGTCTGTATTACTCACTTTAGCGCTGCTGCGAATGCAACGAGTTCTCCGGATCGGAATCACTCCTCGCTATTGCGCATGCGCCGAGTCCTGTATTACTCAATTTAGCTCTACTGTGCACGGAAAGTTCTAACCTCAAACCTTGGATTTTACGTCGCTGCGCATGCGCCACCCCCACTCCTTCGTTTTATTTTTACACTGCTGCGAACTGGAGTGGATTGAAGACCGTACTGGAGTGAAACAATTTCCCCACCACTGCATTAATTACCCCCACCACTCGAAAACCCGAGGAGCGATACGAGCCCGATTTTCGCGTCAGTCGTCAACCAGTTTTCATAGCAAAAAGTCGTTGGCGACTCGGTAAGAGGTTCAAATATATAGTAGGCCTATATATATTTGAACTTCTTATACTATGTTGCGTTCTTTAATGCAATGTGGTATGTGTGTGTGTGTGTGTGTGTAAATATTAGTTGTAAGTTGCACTTAATTTAAGAATTAATTTGCGCATTGCGATGTTAGTTATAAGTTGTGTTTAGCGTTAAGGTGTATTAATTTTAAGAATAATGATGGTATTTGGTTGTGTTGAATTATTTGATATTTAATAATGATGTGTTGTTAGTTTTAAGTGTTGGTATTAATAATTAATGTTGTTGTTTTGCCTTTCAGCTAGATGATAGGGGGTAGATTAAATGTAAATTCAGAAGTTCGGTTGAACTTCACTTAGAAGGGGTGGGACATCCGCAAATTGTAGGTAGCGGACTAGGTTTTTTGCATTTTGTTTAGGAATATGATGGGTGGGATTAGCTTGGGTGGGTGTTAGAGTTGCGTTTCTGCATTAGCTGTTCCAGTTTCAGGGAGTGGGAACCGTTAGGCAAACAGGGTGGTGGGAACAGTTACTACTGTTCCTATCACCTTGGTTCTTTATAAGTCTTAAATGACCTTGACCCACTTTCGGAAGGGTCAATGACCGACCCCCCCCCGTGTTCACTCAAGCGGAACCCCCCCCCCTGTTCACTCAAGCGGAACCCCCCCCCCCGTGTTCACTCAAGCGGAACCCCCCCCCCGGAAAATTAAAATGCCTATAACTCGATAATGGATTAACGGATTAGGACAAGCGATACATCATTGAAAAGGTCTATGTAAGACGAACATTTTAGTCAAAGAAGAATTTAGTTATCTTATTTTAGTCAAAAGTTATGCGAATTATTTGAAATAAATACCCCCTCTCTTTCCTTCCCTCCCACCTTCCCCCACTTAACGGCTGTTAACCCTTCTCATTAGCATACCGTTATAAAAGACGCATCGACCACGGCTAACATTTCATTCTGATTCCAGACGTTACGCTGCGAACTGCGAATAGAACTACCACGATGTCATCCCTGCCGACTACAACTTCCACTACAGCCTGCTCTTCTATTACAAGTTCAACTTCTACTTCTACTACGGCTTCAACTCCAGTCAAGAAAACTCTTCGCTTGAAAAATGCTCCCGACTGGTATAAGAAGCAACTAGACTCGAAACCTTTCAACTTCTGGAGCTCCTCTTCCCCCGTCCAACAATACCATACGTCGCAGCATATTTTCACCGCCTTCGTCTTCAAATGACTCCACACCGCCTTCAACTAACATGCCGCCACCGCAGAAGCCAGCTCCCCGTCCTAATACCCCTTCATTTGAAACCTTGCTTCATCGTCTTAGTACACCTGTCATTCCACTGTCACCATTGCCTCCTACCCCACCACTTACTATTCCTAAAGATCACACCTATCCTAAAAATAAATCTCCTAAGTCTGCTCCTTCAGAGCGTTTCCAATTATTAAAAGAAGAGCGTCGTAGGGCATTTAGCCGCCCCACTACTTGCCCTGAAGTGCTCGCTAGGGGAATTAAGAAAGGATCAGCTTGTGGTAGGAAATGTGTTAAGAACGAACGTTTCTGCCGTGTACATATCGTGAAACATCTTTCCGAACCACAACTGACAGAAATCCCCACTGTTGAAGACGATCCTGAAATGATATCCGTCAGAGGAGAGAGGCTTAAGAAAGGTTTGAGATATTTTTTTCTAAGTGTTGTTGACCACCAACACATATTGGCAAAATGTAACGGCAATAAATATAAAATTAAAGTTCCTGACAATTTGTGTAAAGAGAAGAGATTTAACAATTTAAGTTCTCAAGACTTTCTCCTCAGGGATAAAAAGGATCGTATTACAAGGTGGGGACGTAAACAGTAAATTCACATAGTTTTTCCAAATTTTGCTAAAAAAATAATGGGGGAGAAACACAATGCGTTATAGCGTTGTGTTTCTCCCCCATTATTTTTTAAAACTCTAAGTCTCGTGACCTACTTTTCTAAGGTCGTTGTACAGTTATATGACCTGTCTGACTTGCATTGTTTGCTGGTGTAGCTTCATATAGCGTGCAAAGAATGGTTTCTAATGAAATCTCATCAACATTCAAAGACAGAGACTGTTGTTTTGCAAGTTAATTAGTCTTGAAATAATGAAGTAGGAAACGTATATGTAATGAGTAGGAAAGATGTGAACACCGCAAATGCGAGTTAATTAGTGGTCGCGGCGTGATGAACATTTGTCTTCATTATCACACAACGACTATCTCGTGAATATATCTGTTCCGCATGAGCACCCAAGCGGAACCCCCCCCCCGTGTTCACTCAAGCGGAACCCCCCCCCTCCGAAAATTTAAATGCCTATAACTCGATAATGGATTGACGGATTAGGACAAGCGATACATCATTGAAAAGGTCTATGGAAGACGAACATTTTAGTAAAAGAAGAATTTAGCTATCTTATTTTAGTCAAAAGTTATGCGAATTATTTGAAATAAATACCCCCTCTCTTTCCTTCCTTCCCACCTTCCCCCACTTAACAGTTGTTAACCCCTCTCATTAGCATATCGTTATAAAAGCAAAGCGAGCGTTGTTCACTCCTTCATTCTGCTTTCACGCGCCACACTTGTTGTTTCGTCTCTGCCGTTATTATTTGCTTTAAAATGCTTCCTCACCATAGTGAAAACTTCAATCCTTCCGAAATTGCTGATGTTTTCCAACAACCTGAAGAAGATGTGATAGATTATTATGATAGTAGCAGTGACAATGAAAATGATAGTAGCACTGACAGTGAAGATGACGGTGAAGATGTAATTAAACTTGATGAACAAATGAGACCAATCTACATCGATGAACAATTTCCTTTTGATACAATAGAAAGATTTATTACGGAAGCACACAAATGGCTAAATTTAGGATTCAATGTTATAATTGGTTCAGCTATTGTGTATAATGACAGTAGGTTCTTCTGTGTAACACCAAATACTAGAGAACGTATGTTAACTTGGCAGGATGATATTATGAAGTGTTATGAGCTCAAAGTTAGCATTGGTGGCTACTTTGTCGCACAAGTGGTCTAATAACCACATTACCCTTCCCTTACCCCCACCCTATCCCTTCCCAATCCTTTTTCCTTCCCCCTCCCCATTTTTTAAAACTTATAAAAGGCGGACTATGAACCTCCATGTTTTTAGTCTGTTTAAAAGAAATGGTGAACAAATATGCTTTCTAAAGATACTCCATTTGTTAATTATTTTGAAGTTAAAAATGTTTATATTAGTACAAATGAAATGGAAGAAGACAATATAGAGGAAAATTATAACGAAACTGATAATGATTCCACAATGGAAGAAGAAGAAATGGTACAGTTTGAACAAGAACTCTTTGAAGAACTGATAAACGATAGTGACGAAGACATAGTAAAGGAAGCTATTGATACATTTATATTAGATTCATCGTTGGATTCACCCATATCACCTTTATTGTCTTCTGAATCCGAATCCGAATTGGACTAAAGTAGTCCCCCCACTTTATTATTCAAGCAAGTCTTATAAATTGTGAGTTTTTGTCATTAGTAAGTCAGCATTTGTTGGAGCTACATGTATGGTTAAGAATGTCTCCTAGAGATACTTCTTTTATACAATTAATTGAAATTGTGAGACAACGAAATATTACATTAGTCCAAGAAGAAGATGAAGTCGAAACAATCGACATAATACAAAATCCTGTAGAAGAAGCGATGGAAGTAACAGAAATTGATCAAGAACCTTCAATGATGGAAGTGGTTGAAACACATAATGAATCTCAAGATGTAGAAGAGACTGTTTCATATTCTGTTTTTTGGGATTTTGCATCAAATATTTTTGTTGTAATTCAAATTGAAATTAATAATTCTGAAGAAGTGTTGGAGGAAAATTCTCCCCACCACTAGTTTAAAGTTGGTGGGGGAATGTTCATAAATGTGTTGGTTATTAGCGTAGAAGCTTATTTGTCAGGAAACTGTCGACTAAAAATGTTTAATCCTAACGAACCTTCTTCGAGTAACTATCAAATACAAAAGTTTCGAACATCGAAACGTTTTGCATCTTCGTACTATAAAATGTTAAATCTTCCTGTTATTACGAACAATAATCAGAAAATGTACAAATTCTTTTGTTCTCAACTAAATAAAACGTTAAGTCTACCACCAAATACGTTCACTTACAAGCTACCCTTGATAGACAAGGATGATGTAAGTAAAATACCATTAATTCAAGTGAAATTTCTGGAAGATGGAATCCTTTTTAATATAAGAGAAGTATATCATAACGAATATTCGAAAAGATTGGCTTTCAACTTTCTTAAGGAACATATAGGATGTGAAACAGAACAGTATCCAGGACCTTTTTACAAATATCTTTTTGATAATGGAGCAAGTGTAACGGTGGAAATAAGTATCAAATTAATGTAATTCTCCCCACCACTAGCCTAAAGTTGGAGGGGCAAGTGCATAAATGTGTTGGTTTTCTGCGTAGACGCTCATTCTTCGAGATATCGTTGACCAAAATGTTTCGTCATATTCCTTGTGATACGACCTCTTCGTTCAGGGAGAATCAAAGATTGAAAAGACTAGAAAAGAAAAAACAAGACCGACAAGATATGAACATGGAGTTCAATCGACTACAATTTCAAATACCTGGAATTGCAATGGGAACATCAAAATTGAAAACCCTACACTGGGCTGGAAGTTACATCAAGTATTTAAAACTACAAATCGAAGCAAGAGATTTAAAATTGAAGAAATTGGAAATGGAAAATCGAGAAATGAAGAAACTAATATCATATATGTCTGGTAATACTACAGTTCAAAAAGGTGAAGAAGAAGGAAAAGAAATATTAGGAATCTAAATTATCAACAATCTTCTTAGAGAATGGGGAATAGATCACTTTGTGGTAATGGAATAACATGCCACTTAGTGATCTATTCCCAGTTCTCGCTTGATATACAATGACCTTGACCTATATAAAAGTGGTGGGGGAAAATCATATAAGAAAAAGGTTTTAGATGTAACTATCAGTATAAGTCTAACACGATGGATAGGTTGTTGGTTCTGTGTTTACAAGAAATTATCAATAATGGGTTTCTTTACCATTACATCATGAGATCAAATGAGTGTGAAATACCTAAAGCAATTCGTGAAATGCTCATTGAATTTAAGAGAGACAATTATGGATTTGCTATCTTTCTTGCTTATACTTTTAAAGATGGTACAAAAATGTGTCATGATTGTGGAAAAGCGTCTGTTTTAGATTTTGAACAATTCCAAGATGATGGAGGTAGGTTAGTTCATCTTGTAAAAGGTCAAATAATGAAATTCGAAACATGTAATAACACTTGCGACATTTGTGCACAGTGTTTGTTTGAATTTATTAAGTATCGTGCATTAAAACCGTAATACCCCTTCCACATATAAAGGAGAGGGGGAAAAGAGTGGGGGTTATAATTAGGTGGGGGAACGTGTATAAATGCAGGTTGTTTGAAGAGAGTTTTATTATTGTTGCGGCATTAGAATAAACATCATGGAATTCGAAGTGCGCCATTTCAAGATTAAATATGAAGAGTGGACCTCTGTTGCAAATTTCATATCATCGAAAGAGGAAGAAAACAAGTTGATGCAAGTGTATTGTTATATAGAAAATGAGGAAAGCCATCACAAGGTGATGAGCTATCTAAACAGACCGAATGTATCGTCGAGGAGTCCTGAATTTGTCAAATACTTAAAAGAGGAAGACGCGGATGTCATATTGGAAGTATGGTATAAAATTTGAAATGTGAAAAAAAACAAGTATAAATAACTATGGTGGGGGGGGGAAGAATATATAAGTCGGTGGTGGGGGGAAATGTGATAAAAGAAGTAAAACTTTAGAAAAGGGTTCACTCTGTACGACAACAGTGAAAGATGACTGATCCTTCTGCAACACCAGTATTTTCAACTACAGATTGCCACCAAAACTTAGAACCGAAGATGTATTGCAATACTCCAACAACAAATTATTATCAAGCTCAACGGCCGCAAGTATCTCATTGTACTTCAACATCAGTGTTGAAAATGTCAAAGCCATATCCAGATTGTATGTACGAGGCAATAACACCATCTTCGGCAAGACTAAGGAAAAACCTAAAAATGAGAGAAAGGTGCAAGAAAGAGAAGATAGAATTTGCAAAATTGCAACTAATAGTGCCTTCCATTCAAGTCGGATGTAGCAGACTGAAAACTTTAGAAAAAACCAACGCATATTTGTTACAATTGTTGGAAACTATTGAAGATTTGAAGAAGAAAAATGGACATTCTACCAAGTAATGTTCAAACACTCATTCCCCCCAGAAAAACCAAAAAAAAAGATAAAAATAACAAAAACCCAAAAAATTAGATGTAGAATAGAGAGCGAGGAATAGATCACTTTGTGGTAATGGACTAACATGCCACTTAGTGCTCTATTCCTCGTTCTCGCGTTAATACCGGATGACCTTGACCTATATTAGTAGGGTGGGGGAAATTGAAAGTGGTGGGGGAAAGTGTATAAAAGACGAGTGTACTATAGTCGAATTATTCTGAAAGCGAACTTGTCACGAGTAAGGACTTGAAGGAAAGTGTTATGGACTTGACTACAAATAAAGATAATAAAAACTAAAGATTCGGGAAATGGCTAAAGCAAGAGAGTCAAGAATAAAGTTAAAGTTTTACAGACTACAGAGATTGATTCCCGGGGTTAGGTTAGGAGAAATACGAACAAGAACAGTGGACATGGCAGCTGATTACATTAATCAGTTACTTACGGAATTAATGATAAAAGAAGGTAAAATAGAAGCGTTGGAACAAACGATAAAACGGCACTTTGAAAATTCGAACTGTCAACCTATAAACTACGTAATAAAAGAAGAAGTAAAAGATTGAAATTGAACAAAAATGAACTTGAACTTTGGTTATTGATTGGACACTTCTTAGAGAATAGGGAATAGATCACTTTGTAGTAATGAATTAACATGCTGCTTAGTGATCTATTCCCAGTTCTCGCTTAATCTAAAATGACCTTGACATACTTATCAAAATATCATATAAGCCGAATCACAAAGAGTTATTCCTCATTTACTTGAAATATCTCCTGTGGACAACACCGATTATCCAAGGAAACCTCTTATTGAAATATTGTATAAAATTCAACTAGACGATTTTAATATGGAAGAAAATGATAATAACAGTAAAACATCAGAAGTAGAAAGTGTAAATGATATGGATGTAGATCTAACAACATCAGAAGTAGGAAGTGTAAATGATGTGGAGAATGAAAATTTGGATATGGATGTAGTAATATCAGAATCTTCATCATCGTTTGAATATGAAGAAGTACATACTGAAACTCCAACTGGAATAGAGAACACAAATGAACAATCAGTTAGTAGAAGATTAATGTTGCGTCCAAGACGTTTGTTTTCCTCGGATAGTGAAGAAGAAGAAGAGGATGATGATGAAATAGTGGTGGGGGAACCGTTATAAAAGCAGGACCGTCAGAGCCCATTTCATTTCTCGGCGAAATTTCGAAGAGTAAACATCGTCAACATGTATCATTGCGATAAATGTTCGGAATCGTTTCACGATGAAATTCTACTAGATATACATAAAGAACTAATTCACAACAACACAGAAGAAGATCAAGAACAACAAGAAGAACAAGAAGAACAAGAAGAAATAACAGCAACATCTTCAACTACTTTACCGAATCTACAAGTATTTGCTTTACCCGGTAAGGTAGTAATGCATCATAAGATTCAAAATGAAAACTTGAACTTAGAAGAATTTATTAGAGAAGCAAAACCAATCGTAAGTAAAACTTTAAAAGAAGAATTGAAAAGATTGAACTTTCTTAAATTTGGTTTACTACTAGAAGCTATGTTTATAAATGCGCAAGAAGAATTATCACCAAGAGGATTCATAACAAAAAACCGAACCATCATTGAAAGTTCAAATATTGATTCAATAGTCGAGAATTGTATAGAAGAAATATTAACTAAACTTCAGGAACACGAAGGAAGAGGATCCGGATGGAGTCTTACAAGTATTGAAGTATTAGATATAAGAGTTCACAAACACGGATATGGACTAATGGGATCTAGTTACATTCCTTTGCCAAAAATAATTGAAAATACAAAATCTTGTATTAATGTTCAAAATGAAGATAATGAATGTTTTCGCTATGCTATGACGTCAAAGTTTGTATTAATAAATCCACAAAGACCCAACCAAGAATATGAAGATGCAAGACACAGGTACAATTTTCAAGGAATAACATATCCCGTTTCTACAAAAGATATATCAAAATTTGAAAAGAAAAATCCCGGCACGTCTATTAATGTTTTTGCTTTAGATAGTTCAAACAAAGTGTATCCTTTACGAATTGCAAAAGAAGAGCTACCAGATCATACGGATTTACTACTACTAACGCGAGGAGATGTGTCTCACTATGTGTACATAAAGCAATTCGATCGTCTTGTTAACAAGCAACTTTCTAAAGCTCGACACAGAAAGATAATTTGCAAGAGATGTTTTAATTTTCAACGAGAAGGAAGACAAGGAAGAGAATGGTTACAAGAGCACAAAAGATTATGTAACAATAATTATGAAGCAAAGATTAATTTACCTTCGGAAAACAGAGCATTCGTTACATTTGAAAAGGTTCATCATCAATACCGTATCCCTTTAGTTGTGTATGCGGATTTTGAATCAACACTTGTTCCAGTTGAAGATGAAAATTGTGAAGCAAGAAAAAGTGTAAAGTATCAAATGCACAAACCAAACAGTTTTTGTTTAATGGTCAAATCAACATTATCAGAAGAACATTTAAACAGATATGGATTAACTTCAGAACCTCTAGTATATCGTGGTGAAAATGCGGAAAAAATATTTCTTGATCACCTATATTCAATAGCTGGAAATACACAAAGATTATATACAAATATTGTACCAATGAAACCGATGGACGAAGAAGAAGAAATTCAACATGAAAATGCGACTCACTGTTTCTTGTGCAAAAATGATTTTACTATTGAGAATTATAAAGTTAAAGATCACGACCACCTTACAGGTTATTACAGGGGTGCTGCTTGTAATAAATGCAACTTGAGCTATCGTTTACCACTATTTATCCCTGTGGTTCTGCATAATCTCAGTGGGTACGACGCTCATTTTATAATACCTGAATTAGGAAGAGACGACGGTAAAATCGATGTGTTAGCTGAAACTTCAGAGAAGTTTATAAGTTTTTCCAAAGAAGTTGGAAACGTCAAAACTAAGATTCTTGGACTCCTACCGATTTTTGCCGTCGAGTTTGTCCAAACTTTCTGAAAATCTAAGGAAACAAGATTTAATCGAAAAAAAGAAGATTGTAAACAGCGACAAACTGGATCTGGTACTTCGAAAAGGTGTTTTCCCATATGATTACATAGACAGTTTAGAAAGATTTAATGAAACATCACTACCTCCAAAAGAAGAATTTAAAAGTAAACTGTACGACATGGATATATCTCAAGATGATTATGATCATGCATGCAAAGTATGGAACGAATTAGGATTTAGAACATTGGGGGAATATTCAGATTTCTATGTCAAATTAGATGTGACTTTATTATGTGATGTGATGGAAGAATTTAGAAATACGTGTTTTGCGTCATATGGATTAGACCCTCTTCATTCGTACACTTCGCCTGGACTAGCGTGGCAAGCCATGTTAAAAGAAACAAATTGTAAAATACAACTTCTTACAGATATAGATATGGTGTTGATGTTAGAATCAGGAGTTCGAGGAGGATTGACGCAAAGTGTAACACGTCATGTCAAGGCGAACAATAAATATTTGCCCGATTATGATGCATCAAAACCAACAACATTCCTGGGTTATTTTGATGCAAATAACTTGTACGGATGGGCAATGTCGAATCCCCTTCCATATGATAATTTCAAATGGATAGACCCAGAATCAATTGGAAACATAATGGATATACCGAAATATGGAGAAACTGGTTACATATTCGACGTCGATTTTGAATATCCCGAACATCTTCACGACGAACATTATGATTTACCACTTCTTCCGAAGACTGAAATTTCTCCAACTGGAAGATGGCCAAAATTATTGATGACTTTAACTAACAAGTCTCGGTATGTTGGACACTACTGGATGATACAACAGGCCTTAGACTTGGGATTGAGAATTACAAAAATTAATCGAGTACTACAATTCTCCCAATCTTGTTGGTTAAAACCGTACATTGACAACAACACAAGAAGAAGAGCCACCGCTACATCAAGTTTTCAAAAAGATTTCTTCAAACTAATGAACAACGCAATATTTGGCAAGACTTTGGAAAACAAAAGGAAACATAAGGATATCAAATTGGTAACTGATCCAGTAAAATTACAGAAATTAGTGCAACAACCAAACTTTGGTTCATCTATAATTATTAATGAAAATCTAGTTGTTATTTACATGAACAAGAAGTCAGTTCTAATGGATCGTCCTTTGTATCTAGGAATGTCAATCTTGGATATTTCCAAAACACACATGTACGAGTTTCATTATAAGAAGATGGTTAACTATTATGGAAGAGAGAACATTGGTATTGCATATATGGATACGGATGCACTAATTTACTGGATTAAAACAAATGACATGTACGAAGATCTACGCACTTTTATGTATAAAGATGATTTCGACTTTTCCGATTATCCCAAGGACCATCCAAATTACGATTACGACAGAAACAAGAAAGTATTGGGAAAATTTAAAGATGAAACAAATGGTGTGCCGATGATGGAAATTGTAGCATTAATGTCCAAACTATATTCATTTCAACTGTACATAAGCGAAAGGAATCAACATCAAGTCACGAAAAAGGCCAAAGGAATAAAACCCTCTTTCCTGAAGAAGAACGTACAGTTTGAACATTATAAAAGATGTTTGTTTGAAAATGTTGAAACAACTGCAACATTCAACACTATTAGAAGTTATAATCATCAACTCTTTAGTGTCAAACAAACAAAATGGGCATTAAGCTACAAAGATGACAAGCGCTATATTTTAGAAGATAAAATTAATACTTTACCGTTCGGCCACTACTCCCTGAACCCTATCGACCAGTAAACCTATTCTTCGTCCTCTACCTTCTTCCTTTTTTTTCCTTTCCGTAAAGAAGAGGGGACATGGCAAGCCCAATGCCATGTTCCCTCTTTTTTACACTAATATGAAATGGCCTTGACCTATATTCAAACTATATAAAAGAGAATGAACTGTTGAATGGATCAGTATTTTTACAAGCGATGTGCAAGCAACACCTGAAGATGGAAAGTGTGAAGGACAAGATTGTAAATGAACTACATAAACCAGCAAGAAGAAGATTTCCAAGAAGAAGTACAATCATTAAAGGAATGAATGATCTTTACCAAGCTGATCTCATTGAAATGATACCGCACAGTAAATTAAACAAAGGTTTCAAATATATTTTAACAATTATAGACTGTTTTACTAAAATAGCTGACGCTTTACCATTGAAGGATAAGACTGGTAAAAGTGTTACAAAAGCTATGGAAACAACGATACAAAGAAACAAATTCAAAATCAAACATCTACAGACCGATGATGGAAAAGAATATTTTAATAAAGACTTTGGAGCTTTAATGAAGAAATATCAAATAAATCATTATTCTACAAATTCTGAAGTTAAAGCTTCAATAATTGAAAGGTTCAATAGAACATTGAAAGGAGCGATGTACAAACAATTTTCAAAACGAGGATCATACGTGTGGTATGACATATTACCACAACTTATAAAAGAGTATAACAACAAATATCATCGTACCATCGGAATGAAACCTATCCAAGTAAACAGCGCTAATGCTAAGGTTGTATTACAACGCATCAGAAATAATACAACACCTAAATTGGAAAACTGCAACCAAAAAAGTTTAAAGTCAACGATAAAGTTCGTATAAGCAAATACAAAGGTGTATTTAGTAAAAGATATCTACCAAATTGGACTAATGAAGTATTTACAGTTTATAAAGTGCAACCAACTATACCTGAAACTTACTTATTAAAGGATAACAAGGGTGAATTACTTCAAGGTGGATTCTACGGACATGAATTGTTGAAATCAACAGTCGGTGATGTATATCTTGTTGAAAAGGTATTACAAAGGAAAAAGGATATGGTTAAAGTCCGGTGGTTAGGATTCGATAAAAGTGAAGACTCTTGGATTCCTTCAAAAGACTTGGTATAGTAATTTAATAGCTCATTGTGTGTTTAACCTTGACACAAGATGGAGATTGTACAACAAAAAGATCGATTTAATATCAATAATATTGATGAATTGACGGTTGACAATGATAAGTTAAATCATGGTAAACATGGTGAACTACTACCAAATACGATAAGATGTTTAATAACTGGTCCTTCAAATTGTGGAAAAACAAATGTTGTTTTTAACCTTATAACTAATCCTAAAGGATTGCGCTTTAACAATATATACATTTTTTCAAAATCATTGCAACAACCAAAATATCAATTATTGGATAAAGTACTTGCAAGTGTACCTGAAGTGAATTTCTACAAGTTTAATGCCAGTGAAACAATTATGCAACCAAATGAAGCAAAACCATTTTCTATTTTTATTTTTGACGATGTGTCTTGTGAAAATCACGACACTATAAGGAATTACTTCGCTATGGGAAGACATCATAATATCGATAGCATTTATATTGGTCAAACATACAGTAAGATTCCAAAACAACTCATAAGAGGCAATGCAAATATGTTGATCATCTTCAAGCAAGATGAAACAAATTTAAAACATATATATAATGATCATGTAAATGCGGATATGGCATTTGAGAAATTTAAAGAGATGTGTGGCAAAGCATGGAATGAGAAATATGGCTTTCTCGTTATTATGAAGGAAGAAGATATTAAAAATGGTAGATATCGTATAGGGTTGGATAAATTTGTATTTATGCGTTGAACTACCGATGTTACATCTAGTTACACGTTGAACTTCACAGTGTAAACATGGTGAATCAAGAAAAACTATTGAAAGAAATAAAATCACTCAGTGATTCTATTAGGATGAAGAATCGTGCATTGAGGATGAGTTTAAGTGAAAGAGAAGAATTTCTAGAGACTACATTTAAACCTATTACGGAACCTTTAAAACAGATATCAGAAACTATTGGTAAACCTCGTTATGAAGGAGATGTTTTACTACCAGTTTCTAAACAAGAAGTACAAGCATTAAAAAAAGAAGAAGATGATGATTCATATACAAGTGCTAGTGAGCAAGAAGAAACAAAAGAAGAAGAAGAAACAATTGTTGAAAAGGAAGAAGAACAGCCAATACCTGAAGCTGAACAATCTATTCCAAATTTAACTCAATTGAGTAGCGATATATTACAACATGGACCTCTTGGAAGAAAATATATAATGAAAATGCTACATGACATGAAATCAAACCCGAATTTGAGTAGATCACACGTATACGGAGCAAGAATATATGGGAATGAATTAAAGATCGGCGATTCAAAGCTTGAAATAACACAAGACGATTACATCATTATTGGTGAGCATAAATATAAAGGAACAAAAGGACTTTATGAATTAATTTTTAAAAACATACCACTAAGATATTCATCCAAAGATTTAAGTGTTTTTAAGGAGATTCTACAAAATACTAACGCTCATAAAAGAAACTACTTAAAGGATGCAATGATTAATCGTTCACGTGCAACAAAATATAACATTGTTATAAAAAAGTTAATTCCTCCACGAAAATTGCCAACATTACGTACTGCACCAGCGGTGAGACAACCACTGAAAAGAAAATCTTTATCACTTATGGATTTATCACTTCTTGAACAACATGGTAAAAAGAGTAAAGGAGATACTTCAACATCTGGCAAAGGATTGATGAAAAATCTATACAATACGAATGTGATTTACTACAACGACATCAATAAATTGGTTGATAGAATGAGACTATTGCATGAAGCCATGGAAGCCGGCCATACAGGTTTAAATAATGAATGGGTAGCTCTGATTGACGAACTCAGGAATCGCGGCATAATCGTATAATTGTCCGCGGATATATAAGAGTTGCAGGCGTATAATGTGTCAGTTCTAACATGAGCGTCGACAAGTTCGGACGATACTCCGCGTTAGGAGTGCAAGTTGGAGAAAACAGAAAAAGAAGTGGATTACCGCAAACACCCGAAGGTGACTATAACATAAATAATAAACGTTTAAAGTTTGTTAAGGATCCAGAAGAAGATGGAGATGCAACAAATTTAAAAACAGTAAAGGAGGAAACATCTACAAGTTTAAAACTCGACAACAACCAACTGTATGATGCAAAATCTCACAGGGTTATTAATGTTGCAAAACCAGTCAACAATGGAGATGTTGTTAATAAAGGCTATTTTCTATCTGCGATGGAATACGCTTTACTGTTGGAAAAGACTAAAAGTGGAAAAAAGTACAATGCTTTAAATTATAAAATAACTAATGTAGCAGATCCAACCGAGGATACAGATACAATCAATAAGCGTTATTTGCATTCTGTAATACCAGAAAAGAAAAAAGATGGATTTTCCTTCTATAAATATACTATAAACGATATTGGATATCCTAAAGAAGAAAGTGATGGTGTTAATATTAAATACATTAAAGATAATTGTATTTTATATAATGGTGCTGTTATTGATTGTCATGGAAAAGTGTTGTCCAATCTGAAAGATGGTTCAACTCCATCGGATGCTGCTACTGTGAGACAAATGAATGAAAGCTTGAAGAAAGGAACATCCGCTTTTGTTAAACAAAATCAGGTGGTGTCAAAGAAAGGTGATGAGTTTGTGCAAGGAAGTGAAAAGTTTACCTTACTACAACTACAAAATAACAAGTGGTATGGAAAAAATAAAAGATTGTCAAATATAAGTTTAGGCACGGAAGAACATGATGCTGTTATTTTAACACAAGTGACACAACTATCAGCTACTGGTGTTAACTTTATATGTGGAGGTAGACGATTAACCCATGTAAAATCTGGTAAAGATGATAATGATTGTGTTGTTGTGAAACAAACTATAGTTTTAGATAAAATAAATAACTTATATGATGGAAAAAATAGAAGAATATCTAACATATCAGCAGGAATAGTTCCGAATGATGTTGCTACTATTAATCAAGTTATAGCAACCTCTAATAACGATCCATCTGTGTATACATGTAATGGTAAACGTATCACAAATCTTGATAATCCTACACGTAACAAAGATGCTACTAATGTAGAGTATGTAATGAATCTTGTAGGTAATGTAGTTATTGATATGCATAATCATTTGATTAATGCATCGATGAAACACAATAAAATCGAAGATTCTCAGAGAAACCAATGGATTAAAGATGAAATCATTGATAGATACTAGTAAAACTTATGAATATTTAAGTATGGAATACACAAAAAAAAGGATTCATTATCATAAAGTATTTCATAGAGTGAAGACGTTGGTTACATAAAACAGCATAATGAAGACCGTATCGCTCAGTCGTCGTCAAGACAGCGGCAAGAGAGGACGTGGTTTAACATCAGCTGCATTATCCCTGCTCAGACGGATTCCAATTGGTGCTGTTGTGAATCGAGCGATAGACGCTTTACCATACGAATTACATCTGCCCGGAGGTTATCAATATTGTGGACCTGGAACTAAGTTGTCAAAACGTTTAGCAAGAGGAGATCCTGGAATTAATAAATTAGATCAAGCTTGCAAAGAACACGACATAGCATATTCAAAGTATAAAGATTCAACAAATAGATCAATAGCGGATAAAATTCTAGCGGAAAGAGCTTGGCAAAGAGTAAAATCAAGTGACGCAAGTATTGCAGAAAAAGCAGCGGCTTGGGCAGTAACTACAGCCATGAAGACGAAAGCTAAATTTGGTGCTGGAAGACGACGTCGCAGAGGAAGACCTGCAAAGAGAAGAGCTCCCAAAAGAGGTGGAAACATTAAGAAGAGACGTCGTAGAACTCGTAAAGCAACAGTAAAGAAAGCTTCTATTTGGTCAATGGTAAAAAACGGAGCAGGTTTATACCTAAGACCGTACCGTGTGTACTAAATAAGAAGAATCAATTGATAATTCCAAATAAAGCCTTAACAAATCATCAGTTAAATGATTATGTAAAATGTTTGAAAATACCATTTTTCGAGGAGTTTTTATGAAAGATGCATTACCAACTAAAATATGGGAAAATGAAACTGGAATAGTAAATTTGGATTCCACCTATGGTCCAGGCACTCATTGGGTATGCTATAAAAAGCTCGGACAAACCGTTTACTACTTTGACAGTTTTGGCAATCTACCACCGCCGAAAGAACTGCAACATTATTTTCGAAACTCCAAAAACATTTTTTACAATTACAAAAGAGAACAACCTAACAATACTGAAATATGTGGGCATTTATGTTTGGAGTTTCTAGCGAAGAGTGTCAGTCAGCTTTAAGATGTCATCGTATACAGTGTCACTGAGTGGAAATTCATCCACATTGAAAAGTACGCTGTTCCCAGCATTGCGTCTATCCAAGGAAAGATTATGGGAAGCGGCATTACTTGATTTAACTACCTACAACTCAATTCCCAATGTTACGGAAGGAAAGAACAATTTACTACATTATTATGAAACTAAGGATGCTTCAGGAAAATACTCAGAATTGAAAATAATTACATTTCCTACTGGAGCTTATGAAATCGATGATATAAACCAATTACTACAAAAACAACTCGGAGAAGAAAATATCACCGTTAAAGGAAACAATAATACTTTAAAAGCAGAAATAACTTCAAAATATTATATCGATGTCAGCTTCAAAAACTCCATTGGCAGTTTACTTGGATTTACAGATACAAAAAAGAATATATTAACTCCTGGAACTACTCATTCAGGTGATACAAATGTTACAATATTGAAAGTCAATAGTATCGATGTAACGTGTAATATTATACACGGATCGTATAGAGAAGGAGTGAATCAGCATATTTTACATACATTTTATCCAACAGTGGCTCCTGGTTTTAAAATTGTTGAGAAGCCACAAAACTTGATATACCTACCGTTAAACACCAGTTTCATTTCAGACATCGTACTGAACATATTGGATCAAGACGGTGTTAGTGTTGACTTTAGAGGAGAAACGATAACTATACGGATACACATCAGAGCGGCAACATAAAGGTCAACATGGGATTATCATTTAAACCGCAACGGAAGAGTCGGGAGCTCAGTAGCTCCTCGACATTGGAAGAGTTAACATCGGACAACATTCGTTTTCTACAGAAGATTGGATTGAAACTTAACAACGATGGATATCCTGGATATATCTCAAGGACCGACATTCGACGAAACACTATGGGAGAAGGAATATCACACGCACAACCCTTACACTTCATCAAAATTAAACAATAACGATGAAATAAGGATTCCCATTCAACAACAAGATATTTACACATTACCGTGTGAAAGTTATTTGTACATTGAAGGACGGGTATTAAAATTGGATGGAAAAACTGCTTCAACAGTTCCTTTTATAAATAACCCGATGGCATATCTTTTTGACGAAATAAGATATGAGATATCAGGGGTGACAGTTGATTCGACAAAAAAGGTTGGTATAACAACGACATTGAAAGGATTAACATCATTAACACCGCATGAGAAGAATTCAATAGTCACCGCCGGATGGGTTGCCCCTGATAAAGACACTATAACACCGGATTCCAACGGTCACTTTGATTTTCATGTACCCTTACGATTGCTTTTGGGATTCGCTGAAGATTACAAACGAATAATAATAAATGTCAAACAAGAATTGGTATTACTCAGATCTTCAACTAACAAGGACTTGATACTTGCAGACCCTGCAACTACGGAAGATAAACTGGAATGGCAACTACAATTGGATAAAGTTGTTTGGAGAGTACCTCATGTAAGATTGGCCGATGAACATAGAATCGTATTATTGAGAAAGTTAAAGTCTGACCGTGATATTGTGATGCCATTCCGAAGTTGGGAATTCCATGAATATCCTACACTACCTCAGACAGAACGACAAACATCGACCGTCAAGACATCAACTTATTTGGAACGGGCAAGGTACATAATACTCGGTTTTCAAACTAAGCGAAAAGATGTTATCACTGCAAATGCCGGTCAATTTGATCACTGTAAAATAAAGAATTGTAAAGTTTTCTTAAACTCTCAATTCTTTCCGTATGACAATTTGAATGTCATGTTCAGCAAAAAACGTTTTTCCATTTTATACGATATGTATGCAAGATTTCAATCGTCATATTATGGAAAGACTAATACACCACTATTATCGCCTGACCAGTATTATTCCAAGGCTCCGATAATTGTAATCGATTGTTCAAAACAAAATGAATCGGTAAAATCATCAAGTGTGGATATAAAAATTGAAATGGAATTTGAACAACCAGTAGCGGATGGAACTTCAGCATACTGTCTAATTCTACATGATAAAATAGTTACTTACACACCGCTGACCGGAATTGTGAAGAATGTACTTTAAAAAGAATTAGTACAACGACTGCAGATTTTTGAGGTTAGAATTATCTGCTTCAATTTTTGAGGTTAGAATTTCGTTTGTGAAAAACAAGTTGAAAACAAACATTTATGTGATTGTATAAATTTCAAGGATTTCACGAAAAACATAAAAGAGAGAAAATCATGAGTGGAAAGTTCATTTTATATTCGACCGTCGTATGGGAAACATCGTTCGCAAGATGAGTTCTACTAACGGAGAAGAAAATACACCTCTAATGGATGAGAATAGTTCAGATATAGAAAAACAAGTTGAACGAGAAATGGACGAGTTCCTCAAGTTTAACAAACATAAGAAGAGAGAAGAAGAAAAAGAAGAAGGAGAAGCTGAAAAAGAAGTAAAAAGAAAAAAGGTTGAAGTTAACATTACAACTAATATTTTAACAGAAGTATTTCTTCGGATTTTCTACCCCATTTCATCATGCATGACGAAAAGTATTTCAGTTGGAATTTTAAAATCATTGGATTATTCACCGATTGTTATTTTAAATCATGGAAATAAAATGGTTACATTCACTGAAACTTCTTGGGAATCATTTATGAAACATTTACATCTTTCGGAATGTTATTTGAGTAACAACACATTTGGAAGAAGAACAAGATTAAGTTTATTGGAATCAAATATTGAAGTTGATATAGTGAAACATCGTGGGGGACAAATGGTTCGCTTCAGAGATTTAACTAGACATGATGTAAAATTACATTTGACTAAAGAAGAATTTTACACTTTAAGTTGTACTACCGGTCCCGTCACCAGATATTTGAAACAACTAATATTTTCAAGTGCAATAATCAAAGACTATCTAATCGATACATTGGACAGACAACCTTTCGTTCCAATTTTATACGGTCCCGTGGATACTTCAATTTTTAATCGAATACCTCAAGAAGTGGATATGTGGAGACAATTGAACAACTATCACACCAACTTTAATATCGACGAAGAAGCGCAAGAAGTTAAAGAAGAACAATCGTGTTTGTAATACAAGTCAGTTGCTGACGAGACTTCATCATGAACAAACGGGTTTCGTTTTCTAATGCGCCACATATAATGGAAGTTAAAAAAAGGTATAATTGAATTTCAAGCTTTTCGAGGAAATGATGGAAATTTTATTATAAAAGAATTAGTAATTTTGGATATGAACACATCTGTAGTTTATCATTACTTATTCAAACCTCCATTACCATTCAATAGACTAACAACTAAAGCGAAAGTTACAAACAAATGGTTGTACAAACATTTTCACAACTTAAGATGGGATGAAGGTTTTATTAATTATAACATGATGCCGCACATTATGAATCATTACTGCAAAGAGTTCAAAACTATCTACACAAGAGGATTGGAAAAAGCTAATTGGATACAATCATTTACAAGCAACGAAGTGATAAATGCAATAATAGATAGAGATTTCCAATGCTATTTCAATGAACTTTGTATTTCATCAAAGAGTTTCAAACATCGAAGGTCACAGTGCGCTTTGAAGAATGCCTACCGCTTGAATAATTTCCTTCAACAGAATGGTGGGGGTAATGTCGGTAATAAAAGTGAGAGCGCCACCATGACGCAGCATGAGTATTACTCGAACCTCCGAAGAGACAACATCTCCGACGGACATTATTATTAACAAGAAGATTAACAAGAAGATTAACAATAACATCAAGATGGCATCGCAGAACTTTCTTCAAAATTTGGTTGATCAATTCAACGCTCATTCAAAATCAACAATCTTACCGACGAAGAGATGTTCTGAACTAAAAGAAGAAAAACATTACATCATACATACAATCAAGAAGATGGACACTTCAGTTGGTGATGCTATTAATTGCACATTGAGCGAGGCGCCGTATACAGTTGGTGACGAACCGAAGTTTCAAATCTTCCTACCGAAACGGTTTGTACAACTTCTACAAAATGAAGATCTTCGAGTTATTCAACCTGGCGCACTCTATTTAGTTTCACACGGACCGAGTGGAAACAACTCAACTGAACTAACTATTCATGTAACACCTACTACTAACTAGTTTGTACATAACTTTGTAAATATATATGTTTGTAATGGTTTCTCAATAAAGATGATATAAAACAAAAAAAATAAAAGAAGCAACATTTTGTTATGTCTTTGTACATAGCAATATGTTGCTTTTTTTAAAAATTCCACGGGATGACCTTGACCCAATTTTGTGTGATAATAAAAGTGAAAATCAACTTGTGAAATTCATCAGTCTACGACTACCTTTCGTACCGTACACATCTCGCTCTCTATAACTAAATACAAAACTTCAACATGTCCCTAAAGGTCAAGTGTGCATCTTACGATACCAACACCATTACGAGTTTTGAACAACTTGAAGATTTAACCAACGAAATGCGAGTTTTACTTACCGGTGGTTATCACTTAACTGTTGATGTTAGTGCTACTAATGTAAGGATGTTTACTAAAACAAAATACTGTGATGATGAAGTATTTCTTTCAACACAACCTACAACATCTTCATCACCGACTGGTCAACATAATATCAAGTTCCACAAGTATTACCAATGTTAAATAACTTTTAACAAATAAAACTAAGGAATCACGTGATCAATGTCAAGTTGATAAAAAGGGAATGATACTTGTATAACTAATCATTCGCTTCCCGACTCTCGCTGCGTCAACACCTAATTTTAAAGATGTTATACAGAATGATGATCGAACTTGATGGAAAAATCTATGGAAAAGATTACAACACCGTTGAACAAATGACTGAAGATTTAAATATATTAACTAAAGAAGGATATCAAGCTAAATTAATTTTAAAATTTCCTGAAGTACATCCACTATCGACTGAAGAACTTATCGCTATGGCTAAAGCGGAGAGAGAGAAAAAGGCTGAAGAAAACAAACAGAAACAGACAAAGTCTGAAGAAGATAAACAGAAATAAACTTCTTAAGTATAAACATTCCTTACATTAGTAAGGTATAATTTTTTAAAACTTCGTTTGGACGACCTTGAAATTACCCCCACCACTTTTTGTAGTACATAAAACTGACTATTCAACACTATACACTCTTATTCTTTCACTGGACTCAGCAGCGTCAACATGGAAGAACAAAAGTACAAGTACGAACCTCGTTACTGTTGTGAACAACAGTGTACAGATTTAGGACCAATGATGGTGAACGGGTTAGCTTGCACAAAATGTGAATTTTTTGGATCTTGTTACTGCAAGTGCAAAACAAAACAACTACCGCCACCGGAATTGCGAACTTTCAAATTTTACAAATCAAGATATTTTCATACATGCTGTCCTCAAAGATGTTTCAAATTTCATCCTCTCGATCTAGCTCATTGTCAACGCACCAAGTCTCATCAAGATGATTTTTGTACACATATGATAAAAAGATGTAAATACAGATCAGATTGGTATTCCGATCCTGTAGAACCATCGAATGTGTAATTTCAGTTATACACTCTTTTTTAAAACTTCAATTGGATGACCTTGAGATTTCCCCCACTACCGGTTGTAATTTTTATTTAATATTATATTAAACTTTAAATCATTTCACTTCCAACACTCTAACTAACAACATGGAAGCCAAATTTATCAAGTTTGAACATATAATAACTGAGAGGGAGGAGATGGAAGAATTGTTTCAAAATTTACTTTCTATCATGGACAAATATCCTATGAGATGGTTCAGAATTGTGGTTAAATATTTAAATCCTGGTGAGTTATTTTCTTCATCGTCATCATCACAGAGTGAGGAAGACGAAACAACTAATTCAGTTAGTATAATTGAATTAAAAGACGAAGAAGAGGAACTTAGCTATTTACTTGGTCACAAGCTCATGCTCACCAACAAATAAGCCTCCTTCCTAAACGCCGATCTTCATTCAATCGCCGACTCTCGCACGATGAACAACTCTCCGTTGGCACGAATGAATTCTAGTTTCGAAGTAAATTCTAAAGAAGATTTGCAAGAAATATTTAATACTTTACACGAAATTGTTAGTAAATTCAACACTGTTAAAATGAATCTGGAAATAACTTACGCCTGTCCTATTTGTGATAAGGTTGAAAGTTCTGATGAAGATAGTTTGCTGAATCTTACTCCACTTACACCTCTACAATCAGACACGACAACAACAAGTACGGAAGCAAATGGTGAGCAACCTCCTTCCCCCACCACTTCTTTGTGATTCAACTTCCCCCACCACTTCTTTGTAATTCAACTTCCCCCCACCACTTCTTCGTTTAACTAACGTTCCTCGCTTTCACTTCTCATTCCGTCTCCAACATTTGAACTATCAACATCACTTGTTTCAAAATTTCAAACACCAAAAAACAACACTAATGATGGATATGATGGATGAAGTTTCCTTCGTCACAAGAATGGAGGAGGAAAAGATGAAAGAAGAAAAATTGAAATTGGAAATTAAACGTTTGCAATTGGAACGGGAAAACCAACTCGAGATATTACGTTTCTTCAAACTTGTCAAATACGTCATCTGGGGACTCTGCCTTTACCTTATCCTCGTCGTCGGCGTTTGCTTTTACAACTCCGTATTTCATCACAAAAATTCAACCTGTATTGCACATTGATTGTATTTGTTTTTACGAATAAAGTTCAAAACTTAAATCTACCTATCCCGCTATCACCGGATAGTTCAACTCTCAGAACTATTTCCTGTGCTAGCGGGATAGGCTTTTTTAAAACTTACTCAGGATGACCTTGACATACTTTCCGTAACCCAATTATCAAGTTGAATTTCAGTTTTGAACTAACTTTTAATTTATGCATACCTCCCCTCATTTAATATACGACCGGAAGCTATGTGCCCCGGCACGTGGCTTCCGGGGCAGCTGACCTGTGCCAGAAGTGACCAAATCTAACTACTTTTACCAAGTGGATTTTTCCAAGAAATCTAGAATACAATATGGAAGATGACCTCAACAAATCACTGACGTAGTTGGTGCTTCAGCTGATAAAACTGCCAAATAGCTGTAACGTACCCGGTGCTTTTTTCTTGGAATCAGCTATAGTTTTCACCTCCGTTTATAGTATTCTAGTTTTGGTCGGTTTAACTATTTAAGTTATTAGCAAATTTTACCATTGTTACCTAAATATTCTTTTGTATTTAAATAAAATACGTATTGGAAAATAGCGGGGTTTTCTTTCAATTTGTTTATATGAACAATATAAAGTAAGATTAAAAACTGATAAATTATTTTTACTATAGAGTCATTCAATAAATTATATTGGCATATATACACATTCATATTGACTTATAAACATTGACATATCAGGCTTAGTAATATTATTTTTTATTGGCATTTCTTTAGTTTTCATTAAAGATTGTAACGAAATAAGATTTTTTCTAGCATGGAGACCTATATCATTTTCATTCAAGAAATAAGTCATTTTCAAAGTTTGTAGAAAATCGTCAAAACCGTTTTCGAGATTTACCTACATACAAATACTTTACCGTATAGTATAGGAGTACCTGAGGGCCGAAAATTTGCTTGGAAAACGTAAAAAATTCTTCCTAGGTATATCAGTAATAGTCTATGCGCTAAAATGCGAAGTGCTAAAAGGCTTAGTTCTATTCAAGACGAGCTCGCTCACTCCGCTCACTCACCTTCACGACGAACTTGTTTGCTTCGCTTACTCGCCTTTCAACTGTTTAAATGTATACCTATGGGTGCTACACTCCCGTATATATTTGTTGAACTATATTATGTTGAATCTGTAAATTGTGTAGGCCTACTATCCTTCTATGGTTAACAGTTTATTTCATCAATGTTAATTCTTTTGTTTTCAAATTTATTTGCAATTCTACTAGAATTGCTTAGTTTTTATCCTTTTACTTTACTTCTATGTATATAAACATTCGGAAGGGGTAGTTCTGGGGGGTTTAGTATCCTAAAAATAGATTTTTTTGTGTTTTCATATGTAATTGAAAAAAATTAAAACTTTGATTTTTACCACTGAAATGAGCTAAAAAACACTCACGATATATATATATATATATATATATATATATATATATATATATATATATATATATATATATATATATTTTTTTTTTTTTTTTTTGAGGGAGAGGTGGAAAAATGCATTACGCACACAGGTGGCCAGCCTGTAGTGTGGGGCTCCCCTAAAAACGGATTTACCCACTAAAAAACCTCCTCTACTCTTTAGGAATCTAACCTGGAATTGTTTGTCACATTACGTCAGGCTAGGCCTAAGTTTGGCTTACGCCCGTGGGGCTCGCTCCTTATCTAGCCGCTCGATCAAGGGGTCTGGGCCACTTCGCGGTCAAGATCGGTTTTCTTTTCCAGGAGGATGCCCCGGACGAACTGTGACAAACAATCCCAGTTGCCCTCATCCTCCAAAATCTTTTGGCAGACCGAGTCCACCGAAAATGCACCAAAGATTTGTGTGGCCTCCAGGCGGGGCCCTTCCCAACGGGGACAGCGGAAGAATGTGTGTTCCGCATCGTCGGGAACACCCGGGCAATAAATGCAGTCCGGTGAACCGGTCTTTCCCATCCGGTTCAGGTACGACCGAAAATAGCCGTGACCTGACAAAAAATTGGGTCAGGTAGTAGTCCACCTCCCCATGCCGCCGTTCCACCCATGGTTGAACCTGCTTGATAAGTAGCGCAGTCCATCGTCCTCGGGTGTCGTGCTCCCAGCTGTGTTGCCACTGCTGGAAGGTTCGGGAGCGCTCTTCTGTTCTTGCCGTGTCCTTGCCGATCTCGCCTTGTCTCTGATAAATCGCTTTCCTCTCCCCTGCCAAGAGCTTGACAGGGATGACTCCGGCGACCACCAGGGCGGCAGGCTCGGACACTGTCCGGTAGGCGGAACACACCCGGAGCGCAGCTTGACGCTGAACCCGGGCGAGTCGCAACCTGTAGCACTCCTTATCTAGAGCGCCTGCCCACACCTCTGCCCCGTAAAGAAGCACGGACTGGACCGCGGACGTCAACAGACGTCTTCTGCTGGATCAGGGACCCCCGACATTGGCCATCAGCCTACTAAGGTAAGTCACTACCTTAGCGGCCTTGTCCGCCGTACGGAAGATCTGATCCCTCCAGCTTAACTTGGTGTCCACCATAACCCCGAGGTATTTGGCGGCACGAGTTGATGTGACCACCTCCCTTCCCACTCGGAGTGGGACGACGGTGTCGATCCTCTTCTTCGTGAGAATCACGATCTCCGTCTTACTGAGAGCAAGTGAGAGACCGTGATCGGACATCTAGTTGTTGACCACCCGCATAACTCGGTTCAACTTTAGTTGGGCCAGCTCAACGTTGCGTGCAGCAATGAGAGCTGCGACGTCATCGGCGTACCCAACCAAAGTGGTTTCCTCAGGCATCTCGGACCTCAGGAGGCTGTCATAGGCAACGTTCCAGAGATCCGGGCCGAGTATTGAACCTTGTGCGGCACCAGAAGTGACTTCCATCGTCCGCGTTCCGTCCCTCGTGTCATAAATCAGGCTTCGAGAGCGTAGATAATCCTCGATGAGCCGCAACAGATATGCAGGAATATGAAAGGTGTTGCGAAGCGCATCCAGCATATCGACCCACCTCGCCGAGTTGAAGGCATTCTTGACATCAAGCGTAACAAGAAGCACTACTCGGCGGGAGAAATGGTTGTGGCTCTCGGCTCTCTCCACAGCTCTCTGAACTTCGGCGACAGCGTCGATCGTTGACCGTCCCTTTCTGAAGCCGTACTGACGGGGACATAAGTCCCCGGCAGCTTCCACGGCAGAAGTCAGGCGGGAACGGATCAGCTTCTCGAACAGCTTTCCAGCCGTGTCCAACATGCAGAGAGGCCTGTGGGACGACGGCAGCTCGGGATCACCTTTGCCCTTGCTGATCAGTACAAGCCTGGCTGTTTTCCAGGGAGCCGGAAACATCCCTTCTACCAAACAGGCATTGTACATTCTCAACAACAAGTCAGCGTTGATTGAAAATACTTTCTTTTTAAAGCCTCACTGGGAATCCCATCCGGGCCAGGAGCCTTGTTGCTCTTCAGGGAGAGAACGGAGGTTTCCAGCTCCTCGAAAGTGAAGAGTGGAACGTCCTCTACCCGTCCGAAGTCAACCGGCGGTCGCTGTGGATGTTCAGGAAACAACGCAGCGACGATCCTCCCCATGGTGGCGCCCTCCATGATGGAAGGTGGTGAGCGGGCGCCAAGTTTCTGTGTTACAAGTTTGTAACCCAGGCCCCAGGGGTCGGAATCAACGTCGTCACGAAGTCTCCTCCAGCTATTCGCCTTGCTCCTGTTGATCGCCTGGCGGAGAGATTTTCTCGCAGCTTTATAGGCCTCCGACTTACGAACTCTGTCTGCGGGAATTCTCGCTCTTGTGGCGGCTCGTCTAGTTCTTAAACATGTTCTTCTGAGTTCCGCAATCTCTTCAGTCCACCAGTAAACGGGTTGTTTGTCGCGTCGGGGTTTCCTTCGCGGCATAGACTGGTCGCAGGCCGAGACGATCAGTTCCATCGTGGATGTTACTAGTGCCTCGGCCCCAGCCTCGCCAGGATTTCCCTGCGCTCCCCGAGAGATGACTTCGGTGAACTTGACCACGTCCAGTTTGTTGGTGTTCCACCGGCGTGGCCCTTCCTGATATGCGGAAACTCGACGATTTGCCTGATCATGCAGGTCAAACCCGATGTATTGGTGGTCGCTACCCGTGTAGTCCTCCACAACCCTCCAGCCAGAGATCCTCGGAAGGAGCGACTCAGACGCAAAGGTGACATCGGGGATCGTGCCTCTCTGCCCGGGGCGCCAAAAAGTAGGTGTGTCGCCCTGGTTGAGGACGACAAGACCGGCCCTGGCGATGAAATCTAGGATGTATTTCCCCCGGGAGCTGGTAGAGGGCATTCCCCACTCGACGGCCCTGGCGTTGAAATCGCCACCAACGACGACAGGCCAGGTGGTGCCGAGAACGCACTCCTCTAGGCTATCTATCTTGTCGCGGAAGTCCTGGACGGCCTCGTTGGGTGTGAGGTAGCAACTGAAGATAGTCACGTCCACACACCGAACCCAGACGAATCCTCGGCCGCGCCCGTGACTCCGCACCAAGACATCTCGTGTATTACGTGCCCAAAATGCAGCAGTACCGAGACTGTCCGAGATCCAAATGTTTGGGTCTCTGTCCCGATACTGTTCGCTGATAAGGAGCGCGTCAGCACCAAGTTCTCGGGCGAGCTGATCTAGAAGGTTATCAGCTCCCCAGGATCTATGAAGGTTGGCCTGAAGGATGCGAATTACCGGCCGCTGCCTTTTGCCTGTTCAAGTGCGGCTCTGAAGGCACCGCACTGACCAGACCCGGGTAAGTGACCGAGGGCACTGGAACCTGAATCCTTGCAGAGGAAGCAGGAGGGGCTCGAGGAACATTCCTTGCGTTTGTGGCCCTGGCTTCCACACTGGAAGCAGTTGGCACTCCTGTCGGGCCCTTTAAAGTTTCGGGAGGAGTGGCCGAAACCGAGACAGCGGAAGCATCTCGAAACTACCACCCTCCGTTTGAGCCTGCAACTGACCCAACCGACTCTGAGGTGCTGAAGGCTAAGCAGCTTATTGGCGTGCTTTTCGCCCATCTCAGCAACAGCCATCCGGAGTTGACTTCGGTTGGGCTTTGTCAGCCATACCCTCACTCCATCAGCCGGTATCTCCGGGAGTGCACCTGGATCGCACGGGTCACCTCCTCTTCGGTGGAGAGGACATCAAGGTCCCGAATCTCGACCGAACACTTCGGTTCTAGGGCCTTGATTGAGCCTTTGTCCCCAAGTGCAGTCTTGAGGGAAGCGGCAAAACCGATCTTGTCACTCGACTTCCCCAGTTCGAGGAGGACATCCCCGTTCTGGGTTCGCCGAATAGACTTGATAACGGTGTCGGTCTCTTCCGGTTTGGTCTGCGATCTAATCTGACCCAGAACATCGGCAAAAGATCGCCCCCCTAAAGGCTTGATAAAGATTGCCTCCGTCTTGGGCTTCTTAGGCCTGGGTTGTTTAGGCTTTCTGACAGACTTGCCAGAGGCCTCCCCAACCGGT
The DNA here is from genome assembly GCA_030545055.2 of Neoaliturus tenellus. Taxonomy (NCBI): domain Eukaryota; kingdom Metazoa; phylum Arthropoda; class Insecta; order Hemiptera; family Cicadellidae; genus Neoaliturus; species Neoaliturus tenellus. Next base: position 52,453,474 of record CM061537.1, on the reverse strand, counting down.
TTCGAGACTTGCGTCCGCTCCACCCTCGACGCACTTTTCGAAGCCGCCTCCGCTTGCTTCTGCCTCCTCCTTTCTTTCTTAGACAGGCGCGTCTTCCAGCCCCCCAAAGGTGTTGAGGCAGAGTTTGCTGCCAAGGCAGGATTAGCCGCCGGAGCAGGAACCTCTGAAGGAGTAGCCGCTGGAACCACGGCAGCGCCCGGGGCGGACTCAGTAGCCTGGACAGGAGATGTCTGCGATGCCACAGTGACAAAAACCGGTCTCGGCACTGAGTCCACCTCAACAAGCTCAGGGCTTCCCGGCGAAGAACCGCTCTGCCTCTTCTTTCGCTTTCTGGCTTGAGTCTGGGACTCAGCCAGACGAGCTTGAGGTGAAGCAGAGATGACTCGGTTCGTGACGTCGCGCTCCTGCTTCACTGCCTTTAGCCTAATTTTCCGGCATTCCTCGATTTCTTCTAGAGAATCTTCGAGTTTCGGAATCCCCTCTTTTATCGCCTTGTTTACGTTCTTTTGAATTAGGAGGACCTTGGCCATCTCCTTCAAAAGAACTTTCATCTTCTTCAGACATGAGTCTTCCTCCTCGTGGGCGTCGTCCTGCTGCTGAAGCATTTGCAGCTCGAATGCCGCACGAAGAGGGCTCTTCCTGGGAGGGATTCCTTGCATCCTGGCTAGAGGTGTTACCGGCTCGGTCACACCCATACCCAGATCAACCTCATCTTTCTCCTTTCCGGTTACGGCCGACGATCCAGCAACACCAGCAGCCTTGAACGGGATCGGCGGAGGGGAGGTTTTAATTCCAACCGTCGGCGTCCCAGTCTTTGAGGTCGGAGACCTCTGCACAAGTGAGCTGCGCCTAAAAGCAGCCTGTTCGTTCTCCTTTCCTGTTTTCGTGTTTTGCAGTTGATAATCCATACTGTTTTGTAACCAGCGCATCGTGCGGCAAGAGGCGGCCCTTCATCGGCCGAGAGCGGGTACACCCTCGGAGGTCTACCCCCCGTAGGAGATAAGACACCCCTACCCCGGTACTCCGGGGCCCGAACCTCCGTTTGCCCAGCACCGATACACAAAATGTGCCGGACGTGCTGGGGGTCGCACCGTGGCAATGCAGAGTCCGATCCCTGCATCCATGCCGCACTCCCTGACTAAGGTCCGAAGCGGCTGGCTTCTGACGACACACTGGAGGAGACCATCGGCAGTGCGAGGCACACATCAGTCCCTGCAACACAACAGGGACACTCCCAGGACCCCCCAGCATGCGCCGGTCGAAAGAAGGTGGAAAGACACCCTTGATTCGGGGTCGAAAACAAGAAGGTGAGCAAGGTTAGCTCAGGAAAGAATAAAGACGGTGAGCTAAGACCTGAAAGATGAGAAGAAAGGCCCTAGCTCGGGAAGGACTGTGAGGAGGGTCTCACAGCTTGGCTCAGGTACCCCGGGGTCGCCAAGAAACACCCGTACAGTGGAAAGCCCACTGCCCCTGAGGGGACACTCACGATATTGTATATGAAGCTTATTGCTGTATCTTCGTTCATTGTCACCAAGACATTGAAAAGTCTAAAGACAGCTTCATATGATCAAAATAAAAATTGTTCATGCTAAAAATATTTAATTCCACTGTTCCCCATGGCAGCATGCCTGCATACTTTCTCCCTATATTCATCATAATGAGAATAGACATTAATTTACTTATTTATGAGCAAGTGATTGAATTTTGTTTACGGGTTCATCTGATCAAAAATATACCACTAATTTGGATATTCGATGAGTACGCAGGTCCGCTGCGACAGTGGTTATTATTATAGTAGCATGTAATACTTCAGTAACTGGCTATAATGAAAAACTACGTGTTCATACTAGAACACGTTGTCTGTACTTCGACAGTTGAGTCAGCTATTTTCATTTTTTTGTTTGTTTTGATTTTTAACTCCATAGGACCAATGTCAAAATTTTTTAAATTTCAATTAAGGATTACAACAAAATAACATCTTTCCTGGCATCAGTTTCTAGGGGTATGCAACTGTACATAATTTATTATTTTTATCCCGGAACAAAGTTATTTGCAAAGTTTAACGAAAATCGTTCGAGCAATTTTTTAGATTATTGCGCATACATACAAATATACCCTACTCGTATTAGAGTATAGGATGTATTAATTTACATACATAAAACCTGGTGTGAACAACTTTATACATCAATTTCACAAAAACTACCTGCTCGACATCGCTTCGGTTTTTGTCAATGGGTTGTAAAACACATACAAGTTTTGTCAAAAATGCCAAGGTTGTGGTGTAAGTTTATTTAGTGAATTGGTTAAAAATGGTCAACGTTATCAAAGGTTTCTCTCAATCAAAAGTTTTGTTTGTTTGCTGAAGTATTAAAGAACTCGATCTGGTACCACTGTTCGACGTCGTTTTTGGATACTTTTTCATTAAGGCCCTTCAAATAGTAAATCAATTTATGATTGATATCGGAAGTTCAATGCCACAGGGTTGCTTCGGAAGGGGTGAAAATGTTCCTCTCAGAACGTCATGCAGTGCTTCAACCACTCCCATTAGTCCGATAAAAGTGAGAGGGAATTTACATTAAATATAAAGTATTGAGCAATTTTATTCGCTTTTGGATTATTTTATATTTTGAATCATACGAAGCTATAATAGTCCAAAGTCGATAAATTTTAAATTGTCAGAATTATTGATTATAAACAAATACATTGAAGTTAAACTGCAATTTTCGTTATTTTCCAATTTTTTATTGTCAGTTTTGTAGCAAGCTAACGATTCAAAAAGACCTAACGGCCAATAGTAAATGTTCTCTGGGATTTTAAAAGTGTTTGATGGACCTTTTTAAGTTCTTAGTTGTGTTAAGGTTGTTCTGGCATTTAATTAATCTATAGTTCAAGACTGGTTGAAAGTCGACCAAAATTTGAGTTGATATGAACCCAATTAGTTGAAGAATATTTTAACATTTAAACATTTGTTCTCTCTGTTTTGTTAGCATTTGTTATTTCAACAGTTGTATCAGTTTGACAATCAATTGCCCATCATTCATAAAATTAACATTGAAACTTTGAAATCTTGTAGGATGTAGCCATGAAGGCTAATGTGAAGAATTATAATGGGATTCAGCCCATTAAAATGTAGTGTAAGTGCAACTACAGGATACTGGCTGGGTAGCTGAGTGGTTAAAGAGCTCACCTTTGAATCTGAAGGTTGCCGGTTCAATCCTGAGAAAAGTTAGTGCTTTTTGATGGTTTGATACTGGACCCAGCTGCCTTTGGTCATTGGGCTATTAATTAATGATCCTGACAAATGAAACAGCTGATATTTGTCAGTAACAAAGCTACACCTCATCTGATCCATTACAATCATCACACTCACAACTTCAGTCATACTCACCTTAAAATACGCACCACAGAGTGTGTCGGTGTTTCAAATAAAGTATATATATATATATATATATATATATATATATATATATATATATATAAAGTATCTAAGGGTATGCACGGATCTTTCCTACGATGCCCACAAGCGGAGAAGAAGTAGAAAAAGAAATAATGCTTACCTATCAATACATAGAGGATAGTTGTTGGCAAACAAAAATAATAACTTTAATATAGTAATTAACAACACTGTTACAGACTAACTGACAAGTCTGGTTTCAGACACCATGAAGATAATGTATACTATACTATTTTGTTCTCTTTTTATTTTTGTATCGAGCTCAAAGGATGCAAAATTAAAGGTTGGTGAATTTTATGTAAAACATTTAAAACTTATATAATGCTTTATATATTATATAATGCTATATATAATATATATATATATATATATATATATATATATATATATATATATATATATATATATTATATAACTTATATAAAGTTTTTTTAATAATAACTTTCAATGGTTTCGATTACTCTAAAATTAGACATGCTATTAAAAATACTTCCGGTTAATGTTAGTCTATGATGAGGTTACCTACAAAATACTCCTTGTACCAAAGCAGCATAAAAAACGCCTGTAGACAGTTCTCAAGTTTAGAATCTTAACAGTAATGTAAACAAGTTTAAATGGTTGTAGTTATAAGCACATTAACATCATTTGACAGTTCTTAAAATTGTAACAAGGCAGTAACGATGACATTATCCTTCTCCTTTGTTTTCAGAAACTGAAGAAAGATCTGGAGCGCCTGAATAATGCATTTTTTGAAGAACAAATTGCATTTATGAAGAAAGTGGACGCGAAACCGAAATCAAAACAAGAAAAAGAAAAGTTATCATCCAGATTCGATGTGCAGACAAATTCTTTTGCCTTGCAAATTCAAAGACTTGGTGAACAATTTTATAAACTTGGAAGAGACTATAGGGACTTCTTGCCCAAGGACAACAACAAAAAAGTAAAACAACTTGACAGTCTGTATTATAACCTAACCGGGGATCACCTAAACCCATACTATTTCCTTTTCGTGCTGGGTAAATAAAGTTCAAAATAAAACTCAAAAAGTAAAATTAAAGTTAAAAGCAACAATAAACATTGTAAAGCAAAACATATGGTAGTTACTGAGTTTTTACTTACCTTTTACAATATGTCTGAACAAATATTGTCAAATTTAAAACATTTCGACATACATGTGATGCCTTGGAACATTCAGTGTTACAGATTTGACAATTTAAATATTTTTAAATTTTAGATATTTTTGTCTTTAAGTTAAAATGGACACTGCCTTGAAAATGTAAAATGTTTTTGAAATTTTAAATTACTGGGTAAATTGTCTTGTAATCCATATCAGCAATTTTACATAACTATACATTTTAAGGGATGATCTGATGTAAACAAAACTATCCAAAACTTTTTTCAAATATTTTTAGGGGTTTTATACTTAATTAATGGATTATTATATGGATGTGGGGAGTAGCTTAATAATGACATTAATATTACTTTCAGAATAGGTTCAAGTTTTGAAGTTGAAGGTAGATTGGAAATATTAAATATAGAACTAAAAGATTATTGTACTTTTTGGTTTTGGTTATGTAAACAAATTAATATTAAACAAATGTAAACTAACTTTAATCAATTTATAGATAACTAAATTAGATTAGAATAAACAATAATTCACTGTAGGCCTACATAACTATTACCGTACCGTACTGTACTTGTATTAGGAAGAATATTCATGAAAAATAACCACGGAAAGAAATTTTGTAACTTTTCTTTGAAAGTCGTATTTTTTACAATACATCTCAACTACCATTATCATTTTAAAATCTAAAGTAAAATTCTTGTCCACAAATTCATTATGCTTTAATTAGTTTACTTCAATTGTTAATTTATTCATTTTCATAAGTTGTTTTGCAAGATGTTTTAACATTAGTAGGTACTTAAAATAAGTTAAAAAGAGTAGGGTAATGCTATTAGAGGTGTAGAATGTATTTTAATCTTAGAAAAAAATCTAGTATTAATTAGATAACAAATTGTATTATACTATTAGCTCCAAATGTTAAATATAAATAACTTTGGGGAATTTTCCCAGGGTAAATTTTAAAATTCCTAGATTCAAGTCGAAAAATATTTTTAAACGTTTTTAATTGGGAAGAGTTTAGTTTTACTATCACTAAGTAAGACAGTATTCTTCAAAATATTCGTCTAAACAAGCAATATAGAAAAAAATACCTTAATTACTAATTTTATTCACACTATTTACACTATGGGTTCTAGTTATTTCTAAAAAAAAACTAGTGTGACAAACTGTTATTTAATCAAGACACTTGTCTTAGCTACACTAACGAAAACTCCCAATCACTAGGAGACAAAGACTTAAGAAAAAACTTCTTAGGCAATACCTATCGAAATAGGACAAATTATTTAATAAAAGTTATTTTTACAAATTTACAAAGAATGGATTAAGATGGATCATAACATCTATTATATCCAACATTATTGTAAACTCATACAGGAATGTTTTAAGATTAGGAAATAAGAAATATAAAATGATAATGCGATGAAATATATTACGAACGAAAACTTATAACTTGAATTTCTACAGCAATTCCAATAAATTATTTTCCTGCAATGACCGAGAGCTTCTCTGGATGTTTAAACAAAGAGTCTTTGTCGTTTTTTCCATTTAAAGTTGTCAAATTACAAGATAGGATCATCTTAGAGAGATCCCAATAGGTGGATCTTGTTGATCCAAGTGAAGTTCTCTCTTACGAGTTGCCACGACGAATTGTCTTTTCAAAGTCCTGGAATTAGAATAAGTTTATCATTGTAAGTAGACTGTTTTTAGCACTGAGCTTCATTATTTTAAATCACTTTTAAACATATAGTTGATTTTGTGGGTATAATTGATTTTATGCGTAATATTTGTAAAACTCAGTAAAAGTTTTGAACCAATCCGTATAAATTTGTATTTGAACCATGAGGTGGAAATATATATGTTATTTATTTGCCAGGAACAATAGTCTATGTCCCTTGTAACTATATGATTTAATGCCAAAAATATATAATTCATTGCCTAATCAACATATTCCCAAAATTGAATTGAAAATAAACTTCTTAGAATTAAAATTGAAAATAAAGCAGTGATGTAAACTAATTTAATCTCAAGATTTATGTGGTCTTTCATGACCTCAAGAAAGTGAAACAATTTTGCATAGTGAAAACATAGGTTCTTCATTCTTGCCTAAAACTAAACGCAACAGCAAGTGTTAAATGAATCGTTTAAGTGATCATTAACAAGATGGCGATGGAGGCGACCGCGACGCTTTCATGCATATTAATTGAGATTGCTCGATGATGGAAGTTTAACACCTGATAAAGTAATTAGTTTTTAGGGGCGGTGGAAGCAAATAAATGTCTTCATTTGACACTATTGGTAGCAATTTCGACTATTTGGTTTGAATATTGTTATGTTATTGTCTGTTGATTTTCAATTTGTATAAAATTAATTACTTACCAATAGTATCAATTCAACTGGTTAAACCATAGTGAATCTAAGAGAATTCTTAAAAATGTAATGAAAAAGTGAGTGGGGTAATTGAAAATGATATGCAACAAATATAAAACAGTACTGTAATGAAAAATCAACCCTTGATGTTTTTTCAAGTATCTTTTATTTGTTTAAAACTTAAGGTTGCTATTTTACTGCAATTTTAAAAGTAGGATGTAATCAACTTTTATTTTAAACCTAATATTTAAAAAATGCTCAACAAACAAAATAAAATTAATAGGCAGTTGAAACTGAATATTAATTTATTCTTAAGTATTCATACCACGAAAGAACTCACAGTTTGAACGTGGAGACGGGATATGCCCAGCAGTGTGCCGTGGCTTTGCAATCGTATTGTTGATAAACAATCTCTCGTGTATCGATTCAATACGTTTGGAGTGATATAAGTTGTGATGGTTGTGATAGTTTTTTAATATCTTTTCCTTTTAAAATATAGAAAAAAACATGCCTTAGGGATGAAAAGTAAAGTGGAAGTAAATGATAAATATTTTAGCTGATCATAATATATGTGTATTTAACCCCTAAATAAAAACATATTCTAAAATTCGTAATGGCAAATATTTTTTACGAGAATCTTCCATATAAATTCCAACTTACCAACAAACAACTTCAACAAGAGCAAACTCGCCGGAGCAACTTTCAAAGAATATTCTATCTTGTAATTTTATAAGTTTAAGTGGAATGAGTGACCGAAATTCTTTTAATAACGGTAAAGTTTTTAACCAGTGACGTGATCGGAGATAAGTAAAATTTTTTAACATAATCTCTATGTAAAAAAATACATGGGTACTTAGAGCCAAAGAGTAAGTGGATTCTTAAATATTAAATTTAGTAATAGAATCATTTTGTTACGGTTACTCCACCAGTAGCAGTGTTAAAAGATTATTTTAAGTTTCCCCTGAGTAATTTCATGGAATAAAATGGTGGCTTGTCATTTCAGTAAACTTTATATTGACTCTCTACTAAGGCGAAGTTGATTCTACATGTCGAAAATCTGAATTTCACCCAAAGTAATCGGAAAGCTTGGTGTCTGCTCAAAAACTCTCCACTGGTAAATCAAATGAAGAATTATGCCTCATAACCTAGCCCTCGTGAAATTGCAAAAATCCTTACCGGTTGGCGCCGACGTCTGTAGATATAAAGTCTGTAGATAGAAAAATTAATTTTAAGCTCAAGGAGATAAAGGAGAGACGGCAAGCACCGTTGGAGGTGTCTAGACACTTCACTAACCATGAGCTGGAAGCAGTGATCGATTAATGCGATGCCAATTGGTAAAACCGCAGGCTTGGATGGCATTTTACCTGAGTTTATAAAACACTCGGGTAACAAGGCAAGACCGTGGCTTCTTGATGTTTTTAACACCATTTTGAAAACCGTCATCATAACTAGGATATTTAGGAAAATAAAAATTATAGTTATCTTGAATGCTAGAAAATATTAAAACGGCCTGAGAGTATTCTTTGAAGTGTTTGTTATAAGCTGCTTTAGAGGTTATACACCATATAATTTTGCCGTAGTTTCTGGATAAGTAATTTTTAATATTCCTTTTGCTGAATTTCTGTTGGTTTTCAATAATTAGCTTTGGTCCACAACCATTTCAAAAGATTTGTGTTTAACAATGACTCAAACTGAAAATGTGCCAAGTACACAACAAGAGTACTTGTTGTAGCCTACTCCTAAATAATTAATACACATATAAATACATTATGGGGCAATAATACATCTTTTTAGATAATTTCAACTAACTACATGATTAAAGCCAAAAATATATAATTCATTGCCTAATCAACATATTCCACCAGTTGAATTGAAAACCAACTTCTTAGAATTAAAATTGAAAATAAAGCAGTAATGTAAACTAATTTAATCTCAAGATTTAAGTGGTCTTTCATGACCTCAAGAAAGTGAAACAATTTTGCATAGTGAAAACATAGGTTCTTCATCCTTGCCTAAAACTAAACGCAACAGCAAGTGTTTAATGAATCGTTTAAGTGATCATTGACAAGATGGCGATGGAGGCGAAGCTTTCATGCATATTAATTGAGATTGCTCGATGATGGAAGTTTAACACCTGATAAAGTAATAAGTTTTTAGGGGCGGTGGAACCAAATGAATGTCTTCATTTGACACTATTGATATCAATTGTGACTATTTGATAGTGTTAATTCAACTGGTTAAGCCATAGTGAACTTAAGAGAATTAAAAAAAAATGTAATGAAAAAATGAGTGGGTTGATTGAAAATGATATGTAACAAATATAAAACAGTACTGTAATAAAAAACCTTCACGTTTTTTTAAGTATTTTTTATTTTTTTCACACTTTAGGTTGCTCTTTTACTGCAATTTTAAAAGTAGGATATTTTAAACGAAGTCATCTTTTATTTAAACCCTATAATAAAACAGATTCAACAAGAAAATACTATTAATTGGCAGTTGAAACAGAAGATTAATTTATTCATAAAGTATTCATACTGAGAGAAAAGCAAATAAAACGGTAAGCATTTCAATTGTTTTCTTATATGAAATGAAGAAATATATCATCCATAACTCGAGTAGTATTTATTCCACAAAAGAACTCACAGTTTAAACGTGGAGACGGGATATGCCCAGCAGTGCGCTGTGCTGTGCAATTGTATTGTTGATAAACAATTCTCTCGTGTGGTCTCGAGACAATAAGTACGGCTAGAGTGATATTAGTTGTAAGAGTTTTTAAAATATCTCTGCTTTTTGAAAAAAAGGAAAATATACCTCAGGGATGAACAGTAAAGTGAAAGTAAATAATAAATAAGAAATATTTAACCTGAACACAATATATGTGTACTTGTATATAGCCCCTAAATAAAAATATCTTCTAAAATTTGTAATAGAAAATATTTGTTACGAGAATCTTTCAATATAAATTCATACTTAACTTTATTCAACAAGAGCAAACTCACCCAACCAACTTTCAAAGACGATTTCATCTTGTAATTTGGTAAGTTTAAGTGGAATGAGTGGCCGAGATTCTTTTAATAACGGTAAAGTTTTTAACCAGCGACAAGATCGGAGATAAGTATAATTTTTTTAACATAATTTCTATGTAAAAAATACATGGATACTTAGTGCCAAAGAGTAAGTGGATTCTTAAATATTAAATTTAGTAATAGAAACATTTTGTTACGGTTACTCCACCAGTAGCAGTGTTAAAAGATTATTTTAAGTTTCCCCTGAGTAATTTCATGGAATAAAATGGTGGCTTGTCATCTAAGTAACTTTCTATTGACTCTCTACTAAGGTGAAGTTGATTCTACTTGTCGAAAATCTGAATTTCACCTAAAGTAATCGGAAAGCTTGGTGTCTGCTCAAAAACTCTCCACTGGTAAATCAAGTGAAGAATTATGCCTCATAGCCTAGCCCTCGTGAAATTGCAAAAATCCTTACCGGTTGGCGCCGACGTCTGTAGATAGAAAAATTAATTTTAAGCTCAAGGAGATAAAGGAGAGACGGCAAGCACCGTTGGAGGTGTCTAGACACTTCACTAACCATGAGCTGGAAGCAGTGATCGATTAATGCGATGCCAATTGGTAAAACCGCAGGCTTGGATGGCATTTTACCTGAGTTTATAAAACACTCGGGTAACAAGGCAAGACCGTGGCTTCTTGATGTTTTTAACACCATTTTGAAAACCGTCATCATAACTAGGATATTTAGGAAAATAAAAATTATAGTTATCTTGAATGCTAGAAAATATTAAAACGGCCTGAGAGTATTCTTTGAAGTGTTTGTTATAAGCTGCTTTAGAGGTTATACACCATATAATTTTGCCGTAGTTTCTGGATAAGTAATTTTTAATATTCCTTTTGCTGAATTTCTGTTGGTTTTCAATAATTAGCTTTGGTCCACAACCATTTCAAAAGATTTGTGTTTAACAATGACTCAAACTGAAAATGTGCCAAGTACACAACAAGAGTACTTGTTGTAGCCTACTCCTAAATAATTAATACACATATAAATACATTATGGGGCAATAATACATCTTTTTAGATAATTTAAACTAACTACATGATTAAAGCCAAAAATATATAATTCATTGCCTAATCAACATATTCCACCAGTTGAATTGAAAACCAACTTCTTAGAATTAAAATTGAAAATAAAGCAGTAATGTAAACTAATTTAATCTCAAGATTTAAGTGGTCTTTCATGACCTCAAGAAAGTGAAACAATTTTGCATAGTGAAAACATAGGTTCTTCATCCTTGCCTAAAACTAAACGCAACAGCAAGTGTTAAGTACTGATTTTAAGTTATAACAGACAAGCAGAATTGTCATTTCAAATATTGGTGGTAGGCAGAGCGAGAGAGAGAGAGAGAGATAGCCGAGAGAACTGGTGAACACGTTCAAAACGGAAATTTACCGATCCTTGGCCCCTCATTGGCCGATGACCCTTGCCCGCCTGTCGCTCTGAATCTCGCAGGCCGCTGATTGGCCGATGACTCATAAACCACTTCGGTTCCGTTTCTTGCGGGTCAGCAGTTCCCTTCACCTCCCATGAGGCTCGCTTTTCTAGTTCTGTCTGTCTTTCTACAAACTAGTAAATTTCATAAAATTGACTTTTCATAATTTTCACATATTTTTCAATATTTTCCAATAAACTAAATTCGCCCTTTCTAAAACAGCAAGTGTTTAATGAATCGTTTAAGTGATCATTGACAAGATGGCGATGGAGGCGAAGCTTTCATGCATATTAATTGAGATTGCTCGATGATGGAAGTTTAACACCTGATAAAGTAATTAGTTTTTAGGGGCGGTGGAAGCAAATAAATGTCTTCATTTGACACTATTGGTAGCAATTTCGACTATTTGGTTTGAATATTGTTATGTTATTGTCTGTTGATTTTCAATTTGTATAAAATTAATTACTTACCAATAGTATCAATTCAACTGGTTAAACCATAGTGAATCTAAGAGAATTCTTAAAAATGTAATGAAAAAGTGAGTGGGGTAATTGAAAATGATATGCAACAAATATAAAACAGTACTGTAATGAAAAATCAACCCTTGATGTTTTTTCAAGTATCTTTTATTTGTTTAAAACTTAAGGTTGCTATTTTACTGCAATTTTAAAAGTAGGATGTAATCAACTTTTATTTTAAACCTAATATTTAAAAAATGCTCAACAAACAAAATAAAATTAATAGGCAGTTGAAACTGAATATTAATTTATTCTTAAGTATTCATACCACGAAAGAACTCACAGTTTGAACGTGGAGACGGGATATGCCCAGCAGTGCGCCGTGGCTTTGCAATCGTATTGTTGATAAACAATCTCTCGTGTATCGATTCAATACGTTTGGAGTGATATAAGTTGTGATGGTTGTGATAGTTTTTTAATATCTTTTCCTTTTAAAATATAGAAAAAAACATGCCTTAGGGATGAAAAGTAAAGTGGAAGTAAATGATAAATATTTTAGCTGATCATAATATATGTGTATTTAACCCCTAAATAAAAACATATTCTAAAATTCGTAATGGCAAATATTTTTTACGAGAATCTTCCATATAAATTCCAACTTACCAACAAACAACTTCAACAAGAGCAAACTCGCCGGAGCAACTTTCAAAGAATATTCTATCTTGTAATTTTATAAGTTTAAGTGGAATGAGTGACCGAGATTCTTTTAATAACGGTAAAGTTTTTAACCAGTGACGTGATCGGAGATAAGTAAAATTTTTTAACATAATCTCTATGTAAAAAAATACATGGGTACTTAGAGCCAAAGAGTAAGTGGATTCTTAAATATTAAATTTAGTAATAGAAACATTTTGTTACGGTTACTCCACCAGTAGCAGTGTTAAAAGATTATTTTAAGTTTCCCCTGAGTAATTTCATGGAATAAAATGGTGGCTTGTCATTTCAGTAAACTTTATATTGACTCTCTACTAAGGCGAAGTTGATTCTACATGTCGAAAATCTGAATTTCACCCAAAGTAATCGGAAAGCTTGGTGTCTGCTCAAAAACTCTCCACTGGTAAATCAAGTGAAGAATTATGCCTCATAGCCTAGCCCTCGTGAAATTGCAAAAATCCTTACCGGTTGGCGCCGACGTCTGTAGATAGAAAAATTAATTTTAAGCTCAAGGAGATAAAGGAGAGACGGCAAGCACCGTTGGAGGTGTCTAGACACTTCACTAACCATGAGCTGGAAGCAGTGATCGATTAATGCGATGCCAATTGGTAAAACCGCAGGCTTGGATGGCATTTTACCTGAGTTTATAAAACACTCGGGTAACAAGGCAAGACCGTGGCTTCTTGATGTTTTTAACACCATTTTGAAAACCGTCATCATAACTAGGATATTTAGGAAAATAAAAATTATAGTTATCTTGAATGCTAGAAAATATTAAAACGGCCTGAGAGTATTCTTTGAAGTGTTTGTTATAAGCTGCTTTAGAGGTTATACACCATATAATTTTGCCGTAGTTTCTGGATAAGTAATTTTTAATATTCCTTTTGCTGAATTTCTGTTGGTTTTCAATAATTAGCTTTGGTCCACAACCATTTCAAAAGATTTGTGTTTAACAATGACTCAAACTGAAAATGTGCCAAGTACACAACAAGAGTACTTGTTGTAGCCTACTCCTAAATAATTAATACACATATAAATACATTATGGGGCAATAATACATCTTTTTAGATAATTTCAACTAACTACATGATTAAAGCCAAAAATATATAATTCATTGCCTAATCAACATATTCCACCAGTTGAATTGAAAACCAACTTCTTAGAATTAAAATTGAAAATAAAGCAGTAATGTAAACTAATTTAATCTCAAGATTTAAGTGGTCTTTCATGACCTCAAGAAAGTGAAACAATTTTGCATAGTGAAAACATAGGTTCTTCATCCTTGCCTAAAACTAAACGCAACAGCAAGTGTTTAATGAATCGTTTAAGTGATCATTGACAAGATGGCGATGGAGGCGAAGCTTTCATGCATATTAATTGAGATTGCTCGATGATGGAAGTTTAACACCTGATAAAGTAATAAGTTTTTAGGGGCGGTGGAACCAAATGAATGTCTTCATTTGACACTATTGATATCAATTGTGACTATTTGATAGTGTTAATTCAACTGGTTAAGCCATAGTGAACTTAAGAGAATTTAAAAAAAATGTAATGAAAAAATGAGTGGGTTGATTGAAAATGATATGTAACAAATATAAAACAGTACTGTAATAAAAAACCTTCACGTTTTTTTAAGTATTTTTTATTTTTTTCACACTTTAGGTTGCTCTTTTACTGCAATTTTAAAAGTAGGATATTTTAAACGAAGTCATCTTTTATTTAAACCCTATAATAAAACAGATTCAACAAGAAAATACTATTAATTGGCAGTTGAAACAGAATATTAATTTATTCATAAAGTATTCATACTGAGAGAAAAGCAAATAAAACGGTAAGCATTTTAATTGTTTTCTTATATGAAATGAAGAAATATATCATCCATAACTCGAGTAGTATTTATTCCACAAAAGAACTCACAGTTTAAACGTGGAGACGGGATATGCCCAGCAGTGCGCTGTGCTGTGCAATTGTATTGTTGATAAACAATTCTCTCGTGTGGTCTCGAGACAATAAGTACGGCTAGAGTGATATTAGTTGTAAGAGTTTTTAAAATATCTCTGCTTTTTGAAAAAAAGGAAAATATACCTCAGGGATGAACAGTAAAGTGAAAGTAAATAATAAATAAGAAATATTTAACCTGAACACAATATATGTGTACTTGTATATAGCCCCTAAATATAAATATCTTCTAAAATTTGTAATAGAAAATATTTGTTACGAGAATCTTTCAATATAAATTCATACTTAACTTTATTCAACAAGAGCAAACTCACCCAACCAACTTTCAAAGACGATTTCATCTTGTAATTTGGTAAGTTTAAGTGGAATGAGTGGCCGAGATTCTTTTAATAACGGTAAAGTTTTTAACCAGCGACAAGATCGGAGATAAGTATAATTTTTTTAACATAATTTCTATGTAAAAAATACATGGATACTTAGTGCCAAAGAGTAAGTGAATTCTTAAATATTAAATTTAGTAATAGAAACATTTTGTTACGGTTACTCCACCAGTAGCAGTGTTAAAAGATTATTTTAAGTTTCCCCTGAGTAATTTCATGGAATAAAATGGTGGCTTGTCATCTAAGTAACTTTCTATTGACTCTCTACTAAGGTGAAGTTGATTCTACTTGTCGAAAATCTGAATTTCACCTAAAGTAATCGGAAAGCTTGGTGTCTGCTCAAAAACTCTCCACTGGTAAATCAAGTGAAGAATTATGCCTCATAGCCTAGCCCTCGTGAAATTGCAAAAATCCTTACCGGTTGGCGCCGACGTCTGTAGATAGAAAAATTAATTTTAAGCTCAAGGAGATAAAGGAGAGACGGCAAGCACCGTTGGAGGTGTCTAGACACTTCACTAACCATGAGCTGGAAGCAGTGATCGATTAATGCGATGCCAATTGGTAAAACCGCAGGCTTGGATGGCATTTTACCTGAGTTTATAAAACACTCGGGTAACAAGGCAAGACCGTGGCTTCTTGATGTTTTTAACTCCATTTTGAAAACCGTCATCATAACTAGGATATTTAGGAAAATAAAAATTATAGTTATCTTGAATGCTAGAAAATATTAAAACGGCCTGAGAGTATTCTTTGAAGTGTTTGTTATAAGCTGCTTTAGAGGTTATACACCATATAATTTTGCCGTAGTTTCTGGATAAGTAATTTTTAATATTCCTTTTGCTGAATTTCTGTTGGTTTTCAATAATTAGCTTTAGTCCACAACCAGTTCAAAAGATTTGTGTTTAACAATGACTCAAACTGAAAATGTGCCAAGTACACAAAAAGAGTACTTGTTGTAGCCTACTCCTAAATAATTAATACACATATAAATACATTATGGGGCAATAATACATCTTTTAGCGAATTTCCCTATAGGGAATACGCTATTATGGTAGTAGCCATGGTAAGACCTAAGCCCGGGACCATGTTACTTTTTCGTTTTGAGGTCCCCAGAAGCCAAAAAAACACCATTCGTTCATTTTCATATATATGTATATATATATATATATAAAACATATATATTTAATGTTTCATCATATATATATGTGTCCGTGGTATTGATAACTTTTGACAGCAACCTCCGATTTTGATGAAATTTGGTATGAAGGTGTAAGACCAGATCTATTTTCATGAGTTCACGAACCAGCATGATTGGGTTATGGGAGTTTATGGGGTTATGGGGGGTTTTATGGGGTTTCAAAGGGGTCAAAAATGGGTTTTTGGCATTTTTGGACCTTAATTTGTAAAAATCAACAATTTAACTAAAACCATTTAAAAGAGCTTAAAAAACAAACAATTCAGTATTTTGAATTTTTAACTTGGCTCAACAGGTTGCGGAGAAAAGCTAAAAATAGGTTTCCAATGTTAATCTTATGGGAAATCAACAAAACCCTGTATCTCGCTTATTTATTGGAATAACTTGATAAAATTTGGTATGTACATTCACTAGGTAGGGTTTAACTGATATTTTCTTACAACACCCATATGGCGGCAAACCTACATACTCACCCCCATGAGGCTTATGGGGAAAATTTAAGTTTCGAATATTGATACAATTTGATATTTACCTTACCTAACTATTACATTTTCTAACAAAACAAACATTTTGTAACAACATACAATGGCAGCAAACCTACATACTCATTCCTATGGTGTTTATGGGGAAAATACAAAATCTCAAGATCCTTTGGAAATTCGCTGAGTACGCAGGTCTGCTGCGACGGGGGTATTTAGATAATTTCAAGTAATCCAGCATCATACATCTAAATTTGGTACTAAGCATTTACCCATCCGTGTTTTAGCGAATTTCCCATAGGGAATAAGCTATTACCGTAGGTCTCATGGTAAGACCTAAACCCGGGACAATGTTACTTTTTCGTTTTAGGTGTCCAGAGACCAAAAATTATAGTCATTAATATATATATATATATATATATATATATATATATATGTATGTGTCCCTAGGCACGATAAGTGTCGTAAAAATGGTCCGATCGACACCAAATTTGGCAGAGATGTGTAATCCTACGTTTATTCGGATGAGTTCGTAAACCAGACATATCGACCTATCGGAAGGTGTAGTTTTGGGGGGTTTTGTACCCCAAAAATGGGTTTCTGCATTTTTCATATGTAATTTTTAAAAGTTTCAAATTTTTATTTTGACCATTGGATTTAGCTCAAAAAACACACAATTTAGCATTTTGAAGCTTTGCTCTATCTCCATTGGTTACCGAGATATTACAAAGTCTAAGTACGTTGTATTTTGAGGCTCCAATGTTAATCTTATGGAGAATAAGGATGTGTTAATATTTCACTTATTAAGCAATGTTTTTGGATGAAACTTGGTATTCAGCTTCATTTGGTTGAGATTCATCAATTTATGGTAAAAAATCTTGGTTTTTGTGCTTATCATTCCAGCAAACCTGCATACTCTTTTCCCATGTTAATCATATGGAGAATAGGCAAACTCCTTCAGCAATGGACAGATATTGGTGAAATTCAGTGTATGGCTTCATATTTTTAAAATTATTTTTTTTAATGCTAAAAACCTACTTTCAGTATTCCCCATGGCAGCATACCTGCATACTCTTTCTCTACATTTATCATAAGGGGATAAACATTTCTTTCCATATTTATGAGCTTGTGATGATTTTTGGTTTAGGTTTATCTGGTCATAATTAATACAACTAATTTGGAAATTCGCTGAGTACGCAGGTCTGCTGTGACGGGGGTATTTGATATTTTTAATGATTGAATTCAGTACACAAACCACCCAGTTTTTCTGAACTACTTGCTGATCAGCTTCAGTCTATATTGGTATCACAATTTGATTCGTGGGTTTGCTACAACAACATCTTTACTATCTAATTAGCATGAAAAATGATAATGTCTTCTAAATTAAATGTATTTTTAATATAGATATATTTTAAATTATAATCATGTATTTTGGAAAACTGAGTTTGACATTAAATTGCTAAGGGAGCACATTTTAAAATGTAGACTTTAGTTTAAATGACTGTACTTACCTTCTTTGACTAATAATTATGCTACATTACAAGATTATTGATTATAAACTTTACTTTACCTGACATAATAGTGTAATTAACTATTTTTATTGTTTGTCAGATTCATAAAAAATTTAATATAGTGTCTTTCAATGTAATGTCATCTGAAAGGTTATCATAACATTAATATTCAAAAAGGAAACACGTTAAATATAGACAAATAATTTCGATTCCTGCCGATCATTGGTCTACAGGGCAGCGCGACCGCTGTGTAATGGACGATATTGTCCCTGATTGAATTGGCCTCACCCCAACAGATATTGTCATCACCGCAGTTATTGTCTTGGTAACTTATGGTTCTCACGTGATTCATTAACTGTTAAAACTAACGCCCTCGCTGTCAGTCGAGTACAAATGAACCTGTAAGTTGCACATGTAATTATTTGATGTACCTTATAAGATTAGTTGTAAGTCAGGGGAAAACACGTGTAATTTGATTCACAAAAAGGTTTATAAATGTAATGTATACATAATGGAATAAGTAGGGACATCCTTATTATTTAAGGATTATGATAATTGGTTGAATGGAAAGAGACGACTAGAATAATTTGGCAGAAGATTGTTATTGTTTTAATTTTTGTGAACAAATATGCTCATTTTGACATTTACGAGGTAGAGAGAACGCTTCCATTGACAATGAGGAATCGTAGCATCAGCCTTTTATTTTTCTCTGATTTCCTTCTGGTTGACATCTGATGTTACTACTTATTCGGTTCTGGATACATTGATAAATGTTAGCAACGATACAGCAGGTATTTTAATATAGCACTTCCTTTTCTCAATTACAATACAATAAAGTTTTACTTGACCGTAAAAAAAAAATTTTCCTGTAAAGTATTTATATTTTATTGTCACTAATCGTAAAGACCACAGAATACATATTATTAGTTAAACACTTAGATGCTTAAACATGTAATTTCCACTGCAATTACACAGCTCTAACCTCTAAGTTGCCAGTAACACCCCAGTAAGCCCGGATTAACATGAATGATGTACCTAATATGCAGTACCCACCAGCACCCACCAGCACCACTAGGCCACAGCACAGGCAGGCTAGTGGCAAACCATCAGCTGATTGTGTTGCATAATTGCAGTTGTTGCACTTTCGGTCTGAGATTGATGTTAGATCTGGCATTTAATTAGGCTCAACGATCTCGCTGGAATTTATCTCCTAAATAAGGAAAAAATATACAAAATACTTGGAAGAATGTTTTTTTCTTTTGTATTAATTTTTCAATCCATGACCTTAATATCTATTTGAAAATTAAAAGGTGACTGTTTTTGTACAAGATTATTTATGGTTTTACGACGCTTATCGAAGATTAGAATCTGTAAACCATAACCATAATGATGAAATAATTAAGTTCCAACTGATTTTAGAATACTCATTTTAAAGAGTTTCGTAAAAAGTATATATACTATAAAAGGAAATATTTTTTAACTTTATAGAAATTAAATATTTTAAATTATTTCTAAGTTTTGCCAGTGTTGTAACTGGTAAAGTAAACTGCCCATTTTGAATCACAAATAAATGCTTAATGCTGCTAGACTTCTTAGTCATACAAGACTGCACTGTGAGAACTTAAACAATAAATTACTGGGTTCTAGATCAGATCCTGTACAATTTACTATCGTATTGCAACCTAACATATTTCTTTCAGTAACTTATCACTGATGCCCCAGAGCTGACCTGGAGATAAAATAAATCATCATGAAATAGAGGGCAGAAATAAATTGAGTTTTGGTTTGCTTTGTTTTTGTTTTAACATGATTATAATCGTAAATATAAATGGACCGTAGCAATATTCTGTATAAAGTATTAATAAGTTAGTATGTGTAAATATATTCTTAAAATTGATAGTATTTTCCTAATAAATAACAAGGATTTTTTTTAAAATAAAACTTGAATATATTGGGGACAGTGAAATAAATAATTAAGTAATTTTATCTATTATCATTTAAACCGTCGAAACATAAACTTTTTTCTAAAAATGTACAATTGTATTCTTAGTATTTAATATTGCCCATGGAAATATAACTAAAGAACTACTGTCAAATTTACAAGATTTTTGAAAAATATGTTTGCTGTGATAATTTTAGATAAAATATTACTTTTTGTAAGCCACTTGCGTCGATAAATAATTAGAATTTACCATTAGTTTAACTATTATGTTACTTTTAGAATTATTAGTTATTTTCACCATACAAAGTAATTGAACGATTTTATCAGTTATGTCTATTTAGGACATGTTTCCAACTTAGCCAGACATGTAGCTTAAAACTCACTTCTCAGATTATCAAGATTATAAGTTTAGGAGCTCAGAGGGTTTATCTGTAGAACTCATCCGAAGACTGACATTAGCTGATAGTGATGTTGCCAACTACTTGAAAGCTCTTTCTTGTTCCCCGAACTTTAAATATAAATATCAGCACATTACTTATCATATCACCACATTACTTTCTTCTTTGATGAAAATTAATCTACCCCTAAACGTATTCATATTCACAATAGTATAGTACCAACTGGGTAATGCAGAAATGTAAAATGCTTATGGTTTTAAAAACTATCGATTTTTAAAAATTTTATGTATGCATTTTTGCTCAGTCTTACATATGTTATCACAGTAGATTTAGAATCATTACAAATCGTCAAAAAAAAGTTTTTTTTTTTTTTTGCGAAGTGTAACTCACAAAACTCTAATGCTAGGGTCATATACTTGAAGGATGCTCAGTTCTACTATTATTTAAAAATCGTAGATTTATGATTTAATAGTAGTTTACAAAACGAATTTTTCATCACACTACATCGATATCACCTTTTTTCGACCCTCGCTTCTACCGACGAAACATCTGTTTTGCCGGCCTAGGGCGGTAATGAAAAGGGTAGCAGAGAAATCTAGAATATAAGAAGATAGGTGAGAACAAAAACAACAAATGACACATCAGTGACGTAATTGGTAGTTCAGCTGATAGCAACTGTTAAATATATATGACGTAGATGGGAAACTAGTGATTTTCTCTTTTTAATTAGCTGTAGTTGTCACCTAACGTTAGAGTATTCTAGTTTCGGTGGCCTTAGCTGATGTGAAGTGTTTGCCTAGCAACCAGAAACCCAAGCATTACATCTCGCTAGGTTAGTTGAGGTTATGTTTTGTTTGTTATGAATTAAAAAATATTTTTTCACTTGTTTAGAATTTATTGAATTGCGTTACGTGATGAAAAATATAGTTCGTAACTCGGGCCGAAATCGTTTTGCAAACACTCGATCGTTTCAAGTTCTCGACTTCTTCTCGAACTTGAAACACGATCTCGGGGCCGGCAAAACGCCAATTTCGGCCCTTGTGACGAAATATACTGAAATGAAATGAAATTTAAATGAAATGAAATTGAAATGATCAGGCTACCACCTATCAAGTAGCCACACCTTTAGTCAAATGAGGAACTCTTATTGATCTAAACCCTCTATCATAAACTGAGTCATGTGTCGTAATGACCTCATTAAGCAACGTTTTTTTGTATTTGTTTTAATAATATATATCTCATTAGGACTTTATTTATGATATTGTTATTGGTGCTTTTTGCACCAATTAGTATTGGATAAATACTACCGTCGCAGCATACCTGCGTACTCAGCGAATTTCCAAAGAATTATTGTTTCAACACCAAAGAACTTTGTCGCTATCTTATATAATTAATAATTTTCACAAGGAAATATAATATATTTAATAACAGAATATTTCTGAGTAAATTATTTTTATTTAATAATTTATATATTAATATTTATATTGCAATAAATTACTTTTTTAATAGTAATAAAAGTGCATATCCAAAGCTTCCTTTAAAAGGAATGATTTGTTTACAAATAACAAAACATAAACATTTCAAATTTGACAAAACTGCAGAAGACAGCTGATCAGCTGATTAGGAACAGATACTATATTCTCTCCATCTCTCTTGCTCCCATTATACACTTATTTTCCATGAGAATACCATGGGATTTAGCATGTAGGTTTGCTGCCATGTGGGTTTTTGATCAAATCTTAATTACTCACCACCTAGTGAAGGTTAATAGAATTTTTATTAGGATATGTTGATAAATAAGCGATATATAACTTTTTAAAGATTTACCCATAAGAATAACATGGGGAACTTGATTTGAATTTTCTCTATAACCAGTTAAGCTATTTTAAAGATTCAAAATACTAAATTGTTTGTTTTTTTAAGCTCTTTTAAATGGGTTTAGTTAAAATTGATGAATTTTGAAAATTTAGGTCCAAAAATGCCAAAAACCCATTTTTGACCCCTTTGAAACCCCATAAAACCCCGTTCCCATAACCCGACAATGCTGGTTCGCAAACTCATGAAAATAGACCTGGTCTTACTACTTCATACCAAATTTCATCAAAATCGGAGGTCCCCTTCAAAAGTTACCAGTACCACGGACACATATATAAATGAAAAAGTAAAGTGGTCCCGGCTTAGGTCTTACCATGGCTACTACCGCAATAGCGTATTCCCTAAAGGGAAGTTCGCTAAAAAAAGTACCTGGGGTCCGATAATTTTCTCATTAAACTTAAAAAATTCTTCGTAGCTATATCAGTAGCAGACAGTGTGCTAAAATTTCAATTGCAAAAAGGCTTGTTCCAATTCAAGACAAGCTCGTTAGCTCCACTCACTTTCACACTGCTTAATATTAGTTGCAGGCCTGCAGGTGCTGCACTCTTTTATGTTTTTTTTTTTTTTTTTTTTTTTTTTTTTTTTTTTTTTTTTTTTTACCACATGTCAAATGTGTTATACGTAGATTCTAATTCTATGGTTTACAGCTAATTTCATAATTCTTACTAACTTTTTTTGTTTTAAAATTCAAATGCAATTATACAAATTGCTTAGTAGATTTATCCTTTTACTTTAATTTTCTCAATTGTGTTCTGACATTCGTAATCCCCATTATGAAGTACAATAAAAAAGTAACAAATTGTTTTTGTTTTAGTATCAGTGAGTAATTTATATAGTAACTGGCTGCAATGCAAACACACGTTTATACTAGAATACGCGATCTGTACTTTGACAGTTGTCAACCGTTTTATTTCGGTTTGAACTCCATAAGACCAATGTTAAAGTTTTTGGAGGCTATCAATTTAAGATTATAACGAAATAAAAAATTTCTGGCATAGAGTAAGTATAAGTTTTATCTCAGAACTAAGTTATTTACAAAGTTTGAAGAAAATCGATAGAGCCTTTTTAGAAATCTGTTTTCATACATAGAAGTATACCTTACTCGCATGAGTAATATGAATGATGTATTTTTAAAATACAATATTTATGATTTGTAAGTTTTTTGCAAAGATAAGTTATATGTAAAATTTAAATTAAAACAATCGTTGAATACCCTATTTTGTTCAAGCATTGAAAATAAATTGTGTAAATAGTTTCTTTTCCTTGATGAAATAATTGTTTTTTTTATCAAAAGGTCAGTTAGTGGAGCTCCATTATGAAAAGAGCTTGGCACATAACTCGATATTGTGTGTCGAAGTACTCGAGTTGAGTAAGCCTGAGTAATTACAAGCCTCGTGATTACCTCTTGTCTCCCTTTTTGGTCCGCGTCTCGTCTGTGTATTGTAATTCATCACAGGTGACAGATTTTAGCTTTAAACTCTCACTTGATATTGTGTGAATAAAAATTACCTGTTAATTAGCCGAGTTGAGTAAGTCTGAGTAATTAATTACCTCGTGTCTCCCCCGTCGGTCCGCGTCGCGTCAGTGCAAGGCAATTCATCACAGGTGACAAGATCGTAGCTTAAACTCCCTTGGGACGAGAGAAATGTATTTACAATAAAGAATTACACAGAACGTAACAAATCTGTTGGATGAATGTTAAGCGTTGTACAATTAAATATCTCTTCTTCTTAAACGTTGAAATGATTGTTAATATGTTACAGTTATACTTTACTAGTGCAATCCTCTCAATTACCATGTTTATAATTTTTTGATACAATTAATACAATTGGGTGTGAACGTTTGAAACAATAATGTTGCTGCTGTGTCTTAGAAATTTCATAATAGTTACAATTACAGTGATCCCGTGTGAAAACAAAAATAAAACTAGGATATCATTACATGAGTTATATTTACTCCACACTAAAAGGCTAGCTTCTAATTTGTATTATTCCATTCGAAACACTCACAAAGGCGGGGATCACAAAGTTTTGATTATAACAGAACAGGGTGTTTAAACTTTCATTCGTCAAGCCTCTATAAACACAGTTAATGTTGCCGGAGCTGCAATAACAACTTACCAGCACTGTTAGGTTTACGACGATCTCATTTGCTTTATGTTGTTAACATACGTTTGTCATATAAAGCTGATTAAGTAAAAACATAATCTTAAGTTCGTGTAGCAAAAAATTTTGTAGTTTTGTGTTCTTAGACGTTTAATTAATACCTTTAGCTTGGTACAGTGTGTGTTTTCTTCAAACTAATTTGTGGGAATAAGGGAAGAGTATTTCCGAATGTCTAGAAGGAACAAGAGACGTTTTCTTGCTTTTGATTAATTATCATTTCTATGGCTTTGTGGTCATTCAAGACTAATTGTATATATTTAGTGAACTTGTAAAGTTTACAAGCATTAAAGAAAATAATCTATATTATTATTAATTTGCAAACAAATCTTATGTACTGATCATCGATGGTACTGATACACACGATACAATGTATTGTTTGTTGTTAGTTTTACTAGACCCAAGTATAAAATATAAAATAATAGGGCCTACACGTTCAATAAAATCCTTGAATATTAAAATGAAAATTAAATTTTTTTCTAAAGACTAATATGTTTTGTAATTTATGTGACCGAAATGGCTTTCTGGTATGTAAGCCGACATAAATGATTTCCAATAAATGGTTTCGTTCAGAATATTATCATACTGGTAAATTTTACACGTATTGTAAAATTAAAGAAAAGCAAATAAAGTTTAATAAATTTATATAAAAGAGACATGAAAGTGAAAACTGTCATCTTTGTGTAAGAGTGTCTCTAATAAAGTGCTCTCTACACTAGAGCGAGACAATGAACGAAGATGGCGGTCTCAGCAGAAACTGCGGGTCAGCCCTTGCAAACTGCGAGTGCCTATTTTGGGCAATATGAATACCTTAATTCATGGGCATTTATAAATCCCACACTTTACTTTTTTATATAAAATTGACTTTGTTTCAATAAATATGAAAACATTTTTTATATGCCTAAAAATAATTTACCTTATTACTACAAGTTTCTAAACCTCACATGGTAATTTTTTTAATGTTCACACATTTCTTAACATTTTTTATTTACTTAAACCCATCCCTTTTTGTTTATGTTCCCACAGTATTGCTTTAATCATTAAATTTGTGTAAATATAATTACTTAATCAGATTTATAAGGAAACATTAAACATGAAACGCCAATATACCTATTATTAACGCCAACATTTAACGCGATTTAACTTTTCCAGAGAAATACTTTTGCGAATGTTTAAAACAACGCCTGCAGTGTTTTACGACTCTTTCAAGATTTAAGTATCTTAAGTGTAAAAACGGATTTGTTATCTTTTGAAGGGTGTTAAAGAAGAATTATGCACAAACTTTCAAATTACTTCCTTCTCTTTTGCAAGTTTGGTGTAATTTTTAAGTCTTGTAGAGGAATAGTATTTAATTATTAGACAATAAATGTTTTTAATTGTTGTATTCTTTACTTCACATCGAAGATGTTTAAATGTTTTGCGAATTTACTTTAAAGTTTAAAGGTATCGGAAGGCTACCTCTACAAGTAACTATCGGATGTTTTAAAAAATAATAAATTTTTTCATTACTGCTTTATTTTGTTATTATTATTACTGCCACTACTGATTTGTATATCAATAAATACGTTCGATAATTTAAACGTATGTCGATCAATATGATGCGTTTCTGTAAATACAATGTAAAGGGGTAATGGATAAGTAATATCTTAGGTTATGAACCAATTGCAAGTTTAGCCCATATACCAACAGAAAATGGAAACGTTTTCTTACTTGAAAAACATAAGAGTAGCCCTGTTGTAAATTTAATCATTTCCGCTTATCTAACTTTTAGCCTCCGAGAGTTTATATGTTACGTGGTCCGAATAGAAAGCTGTGGACTCTTTACTATTGCCTCTCTAAATGATGACAGTAAATATAGTGGTCCCATAATGTGATAAATTGGCATTTAATTTTTGTAAAAACCGTAAAGTAAAGTAAATTTATTGTGAAGTAAATATATTGTCAACTATCATTTTATTCTAATATGTAGTAAATAACTAATTTAGACACATATTGAGTATGAACAGAAAGCCGAATCAGTATTTAAAGTTAGTTTTCTGTATATATAGATAGGAGCTTTTAATAATATTAAAGGAATCTACGCATATACTTAATACGCGACATCGTTTTTGTACAAAGAACTCCTCCCACCGTTTTCAACCGATGCCAATAATTTAGGTGTCATTGGATAGATCCAGCGTGAATTTGTTTCTAAAGTAAATTAGTAAGTAATGTATTATGTTAAATAAAAAATGAAGAAAAGGCGTTTTTTTCTATTTTTATTTTTCATAACCCCTTCACAACTTTCACATTAAATGTGGGGAAATATGCTATATTTCCTGTTACAAATGGGGTACTATTAAAAACTATTACGGGGGGGGGGGGGGTTACTATTATGGCGTATTATTTTAAAAGAATTCTATGACTAGCACAATAGCGTAACAGAAGTCTAAAAAAGGGGAAAACACACACATACATATACACTCTAACACCAACACTTCACACAACAAATACCCCCACAAGATGGCGACTCTCCGATCTCTACGATTGTAAAGAGGATCACCGATGGTAAATGGTAAATAAATGGATTTTCCATCTTTTCTTTTTTACGATCGGTATTCTTTGCAATATAAGTGTAAATATCTTTTGTTTTTTATTTCTGGTTGCAAACAATACTTTTTATGCTAATAAAAAAAAGTGTTTTGAAAGTCGAACAAGTCTTCTTCTGATCGTTATAGAGGCTATAAATACCGTCTACCCATTACTCCAAGACCCTGCAAATCCCGCAGTCGTCGGCAATGGCTCAAAGCCGTTAGAAGTTACGAGACTCAAGTCAAACGTCACTATCCGATATATCACATCTCCAACGACTGTGTGTCTACATTATCCTGACATTCATCTTGCTTTATATTCCACGTTCTATAAATTGCGCTAATCCATTCACTTTTAGTTATGCTTTCCAGTGAGAATCCAACGAATTTTGAATCATTGAATGTCAGTAGATTTGTACATTTTAAAATTAAAATTGATTATAAAAAATAATTAATTTTTTAAACGTTTATTAGTTTACTTTTTATGTTTTGTACATATACAGGACGTCCTGGAACTCTCTGTAACTCTTTTGTATATTTGTTCCTTTCATCAAGACATTAAAAAAACATCATACGTAGGACTGTTCATACATAGCTACATACATACATAGCTGTATATAACCACTATGTAATATATTGTAAAAATGGTGAAACCGTTAATAAATAAATAAATCATCCAAATAGGGGTCTAAAATGCTTCGTTAAGCCGCTAGCCACCGTAATGTTTTTTTATACGGATTTTTTAAAATTCCCTTTACTGATAGTCGTATTCAGTTCATATTGTATGAACCTTTATCACTATGTCCATTTTCAGAAAAAGAATGATTTATTTCGATGCGAATTTTAAAAATGGAGGTAATTTTAATGTTATAAATGCAAATATCTCAAAACCGGGGAGTTTTATCAAAATTTTACAAGTGGCAAGAAAGTTGGTAAATAAAGGTAACTAATGATACCAAGTTATAAGAATCAGACAACACAAAACGGAGTTATAGTGATTATTGTACTAATACAACCTAAATTGCCATTAATTACAATTCAAAAAAAATTTTTATGCATAAAAATTTCAATTACTCCATTATTTGTTGTTTGATATTTTGGTATCATTGATTAGATATTTATATTTGTCAATATTTTTGGCTCCTTCAAAAGTTTCATAACATTTACTGTTTATTTTTTTTATTTATTTATTTATTTTTTTAATATTTGAATATAAAATTTTACAATAGCTTCTATTTTGAAAACACAGATCTGAATAAAATACTTATTTTCTTGAAAATGGACATTTGTATGATAAAGGTTTATTTATTTATTTCAACGGTACTACCATTTTAATGAAATAACATTATGAATAGAACAAGCAAAATTAAATTAATACTAACAAGTAGGTTTTAGCAACAACAAAAAAAATGATTTCGACCATATGAAGCCATATACTAAGTTTCATCAATATCTGTCCATAGCTAAACGAGTTTGCCTATTCTCCATATGATTAACATAAGAAAAGAGCATGCAGGTTTGCTGCCATGATAAGCACAAAAAAAAAGATTTTTTACCATAAATGGATGAATCTCAACCAAATAAAGCTGAATACCAAGTTTCATCCAAAAATAGTGGTTAATAAGTGAAATATTAACACCTTATTCTCCATAAGATTAACATTGGAGCCCCAAAATACAATGTACTGTCTTTAGACTTTTTAATATCTCGGTAACCAATAGAGATAGAGCAAAGCTTCAAAATACTAAATTGTGTGTGTGTGTGTGTTTTTTATTTAAATCCAGTAGTAAAAATAAAAAATAAAAATTAAAAAAAATTACATATGTAAAATGCAAAAATCTATTTTTGAGGTACAAAACCCCCCAAAACTACCCCTTCCGGTAGGTCGATATGTTTGGTTTACGAACTCATCCGAATAAACGTATGATTACACATCTCTACCAAATTTGGCGTCGATCGGACCGTTTTTCGAGAGTTATCGAGTCTAGAGACACACACACACACACACACACACACACACACACACACACACACACACACACACACACACACACACACACACACACACACACACACACACACCTGTTTGGGGGCCCATGTGTGTGCATTTGACAGGTACTGTGGGGCCATTTGGAACTGTGGGGCCGTACAAAAAACCTAAAATAACCTAACCTAAACTAACCTAACCTAACCCAACTTAACCTAACCTACTATACTAACCATTATTCACTTTTTCAACAGTAAAAAGTAGAATATCAGCTCAAAATAAATTATGGGGGCGTGTGTATGGCCCCGCAATTTCAGAAGGCCCCACACTCACGTGAAATTCACACACTTGGCCCCACATATAGCTGACACTGTCCCCCCACCCCCCCCCCCCCCCCACACACACACACACACACACACACACACACACACACACACACACACACACACACACACACACACAATCTTGTTCGCCTATATTTGTGGGGCCTTGGGATTACACACCTATTTGGGGGCCCGTGTGTGTGCATTTGACAGGTACTGTGGGGCCATTTGGAATTGTGGGGCGGTACAAAAAACCTAACCTAACCTAACCTAAGATAACCTAACCTAACCTAACTTAACCTAACCTACTTAACTAACCATTATTGACTTTTCCAACAGTAAAAAGTGTAATTTTAGCCCAAAATAAATTGTGGGGCCGTGTGTATGGCCCCGCAATTTCAGAAGGCCCCACACTCACGTGAAATTCACACACTCGGCCCCTAGGAAATTCGCTAAAAAATAAAAGACAACCAATCAATAACAATAGATAGATACATTTGAGAAAAGTAATGCATAGCAATCAACATGAAATCAAACCGGTTCATACAAAATATGAACTTAATACGACCATATGTTACGGGAATAAAAATAAACTAGGGGATTGTAGGGGCAAATGCCCCTAAAAATCAAAATGGTGATGTTGTCTTAAAAAAATAAGTTTCAGTTCATCACCTCCTTGCACAATTACTCTATTTCATCTCAAGTTGTAGTATGATTAAACGTTTGGATTTTCTAAAAAAATATTACCTAATCTTGACGAAACATTTTTGAGTTATCAAATCAGTAATTTACCAATAATCTCTCCTTTATTAAAATACAGTAGTCTTTTTTATGGGGAAAAAGCTATTGCACTATTATACAACCGGACTCGGTAAAAATAGTTTTAACCTTAAACATGTCTATAATAAGTTTGAATACTCAAGTAAATAAAATAGTTCAATCCAACATTAGCCCTTTAATACTGTATACTCCTTCACCCTGGACCCCTGTGCCACCCATTCACCTACACTCGCCGTGTCCCCCACGCCTCCCCGAGTCCCCGTTCAACTTTCGGGTCCAGTGTTGAATGTACCTCCAACACCCCAAGGGCCCAAGTAACCTCCATGCTCCCGGACCTTGTGCCCCCATGTTCCTTTCCCCCCCCATTCTCCCATGATGCTCGCAGTTCTTCAACATGGTCCCCGTAGTCTCTATGTTCCTCATTCCTCTTCGGTGCCCCCCATTCCCAACCAGCTTTCTTGCCACTGACATCTCTAGTGTTCCTTGTGCCCACACATGTCCGTGCCTCCATGCTCACCATTTCACCCGGTGCTCGCTATGTCACTCATGCCTCAATCTTGGCCCCAATGCCCCCTAACTCGCAGTGCCACCTACACCCCTCGTGCCCCCTCCATACCCCTGCACCCATGGTGCTCTGTGCCCACATGCCCACCCTTCTTCCCCGTGGTCCCGATGCCCTCTATGTCCCCCATGCCTCTCGCGTGCCACCCCATACCCATCTAACCCTCTTGCCAAGGACGCCCCTGGTGCCCCTTGTGCCCCCACACCCCCCGCCACCACATGCCCCCGTGCCCCCTATGTCGCCCATGCCACCCCAGAGTGCCTATGCCTCCGCACTCCCGTTTCCTCCATGCTCCTCTGACCTCATGCGTTCCTCCCCATGTCCCCTTTGTCCCCCATGCCCCAATCGTGCCCTCTATGCTCCCATATCACGAACATCCTGTGCTCCCCATGGTCCCGTATCGCCATCCCCGCCGTCCTTCCCGTACCGTCCTGTGCCCTCCGCAGTGCCTCCTATTTCCACCATGCCACCGAAGTCCTTGCTATGATTGTAGTCTACTTTGTTCTATTCGGTCAATAATCAATCAATGTTATAATTATTATAAC
The DNA here is from genome assembly GCA_030545055.2 of Neoaliturus tenellus. Classification (NCBI taxonomy): domain Eukaryota; kingdom Metazoa; phylum Arthropoda; class Insecta; order Hemiptera; family Cicadellidae; genus Neoaliturus; species Neoaliturus tenellus. The sequence continues at coordinate 52,422,192 of CM061537.1, read as the reverse complement.
ATTGATTGATACACTGTGTTGTTCGTTTTCGCACACTATTATTTACATACTGTGTTGTTCGTTTTCGCACACTATTATTTACATGAAAAGCTCCCCATCTTTATGGATTAACGGGCTTTAATTGTTTTCCCTACGAACTACGTAAAGAAATAAGCAGAGAAGGCATCAAACCAAAACAAAATATTCCTCATTCGGAGGTTTTCCAATGTTAGTAGTTTACATAATATGATTCAGTCGGAAATAAACAAACACTCAATAAAACAATTCAACTCTAGCTACCTACTCTAAATAGCCAATATATAAAGCATTAATGTAATAACTAAACGAAATTCACTGATTACAGACAATATATATCTAACAATTATATCAATCATGAAACGTCTAATCCACTTTTAATCGTGGTATATCAGCGTATACAAAATCATTCTACTCCTGTCTCCTTAAAGACATAGATGGGGTCACAAAGAAGACATCCGTTGTGAATCAGTAATTTGCCCATGACTATCAGTGTTCTCCTTTTTTATAGTGTATTGCCAATTTTTAAAGTTATAATTCTATGGTTATCTTAACTCAAAATATCTGCTCAATAAACAGCTGAGTTTATGATAAAAAATATTTACTTTGACATCTGCGTAATTACATGTGCAGATCTAAAAATCTTCTTCCCATTAGATTAACATTGGAACTTCAAGGTCCAATGGGGCAAAGCCCAGGTAACTTTTGATAATTCTGGTATTTTTCCTTGCGTCCTTGGCCCAAAAGCTTTAAAATGAGCCATCATACGTTACCCTATCTTTCTTCTAACTCGAGATATTTCGTGGGGACCGATTCGCTTACGGAATTATATATATAGATATGTGTAAAAAACAAATTGGCTGATGGCCGCTTAACGAAGCATTTTAGAACTCTATTTGTGAAATGTTTTTTTTTATTGTCTCGATGCAAGGAACAAATATACAAAAAGGTTCCAGAGAATTCCGGGACACCCTGTATATAAAGAACGCGTTAAATCGAAAATAAATTAATAAATTTTAATTTAGCACAGAAATTATTTAATTGCAATTTAATTAAAACATGCCAGAAAAACTTTTTGCAAAAAATTTTTATTCGTTGCCCATTACTAGTAAGATGTAGGCTTAAGTACAATTCCATTTCTCAGCAAAGTCCATTGTAATCTATAAACGAAGGAACGTTGTAATCCGACAAGTAACATGGAATCAAGCTTCCACGTCCGAGAACATCACTGCTCAGATGCACTGAGCAGCGAATCCGCTGTCTGAGTGATTACCCTCAGTGGTGTAAATAACTTAGAACAACAACAATGAAATTACAAAATTAATGAAGAAATGAACATAAATTACAGCCATAAGGGGACGACTTTTTAACATAGATGTAATGGCGAAATCGTATTATACCTATTATTCCTAAATATGAAGAAAATATGTAGGTAGTAATTGAAATAAAAATATTGCTAGATGAAAAAAATTGTATTGTGAATCTAGCAACACTTAAATTGTATCAGTTGGTTTTCAAGTTTGATTTTAATTTTACTTCAATTAACTTTTGTAGTATTATCATTTCAAACCAGACTATATGTGTAATATATCACACTGAAAATAGGACTATGTGTAAACATTTCATTATCTAATGGAAGTATCATGTATATTGTTGATTTTCCATTACGGTACCCGATAATACACAGTAATAATCAGTGTAACGTTCAGATATATATTGTCAGTTATCTTGACTATTTACGTAGTCATATGACCAGTGTTATAGATAGCAATCTCTGTGCCCTGTGTTCTCGCTGGCCTTAACGTCAATTGTTATCTTTGTTATTTCCAATCTATTATAATGTATTACACGAAAGATCTATAGGAAATTACTGTACAACATACTTAATTAAGTATTGACGCTAAATAATTGTATTAATAATGTATGTACTTTTGTTCATCAAGGAAAAGGGACACGTATTTTATCTTTATATAAAGCATAAAATACAAAGAGTTATCCATAAAAACTCTAATCACCCCTGTTATTATAATTTCAAGTTACTTTTAATTTCCTCTATTCATTTATAGCTAGCTATAAATCCAATTTACAGCTTTGACAATATACTATCTCCAATATAAACCATGTAATTCACAATAAAAATAACTAACTTAGTGCTTTTGGTTAAAAAAATATAACCTTTAAATTATTTTATATACATGGTTATTTTTTATGGGTATTACTGAAATATAAAATTGTTGAATAATAATGTTAAAGAGTCATCTTCACCCCTGGGCCAGCAGCCCATTGTTGCGCAGTCGGCAATGTTAACCATAATGATTTTTTATGCAAAACATTTTTTTATTTCCCTGTTTCGGACGCTGTTTTTCAACAGTTTTTTTTTTTAAACTTGGTAAGTGTTTAGTTAAATATTAGGTCCTTCATACCTCAAAATTTTGAAAACTTTAAAAAATATTAAAATATTAATAAGGAAAATCTATATACTTTGCGACGTCACAGAGAGTAATATTTGTTAAATTTTCAAAATTTTGAGCTATGAGGAAGCTAATATAACTATTCAATTAAACACCTACAAGGTTTAAAGAAAATCTATTAAAAAACAGGGTCTGAAACAGGGGAATAAAATACCATGTTTTGCATAGAAGACGTATGATTAACATTGCCAACTGCGCAAGCTACTGGCGAAAGGTATGACTATAACCTAACTACATTAGACTACTCATCCCAGCAACTTAACAGCTGCCTTAGCACTGCGTCATTCCGTCTCTTACCATTCTCTTACACAGTCAATATGCAAACACTCATATAGATGACATTGCTTCTTAGAATTATTCTTTCAATCACAATCTATAATTTTTTAGGAAGAACATAGTACGTATTTGTGTCTTTTTATAGTATTATTATGAATTTGTTGTGAATGGAAGAATCAAGCAATGTTTAAAAGTCGTACAACCATGACGTTTTGTAAATATCAGTAATAAAGAAATATTTTTACCATAGCAAAATAACTCAAAATTCATAATTTACATTTTATTTTAATAACGTTTTTGCATTGAAATTAATCTTGTAATGAGAGTATTCATACTTAAGGTAAGCAATGTTTAAAAATATTGTAAACCTTTTACTAATCGGGATGGTTTTAATTGATATAATACGTTCCCAAAAAAGAGCCAAAAGGTAATTTAATATTTTCAAGTCATTAAGTATTTTTTATGTTGACCTTTCCATCTGTTTTGGAATGAAAAATACCTCACTGCTTAGTTGTATTGTGTATGTGTATCTTACATCAGTAGGTCATGTCTTTGTTTGATTACCAATCTATTCAATTACTTTGTTTGTCACGATCCTGACGTGTACAGTGTTAGCTCTTGTTGAAACCATGTGTAAATCAGAACATTACTTAACGATTTATGCAAGTGAAGACTGGAGAAAACCGTCATGAGAGTGCGTTGTAAACCCTCACATTTTGGTGACACAAGCAGTTCTTTTATGCTGGCCACAAAGAGTGGCGAGCTCTTCATTAGGAAAATAAAAGTGAAAAAGCTTTCTTTCTCATGGTTAAAACCTTCCACAATCGTTTAACAGGAGGAGTAATATATCTGCAAGTCTGTGACACTTTTTAATTCAATTTAATTTAATTGTTGGTTGAGTTGATTATAATTCAAACATTTTGATAAACATTGATTTAATATTTTTTTATTGTATAATATTTTATAATGATTATATCAATATTTAAGTTAAATACTAATTGAACTATTTATTAATAAAAAAATATAAAATAACAAAATAAGTTTACAGTTTTAATAAAAAAACGCATTAAACAATTTCAGAATTACTTTCAAGTACATTTAATAATAAAAATAATTACTAAACATTTGACATAAAAATAACAACTAAAAATAAATTAGTATCTCCACTATATTAACCACTATATTTCGACCACCAACTGTGTACTTTATTTAATACTATCCGTTATACGCAAACTACTATCTGACTATTTAAAAATCTAATCTTAAATTCCTTTATATTAATAGCGAAACAATATGTTAATAAGAGAGTGGTCTAAAGCTGTTGGCACCACAGTACAGTGACTCGGATATTCACGGCAATGTTAGTTTTACTCTATAAATTACTTCTCTGGACTCTCAAGATCTATGTAGACCTAGAAGAGAAAAGTTTTTCCACTAGCTTCATAAAAATTGGATTAAAGACTAATTAGGTTATATTATTTAAGATTGCACTAAAATACCGTTTTACAAAAAAATCTACAGTTACATTTTAGAATATGAGGGAAGAACTTTAAATTGCTTAAAATACAGATAATATTTTTAAACAACGAAAGTTAAATGATCAATTAAACTCTACAATAAGTTCCCTTAAAAATTAAATGTTTTTATTTGGAAATTAAATGCAAGGAATTTAAAGAATCAGCATATCTAAAGGGAAGACTGAACACTTTATAACACTGAAAGCATAACGATCAATTACCTGAAAGGCTAACGATCAAATAACGTAGATGTACAGTCTGTATAAGCTGCACTGACGATCTGGCAATGTTAGGCGTTGAATGTTCTGGCTTGTTCTACATTTGAATATCTTATCAATATTGCTTTGTGTTAAATTTATCGTGATTGGATGTTTTTAGAAAATAAAATATTGATATTAATAATAATTAATGTTTATAGTATCGTAAATTTTTCATATAATTAAAATAAAACAATAAATATAGGTTATATAGATCTTTGTGTGACTTTGGAGAAACACAATGTTTTATACGCGTTTAGTGAGTTTTTCAAAGTATATTTTTGTATCGTAATACGAGCTCTAGTATACGAGCTAGTAAAATGATTTTTAAATGACTGAACTTTGCAGATAGAGCAGTAGGAGGTAGAGTCCTGTGGTTTTTAGTGTTCCAGTAAAAGCCAAAGAGTGATAAAATCCACAATAACCCGGCGACAGTCTCTTATCAGTTCCTTTATCAGCCGAACGTGCCTCGACTACGTATAACTACACACTGAGACATCTGACGTACGGTTGACTCCTCAACCCAGCTCTTAATATACTTAGCCTTTCACCTTTTATATATATTTTTGAGTATTTTCATCCAAATCTTAAAGTGTTAAGAGATTGATATATGAATTGTTTTAGTCTAGCAAGGTGGCTAAACGAAAAATATCAGATAAAAACATGTACGATAAGTTTACAAAAATATCATTTTCAATTTAATGAATTGAAAATGATTTTGTTTCTAAAAATCTAACAATTACATTCTTTTCTTAACTTTTATTGACTTATATGACTCTTAATTAAAAGGGGAAAAAATCTGCGAATATTCAACAAATGCAATAGAAAAATTTAATTATAATAGGTTTTTAAATGTTAAATTTTAAAACAAACAACGACTTAAAAATAATAAAAAATAAACAAACAATAAACAATACAATACAGCAAGTACATTGAGTTAAAGATCATTCTTGATAATTTTAAATTAATTAACAAGTGATTTTTTTCAAATTTATATATTTATAACTTGACCAATATAGCATATCCTTAAAGTCCATTTTAAGCAAAGAATAATGTAATCCGAATATGAAGAGATGCTGTAATCCGACAGGCAACAAGTAATCAAGCTTTTAGGTTCGAAAACATCATCATGAACTGGAGCTTAAATATTTAATGTGTAATCGATTTAAGTGTTTAAAGTTACGAGATAACACGAGATTACTATGGTATGAATGAATGTTGGCTGCAACATTGTTTAATGTAGAAAACGTTCCAATTAGCTATAGCTATCTAGTGAACCATCTGAGTTACAAGAACGGCATCTGTGTGGCCGGTAAACATAAACAATGGTCACTACCGATAACAACTACCGTCTACCGTCCACCAATATTGATTATCACTATCAAAACGACTGTCCACCGTATCATGTCCACTGTAATCTAGCATCCATTACGACTCATAGTAAAATATATTTGGTATTATCGTCATTAACCTATAAAACCCTGATTTCCACAATAACAGCATAAACTAGTTTTCTTGTAAATAAAATTTAAAAATAATTGCAGTTTTAGAGAGCAGTAAAGTGAACAACATCAAAGAAGACAATGCACAATTGTGATTTTCTGAGATACCAATAACGCACAAAAGTTTGCTGTCGTTTACATTGTTTCTTATGATTATTCTTTTAATCTCGTTCTTCCTTATATTACTGCATCACCTCTGTTTTCATACTTATATTCGATACTACCTCTTTGTGAATAAAATAATATTTTTCGTATGATCTATTTAATGTTTAGTAATAATTTTTAACAATTAAAACTCGAGTGTTACAGGAAAAAGACGATAATTGTGCTTAACGACTTGAAGCAACGAACTGACCACAAATATAAATAACTAAACTTTGACATACATGGAGAAACATTAAACTATGTTATTTCGATAAAATACATTAATTATACAACCAATTTAATTTGACATTTGATTAAGAATTTGAAACGTAGAGTTTAAGTTGAGGCTACTACCTCAAATATTCAAACTGTTACTTCTTTCAGAACAATTTCCAGATTTTTTTAAATATATTTTGAAAATTTTATCTAAAAAAACCTGCTTAACCAACCACAAGTATTTTACATAGTTACATATAAGTAATTGGAAAACAAATAGTATAATATACGACGTACGTATGTATACATGGTGGAAGAGAGACCATGTACGTATATATCATACTTTTTAAAGTACAAGACGTAAAGTCACATTATAAACAAGTGATGTGAAGTTTATAATCAAATGTTTTATTTTATATTTATAAAAATGCAAGTAAATATTTTCAGTATTATTATTATAGGTATAATGCTATGTATTGGTACAAACGTGCTGTATTTTATTAAAGTAAAACCAACAGTCGTAATTTCCTGTTTAACCTTTAACAGGAACGCTGCATATTAGCGAGGAAAGTTGGCTCAGGCTTGGTTCAAATTAAGTTTTAAGCAAACATACAAAACTATGAACCCAACTCTAGCAACAGTAAGCTCTACATAGTTCCATTTTCACCAATTTCATTTAGACAATCCTTTTATGAGATATTCATAGACATTTTTAGGTTATCATAAAAAGTTTAGTTTGATTCATTTCATTTACTGGTCTCAATATTTTCATGTACAATTATACAATTTAATAGGTAATCTATCAATTATATACTTTGGAATGAAAACATTATTCGTTTATGAAAAACGTGTACTATACGAATGAACTGATGCATGATATTGTGTTTTTAATTGTTTAGTATGTTAGCTATCCTAAACAGTTATGTGTTGTGTGGTGCTTATTTCAGGCATACAGTCTCGGTCCAGCAGTCATGGGGTTATCTTCGTAATATATTTCTCTGGATAATTTTTTGAATATTATTGTAGCGGAATGACCAGCCTCACATATCCCTCTATCATATAATGGATCATAACATACATTACTGTTGATGGGAATTAACACAATAATTAGCCACATAGAGAATATCTGCACTAAAAACAAAAATGGAAGTAATGACCCAAAACAGCATTTAAATAAAAATTTTAACTCTTTATTTTTATCTACATTTTCTTATGGAAAGCCTATTTCTTTTCCTCCTTTTCTCTGAGCTTGTACGCATCGTAGTTAAATCTGCGCATACTGTTAGAAAGGTATCCTGTAGATGAGCAACATCCCATTATAATTCACATCGGTCCCCAGTTCTACGCCCTATAGACTTTCAAAATTGCAATGTTAACCTTATGGTGGAAAGGTAAATTATTGAATCCTTGGACAACTGTCTGTAAAAACAAATGCTAGCAAATCAGGAGGAACATATGTTTCATTTATAGCAAAATTTCATACCAATTTGATCCAGATCAACTGCAAATTTGGTCGATTTCTGGCCACTAGGCAATCTCTAGGTTATGTAAATGGGTCATGAAGAGGCTTTTATTTGGTATAATAAACCGGTAATAATAACCGGTGTGCTTGATAGGCGCTGAATTGTTTGTGATTTGATCTATGATCTTTTCAATAAATACAAATAAAGAAATAACAAGTAACATCATAAATAGATACATCATTAAATGAAATTCTAACCATTGGCATAATGAGCTCTTCAAGACACAGTTGTCAAATTACTATGAAGGTTCTAGGGAAATGAAAACTAAAAATTTTAGGAAAGTATTGTTATAATGGTAGTCAATAATTGTCCATCTCTGCAGTCGAGACCTACACAAGTACCGTATATGCCACGCCGTGAAAGTTGTTGTTGCCACTTTTTATATGTATTTTGTATTAAATGTCTGTACGTCAGTTGGAGTCCGTAGTTGTAATTCTGTTTTTATGACTATCACGACCTCGTTTGAATGAAGTTCTACATATACAGGCTTGAAAATGACCCCTTGTTAGGGTCGAAACCGGTCGCCCCCATACAGCGACGAAGTGGCTCACTTGACGGAAATAAATAAGGTAATTTAACCTCTCGATTGATTTAATCAATGATCCGGAGTTAAAACAATCAAAATTATTTATATCTTTGCACTGAAAAAATAAAAAGAGCGATAAGGAATTTTTCTACATTCTGTATTTATGACTATATCTACGAATAGATTTACTTCAGTATTCATGACCATATATTATCTAAGCTATTACGTTATTAAAGACAATTCGCCGGTCATTGGTAACATTATTTCACATACAGCTGATTGGGGAACCTTCATTCAACCACAGTCTATGGTAGTATTTAGATGCAATAGATTATTGATAACTTTCATAGCCATTACCATTAATGTAAAAAAATTCTAATTGTTTAAAAATAAATGTAGATGTCATTAAAAGTTAAGTTTCGACCAACATAGGATTACAATATATAGTACAGTCTACGCCAGGATTGGTGTAATTAATATATAAGTTGCCATTTAATAATTACTTTGATTGTTCATTTGCAAAGTGTTTATCATTAGAACGTTTTATATTTATGATTTGAAGTAGGTCATAAATAAGTATATAAGAATATGGTTTATTAATTAGATTAATCAAAACTAAGTAAAAGATATTATGAACTCTACATTTATATAATTCTCGTTTGCTGGTTCAGAGATAGCGGAGTAACGGTAGTAAAAAATATTTGTTAAGCCAGACATCAGTTCTGCTGTTAGGCCGCCCTATTCTTTTACTCTTGTAATACAATGCTAAGTATTTGGAAGGTAAAGTAAGTAAATTTTAACCTAAAGTTTCCTATCGTTTTGAAAACAAATATAAACAATATATTTAAAATAGTTCATATAATAAAATTAAACTAGTTAAATAAATATTATATTGTTTCTATTAAAAAAAAAATTATTTTGAAGGCTAATAAATAGTTTGAATGATTTAATTAATATACATAATATAACAAACAAGTAATGTACAATAGCAATATAATAAACATGAATAAGATAATATAAATATGTATTGATAATGAGTATGTTCGTCTACCTGTACGACTACACTACTGGACGACGATTTTATTAATAATACTGTACTGTAATTATATACAGATTGAACAACTTAACTGTGATACCACTGGCATATTGTAAACTAATGAGTTTTAGAGAAAACTTTGAATGGGGAACATCCCCTATTTTTACGGTCATAACAAATATGAATTCCCTTATTGTAGATGGCCGCCATTTTCCAATATAGGCCTAGCAGCTAACTTTAAAATTTCCTATGGAACGCCCTCCCATTACACATATAATACACGGTGGTTTTTAAATCTCTATGTAATTTTAAGACTTTTTACTCTTGAATTTCTTTCCTAGACCTACCCGTCTAGGAGCTATAACAAAATTAAATTTAAAAATTGTGCAACTTAACTGTGCCACAGGAACTAACAATATTTTATTTATTTATTTTACATTTTAAAAACTTCTGATTGCTGTAGCTCCTAAATAATTAGGATCATGAAAATATGTGAAAGAATAACATAGTCTATAAATTAAATGGAGATTCCATGAGCACCATAAAATGTTCTATAAGAAAATTTCTAGTTAGCAACCATATCCGAAAGTGGCGGTAATTTACAAAAAATGAAATTCATATTTTACAGTCTTAAAAAAGGTGATTAAAAATGGGAACCTTTTTAACTTAAAATGGAAACCTAGGGATCCAGTTCAAGCCCCTGGCTTCGGTCAGTCCAGATATTGGGTTGGACTTGAGGGGGCAAGTGGTTGCTGGACACATATCTTCGGCTATGGGAGGCTCTCCAGCCTTACTGGGGGCGTTGCTCACAAACGAAAGTTGAGAAGTAGTTTTATAGTGCTGCTACTTACACTCACAGCGGTATGTCAATTTTGGATTGACTGCCGGTTGAGTACCACGGGCCTGGTGAATTCCAGATTCTGTGAGGGTCTAATCCACCTTAATTTGATTTGGGACTCATGTTTCCCCCTCTTAGGCTACGGCCTAATGGAAGGAGCCAAAACAAACAAGAAAGAAAAGAAAGTTCATGATATTCCAAAGGTGGCATAGTTAAATTGTTCACACTGCTCTTTTTATCTAAAGAACAAACTCTGAGGGATTCCTTTACAGAACTGATGACAGTTTTTACCAGGTTGGGGATCCGGCTCAACGAGGCGTTGGGAAGGGGGAGGGAGTGTGATTATAGTCATTAGAATTCTTTCGCTAATGACTAAGATTTTTCAACCAAATCGATTAAGCACCGTCCTGAAAACATTGCTCATCTAGTATTTTTTTGTGTTTATTAACTTTACTAGAAGAACATCCGTGATATTTGTGTCTGTAAAATGTTTCTGTAGTATATTAAGTTTAAAAAGGTAGTTAAATAATGCTTTGATTCTCTATAAATGCTATTTTTCATTACTCTACACACGAAAGTACACTTTCTAATCGTAAATTGAGCTAAGAAAATGGGTTATTCCCGCTATTGCTAGGCAAAATTACATAACGTTAACTTTCTGTGCATGTGTGGTGCACGGAAAGTAACCGTTATGGGATTTTGTGGTGCAAACCTATCAGCTGTTGCATTATAGATTCCGTCAGTATGTACCTCGACATAAGCACGGAAACTAAGCGTTATGAGTTCAGTTTTTTTTTCTTTATAATAACTTGCAAAAACAAAAATATTCATGTAGTTTTCAAGTTTTTCGATATCATAAAGAAAAATAATAATGTTCAATAGGCCTTCTCGTCTCAAAAGCGGCGTTGCGGGACTCGATAGCTTTTTCCACGCTCGGCTTCGCCTCGCGCGTAAATGCACTCTCCCCGGTAATAAGTCACTTTCGAGACTAGTAATAAAAACTAATATTGTGTAAAAAGAAAAATTGACTTTCAGTTTCCAAATTTGGTGAACTCGAAAAAAAGAACTTATAATACGAGAAAATAAACTTTTTAGGGGATGAAAGAGAAAAAAAAACACACACACTATGTATACAGAGATTACTCAGTTAAATTAATTTAAATCCAACCTGAGAATTTCATTGGAATATTGGAATCAATTCAGTTTTAAAATGGCTTTTAGACAGACAAAAGGGAAAATTCTTCTATATTGTTACTTACGAAAAGATTAAAGATTAAAAACTTTACGAAAGATTTAAAAGAAATATCTTAATAATATTAACATATTTGAGTATTTAATATATTTATTTTTGGACGAAATATGTAAAAATATTTTACTTAATCGTTCATTTTACTATTAACTAATGGTCCTAACAAATTGTTCAGCCAGTTATTGTAAGTAACAAAGCTACATCATATCCAATATATGGCTCCCAGCCTTTAGTCTCATTTGTTTACCAATTCACCAGATTATGACGGTGTTTCGATATCAAAGTATTAAAATGACCACGATGAATAGTCTTTTTAATCAGCAATTTTAATCATAAAATTTTTTAATGATTCTTAAAAAGTTACTCTTAAAAGTATGTTTGAAAAATTGTTAATTTAATAGATTTTCTTAAGATTTTCCAACATTTATTTGATGTTTTCACTACATTTTGAGAATGCTGACATCCAAGCTCAAACAAGGAGGAATTCATAAATCAGTCGGGTTTATGTAGTTATTTTATCAGCAAATATTCAACAAATATGCCGTTTCTCATTGTAACTGAAGTACCGGGGCGTTGGGTCGGTGGTTGTGGTACTCTCTTGCGACGTCAGTTCTCTATCCTACACTGCCTCTTGATGGATCATCACTGAAACGTGACCACTTACTGCTTATAGTGGCGCAAATCTGAAATATGAAAAACAATTTATTATTAGTTAGTCAAAAACGTTTTGCCAGATAATAATATGAAAATACATATCATTTCAAGTTGGAAATGAATAATTGCCCTGCTTAAATTTTAATGGAATTATATTTGTATCATTAATGACATTGGATAAACTTTGTACTTTTGGACCCTTGACAGCGTTTTAAGCAACAAAATAATGAATATACACAACAAATGTTATCCAATTGTAAAATTTTTATGTAAATTACCTTTCATAGAATATTCCTGTAGCAAAATATTGTGTTATGTTTATATCATGTAATTTTTTGTTACTAATTACAATAATTGTATTCGAAAATAAATTTATTTAAGTATTTAATACTCAACAGTGGCTGAGAGGGACAAAATCTCCTAATTATAAAATAAATATTTTTGAGACGATAGTGCATTAATTATAATTGGAAAAGAAAGTTAAAAGGAAGGAAAGATTTATTTGTTTTGTAATATTTTTTGCGATATTTTTGCATAAACCATACACTTCAAATGCACTAGTTACAAATCTAAGGTACTATATATATTTAGCAAGAATACACTAGAATATTTAGCAATAAATATTATTAATAAAAATTAAATGTTATGAACAAACTATTTTGTTTGATGAGAAAAGAAACAAACAATGCATAGAAAATAATGTTTTACTACAAATATCAAATTCGTTGACCTATGAAGTATCTTATTCTCTAAAACCAGCGTATTACGTGCAAATTTTTGTTCTCTCAAGGATTTTTGATATATATATATATATATATATATATATATATATATATATATATATATATATATATATATATATATGAGGAAATCAATATTTGACTTTTCATAAGTCAATTTAAGTTTTCTAAAGTATTTTTTCAATAAAACTGTTTTAAATCAAGTAAATTTTAATATCTGATTTTTATTTTATTTCAGTTATATCATTTTTGATTATATTATATTCAAGTAGTTTTTCAGATACAATAATAATATAACAATTTGTTTTACTAGTATCTGTTATATCATAATCAAAATCTGCATTAATAATAATATCATTTTTTGAACTTGAAATATTTGCTGGATTTTTTGTAGTATCAATTATATAAATTGGTCTATTTTCTAGAAATTCTGTTGGATTATAATACATTTTACTACTATTATAATAAACTTTTTTATAATCTTGATACATTTCATACAAAATTCTAAATTTTTCATTGTATATATCAAAGTTTTACAATTCATCAGGGTAATAATGACCATTTAGTTTACTCTTATATTTTTCACATACATACTATCAAATTTAGAAGTATCAAATAACTGATCATTTGTTCTTCCTTTTTGAAATCCAATTATAATAAATTTTGGATTATAAATATTTCCATAGATATTTGTTATATCAAAACTTAAATTCTTTCCTGTAATATTTTTTGTTCAATGCATTGCCAATGATTAAAATGAAAATTTACTTTTTCAAATTTGCTTAGTTCATTAATTAATTGAATTTTACTTGTTGTTTTGCATTCAATTATAGGAACTCTACTAAAAAATTCATCAATTGTTATTTTACCTTCAGTTGGTAATGTAGCATTATCATAAGTTCCATCAGCATTTTTACTTTTCCATCTAAAAATTGCATCATTATCTTCTGATCTAATAAATGTTATATTAAAACCTCCTTTATATATTGGAATATTTACATTTTCAAAAAACCCTAATCCAAAATGAGATAAATTACCAATTGCTTCAAATTTATTTTTAAAATTTGTTTCAAAACCATTATTTATTTGATTTATTTCTGATTTTGAATAAGTTATAGTGCCTTTAATTGTACTTAATAGACCAGGATATTCAATTTCATCAATCAATTTATTATGTTTTCTAACTTCAATTTTTTGAAAATAAAAATGGAACAAAATTATCAATTAATTTTATATTAGCACCATTATCATATGCATTTCCATCAGATTTAGTCAATTTACCAGATATATAAAATTGAAATTTAGAAGTACAAAATCCATCTCCAAAATCTATATTAAATTCAGTTTTTTTTATTAGGTTCATTTAAATGTAATTTAGATAATGGATAGAAATTTTTGTATTCAGCTCTTTCAATATCATTTATATATTTTTTGTAATCAGCCATTTATTAAGGATACATTTTTTTAATCAAAAGGTTTTTTAAAACAAGTAAAATTTTTATAATTTAATTTTTATGACGTCAAATTTTATAATTTTTATGTATCAATTTCATTTTTACTTTTAAAATATTCAATTTCAGTAGCATGATCAAGTATAAATTTTGCTGATATTTTTTGATGTTCTAAAATTAATCCCAATTTAATGTAAATGCATAATCATGAATGAAATATTCAGTTAAATCTTGATATTTACAAATCAAATCAATATAATCTTTTAATTGATAATTTATGAATTCAGTAATAAAATCTATAGTTAAATTTTGATATTGAGCAATTTTTTGCCAATTTAATTCATTTTGAAACAATCTTATCATATTAATACTCAACTCATATTTTTCTGAAATATCATCCAAATCATCTTTGTTTAATTGATTTTGGTTTTTGATAATGAATAAATCAAATGAACTGTATAGAGCCATTTATTAGGGAGAAAATTTTGTAAAACAACTTTTCTTTGAATTACAAATACAACATTTTGCTTTAATTATATTTATATTTTTCAATTTTATTATCTGAATATCTTTAGAATTAGTTTTTTGTTTACATTTAAGACAATAATAAATCAACTCCATTTATATAAAATAAATTATTGTAATTTATCCAAATCTTCTTTAATTAGTATTATTTCAGCATTTAATTCTTTTATTGATTTATTGACTCCATCAAATAGAAATTTTAGTTCTTTTTCTAATTTTTCTTCTAAATTTTCAACATATTTTCCAATATTAATTAAAAAATCTATAATGTTATTTAAATCTTTTTTGGTTTCTGAATAATCATTACCAATTTCAATAATTGAATCTAAAACTTCATCTAATTCTGATTTAATTATAACATCATATTTATTTATACTTGGTTTTACATTTACAATTCTTTTACCATTAATACTTATATAATTTTTTGATAAACCAATAGCATTTAATAGATTTTCAGTCTTTTTTACATGATTTTTAAAACTTTTACTAAAATTATTAAAAAATATATTTAATTTAGAATTTATATAATCTTCTTTAATATTAATTGGATGTTTTTTTCTGTCTTCCAAACAGATCAAATATATTTTGTGAATCCATATTTATTAAGGATTAATTTATTTATTGTGTTATCAAATTTTTTATTTTTATTTAATTCATTTAATATAAAAATACATAAATGACCACAAATTGGTGGATCATTATAATTTTGAATTTGATTATCATTATAAAATATATTATCTTTTCCTAGATATTTAACTAATTCTATTGGTGGTTTATTAACTATATTTCCATATGAATCAAAATAATATTTAATTTTATCTTTTTTATAATAACAAACCCAATGAGTTCCATTTCCATCAAATGAATCTAAATTTATAATTCCACATTCAAATTTATTAACTTTATTAGGTAATATATCTCTCATAAATACACCTCTAAAATATTTTATATTTTTACATAATTTTTCTAATTTACCTAAAGTTAGTGGTTTAAAATTTTTTTATAATTTTGTTTCATATATTTTAATGTTTTTTTATCTAAACCAGATCCTTCTACATTTTTTAATTCATGATCTAACCAATCAACAAAATTTCTAAATTTAGGAATTATAGATTCTTTTACTACTTTTGCTCCCTTTCTAACATTTGGTGTATAATTTTTAACTATAGGTATATTATCAGCAAAATTTAAAATTTCTTTTAGTAATCCACCATTTTTTATTTCTTTTAATTGATTATATGAAAATTCAAATCTTAATCCTTTATTTAATTTTTTATTTTTATTTAGTTTATTAATTTGTCTTTTAGATAATAATATAATATCTTTTCCATTTTCATTAAATTTATCAATATTAAATTGAATTATAACTGATCTTTTATTTTTAAATGCTAATTTTATTTTTGATTTTTCATTATCTGTCAAGTTTACATTTGTTTTTTCCATTTATTAAGAAACAAATTTATAGTTTTTATAATATAGATTAACATAATTAATAAAAAATTGTATTAAAATTTTAATCCTACTTCTAAACCCATACCAAATTTTCTTTTCATCCACATAGCACCTGATGTTGGTAATGCAATTAATCTTTCACCAATTCCATGATCATTTGATGTTACTATATCCCATGCTTTATCTTGTAAAATTTTATCAGCTATTTCATTTCTAGATTTTGTATCTTTATGATCTCTATAAAATAAATCATGTTCTTTAGCAGATTTATCTAAATCATTTATTCCAGGATCATTTATTTTTATTCTTTTATTTAATTTAGTTCCAGGCCCTAGATATTGATAACCAGGTACATGTAATTCAAAAGGTAAATTATTTATAACATCATTTAAAATACCTGATCCATCTTTTAATAATAGTGATGAAATATTTGCCAAAATTCTTTTTAAATACTTAATTCCTTCAGGTTTTTCAATTAACTCATCTAATTTATTTGATATAAAGTCTTTAATTGCTCTCTTTTCATTTAAAAAATTATTATTACCAGCTTTTTCTTGTGCATATATATAATTAATAATATTATCTAATTTATTTAAATCATCTATAAATCTATATTCAATTTTATTTTCTGTATATTTTCTGATTCCTGAACCCTCGATTTCACCTTTTAATTCCCAAATATGTTTAATTAAATTAATATATTTATCACCTTTACTAGATTTTGGTTTCTTACTATTTGGATCATTATTTTTATAAATTGAATTAGTTTCCCATAAAATCTTTGAATAATTATTTAAATCATCTTGTGTATATAAATTATTATCTGGTTTCTTTTCATAAGTTAACAATCTCCATAATTCATGTGTTCCATTATATTTTTTATCATCAATTATTAAATCATCATTATCAATTACAGTTATTTTATCACCAATCATAAATGTTTTTTATGTTTATTCCAATATAAACCAAATTTATCATCTTTTGTTCTTGGTAAATATTTTTGTGCTAATGGACCAATAATTTTATCTAATGTTTGAGGTGAAATTAAATTTGGGTCAATAAATGTCGATTCTTCTTGAATTATTGGTTGTCTGATTGGTATAAATGGAGTACTTGAAGGTAAATTTAATTCTTCAGTTTCTGGTATTGATATATTAGCAAAATTATTAACAACAGGTACCAATTCCATTAGGTTTTTATTTTAATTTAAGACTTCACCAATTTTATTTTCAACTTTTTCAATTGCTGATGTTATGGGTTCATATGCTTTTTGTTTAAATTTATCATAATTATCTTCAATTTTAATTTGATTTTTAAATTCTTTTATCCATTTTTTCTCAATATAATCTAATTTTTTAGCTTCATTAACAGATATTTTATCCATTTATTACAAAGAAAAATTTATGTTCAACACAAATCACGTTAACACAAACATAAATCATATTAACACAAACACAAATCATGTTAACACAAACACAAATCACATTAACACAAACACAAATCATGTTAGCACAAATACTAATCATGTTAACATAAACATAAATCATGTTAACACAAACATAAATCATGTTAAACACAAGTAATTTTACTTTATTTCTGTAATTTTCATTAAATATATAAATACTAATGAAATAAATAATACTAATAAAATAAATATTCTATCAATTATTGACTCAAACATACAACAAGCCATTATCATTATTTAATATCAGAAAAATTTTTCATATATTTTCCATCATTTGTTTTTTTAATAAATTAATAGTTAAAAATCCATAGTCTTCTTTCCAACAATCATTACAAATAGTTTTAAATTTATCAAATTTCATATCTGATCCAACAAAATTATTATATATTTTTTCATATAATGTTCATTTTGTTTAAAAATGCATAACATATTTAAATTATTTCTAATTAATTGCATGTCAACTTTTGAATAACATTGTGATAAATAAATACATGATATATTTTTATGTCTACCCATTATAAAATATTCTTTAATTTTATCTTGTTTTTCTAAAATACAATCATCAAAAACTACTAATGAATTTGGTTTACATTCATTTAGTGGAATTATATCATTACATGATATTTTTTTTATATTTTTAAATCTTTTTTTGTAATAATTTATAAGATGGTTGTTCTAATGATTTACTAAAAATATATAAATTTGAATATGGAATTAATCTTTTATAAATAAAATTTAATAATAATGTAGTTTTACCAGATCCACTTGTCCCTATAAATTAATAATTTAATAGGTTGATCATTTTTATTATTTTTATCATATGATTCTAATTTTATATTATCTTTTTTTTCTAAAAATTTCTCCATTTAAATAAGATGATAATAAAACTACCAAAAATTAGACCTTTTGATGTTATTGAAATTCATTGTAATTTAGTTGATCCTAGTTTTGAAAATCATAAAGATCATTCACATTTACATAAAGAATCAGAAATTCTATATTCATTTGATCCAAATGTTGAATATGGATCAAAAATTAGTGAAAAACCAAATAAAATTGATTATATTCCTTTAAAAAATATAAATAAAATTCAAAATATTGTAATATCTATTCAAGATAGTGATGGAAATCTAATAAATAATGAAAATATTAAAAGTATTGTATATTTAAGATTAAAACAAAATTTGTAATATAAAATTTGTTTACATAAAAAAACCAATAACTAATTTAACTAACCATAATTTTATATTTAATAATGAATTAATTGTATTTAATATAAACAAAATAATCCTTGGTTTAAAGGAAAAGATATTTGTGATATTTTAAAATATAAAAATTCTAGATAAGTTTTAATTGATAATGTAAAAGAAAAATACATAAAACTTAAAAAATATCAAGTGTAACCAACAGTTACACTTACATAATGATGATAAATTAATTTACATAAAAATTATAGGTGTCACAAATTATGACACCCTAGAAATTGATGTACAAACATGTTTTCAGATGCCCTAAAACAGGGCGTCAATAAAATAGATAATAAAACAATATTTATTAATGAATCTGGTTTATATTCATTAATTTTAAAATCAAAAAGGTAGATAAACAATAAGGATAAATATAGATGATGATAAATTAAAATTTATATATATTTTTAGAGGGGACAATTTGTCCCCCTATCATATAATGAATAACATACAAAACTTATTAAAATTAGGTAGGACCCAAAATGGGTCCCATATAAATTATAATATTTATTTTAAAAATTTTTAAAGGAGGTAACCTTATCATACAATAAAAACTTAAGGGTAACAAAATGTTACCCTACTTAAACATTCAAAAAATATTTATAAAGGTAATAAATTATGTACAAATTTGAGACCCGTCTTAAAGACGGGTCTTACTTATAATGATGATAAAGTAAAATTTATAGATATTTTTAGGGGAGGCGATTTGTCCCCTCTATCATATAATGAAAAACATACTATTTTTATTAAAAAAATTTTGTTTATATTTATTAATTTTAAAACTAAAAAAGAATCAAAAAATTTAAAAATAGATTAATAAATATTTAAAATAAAAGAATCAAAACAAATAATTAAACATAAAAATATAATAATAAATTATTGAATATATTTAAATTTATTAAAGAAAATATATTAAAAAATAAAAAAATTAGGGGTAGCAATATGCTATTTCAAGAAAATATTTAAAAATATACATAAATTATAGTATAAATTCAATATCATATGGTTATAAATTATTAATATAATTTTGATCATTTTCTTTAAAACTTTCTTTAACATAATTTTTTATTATATTTATAAATGGTTCTGTTATAAAATTAAACTTATAATGATACACAAAATAATTTTTATATTTAAAAAGATATATTAAAAATTTATTTGATATTTTAGTTTTAAATAAATATAATTTTATATCAAAATCATTATTTATTAATTCTTTTGGAACAATTAAAATTTCCATTTATTTATAATTATTTTTATATCCCCAAGGTAATGTATCAATTTTATTTTCACAAATAAATCTTTTGTCATCTTTATTACTTAAAGCTAATTTATTTATTGTAATTGTATATAGTTCATGTTTAAAACTTCTAATACAAGTCATCTCTCTATATTGTTCTTGATCATCAAATAAACATTTCTTAAAATCGTCCATATGTAATGTTTTATCAACAACACTTTTCTTGACTCCTTTACAGTTTACAGGATTTTTATTATTAAATTCATAACTATATAATTTTGATCTTAAACCACAATATCCTTCTAATATTTCACCATTTAACTCATCTTTAAATTTACCAATTATTTTTTTTATTCTTTTCACTATAGCATTTATGTTCTTTCTTATAATCACTTGTATCAAATTCATTAATATTTTCTTTAATAATTTTATATGGATCCTTTTTAAATTCTATAAAATAACTGTCTGTGTCCATATATTTATATTTGGATCAAACTTCTTTAATTTTTCATAATAATATTGATACATATGTAATTTTGATAAATCAAGTACTGAAATTCCTATATAGATTGGTTTATCAAACTTAACCTTTTCTTTTATCATATGTGAAGCATTACAGTCTTTATCAAATATACTAAATGTTTTAAAATTATTTTTTTTTGCTTGTTTTAATGAAAACTTCATCACCTAATTTAATATCACATCTATTTCTAACATTTTCCATAGTTTTTCCAAAAACACTATTATTCATCAATTTAAAAAAGTCTTTTTCAAAATCTGATGTTGATTTGGATCTTAATTTAGTATTTAATTCAATATATTTTTTCATATAATCATCTTGATCAAATGCTATAACTCTATTAACTTTCTTTAATTTTAATCCTTTTTGTAGATAATATTTTAAGTTTCTTGAATGAATAACATAATCTTTTTTTATCAAATAATGTTGTGCAAAGCTTATTATTATAATGTTCAGGTGCTAATGGTAAATCTTTATGATTATCATGTAATTCAATAGGATATTCTAAATCAACATCTAATATGTATCCATATTCAGCATTTTCATCTAATTCTAATATTGTTTCTTCCCATTCATTTAATGTATATGTATTAGGATTCATCCATGTTATATCTTAATAAGGTAATTTTTGACTTAAAGCCCATCCATATAGATTATTTGCATCTATATATAACATATAATTTTCAGATTTTGTTTTATCATAATTTTTTGTATATTTATTGTTTGCTTTACAATATCTATTTATACATTGTGAAATACAACCTCTAATACCTTTTTCAATCATTAAATACATATTATAATCACTTATTAATTCTAGTTTAATTTTTGTTCATTTTAACATAGAATCCCAAGCTAATGATGGTGATGTTAGATAATGTGCTGGATCTAATTGATAATTTTTCAAACAAACAGATCTAAAATTTTCAAATATATCAGCTAATAAAAGAACATCTTGAATATTATATAAATCTGAATAATTACCTAATGTTTTTACTTTTAATTTATTCCAAACTTTTATATAATGTTTATAATCATCATCACTTATATTTTCATTAGTTAAACAACTATAAAATTGATCTTTTTCTAATATTTGATCATAGTTTAATTTTTCGACATTATCAATAAATTCATATGGAAATACACCTTTAGAAGTTAATATTTTTAAAGTTTCATCATCATATTCAATTAAATCATTTTCTTTTATAAATTTATTTATAAGCTTAAATTCTTTAAGATTTTTAGCTAATTTTTCAATTGATGTAGCCATAAATCTAAATGTATCTACAAATGAGAATTTTATAAATTTTCTAGGTTTATCATCTTCAAATTCATAACCATAACCAGAATTTACTGAATAGTTTATATATTTTTCATCTGTATTAGCTAACAAATCAATTTTACCATATTTTTTAGCTAATTCTTTTATAAACAAATGTGTATCATAATTTGAACTATTATGACAGAATATAGGAATATTTTGAGGGAATTTTAGATTTAAATTACAATTTAAATGTGCAGCACCTCTAAATTTTCCTGTTAAATGACAATGATCTCTTACTTTAATTCTTTTATCATCATCAAAACCACTATTTTCACAAATATGACAAATATTTGTTTTCTGATAATTAATTTCTTCTTCAACAGTTAAATTCATAGGCTTTTTATTTTTTGAATTATATTTTTTAGCTATATATTTTGAAATTTCATCTAAATATTCAAATAATTTATTTGGTATATTTATTAATCCCTCTTTATTTTTTGCTCTATAACAAATAGGTTTATACATTTTATTAGTTACTCTAGATACTAAATAGATTGTAAATCCATATGGTTTATGTTTTTGAATTTTATTTGTATACGAGCAATTTGGATTATTTTTACAATTATCAATCTTTTCTAATATACTTTCAAAATCCAAATAAATTACATATGGATGTTCAAACTTTTTATAATAGTTTTTAAAACTTACTATTTGACCAGGAAATGGTATTATAGGTCTACAAGGTTCTAATGATTTACATATTTCTAAATGATTATTCAAGTCTTTATTTTTGTAGAAATGAGTCAAACATCTTCTACAAATATATTTTTTTATTTATGTTTTGATAATTGAGAATATACTAATTTATTTAAATCTGTTATTAATATATAATGACAATTATTACCAATTTTATAATATAATAAATCAATTTCTAATTTTACATTATAATATTCAGATATTTGTAATGGCACTATTTTTTCATCTTCATCAATTCTATAAATATTTATTGACATTGATGGATAATTATATTTAGAGTCAAATGATCTTTTTTCAAATAATTTAATATCTTTTAATGTTATTGGATAATCAAAACCTTTAAAAATATTATCATTTATATATTTTTGATATTGCTTAACTCTTTCAGCATTTTTGTTTGGTTTATCAATAGAACATTTAATTGCATGAATAAAACAATATTCATCTTTATTTTTAAAATTTACACAACATTTTTTATTCTTAATTTTATTTGGTAATTCTATATATGATCCAGCATTTAATGAATTATTTTTAGATAATTTTAGATTTAATTCAACACATCTATTTAATGACCAACCAGAGCCTTTTGATGGTTGATTTAGTTGTTCTCTAACTATTAATTTCTTAAATTGATCATCAATAAAGTCATCTATATTTAAAATATCTGAACTTTCTATACAAAAATACATATTACTATTTTGAATTTCACCATTTACTAATTTTCTTTCATATTCACATTCTAAAGCCATCTGTCCTTTAATATTTTTGAATTTTTGTTTTTCTATCAATTTTTTTATTTCATTTCTTTGAGTTTCTAAATAATCATTAATATCCAAATCATCATTTGAATTTGTTAAAATATAATCTTGAAAATATCCTTTTAATGACGAAGCTTCTTGAATATTTATCATATTTTCTTTTGGAATTGGTTTATTTTTAAAATAATCATTTAATAATCCAATCAATTCTTTTCTACTTTTATTAACAATTTTAATACTATTTTTAATTGCTAAATTTTGAATATATTTTAATGATCTATATTTTAAATTATTTGGATTTTCTTTAATTTTGTTTAATCTTTTAATTAGTTCATCTCTAGATTTTCAATCTAAAAAATTAGTAAATTTTCATAATTACTGACAGATATTTTTTTTGCAATTTCATTCAATTTTTCTATATTAAATAATAAATAATTTGTAAGATCAAATGTATCTTTAATATTTGTTAATTCATCTAAAGTTTTATTTTTATAATGATATATATTATTATTTTTACACCAATGTTTTAATGCAAATATTTTATTATCAAATTTTTGTTTATTTAATAAATGTTTAGTTGAGTTATAATGTCTATCATAATTTTTATATATTATATTTTTATTACAATGAGGACAATTAATATTTTTATTTGTTCGTTCCATTTATTAGGGGAGAAATTCTTTATTTATTAAAAATAAATTTTACTTAGAAATAAAACTCTTAAAAATATGAGAAGTTTTTCCACTTTTTACTAGGTAATTTATAGTTTAAATCGTATTTTTTCAATCAATAGTCAACTTTTCACAAGTTAATTTAAAATTTCTAGAGTATTTTTTTTCAATAAAATCAATAGTCAACTTTTCACAAGTCAATTTAAGTTTTCTATAGTATTTTTTCAATAAAATCAATAGTCAACTTTTCACAAGTAAATTTAAGTTTTCTATAGTATTTTTTCAATAAAATCAATATTCGACTTTTGATAAGTCAATTTAAGTTTTCTATAGTATTTTTTCAATAAAATTTAAACTTTTTTAAAACAAGTAAAATTTTGTGTTAATTGTTTATCATATTTTTAAATTTTCTAGTTTTGTTATATTTTTTCATGAATTTTAGTTTCTAGATGTCTTGAGTAATTTTTAGTCCATTTAATATTTCTTCCACATTCACAAAATTGTGGTTTTAAAAACATTTCTCTAATACATTGTATACAAATTGCATTTCTTTTATCTTTACTATAATAATAATTATTAAAATTTGAAATATCTTTAATTTCTTTACATTTATGACATTGTTTTTAATTTAATTCAATAACTTTAATATTATCATATAATTTTTTATAATACACATCCTTACATTCTTTACAATAATAATATAACCCATCTTTATTATTTTTGTATTTATAAAATTTAGATATATCTTATATAATTTACACCTTAAACATTTCTTTTCCATTTATATAAAATAAAATTTACAAATTGGTATTTTTTCAATTTATATTCATAAAAATTTCCAATAATATCTTCATTATTTTGATCTTTAATACTATATGTAACTGGATTTGTATTATTAATTTTAGAAATTATAAATATTTCTCTAGACCAATTATTTTTATATTTATTAGAAAATGTTGATTTTTTATTTCCAATTCTAACTCTATCATTTATTTTAAATTTTGATTTTGTTACTATTTTTGGTGGTTTATATTTAAAAACAGTATCCAATAAATCCTTTTCATTATTTTTATTTACTTCAATTGGTTTCATTTTAATTGTTGAATAATATGAAATATTATATTCTTTAACAATTTTTGGTAAAATATTTATCCATCTATAACTTTTATTAATTTCAAATTGTATTTTCATTTTTTCATTTTGTGTTCTATTATACCTTTCTATTATACTTGATTTTTCTTCATTTTCTGTATGATACAATTTAATATCATATTTATTTAATATTTCTTTGAATTCTTTATTGATAAATTCTAATCCTTTATCTGTATGTAAAAGATTAGGTGATTTATGATTAATTTTAATTGCATCCTTAATTATTTCTTCAAATGCTTTAGAAACTGTTTTTCCATCTTTTTTCTTTAATGGTTTTGACCAAACATATTTTGAGAAAGTATCTATCATATTTAACATATATTTATAACCATCATTTTCTTTTTCATAATTTTTCATTATAATCAAATCTGCTGCCCATAAATCATCAATCCCTAATGTAATTATTTTTCTTTTTAGAAATTTCTTTCTGATTGGAGCATGAATTTCATTTGCTTCAATTATTTGTTCATTTTTAGTTAATTCTTTTTTAATTATAGGTTTAACTTCTTTTTTTAAATTTTACTTTTATTTGTTATACAAATTAAACATTTAGTAGCAATTCTATATAATCCATTTTTCATTTTAACAATTTGTGGATTAATATTTTTAGTTTTTTCTTACACTTGTGACAGTGAATTGGTTCATTCATTTATATATAAAAAATATTTTATACATAAATGAATTGATTCAATTCATTTATATTTTATATCAATTCAATTCATTTATATTATATCTATATTTTATACATAAATGAATTGATTCAATTCATTTATGTATAAAATATTTTTTTAATAAATGGATATGTGTTATAGATGTCATAATAAAACTAATTTTACTATTATTGAAAATTGTGTAGGATGTAATATATGTAAAAGAATTATTTATGAAAAAAAGATTAAGAGAAAAAGTAATAAGAATAAACATCTTAAACACATTTTAAGAGAATTTAACCATTTTCAACCATATAAAACACACCAATTAATTAATGAATTATATATTTTATGTATTTCCAATCATTTTGAAATAACAAATAAGAATATAAAATTATTTTTAAAACAAAGGAATTATACAAATTGGATATTTTACTATCAATTTTTAAACAAAATATACAATATTGATTTTGAATTGAATAATGAAGATAAAGAAAAAATTACACTAGTTTTTAATAAATATTTATGTTTTAAGAAAAGTAATATATCATATAAAAAATTATTACCAATGATTTTTAAATATTTAAATATGGATTTTTGTATAAAACCTAATTATGATAATGACTTTTTAACATATCTATCACAAATGAGTTTGTGATATTTTTTTCCTATATAAATGGATCTGTTAGAAGAAATTAATAATATTGGAGAATTAAGATTTAAAGAATATAAACCATTAAAAGTTTAAATTTAAATGAAAAATATAAAATTGAAAAATTTGAAAGAATTAAAGATGAATATGGATATACAATTATTGTTGAATTAGAAAAATGGAAAATACATTTACCAAAAAGATTTACTAATATAATTGATGATAAAACTAATTAAGAATTAAATAAAAAAGATTTAAATTTAATTGTCACTGGTTTTAAGACTTTTGATGAAAAAGAAACTGCTTTAGTTAAATTTGAATAATTATTTTAGTATAATTGTATTGATAATAAATTTTGAATCATCTTGTAAAAAATTATAATTTTACTGGTTTTAAAAAACTTTTTATTCTGTAAACAATTTCATATAAATTTAGGCATATTTGTTTAAAAAATCATTAAAATTGCATATTTTTTATGACAATTCGACAAAAGCTGAAAATTGGCAAAAAAATGGCAAAAATATTGCATAATTGTATTAAAAAACTGCGAAATTTGTTTAATTTTTGATTGTCTCCAAAAGTGAGCTAGGAACCCCATATTACTATCTACTTATATATATATATATATTTAATAAGGAGATTTTGGCCACGAGCAATCGATCGCAGTGGGTCTCATGGCTTAAAAAAATCCGGTTCTCGTCCTATGGCAACTCAAAGGTTCCACAATATTCTTATAAAGATACTTTGAAGCTACTATATTGAACAGAATAATTATTTGATAAATGTAGATACTAACCAATGTGTTATATCTTTTCCTGTGGTGCAACAATTTTATAGCAAAGTACAGCACTTTCTGGCCTTACAAATGAGCGAAGTGAACAAGTACGTACAAAAAATTTAGAGGGCGAGTGAGCGGAACGAACGAGCTTTATCTGAGATAGGAAAGTGATGCTTACTAATTTTACTGAGTATAAGCTCAGTTCAAATAGTACTAAATGTAGAAAAGTGGCAACAGGAAAAATACTCCAGTTGCAGCAGACCTGCGTACTCAGCAAATTTTCAAAGAAATTTGGGATTTTGTAATTTCCCCATACACCCTGGGAATGAGTATGTAGATTTGCTGCTATGGGATGCTATTAGAAAATGTTAGTTGTTATGAAATGTAATGTATAGGTGAGGTAAATACTAAATTATATCAATATTCGTCACTTTTGAATTTTTCCCATAAAA
The DNA here is from genome assembly GCA_030545055.2 of Neoaliturus tenellus. NCBI lineage: Eukaryota > Metazoa > Arthropoda > Insecta > Hemiptera > Cicadellidae > Neoaliturus > Neoaliturus tenellus. Next base: position 52,394,198 of record CM061537.1, on the reverse strand, counting down.
ACTATGGGGGTGAGTGTGTAGGTTTTCTTCACATTGTTTGAGGGTACATACGAGGGACTGTGTTTTGTCTTCATTTATTTCAAATCCGTTTGCAATAAACCAAGTCCTAGCACAATCCAGAAAGTTGCAAGCATCAGTTTGCAGTTCGGTAATTTCTAAGCCTCTAGATAGTATGGTTGTGTCATCAGCAAAAATCAAAGTACTATAGTTTAGTGACAGGTCATTCACCATGATTGTGAACAATAGAGGACCTAGTACAGAGCCCTGCAGGACTCCATGGGATAGTTTTCTTACGTCAGAAGAGGCTCCATCAAGGTTGACAAGTTGTGAACTGCTAGCAAGGTAGCTGTAGAGAGTTTTCAGGACAACACCGCTTATACCGTACTTCTAAAGTTTGTCCAAAAGGATTTCATGAGAGACAACGTAAAATGCTTTTCTGAGGTCACTCAAACTTAGATGTACAGACGCGTTACTTTCAAACGCGTAAGTGATAAAATCTACAGGGCTCATAAGAGATGTGGTTCGTGGATCCGTGCATTTCTAAATCCGTGCTGAGCCCCTAAGAAAAGGTCGTTAGCTGTAAAATACCTGACAAGTTGTCTCTTCATGATGGCCTCTATCATCTTCGAGAAGGTAGGTAGGTTGGAGATAGGCCGAAAGTTCAGTAAAAGTGATTAGTCTTTCTTCTTGTAAATAGGCACAGTCTCAGCTACTTTTAGGATGGCAGGAAAAACTCCATTATCAAGGCAGATATTTACAAGAAGTCTTAATGGCAATGCTAGTACATCTATGGTAGCTTTTAAAACACTTGAGGACATCCCAAAACACCTTGGCTTGTTGAGTCCCTTAAGTCTTTAACTATTGATAAAATATCAATATTTAAAAGTGGTACCCTTTTCACCTTCGTTTTTCTCAGGTAACTTTTACATAATAATCGGTCAAATGAAAAACTAAAGATAAAAAGGGGTATTGAAAAATCATATAAAAGATTAAGGGTATTCGTTTGCAATTACTTCCGGGTTGAACCATAATTTAACTAGACTAAATTTTGATAAAAAAAGTTATTTTGAGAGAGAGAGAGGAGAGAGAGAGAGAGAGAGAGAGAGAGAGAGAGAGAGAGAGAGAGAGAGAGAGAGAATTTGACAATGCGTTTATTTAACCTGCCTTAGATAGGACCGAAGGTCCTCTCTTCTCCTAAGACAGGCACAAAATTTTTACATTTACATTAGCTTTACAGAGTTGAGGTTCTTCATACTTAAAATTAAATTAACACATTATAACTATTTACACAATGTAAATATATAATACCCCCGTCGCAGCAGACCTGCGTACTCAGCGAATTTCCAAATTAGTAATATTAATTTTGACCAGCTAAACTTGTAAACAAAATTTCATCACGTGCTCATAAATAGGGAAATAAATGTCTATTCTCCTTAAGATAAATATAGGGAAAGAGTATGCAGGTATGCTACCATGGGGGACACTAAAAGTAGGTTTTTAGCATAGAAAAAATTTATTTTGACCATATAAAGACATATAGTAGGAAGTTTCATCAATATCTCTACATAAATAAAAGAGTTTGCCTATTCTCCATATGATTAACATGGGGAAAGAGTATGCAGGTTTGCTGCCACGATAAGTACAAAAACCAAGATTTTTTACCTTAAATGGATGAATCTCAACCAAATGAAGCTAAATACCAAGTTTAATCCAAAAATATTGGTTAATAAGTGAAATATTAACACATCCTTATTTTCCATAAGATTAACATTGGAGCCCTAAAAGACAATGTACTGTCTTTAGACTTTGTAATATCTCGGTAACCAATGGAGATAGAGCAAAGCTTCAAGATACTAAATTGTGTGTTTTTTGAGCTAAATCCAATGGTCAAAATAAACATTTAAAATATTTAAATTTTACATATGAAAAATGCAAAAAATCCATTTTTGGGGTACAAAACCCCCCAAAACTACCCCTTCCGGTAGGTCGATATGTCTGGTTTTCGAACTCATCCGAATAAACGTAGGATTACACATCTCTACCAAATTTGGTGTCGATTGGACCATTTTTACGAGAGTTATCGTGTCTAGGGACACACACATATATATAAATATATATATATATACATATATATATACATATAGTATAGTACATATACATAGTAAATATAGTATATATATATGTATATATACATATATACATATATATATATATATATATATATATATATATATAATTTTTAATGACTATTATTTTTGGACTCTGGGCACCTAAAAACGAAAAAGTAACATGGTCCCGGGCTTAGGTCTTACCATGAGACCTACGGTAATAGCTTATTCCCTATGGAAAATTCGCTAAAATTTAAAATAAACAAAAAATAATAATGTAAACGAAACATATGAAGGGTTTGCACTATGTAAAACTTGGTTTAATAATGTGGTTTGTAATATAAAAATCAAAATCCGAATATATTTTATTACAACTTTAAATAACAAATTAAATTACACTGAAAATTATATATACTTCTTTGCACTATCTATTTATGTAATCAAATAACAATACAGTAACACTTAAGATTCATATCTCTTTAACAATAACTCTTTTACTTTTCTAACAAACAGTCCATAGTTAACTATTACTTTTATAGATCTTTCTAAAGAATTCATAAGCCTAATTGACATAACGTAAAATGATTTTGTATATATTACTGTTCTATGCACAGGAAATCTCAATATTTGCTCTCCAAATCTCGCGGATCTTAAACTTGCATTACATAAATATGTATAATCATCAAAAAAATATTCAGGGTTTTGGTATTTTAAAATTTTGTATGTTAAAGACAGTATATTTAATTCTCTCCTTTCTCTAATTTTAAGCCATTTCAAACATGCAAAATATGGCGTAACATGTTCATCTAGTCTTAAATTAAAAATATATCGCACACAAGAGTTCTGGGCTTTTTGTAGTTTGTTTGTTAATTCGTCATTTAGATCACAAAACGCTACATTGGCATAGTCAAAATAAGGAAATATTAAAGACACAATAAGGTGTTTGTTTACATGTTCTGGAGGGTTAAAACAAAGTCTTTTAAATTGATATAAACACTGGTATACTTTCTTATGGATATAATCAACTTGATCAGTCCAAGATAAATTTTTAGTTAATCTAAGACCCAAATTTGTGACTGAGTTTTCATAATTCAAGTATTGACCACATATTACAGTTGGTTAAATATTATCTAAATCTACATTTTGTAACATCCTAGATGTTGCTAACAACATGGGCTTACATTTTGAAATATTTAAATTCAAGCCATGATCTTTGCACCACAAATATAAACTTGAGTTGAGGTTCTAAACTCATACTTAAAATTCAATTAACACATTACAACTATTTACACAATGTAATTACATAAAATAAACATTTTTTATGTACGAAATTTTTCATGGTAGGTTAACTACATTTAAACAAAACATATAAACTTATGAAGGGTTTGCACTATATAAAACTTTGTTTAATAATGTGGTTTGTAATATAAAAATCTAAATCCGAAAAATTTTTAATTACAACTTAAAAAATTTTAACTTAACAAATAAAATTACACTGGAAATTATATATACTTGTTTGCACTATTTATTTATGTAATTGAATGACAATACAGTAACACTTAAGACTCATATCTTTTAAACAATAACTCTTTTACTTTTCTAACAAATAGTCCATAATTAGCTATTAGTTTTATAGATCTTTTTTAAATAATTTAAAAGCCTAATTGACATAACGTGAAATGATTTTGTATATATTACAGTTCTATGCACAGGAAATCTCAATATTTGCTCTCCAAATTTAGTGGATCTTAAACCTACATCACCTAAATATGTATAATCATCAAACAAGTATTCAGGTTTTTGGTATATTAATATTTTATATGTTAAAGACAGTATATTTAATTATCTCCTTTCTCTAATTTTAAGCCATTTAAACCTTGCAAAATAGGGCGTAACATGTTCACCTAGTCTGAAATTAAAAATATATCGCACACAAGAGTTCTGGGCTTTTTGTAGTTTGTTCGTTAATTCTTCATTTAGATCACAATACGCTACATTGGCATAGTCAAAATAAGGAAATATTAAAGACACAACAAGGTGTTTTTTTACATGTTCTGGAGGGTTAAAACAAAGTCTTTTAAATTGGTATAAACACTGGTATACTTTCTTATGTATATAATCAACTTGATCAGTCCAAGATAAAGTTTTAGTTAATCTAATTTAATTAAATTAATTAAGTATTAATGAAACTACCAGAGTAATATTATTGCTATTGTTGTAAACTAAATTGTTATTATGGCTTGTTATTGATTAAAACACTTATATTTTGTTACATGTTATTAATTTTATTTATGTTATTTTGCTTCAGCAACTGCATTGATGGACTATGTGTATAAGAAAAAGAACTCTAGTATGTTTTCTCTCTGTTAAATTTGTGTTATCTAGTTTTAATGCTATGATTCAATTGGCTCTGGCTGTATTGTAGCATTGTAAAAATTGAATAAATAAATAAATCAAGGATTGACCACATATTACGGTTGGTTGAATATTATCTAAATCTACATTTTGTAACATCCTAGATGTTGCTAACAACATGGGCTTACATTTTGAAATATTTAAATTCAAGCAATGATCTCTGCACCACAAATATAAACTTGATAAGTCCTCATTCATTAATGATAGAGTATGATCAAGTCTAGTTACGTCGGAACTTAAGTATAACTGCATATTATCTGTGTATAATATCGATTTACTATGTTTTATACAATCACTTATTCTATTAATATAAAGTGAAAAAAGTAAAGCTGGTGGAACACCTAATGAGTTATGCATCCATTCGGACTCCAATCCACCAGCAGTCCTAATTGTTTGAACCCTATTACTCAAATACGAACTGAACCATTTAACTACACTTAAACTTAAATTGTAAGATTTCAGAATCGCAATTAACAAATCATGATTGACGCAATCAAAGCCACGGCTAAAATCTAAAAGCATCAATAAAGTTACACGTCTTTTGTCCATTGCTGACCTAATATCATCAGTTAGTTATTCATATTAGAGAAAAACAAGATTGCTAAGAATGGGGGTTTAAGGTCTTTGGCGAAATTAATGTTAAATTTTTTCTGGGGGAAATTCGGACAGAGGGAGAACCAAACCAAAGCCTCAATTGTTAGAGACCCTAAAGATTTCTTTCAAATGTTAATTAGCCCTGAAATCAAAGTAAACATGATACAGGTTATCAATGAAGAAGTGTTAGTTGTTAGCTGGGAGTACATTGATGAGGTGGGAGAGGCGTTGAGAAATGTAAATGTTGTGATCGCGGCCTACACTACCGCCCATGCCCGACTCAAATTGTATGAACACCTTGAAAAGTTGGGAGGTCAAGTCCTATATTACGATACAGACTCGGTAATATATTACTTGAGAGGTAATTTGTATAAAGTGCCTACAGGGGATTACCTTGGGGAAATGACCGACGAGTTGGTAGAGTATGGACCGGGTCCTACATAGTTGAGTTTGTATCTGGAGGGCCGAAGACCTATGCATACCTTGTCTGGTCTACCAACAAACAGAAATTGATCCCCGTATGTAAAGTAAAAGGCCTAACACTGAACCTCAAGACATCTAAATTGGTTAATTTTCAGACATTAAAAGAAATGGTATTGAGCGAATCCGCTCAAATATTACAAGTCGAAGAGAATAGAATCAGACGCACAAAGGATAAAAATATTATAACAGTCACTGAAATTAAACAGTTTAAAATTACTGGTCCTAAAAGAAAACTAGAAGATAACTACGACACAGTACCCTATGGATTTAAACAACCTAGACTTACCTACTAATCCCACCACTCAATAAGTTTTTCCAATTCCTCCTGCTCCCTTCTCATTTCCTGAATCTTCCTTTCGAGGTCAAAATAGCGGCCTAAATACTGGTCCTGAATAAACTGGTTATAGGGGCCCCCAACCATTGAAGAAACACAAACACCGTTAGAAACATCTTAAGTCTATAGAGAACTCGACACAACTAACCGAGAGCAACAAGTAAGAAAGAGTAGGGGCATACCCCCTCCCACTTACCTAATCGTCGCCGAGTATCAAACCCCACATCTCCGCCTTTCTCTTATATAAAATGTCTCTTTTTTCCTCTAACTCATCTATCTCCCTACATAACTGAACCCAATTTGACAACTGTTCCTCCCTCCTCCTCTCCTGACCCCCGAAAAACACTTTACTCAAAAACACTATAACTGTCAGAAGCATGGTGGCAGACTGAACAGACTAGAGAGAGCTAGCCATGGAGGGAGAGAGAGAGAGAGAGAGAGAGGCGGGGAGAGGGGTGACCTCAATATCGTGACACAAGCAGTTAACCTTTCAAAAGTGTGTCGTCATTGGTCATAATTAGAAAGCTTGTGATTGGTTAAAATAAGCGTGTCATGTTGTGATTGGCTGTAATTATTTATTACCCCCTCCACCTCTTTAATTTATTAAAATTATTAAATTATTTTTTCTCTTTATGCCCAGCTTCCGTAGCGAACAGACGTGTTTCCTAACCTCAAATATGTCAGTACTACATTCCTATATATTTGATAACAGTCCCGTAACCGTATTGTTTGATTCTGAAAACAATCCATGGTTTAAAGCGAAAGACATATGTAATATACTAGGTTATGAAAATTCAAAGAAAGCAATCATTGACCATGTCAGAGCAAAATACAAAGTACAATGTGTAAACTTCAAGGGTAACGAAACGTTACCCTTGCACCCAGACACAGTTCTTATTAGTGAACCAGGTTTATATCAATTAATTATGAGATCCAAAATGAAAGTAGCTGAAAGATTCCAGGATTGGGTATTTGAAGTAGTCCTACCTACAATTCGCAAGTATGGAGAGTATAAGTTCAGAAGAGAAATTTTTGAATTGAGACATACATTGAATCTAGCACTGGAAAACAATAAAAACCTAACCAGAAAACTAGTTGACCAAGCACCCAAAGTTGCTGTCATGACAGAAGACGAGGGGTTGAAACATGTATTCTGTGTCCTGGAGAAGGACGCGTACTACAAACAGTATGGCTTAATGGAATATAAATGTATTAGGGCAGAAAAAAGACGATATAAAAGAGCGCTAAAGAGAGCTAAGAAAGATGGTTTTGTCCCCTGCTTTATGAGGTACCCCATACCTAACGGTATAAATGTACTAAACAGAGCCAAGGAGGTCATGCGTAAATATCATATGCACTATGAATCCGCACATAATAATGTCTTGACCTGTCATAATCTTGTAAATATTGTAAAGATTGTTTTAAATGAATAAAGAAAGTGTGTGTGTGAGTGTGTGTGTGTGTGTGTGTGTGTGTGTGTGTGTGTGTGTGTGTGTGTGTGTGTGTGTGTGTGTGTGTGTGTGTGTGTGTGTGTGTGTGTGTGTGTGTGTGTGTGTGTGTGTGTGTGTGTGTGTGTGTGTGTGTGTGTGTGTGTGTGTGTGTGTGCTAGCCTAGCAATATTTGTGGCAGCATTTGGGAATGAGAATCCCAGACTGTGGCGTCGGTTCGAACTGTGGCATCATACACACGGTCGCCACAATTTTTTTTGCGTATTTCGACTACTGAACTGCCAAGGAGTAAGTACAAAAAATTTGGCGGAAGTCGCCATAATTATCTGATTATGATTTTCTTTCACCGTGTGTATTTCCCGAAATCTCGGGATATTATTGTGGCAGCGCTACGGCAGAGCGCTCTACGGAGGGAAACGGGAACTAAAATGTCGGAGGACAGTGTTGCCACTTCTCTCGGTGCCATAATTATTTACTCATGATTGTGGGTATGCTGCTGTGTGTATGATGCTACAATTGAACGAGTTTAAAACTCGAAACAAAGATGGAAGATGTCAGTGATGTAGTTTTCAGTTAAGATCTGTCAACACCTGCTACAAAGACAAAGTCAGTGCACTCTGACGTAAAATGCCGTATGACGATATATAAAAGGTAATGTCAAGAAAATTAATATCAAATATCTTTTTTTTTGTATAGATGTTTATTTTGTTCGTAATACTTTGAATTTATTTGATTTGATTTGAATTTAAAGTTTCACAAAGTATTTTCAGTAATTAGGTTTTGTAAAGGTGTGTATACTAAACCTAATAAGTACCGGACAGGCCATGGAACGATAAATAATTTTTTTTGCTTACAAAGCCCAAATGGCGGCAAACGTACGTACTCAATCCCATTGGGTTTATGAAGAAAATTAAAAGAATCTATACGTATTCAATACGCTAAGGGTTTTTTTGTGTTGACAACACCTCCTACAATTTTTAACCGATTTTCAAGTTTTTGGTGTCGTTGGATTGGGCTTGGTCTGTAGTTGTTTCCGCTAAAAATTGATGAGAATCTGACTTAAAATAAAGGCACTATCCGCAAGTTAAATTTAAAATTTTCCCTTTAGAATAACATTGAGATTGATTTGAGCATTTTAAACATCTGTTAACATGCAGCTGTAGTTTTTTGTGATCACTGATGGGATTGGTCGGATGTCATTGACTTAGAACTAAATGTAAATTTTATATTGTATCAAAATAAATTGCTCGAGTTCGAGCAACACGTGCAGTAGTAAACATTATTCGTCAAAATATCCAATTAGCTCAAATTTAGAAATAATGTCCTATTGTTCATTTTTACATTGGATTTGTTGTACTGTTTTTTATGTCCATTACGCTTTCTTGATTCTGTTGCCAAGCATAGCATGTAATAAGTCAATTGTATGTTAATTTACTAAACAGATTCTCTAGTCTTGTAGTAAATTATACAGTATTTTTTGTGGTGTATGCCGTGGAGATGAATAAATAAATAAATACCATATAGCTCGATAACATCTGGTGTGTACATTTACTACGTAGGATTAACTTATATTTAGGTTTATGCAAGATTTTCAAATCCAGTCATTTGATGTAACATTTATTTTTTAGGTAGAAAACTAGGCTAGTTGTTAACAGTTGTTAATGGCTTTGGCATTTATTCATGATTAAGTTTTTAAATGACCGGTTGTATGAGCTGTTTTAATGAAAAGCTTTGTTGCCTGTTATTATCATAGCATCACTGTTTATTCTGTACAAATTTATGATAAACACAAATTTCTTATATCTATTTACTATGTAACGCATTTGGTGGCAAAACTTCGATCTCAACCTCGAGGTTTTTATGGGAAGATAGAAAAATACCAAAAATCTGTTTTAATTTCGCTAAGTACGCAGGTCTGCTGTGACGGGCGAGGTGTTATTAGTTCTAGTTCTTTGTTTGGTTATTCTGTGTACGAAAGTTTCTTAGTTGGGACCGTCGTGAACTTAGTGGAACATTTCATCGGCATAATGGCCGACCCATTTTTTCCTCGTTTCATGTTCAGTTGGTACAGATTTCATGTTGTGGCAGATTTGAGATTGACCCAGATTTATACTAGCCTACTTTTGAATGTAGACTATTCAAATTACAGATAACCAACTAGATACCGGTAAACTTCAACAATAATTAGAAAAATATTAACAGTGTACACCGTAACTAATCAAGTTTATTTTAATTTTGCAAAATGTTACAATTGTTAAAATTGTTTAGTATTCATTTTTAAAACCACATTATTTCATCAACGTTGTTAAAAAATGCGTAAATCGTAATAAAATGAAATTTAATAAATGATTTTGATAGTAAGGTTTACTTAACAAAAAATACATAATAAAATGAATGTATGTATGTAATTACTCTTGATATTGTATTGTTTACAGTCAAATATGACACATTCATTCATTAATTAAATTATTCCATGTTGGATTCAGTGTATACGTTAGTACACCACAGTATGAATAATAGTTAGAGGTGTCTGAGTCACGGAGAGTTTAATCAAAATGCCATGAAATCGCTGCAAGGACGGCTTTTGTGCTACATTTAAAGCCATGCCGCACCTTAACGAAAGCGACTGCTATGACGATGCTAATATGGGATGTTCAGTACAGTGTATACATTAGCACGATACCGTTCGAAATATGGTTAGAGGTGTCTGAGGTACGGAGGGCTTAATGAAAATGCCATGAAAATGCAGCTAGGACGGCATTTTTAACACTTTGCAAGCCATGTCGTACCTTAACAAAAGCAACTGCTATGACGATGCTTATAGGAGATATTGCATTTAGTGTATACGTTAGCACGATACCGTCCGAAATATGGTTAGAGGTGTCTGAGTCACGGAGGGCTTAATCAAAATGCTATGAAATCGCTGCAAGGATGGCTTTTGCGCCTTATTTAAATCCATGCCGTACCTTAACGAAAACAACTGCTATGACGATCCTTATATGTTATGGTGGGTACAGTTTATACGTTAGAAAGATACTGTCCGAAATATGGTTAGAGGTGTCTGAGTAGCGGAGGGCTTAATCAAAATACTATGAAATCCCTGAAAGAACGGGCTTTTGAGCTACATTTAAAGCCATGCCGCACCTTATAGAAAGCAACTGCTATGACGATGCTAATATGGAATTATGAGTACAGAGTATACATTAGCACGATACCGTCCGAAATATGGTTAGAGGTGTCTGAGTGACGGAGGGCTTAATCAAAATGCTATGAAATCACTGCAAGGACGGCTTTTTGCGCCACATTTAAAGCCAACTACGAAAACTACGAAGCCTAACGAAAGCAACTGCTAAGACGATCTAATACACAATCTAGTATTAATTGTACACATTTATTAACTACTGTCCGAGAGAGATAGATGTGTATGTGTCAAGGAGGAATTAGTCAAAATGCGGTAAAATCGTAGCAAGGACGGAATTTCGCTACATGACAATAATTAATTATGAATTAATTGATGCCCTACTGGACGAAAGCGACAGCTATGATGATAATTATACATCATGTTGTATTCATTTCATACATTAATAATTTGATGTTTGAATTGTCGTTAGCGATTTTTGAATGAAGTGGTCCTAAATGAAATGCGATGAAAATTGCGAAATAATTTAGCTGTCTCTAACGTCTGACGGCTCGTGCCGCCAGCAGTGCATATAGTAGCGATTCTTGATTCACTGGCCACAGCGCCGGTATCCGACAGCCTCACGCTAAAATAGAAAGAATGAAAAAGTCATTCTTTGTTCAGAGTGAATGCGTGTTCATTCCAAAAGAATGAAAAGTAACTCGTGAAAGAACGGAAAACCTCCACTCTTTCTAAAGAGTGAAAATATCCACTATTTAAATAAATGTATTTTCACCTTTTCAATAGATGGTTTCTCAGTCACTCTATCAAAGAGTGATTTCCTTACAGAATCAGAAGACCGCCATCTTTAACGGGTCCGGGACAATTTTATATGCGTTATTTATATTAAGTATTGGGAAACGTTTTGTGTGTTTTCATGGCTATGGCTAAAACTTCAAGTCAGCTCTGAAATCAATCATCGAAAGCATTCACCTCCAAAAAAATCTTCCTCCTCGGCATCGGTGTTACGTCACGGCGTCTCTTTCCAGAAGCTTTCAGCAAGCACAACTATTTAAGTTTAGATGAAGTAATTTAGTTCTATATGCAAACATACTCTATTATTAACAGGATATTGTGTAGTATACAAGACTGAGAATCACTTATAATGAAGGCAAAGCCACCTTACCTTTCTACACTTTGTCTTGTAGGTTATCATCGAGGTTCAGTTCAGTAGGTTTTAATAGAATAATATTAACATAAATAACAAAATAAAGGACAAATTTTAACTAAGCTAATGTAGCCTAAAACATTATCAAAGAACAACACAAAATAAACTAGCTAAGTTTATTTTGTATGTGTACCTATTTTGAGTAATTGTGAGAAGACTTCATTTGATAGGTTAGGTTAGGTTAGACTCATTCTTTAATTGAGTGAAAATCATTCTTTCGTTGAGTGGAAATCACTCTTTCGTTGAGTGGAAATCACTCTTTCGTTGAGTGGAAATCACTCTTTCGTTGAGTGGAAATCATTCTTTCGTTGAGTGGAAATCACTCTTTCGTTGAGTGGAAATATTCACTCTTTCAAAGAATGACCCCAGTTCACTATTTTAAAGAGTGAATATTCATTCTTTCAGAGTGGCTCGGTTTTCCTACTTTCAAAGAGTTAAAAAGTCACTCTGAAAGAGTGAATTTTCATTCTTTCACTTTTAGTGTGCTCTTTCTAGAACGTTCCCCAATCGGTTCGCTAAGTCGAAAAATACGGAGGCTGTCTCTCTCTCCCGCGCAGACCGACTTGTCGTGAACATCGGACATAATTATCCGTCAGAGTTATTCCTAGTAAAAATAAAGTGTAAACTTCACTTATAGGCCTAAACCTACATCAAAATCAAATAACCTATTACAGTATATGTTCATTTTCACACATGAATAACTGGTCATCTCTTTAAAATCAATTGCACACACTTAATTAAAACTCTAATTTTAAATCGATTGAGAAAACTTTAGATGGACCTATTAGTATAGTATTCAAAGAAAATTTGATGTCTTCGATTACCTACTCAACATAATTAATTTAATGAAACTATTCACATTGTTATTTCTAAAACGAACCCGTACGTCACAAAAAGTTATACACATATAGACATATTGCATTTATTACTATTGATAATTATACTAACAATTTTAAGGCACTTAATTTACAATTAACTTTTATTTTCCATAATATAACTATTCTTCTTAGGTAGAAGCTAATTTTAACCAACCATTTTTTTAATTTTAAAAACATGTATTTTTTCCATGTTGTATTATAATAAAAACAAATGAAAAACACAAATATTACTACGAGGAAACTGTCTACAAAAGAAAAAGAGAGGGAAAAAATTGTCCGCCACACTAAAACGCATAGGTACTGATGGGTTGCATGATAATCAATACATATTATACTAATACTTAATATTTCTTATTCGTTTCATTCAATATTCAAATCATTATGCGACTTACAACTTTGTTAAATTTTAATCGTACTACTTAACTCATTGAAAAAATAAATAAATAAACAAAGGTAATTAAAAGATGTAATTAATGGGTTACATTCTTTACGATTTATTTTAGTCATTTTAATAAAGTATAGTATTACCCAAGTAAAGTATTGGCTATGTAAAACTTTAGATTGTAGTCTTTTCCTCTATGCTTTTCCTCCACCGACCTTGAAGCATTACGATGTAACTTTGGGACAGTAGAATGTACGTCCTTGCTAAGAGAGTGGAATAAATTATAAAGTGCCTTCCCCATAAATGAATAAATAAAGATCTTGAATGACACACAACGCTGAACTATAATATAGCTTGGATAGTTTGTTTTTTCTGTCTTTCTGCCGATTTTTTCACTGATCAAAATTTTCTGCACATTATTAAAAAAATTGCCTCCAAAAAGCCTTCTTCCAACATTTTTCACGGTAGGCTGCAGTCCTTTAAGCCGATACATATGCAAAACCAGGCCTGTCTACAAGTATTTCCTGCGATAGGGTATTTTTCCATTATTCCATTAAATTACCAATAAATTAACTGAATCAATTAGGCCTACACTTTTTACACTTATTAAACGGACCCAGTTGCCATTTGCCATTGGGCTATTAATTAATGATGGTTACTAACAACTGGTCGATGTTAGATAATAACAAGACTGGGGTTTTCAGCGCCCCCCGTCAAACGTTAAAAATTGCTACTATGGTAGATAGACACAAAATACTAGCCGTAGTATTTCACAGTGGAGATTGACCTCAATATTTACTGCTAACTCGTAATAACTAGATTTGTAAATTATGTGAGACATTCAATGAAACAAATAAGAAAAACAACTTTATTATGATAATATTTATTTTAATAGACTTATAAAACAAAGTACAATGGATCTTGCCATTTAGTCTAGTTAAATTAGGGTTCAACCCGGAAGTAATTGCAAAAGAATATATTTTGATTGATTCTTCTGTAAAATTGCCTGAGAAAAACGATGGTGAAAAGTCTACCACTCTCTACAATTGTTCGACAATGCGCTCGCCTGCTGTGGCCAATTTTTCACAATGGCGGCTGTAGTTTTATAGGATTTTGCTGAATATCTTTTGAACCGTTTGCAACGGGAATATGTCGGTTGACTGTGGATAATGGGTATTCGGATATGCTGATTGTGGACCTATGGCGGTATTGAGCTACTGAGAAACTATTGGGAAGCTAAATTGATAGACTACTGGGTCCGAGCAACAACATGAATGGGCTGACTGGTCATCTCTAGGTTTTGGGTGATTGACTAAAAGGTGACTATGGTATTTGGTGCGGAGTAAGGTATATGGCCTGAAATAAGATACCCAGGAACTTCCTGACTTATTGACTGAACCTAGGTAACGTCTCTGAAGGACATACTGTAGGTATTACCCAGACGGATCGCCGCCAAGCACGGAACCAAGAACCAAAGCCATTTTGATGAGGCTAATTATAATCTACGTATACTAAATTAATTGCAAAGGTGAATTTATTAATAATAAACTGTATCTAGAAAACTAACCCATCCTACACTTAATGCTTAAATCCTGAAATGACATGTGGAGGCTAGGTTCCGAGACCGCCCTGTACAGAGCAAGTTATAGCCTTAATTGATTGGTTAAATAATAAATTTACTTGATATTAATTAATAAAATATGAATTTTATACTTCACTACTAACTACTCTAATGAACTCTTCTTTTTAACATTCTTGACATACTGATTTAGGTTAATAACTGTTTATTGATATTTAGATTAGTGTCTAGTACCAGGGGGACCGAGCTTAAGCTCGGTAAAATTATTACTTTCGTTTCTCACACAAAGCTCGTTCGCTCCGCTCACTCGCCAGGCGGAAGGTTTGCTGCACATTGGTATGATTTTCCTAAAACCACAGGTTAAAGATGTAACACATTGGTTTATTTTATCTACAGTTATCAGCTGATTTTTGTTCAGTTAAAAAATTTCCATAAGGATAACATGGGATCTTTGAAGGGCTCTAGCGCGAAAACCGGATTTTTCCCAGCTATGGGACCAGCTCCAATCGATTTCTGGTGGCCAAAACCCCCATATTCCAAAATTTGAAGGAAATCGTCGGAGCCGTTTTTGAGGTAATTGTGCAAGCAAGCAAGCAAGCAAACAAGAAAACATTGCTCGTATAAGAGTATAGGATTAATTCATTTGCTATTTTGCCTATTCATTAACTTCCGTTCCCTCTTAGTAATTATGTTGATATAAAACATGTATTTTGCTTTATATTTCTTTAAAAGTTGTCACTTAACCGAACACCGGAACTCAACCAAATGGTAGATTTAATTGGTAGAGATGATAATGACTTTTTAATAGATTGTAAGGTAGTTAAGGATTATCAAGATATTTTAAACTTTAGTAATGTGGGGAATAAGTTATGTTTTAATGTTGTGCACCAGAATATTCGTAGTTACTCAAAGAACATTGACCAAAGGTTTGTTGTCTTAAATAATTTACTTATAAAAATTCATTGTATTGTTTTGAGCGGAGCCTGGTTACATGGAAACCTACAAATAGAGCAACTTGATGGGTATAATGTATTTAAAACAAATAATCCAATTAATAAAAATGACGGCATTGTAGTCCATATTGACAGTGCGATTCCTGTAACCTGCCGACAGCTGCGACTGGGGGGCGTGCCCAGCTGCCTATCGCTCACCTTCCGGTGGGCCGGTGAGGCATGTGAACTATTATGTGTTTATCGCAGCCCAAATTCAGACATCGATAATTTTATACAAGCCTTGTGGGACTAGGTCAATCATCAATAAAATCGAGTCCTAAGAATTTAATGGGGGATTTAAATATCAACATATTATTACTCGTTGCACAAAATTCGATAAAGACAATTATTTAGACATCCTTTATGATGCGAGGTTTATAATCTGCATTGATAAAGTGATAAAAGTGATGCACGTATAAAAACTAATATAAAAATAACAGTATGTTTGTTTTAATCTTTTATCTATCAGATTCAAAAACTAAATGCTTGGATCATTTCCCACCTACACTGCCAAGCTCCTTTAAGATATTTTACAAATCTACGTCCTAAGATATTTTACAAATTCCTGACGTTTAAATATTGATTAAATTTGATTTCGCTCAAAACGTTTTTCCCGAACCGAATTTATCTAATTTGCGTTAATATAGGACAAACTGTAACAAAATGAAAAACCGTCTCATGTTCCTGAAAATTACAAAAAGAACAGTTGTAACCGTTCTAGTTTTGATTGCCCAAGATATAACATCCGAATCGTTTTGACAAAGGGAACTCTTATCTCCAAGTTCAAGGTCAAGCGACAATAAGTTTGTGATTGACAGATGTACGCGCGCGTCCTCTACACTCCGTCTAATCACTTTCCACGTAACACTTCCACGGTTGCTTTTAAATATGTTCGCACATTTTCAGGCTCTTCAAAGTTTACGGTTAAATTACATTCTTAACATTTCCAATTTTTTGCAGCAAAATATCCGTTTCGAGGAAAAAATAATACTTTTCTTATTAAAAATATGTTTGGCTAAATTTTTTTGTAATCCACTCGTAGACATATTTAAAACTAGTAAATAATGATTGTATTTAAAGTGTGAAAATATAATTTGTCAAAGGAAGTTTCGTAATATAATGCATAATTTGGAGTACTGAACGGCGATTAAAATAATTTCTTAATAAAAAGTCTCCGGACCGATTCAATTGTATCACTTTCAATAAAACCCCAAACTTGTGCGCCGTAACAAATAATTAATTGCTTTCACTATGGCCTCAAAACAAACTATTTTAAAACCAGCGGTACATTTTTTTTTATTAAATTACTCCAAACTGAATCTATTGCGAATTTTTTCTAATTTGTTTTCTCCTTAAAGTGGATGTTCCATTAATTGAAACATGTGAAAGTAAATCCTAGATACTTATAGCTATTTACAACTTCAATATGTTCCACTTTATACTACCACTTGTCGCTTACCTTAAGCCTACCGCATTTTCTGAAGACAAACAAACTGAAACGAGTAGGTGAGAGATTGCAACCCTACCTCAAGCCTGTGTTAGTCAGAAAACTACTTGTGACACCATTTCTACACCACACGCTGGGGCTAGATTCACTGTTGTTAACTTTTCAAACTATTTATTAAGCGTGACAAAATTCCGAGATTTTATAATTTGTAAATGAATGCCTTTCGATCAATCGCATCAAACGCTGAGCTGAAATCCACAAAAAACAATATCATTTTTCTTTCTTTTGCGTCAGTCTATAATTAACCATGCATGACAAATTAAAAATATATATTATCGACAGTTAAGTAACCCTTCCTGAAACCTGCTTGAAATTCCGATAAAATTTCGTTTTCAAAAACCCAATTTTGCAATCTATTATTAAAGAGACAAGTGAATATTTTACAAGTGCAATTTATAAAAGATCAGCCTCTATAGATTTTAACTAAATTAACATTGCTTTTCTTTGGAGTGGAAAAATGGTTGATTCTTTAAAGCTAGAAGGAACGGTTTTGCTCAAATAAATTTTATTATACACTAATAACAAGACATCCAAAAAGTTATCGGGGACATTCTTAACAAATTCATATGGGATCCGATTCTGTTTGCTGATGATGTTTGAGTTCAAATTCAATTCAATATAACTTACAGTTTAAATAGAGTGCCTTAATTTTTCAAAAACACAAATTTCCAGAAACATTATTTTTAAGCATTACTTTGACATACTATCTAAATAAAATCATTATATTTTCTGTTAAATATTCTTTTTGTTATTTTGGAAAATTATTGAAACTTACTCGCTGAAACGAAGGCATCAAATAAAACTTAAACATAAAAATAAAATAGGAAATAGTAAGCACAAAGTTTTCGTCATATCCATTTTACCACCTCATTGCATTTTACAAGCTGATGTCTCTTCCGATTCAGTACTCGTCTTTCTAACATGCATTTTCAATTTCAAGTGTAGGCCTATTTGAAAAATATCTTTGTGGTTTTAGGTTTAAGTAATTGATTTATAAAGGCCATATGAAAAATTCTCATACTAAAATGCAATTTATTTACAAGAAACAATAATGCTTACTAAAAATTTACAATATCAATAAAAGTTGAGTCAAGTTAGGGAAACGTATTCAAGAGAACGGTATAATTTAGATTAATTTTGTATAAGAAATAACAAATTAGAGAACTTTCTTTCAAAAGAACAAATGCACAAGAAATGTACCTTGTAAATAAATTATTTTACTCATAAACAATTCATTTTGTTTAATCACTATTGAATGTGTATTCGCCAACTATCGTCTGGATGCTGGAAAAGCATTGTAAATTGTAGCTATTGTACAATATACAACAACTACATTGTATTATTGAAATAAGTTATTTATGACTAGAAATAATAGCGAATAAAACAATTTTAAAATGCTTGAGGCGATAACACTTTTAAAATTATTATAATCATCAGTAAAAATAAAAATTAATAATACAAAAAATCGCAACTATTAAAAATCAAGAAAGAAATCTATTTAAACACTATTTTCAATTTAAAAGGAATAACAATGCATTCATAGTACGATTAAAAACAAACGTTGGGCAAGCGATGCCACAATCATAGCCATGCGATTTGGCTTATGTCCCAAAACTCAGATCATGGAACCAGTCAGACGCAAGAGCTCACCGAGCGGCGTGGTGGTTGCCGTGGAGGTGAGTGGAGGTGGGGCGGAGTAGAACTGGCAACGCTGCGTCATACACATAGCGTGCGCAGACGATTGTGGCAACACGTACGTACCTATGATTGTGGCGCCTGTGTATAATTTTTATTTTCCGTGTGTAAACTATTTTAACAACTATACTCTCAGGAAAAAAGTGTACAGCTGACATCTAGGTATGGAACCTCGTGTTATAACGTGAAAATCTCACTGGGCGCCATAATTTGGGATTCCCATTGCGTTGCCATAATCATAGCCAGGCTTGTATGTGTGTGTGTGTGTGTGTGTGTGTGTGTGTGTGTGTGTGTGTGTGTGTGTGTGTCTATGTGTGTCCGTGGAGAGGTCACCTGTCAAGGCATGGTTAATCCCTGATAAGTCCTGACAGATGAGTGGGTTGGCCTAAAAACCGTAAAACATTGTGTTTCCCACGACCGCCACGGACTAAGGGCCTAGTAGATTGAGATGCCCTGACCCGAGGAGGGTTCGGATTTCGCCTTCGAAAAGCCCGGTGTGAATGAAGGTCACTGGCGCGACTGAAAAGTCCGTAAACCTGTATGTGTGAGCGAGTGTGGAAAAATAATGGAGGAGGCAATTAATTTGGAAGGCCTTCACAAACCATAGCGATGGTTGGGGCTATGGTTATAAAAAATATAAAAAAACCTGCAGGAGGACTTAACCATTTCTGTACAAAAATATAAAAAAAATTGGGGTGCGGGAGCACTGAAGTAGCAAGAGCCTTAGAACCGATCCTAGCCAAATATAAAATGAAAAATTTTCAGACGGACCAAGGCACCGAGTGGTTTAATAAACATGTTAACAAACTTATGAAACAATATAATATTAACCACTATCATACTTTTTCTGAATTAAAAGCAAGTATTGTAGAACGATTAAACAGAACACTAAAGTCCCGTATGTGGAAACTATTTACAGCCAGGGGGAGTTACGAATGGTTAAGTATTCTACCAGAAATAGTAAAGTCTTACAACAATACAAAACATAGCAGTATAGGCATGAAACCAAAAGATGTAAGGCAAAAACATGTTAAAACTATTTAAAAAAAAAACGTAATAATATTAGGAAAAGCCCCCATAAAAAACCCAAGTTTCAACTCGGTGATAAAGTGCGAATCAGTAAATACAAAAGAGTTTTCAAAAAAAGTTATCTACCTTCGTGGTCTAATGAGGTATTTACAGTCTATGCCATAAAACCCACGAGACCGGTAACGTACATTTTGCAAGACCATAATGGTGAAATACTAAAAGGAGGTTTCTACAGCGAAGAATTATTAAAATCAACAGTAGGCGATGTATATTTAGTTGAAAAAGTGTTGCAACGTAAAAAAGATAAAGTGAAGGTCAGGTGGTTCAATTTCGACAGTAATTATGACTCTTGGGTAAATGTGAAGGACTTGGTGAAGGGAAAATTACAAATCCGTGACAAGGCCAAGTCGTAATGAGCGACCATAGTATCCGGGACGCGGCGGTATAAATTATCTTGCGGTCGTGACTACTATCTAATCGCTCAGGATGAAGGCTGAGAAACAGGATGTCACGTTTCCTGTCAGAAATTACGACATAGTAATGGGGTCTGGTGTTGTAAGAAATAATAAGCATGGAGTATTATTACCCGATTCCATTCGTTGCATTATAGCTGGCCCATCTAATTGTGGTAAAACAAATGTTTTATTCAACTTACTATTTGACCCTAATGCATTAAGATTCGAAAACATTTATGTCTTTTCAAAGTCTCTTTACCAACCAAAATATCAATTATTAAAAAAGGTAATGCCTAAAGAGGTGGGATACTTCGCTTATGATGATAATAAACTAGTAGTTCATCCAAACAATAGTAAACGGAATTCTATTATGATTTTCGATGATATATCATGTGAGAAACACGATAATATTCGTAATTATTTTTCCATGGGGAGACACAAGAATATTGATACATTTTATTTGGGTCAGACATACAGTGCTATCCCAAAACAACTCATCAGGGACAACTGCAACTTTATTATCCTGTTTAAGCAAGATGAAACAAAACTAAGACATATATATATAATGACCATGTAACCACCGATATGCCATTTGAGAAATTCAAAGAAATGTGTGGTAAAGCATGGGTTAATAATTATGGATTCATAGTAATTGATAAGACTCGTGATCCTTATAAGGGGCGGTACAGAGTTGGTTTGGACACTTTTATTACGGAAATATAATGGTTCGCATCTATACATTTAACGACTTGACAGGGTTCAAAAGAAAACTACACAACGTCAAGTCCAATCTTTGTACATTTTATTATAAGGATAAAAAGAGATTTTGTGGTAATTACTGTAGTCGTAAACCCCCACATGGTTATCAATTTAATAAAAGGTGTTGGCGACACAAGAGACCCACATATTCAGCTATGCTACCCCCTGTGGTACTTTTGATGATATCTGCCAGTGAGCGGACATATAACCGTGAAACATGGTTAAACTTCTTATTTCATTGTGAAAAGAAAAATATCCCTTTGGAATTAGTAATATACCATGAAGACATGGCAAACTGTACAGTGAGGGACCCTCAAAATCTAATATCCAGGTTTAGACCATTTCCCGATATCTTCGGTCAACCCCTACCACTACTAACCTCCACGGCAGTGTAAACTTTACACAAATATGCAATAGAATGTTGGAATACGGAAGTAAAATACCCTATGCCAGCAAGTGTATACTGCTTACGGAGAGAACCATACCGATTAGATCACCTTTAAAAATCTACAAATTAGCACTATCTTTGAAATGTTACATAGATATAAGCTATAATACAGCTTATGGCCCTGCACCTGATGGTATTCCCAAAGGCTATCGTAATAAACCATATATCGGTGTTAACAACCTATGTCAAGGACTCTATACAGTAGAATTTCTAAAAGAAGCGTTGCCCACTCTACATATACACTGTGAAAAATTTGGAATATCTCTAAACAGGGGAGTATACACAGTGACAAACCAAAAGTTATTCGACCAATGGAGAGCATTTACAGGTGCCAATCCCAGCGAGTTTTAGCTTTTAAACAGTTTCCTATTACAACACATAAATGACCAGAGACCGCTTATCGCTTTAAGGAAATATATGGAAGACACTATCGAAGGGGATAGGTACATTATTTCGGAAATACCTCAATGGAGAAATGGTTGGAAAAGAACTTTTGTATTTAAGAGTTCTACTATACTATGGCTTGTAATGCTCATAGAGAGGGTTATAGATATAATGGAAAGCTCAAAGGAACAAGAGGTACAAAATATAAAAAATTTATTAGAATCCTGTTTCCTCCATTGAGGGGTAGAGGTGTAGAGTGGAAAAATGAAAGATCCCGCAACATAATTTACTGGGATGATATTAATGAATTAGTGGCACGACTTAAACATATCTGTATGTCCACTGAAACCGGTAACCGGGTGCACGCTAACGAAATCATAAGTATTATTGAAGAGCTGAGGGAGGCCGGTAATATAAGAGGTGCCGGTAACAGCAGATATAAAGCATTATAAAATGACCATCGACAAGTTTGGACGTACCCTAAAGGGTGATCAAAAGGATCTCAAAGGTCCGAAAGGAGACGGATTTAATTTAACACCTGAAGGGAATTTCGATATCGAAAAGAAAAGACTAACTAACTTGGGCGACCCCGTGGCTTCCAGAGATGCCGCTACAAAAGTGTATGTTGATATAAAAAGTATTCCCACAGTCAAGGATGGATACACATTCCTAGGAAAAAGATTACAAAATATCAGCGACCCCATTGAAGACAGTGATGCTGTTAATCTACACACCGTAAAAAAAATCTGCTTACACACCGAAAACAGTAACTACAATGCCAATAATAATAAAATTATTAATCTGAATAACCCTGTAAACAGCCAGGATGCCGCTACAAAAGCATACGTACAAAAAGAACTAACGCTGGTAACCACTAACTTGGTCAGCCAACAACTGACCTTGAATGAAATGAAGGACCGTTTAGCAAAGTGCGAAGGTAAAATCGAAAATAATAAAATATATCACGATAAAAACCTGAGAAAATTTGGAGTATTACTTTTCAACTACATCA
Source organism: Neoaliturus tenellus (assembly GCA_030545055.2). Lineage (NCBI taxonomy): Eukaryota > Metazoa > Arthropoda > Insecta > Hemiptera > Cicadellidae > Neoaliturus > Neoaliturus tenellus. The sequence goes on along the minus strand of CM061537.1, from coordinate 52,371,350 downwards.
ATCAGAAACAGTCGGGCAGAACCGTGTCATTACCTACAGCCGGTGAGGATGATTATCTCAATTGGGAGGAATTATTTGCTGTTGGTAAAGGTCAGACAGCCAGTCTTTTAGAAAGTGATGTGATGGATGCTAATGATAATGATGGTGGTGATGTAAGCAGAAACAAGAGAGTCTAATGATGATGGCCTTAAATAGGGGTTTGACCTCGGGGAACAATCAGATGCTTGTTAAGTGTTGAACACTAAGGATGGGGTCTGTTTTATTATTTATAGCTCTATTGCCCTTGGTCTTGTGCAACCAGACGGTAGAGTATCTTACACGCTATGGTTACCTCAATGAAAACGCCAAGACCGAGGATATACATAATTCAGTTAGATTATTCCAAGACACTTTCGGTTTAAACAGCACTGGTATTTTAGATAATGAAACGCTACAGCTAATGTCTCAACCCAGGTGTGGGAATAAAGATGTCCTACTACCTTTTTCAGCAATCCCTAACAGGAAATGGAACTCATCTGTAATTACATGGTTCCAGTTTGGGAATAATTTACACCCAGAAATTATCGAAAAAGCTTTCGCTCTATGGGGAAGTCATAAAAATGTAACTTTTAAAAGAGATTTTAAAAACCCTACAATTATTATATCATTTTCCAACGATAGAAAACATTTCTTTTATTCACGCCATGATACTTGTTATTATCCATTTGATGGTCCTGGGACGATCCTTGGACACGCGTTTCTCCCCACCCCATATTACAATCAAACCGATATCCATATGGATTCTGAAGAGACTTGGGATTTTTAATGTCACTACCCCAACATGGAAATTCATCGTTCTTTTTAACTATTCTACATGAGATTGGTCATGCCTTAGGCTTAGACCATTCATATGATAAAAGTTCTATAATGTATCCTTTATACCGCGACCCCGAAAATATCACATCGCTTGATGAATATACTCTAAGTAAAGACGATGTTTTGGCTGTCCAGTTCTTGTATGGACGTGCGGGAAACACAACATCTACCACAACAACCCCTGCTACAACCACTACTTCTACTACCACGACTACACATAAACCGTATGTGCAAGAAAACAGAGATATTTGTGAGATAAAAAACCAAATAAAAACATTTGTTATAGTTAATAAAAAGATTTTCGCATTCTTTAGAGATTACGTGTGGGTTATAAATTTAATACCGAGTTATAGATACCCTGAGGAATATACTAAGCCAACAAAGATAACCGATTGGTTGGGGTTTTTACCTAGAGACTTTTATGAGGTTTCAGGCATTTACCAGAGACCCAATGGAGAGATTGCGTTATTTACAAACAAACAGGTATATATCTTTTCATTCCCAACACTGAATCTAAAAGTAAGCTACAACATAAACACAATACTGGGGAAACAGGTGTCAAAGATTAACGCTGTTGTTTCAACTAATTCCGGTAAAACACTTCTCATTGCTGACGATCTTTACATTTTCGAAATAAACGAATGTACATTCACGGGAACCTTTTTGGGGTCCACTTCATCGGTATTGTTTGGTGTGCCCGCTCGAGTTAGTGGGGCCTTTAGATATATAAACGGTCGCATTTACTTTATAACCGACAGTGGTGTTTTAGAGTATAATGAATTCAGTAATACAGTGGAAACCTCTCACCCCAGTGCATTAGAAATACTAGAACTGACCTGTATACGTGAAACCCTATTAAACAAGCTATACGAGGTGCTGAGATACATCAAATAAAATGGGGAAATCAAAGAGAACCCACAACATTCGGCCTTCTACTGTCAAAGGGGGCGGAGGTATTATCTCTTCTATTGTTAACAGAGCGATAGACGCTTTACCTTACGAACTTCACCTGCCCGGAGGTTATCAATATTGTGGACCAGGAACTAAATTGAAAAAACGATTGGCTAGAGGCGATCCGGGTATAAATAAATTAGACCAAGCGTGTAAAGAACACGATATAGCATACTCAAGATATAAAGATTCGGAAAACCGGAGGCGCGCGGATCAAGTATTGACCGAAAGAGCTTGGCAACGAATAAAATCGAGTGACGCTTCAATTGGGGAAAAAGCCGCAGCTTGGGCGGTCACAACAGCCATGAAGGCAAAAACAAAATTTGGTGGGGGAAAGAGGAAAAAACGGGGTCCAAAAAGAAAAGGCAAGGGGTTATATCTAAGACCATACAGAACAGAAGGTTCCGGCAAGAGAAAAAGGCGTAGCTCAAGAAAAAAAAAACATCAAAATACCAATAAAACCACTTACGAACTACGAATTAATGGATTATGCGAAATGCTTGGGAATACCAAACTTTAGAGGAGTATTTATGCGTGATAACCTACCCACTCGCCCCAGGGCTTATGAGACAGCTATAATAAATTTAGATTCCAGCGGTGGTACCGGTACTCACTGGGTATGCTACAAAAAGCTTAATAATAAAGTATATTATTTTGACAGTTTCGGTAATCTGAGACCCCCACCGGAGCTATTGGAATACTTCAAAGGTTGTGACATTTATTATAATAGTAAGAGAGAGCAAAGTTTTAATTCAGTCGTTTGTGGACACTTGTGTTTAAAGTTTCTCAGCAGTAATGTTTTGTCTCACGGGGACAAGTAGTGTACTATCACATGAACTGTCATTCCCTATCGATGTCAGTAATGGGAGATACGAACTCGGTCTCATAGAGATTATGACTTGGAATTCTATACCTAATATAGAAAAAAACATCAACAATATATTTTATTATGGTGACAATAAAGAAATCCATATTCCTGATGGGTCTTATGAACTCCAAGATATTGAAAAGTATATCGCAGGAAAATTACCGAAAGAAGTTACATTCAGTTTAAAACCTAACAACAATACATTGAAATCCGAACTAAATTGCTCAGAGGCAGTGAATTTTGAAAAACCAGCAAATATTAGCAAACTACTAGGTTTCAAACCTGAAATATTACCGGCCAATATACTACACACGTCACCTTTACCGGTGGATATTTTAAAAGTGAATTCCATACGCGTAGAATGCAATATCACTCGCGGGTCATATCTGAACGGTATCGAGGGACATGTAATACACGAGTTCTATCCGGCCGTACCACCCGGGTATAAAATCATCGAAATACCTAAGAATGTTATTTACTTGCCTGTGATCGCTCAACGTATCACAAACATTAGTGTGTCTTTTAAAGACCAAAATCAAAACCTTATAAATTTTCGCGGAGAACCTATTTCGGTTAGACTTTATCTTAGACACAATGGGGCTGGTACTACATAGGGACACATCACATATAAAAGTGCTTAGTCCTAGACGGAAAGCCAACGAGTTAAGTTGGAAAAATATTAATTTCTTACGCTCTCTCGGTTTTAAAGTTTACAAGATGGCTCTACTGGCAATAGACGATAAAGCTATGTATGATGATAGTATTACTAATATGGAGTTTCACACACATCAGCCCTACGCGTCTACTACATATAAAAATAACGATGAAATCAGAATCCCCATCTTACAACAAGACATAATTACCGCTCCATTTGATAGTTATATTATAATAGAAGGCAAAGCCTCCGCCGTCAAAACCGATAACACTACTGCTCAGGATGTTAAATTTATAAACAATGCAATTGAATTTTTATTCGAGGAGATCCGATTTGAAATTTTCGGTGTAACCGTGGATCGCATCAGAAGCGTCGGACTTACCACGACATTAAAGCATCTAGTTTCTTTGCGCAGTGAAGAGAAAAATAGTTTAAAAAGTTCATGCTGGCTAGGGCCGGGGCAATCGGAAACAGTCACGGATTTCGTTTATTCTATACCCTTGCGATTACTTTTGGGATTCGCAGAAGATTACAGAAGAGTTTTAGTAAACGTCAAGCAAGAATTGATTTTGCTAAGATCTTCTACTGATTTAAACGCTGCCTTGACAACCACGGCTGGAACATTAGATTTAAAAATTTCTAAAATTTACTGGAGGGTTCCTCACATTACTGTAAATGATGCGACAAAACTTAAACTTTATAGATTTATCGAAAAGAATCCTGCTATCCACATACCATTCCGCTCATGGGAGATACACGAATATCCCAACCTACCGACGACTACCAAAGTATTATCATGGCCTATAAGGTGTAGCTCCAGACTAGAGGTCCCTAGAATGGTGATTGTCGGGTTTCAAACCGATAGAAGGAACAATTTAGTAAAAGACATGAGTCTTTTTGATTCATGCAAAATTCGAGAAATAAAATTATATTTAAACTCTAAATATTACCCGTATGAACCAACCAACGGTAACAGCGCTCTGTACTATGATTATTACAAGTTGTTTCAAAACTCTTACTACGGTAGAGTGGGATCCCCAATATTGGATTTTGATGACTTTAAAACTAAATGCCCACTGTATGTCATTGACTGTTCTAAACAAGACGAGTCTATAAAAACCGGGGGTGTAGAAATAAAATTGGAAATTCAGGCCGACGAGGACTTTAAAGCAAACACTTGGGCCTACTGTTTAATCCTACACGACGACCACTTTACATACACTCCCATAACAGGGGAGGTACGCAAAGTGGCCATTTAATCATGACAAAGAAAAAAGTTACATTTTCAAAACCTCTCGTAACGAAGGTTTACATTTTACCCGAGGAAGATAGAAAATCAATTTGGATGCAAATCGCTAGAGACAGGGATCGCCGGCAACAGTCTTTAACTTGACTCCGGTAGTTAAAGAAATTAACTCTAACGAAATTACATAATTGGTCAGTTGCGATCATGGAGTCAAGCGGAGCGGATCCCACACCTGTTCCTAAAATTAATGAACCCATCAATCTGGTAACCGGGGTATTCTTAAAATCTGTTCACTACCTAGATTCGGAATTAAAGAAATGTGTTATAACTGGGATATTCAAAAACAGAGACAACTCTCTTGGAATTTTATTCAAGGGGAGAAACGGTCTAGTTTACTGGTCATATGACCTATTCTGCCAATTTTACAGCAAATTCAATGAAATAACGCTATCGCTTGAAAATAAGAGTAGAATAATTGTAAACGAGGGGACCTATAGTATAAAGGTCGCTACGGTTTTTGGCAATCATTGTGTGTTCATCTCTGATGGAGATCACTCCCTAGCTCTAGGCACCACCGAATGGTATATGCTGTTAAATAATTTATCGCTAATATCTCGGTCTCTTTTAGAATTGTTTTATATTGAAAACGAGATTAAAGCTTTTATCGATCAAGTTATATCGGGTAATGAAATTCAATCGGATCAGTTACCAGCTTATTTGTGTGACCGTTTAGTAGACGAAATTTTACTTTACACCCGGTGGCCAAATGGAGGCCGTAGTTAAATTTCACGGGTTCAAAGACAATAATAATAAGTTTATTGTAAAAGAGCTGGCCATTGTAGGGAGATCGTATAGAACACAGATAGTGTTCCGATCTCCTTACAATTTCAACAGATTAAATGAAAAATGCAGAGAACAGCTAACTGGCTGACTCACTACTTCCACAGGATAAAGTGGGAAGATGGTGAAATGCCATTCAGTAAGAAACTGATGTGTTCTCTGCTAAAACCCTTTGATGTTATTCATACAAAGGGAAGTGAAAAAGCTCAATTTCTAAGGAACTTCCATAATAATGTAATAGAAATTTATGAAAAACAAAGCACAGTCACAGTAGACTGTATTATACATAAAAATAATAATAAAAAGTGCGCTATAGCTTCTGCTGAGTACCACATCCGGGGTCTATCCCGGGTGAACTCTTATTGAGTTGGCACCCTTGTCTCAGGCCGGGGTAAGACCTTATAAGACCAGAGACTTGGTGGTACAGGTTGGCCTAAAAACCATAAAACGTAACATGTTTTCCCTGTATGTGCTCGGGAAACGCAGAAGTTTGAGTATGGAAAAAATACATAAAAATTAAAAAATAAAAAAAAATAAAAAGGGAGGTAGCATTTTTGTAATGGAGTGGCTACCACCGTAGGTTGCGATGGTTGGGGCAACCTACCCCAGAGGTTAGGCCTCCGGGGGAAGCTCTGGGTTAACAAAAATAACGCGCCTACAACTGTACGGCCTGGTATTTATGCCTACCGTGGTGTGGAAAACAGTTGAAAACAAAGGGAGTAACGAAAAGCTACTCCCTTCGAACCTACAGAAAATAATTTATATCAAAAATAAGAAACCAGAATAATATTTAATAATAGAAACACAAGGGTAACGAAAAGTTACTCCCTTCGAACCTACAGAAAATAATTTATATCAAAAATAAGAAACCAGAATAATATTTAATAATAGAAACACAAGGGTAACGAAAAGTTACTCCCTTCGAACCTACAGAAAATAATTTATATCAAAAATAAGAAATCAGAATAATATTTAATAATAGAAACACAAGGGTAACGAAAAGTTACCCTTCAAACCTACAGAAAATAATTTATATCAAAATAATAGGAGTAAAAATGAATGGAAATACACTCACCAGGGCCGGTTGTGTAATCTGTGCCACAATTGTGGCACAGATATCTTACGCGCCAATGGGTTTTAACACTACCGCGTAACACAGGGGAGATGCATAGATGGTATTTTATTGTTACTGTAGGGACCACCTGTATAGGGTGGCCCCAAAAACAAATACCCTGTACCCATACGGGGAACAGGGTGTGTTCAAACGCAGTAAACTCGACACAAGTGTGCTGTTCCATGGTTTAGCACAGAATAAGGATAAAAGAGATGGCTAACCCAACCACTCTTCCCCCACCACTACTACTAACCTTATCGTAGAAAGTGTTCCAGCCAGCCAGTGGAGAAGTGCATATTGCACCGGTAACAATTATAAAAAACCAACCACCTGTATTCCACCCGGGTTAATTCCCCGGATGGAATACAAATGTGGTAATTTATAGTTACAAATGGTGCAATATGCACCGTGTGAGGGCAGAAAAAGAGACATGTAAAAATAGGGCTCAAGTAGCCCTCAAACACAATAACGTCTAAGCACAAGGACATCTCGCCACCGACTGATCACAGCCACTTCCGCGCTGATAAAAAATTTTACACTCACCATTATCGGACAGCTGGTACTGAAGCGTGACCCGAATTTGTATTCCCGGGTCACGAACAAACAAACTTAATAAACATAAGTACACTTCATTGAGCTGGTCTGTGTTAAATAATATGAAATCCCATCTCTCCATTCTTAGACTGACTGACTGTCCGGCTCCACACACTCTAGGTATAAGGGAAGTGGTGGGGAAAACCAAAATAATAATTATAGTACTCACCCCAGATTCGTCACTGCTATCCATTTAGCAATCACACGGGATGTCTCTAAATATTAAAATTCGGAGTTCACAGATTGGACAGGTTCCAGGATTGGTCAGGATTTTGAAAGTTGACTTATAAGTACACTCATCACATTCTGAATGTGTGAAGAATTTAAATTTACATTTTTGAAATAAAGAAATGTAGTGGGATCTAACTATTGTAAATTTTTTTAATTGTTCTTTTAGATCTGTAATTATTGAATTTGGTAAAACATTTTTAAATTGATTAGTAATATGGTAAGGTGTGGGAAAATCTAGACAAATACTATAAAGACACAATTCATACAAACTCAACGGTGGCGCCATAACCAACTGGTCAGGGGAAGCGGAGGGGTAGTACGATTGGGGGTAGGTGGGGTTTACTAGCCTTGAATATGGTTGGACAGCTGATAACTGTAAAAGAGGGGGTATGTGTATAAATACAGGCCACCCTATGTACCAATTCAGAGATGCTCTTTATTGTGCTTAATATGGTATTATTCGTATTAGTGTTACTTGCGCTTCGAACCGCTGCTGCAGACAGCGACGAAGAAAACATCCCTCCACAGGTAAGAACACAGATTTTTTACCTAGGACTAATTTGTAGGTTTAGACAAACGATTTTTATTTTAACTATTATATATCAATGCAAATAGGTTCTATCAATTGTTTTTGTTTTTAGGGAAGTTCACAACAACCACTCAGTCAGGACATGTTTTTTTGCGGATGTCTTGGATGTCCTTGTTTTACAGGTAAATATATTTAGACTTTATAAGCAAATACCCTCTAAATTAATATTTTTATTTATAACTAATTTAATTCAACATTTGCAGACGGGGTCGGATATATCAAGTATCTCTAATGTGTCTCAGGAGCTAAGACAAATATCTCAGGTGGGTTCATTGAGTATATATCATTTTTCTTTTTAGTTTTTAGCAATAACAGTTAGTAATACAACTGAAAGAAATATTTGTTCTTTCAGGAAGAGTTTGACGGGCGACTAACTCAGATGATAAGACTCTCTGGGGTTAGTAGCAATGGGAGTTCTAATGGCAGATATAAACATGTATCACGCACGTTTTGACAGGATGGATCGGTTCTTGTAAGACACCATTTGGTTAGTATAAAGTAACACTAATTATTATTATGATTACTTTTAATTATTAGAGAAAATATAAGTTATAGTTATGTTTTTTATTTTAGGAAAATTATGGGATAAATCCTGAGGAAATCCGACGTGAACTATCACAAGTAAGTACTTTTAATATTTAACTATCAAGTTTAGATATATCCTATTCCTAAATTCTAAATATAAATTTACTTTTTATTTTTACAGTGGCAATTGCCAGCGCCTCCTATTCAAAGGACTCCACAAAGAATACAGGTAAGGAACATTCTTTCTTTTGTAAATTATCTTTATGTTTTAATTATAAATTAATTTTTTGTTTTTTTTTGTTTTGTTTTTAGGATATGAGAGATCGTTCGCCAATAAGACGTCCACCTTCACCCACACCGGCATCTTCACCCAATAATGTAAGTAAATATTGTTTAATTTTTATCTAAAGTGTTTTTTTTTATCAAATACCCATAAAGTATTTTTTTTTTTTTAGATACCAAGTCCACCCCAACCCTCCCCTGAGGCACCCCGGACACCGGCATCTTCACCCAATAATGTAAGTAAATATTGTTTAATTTTTATCTAAAGTGTTTTTCTTTTTTTTTACCAAATACCCATAAAATGATTTTATATATATTTTTTTTTAGATAGAAGACGAGTTCACATTCCCTACCCAGCGGATATTCCCTGAAGAAGAGAGGAGACCACACCAACCCTCCCCTGAGACACCCCGTCACCCCCGAGTAAGTTCACACATTATAGAGTTATTAGATTAGTTTACATTATTATTTGCTATATTAATTTATATTATTATTTTTAGATTGCCATTTTGGAGGAGAGAATGACCGGTGAGCTACGTACCAGCCAGCCCAGTGCTAGACCATCAAGGAGATATGTGCTACCAACGGTAGGTTATTTAAAATATTACTCTTTAATAATAGTTTCTACACTATCTATTATTTCTATTAATACAGTTTTAATGTTTCAGAATGAGAGTTTCCAGTTAACAGGGGAACAATATTTTCGCAACCGAGAATGGCAAATTTTAAATTATCGGGGAAGAATTGGACAGTTTCCACCCCCACCAAGCTACCAGCCTCAAGAATCAGTAAGTTTAATAATTTTATTATTATTGTTTATGTTTAACTATATATTTTTACAAAAATATTTTCTCTAATTGTAAAATAACGTTTTAGGTTGCTGCACAAGAAACAATAAATAATTGGTTAGAATATTTTGGACCTACATCAGAGACAGGAATTTACGTTTTTGAAGAACAAATTGTAGTGAACGGTATTCGTTGGAAGCGATACACCCTCATGGTAAGAATATATATCTACAATAATATAACTTGTTTTTTATTGTTTTAAAACAAAATAAAATATATACACTATACCATACCCTTAATATACTACAAACAATAACTAATATACTTTGATTTCAGCGAGGTGATAATATGGTTAATCCAGAGAGATATAACACCAGAGTTGGGGGTCCTACCGAACGCACAATTCAATACAGCTCCAATGATCTCCAGGTAATCATATTTTTATTTTTCAGCGAGGGGGCGAGGTATTCTTTCCTACGGCATTAGAGGTGGCTGACTATTTCAGACTCGGTAGACGACCTAATGAGATAGTTAATTATGTTATTGAACAGAATACTGAGGCTCTTCAGGTAATTAGTTTTTATTTGTTTTTTAGAGAGATAGGAGAATATACATAGCACCTAATTGGAAAATTCAACTTAGGAGAACAATACCACCCCTAGCAAGAACAAACACTGTAATCGAACAAAACTCAACTGTTCTCCAGGTAATAGGGGTTTTCTTCTTTCATAACATTCCTATTTCATTTCTTTCCTATTTCATAGATATACCAATAACAATATACAACTATAAATTTAATTTAAGATTGTATTGTTTTCAGGCATTGGTGAATACTGTCTCCCCCGAGGCACCCCAAAATAATACGGTTAGTAATTCACATATATATAATTTGAAACTTTAATTGTTTTAAGGTTTAATAATTTAATATTTTAATTTAATAAATTTGTTTTAGAATTTAAGCTGTTCTGAGAGTATGCCTTCGGGGGAGGGGCCACTCTGTAGAGGGTGTCAACGCGAAGAACGTCTGATTCATCTCAGACGGAGAGCTTTGTTTCAGGTAAAAACTACTTATAGTAATTTTGGTTTTAATAATTATTAATTTTTTCTTACTTGTAAAACAAGAGAGTTTAAAACACTCACCTTATGTTACAGAATGCTGAGCAGTCCTCCACAAGGGCAGACAGTCGGGCAGTACTCCAACTTGCTCTGGTTCGAGCGGAACTCCGAGAAGTAACGGCAGTAGCGTCGCAAGTACTCGGCACAAACACGTCACAAACACTAGAGATAGCTCCAGTCATATGGGCCGACATAAGGTCGACCCTGGAGCATATTCTATCAGTCCAAGGTCCAGTCATCCAAGAACCTGCACTACTCCAGAAACAACACAACAACAACGGAAAGTCCGCGGCAACTGGAATGTCAGATATGTATGACCACACTACCTACGACAGCCCTACAACCCTGTGGACACGTCGTATGTCCTGAATGTTCAATTCGTCTTTTCCGCTGCCCACATTGCAGGCAGACCATCACCGGTCGTTTAAATTTATATTTTTAATTTTGTAAAATAAATATCATTCTTTAAATTTACTGTTTTTTAATTAATTCACCTTTAACACTTTTACACCTAACCATTTTAACACTCATAGAATTTTACACTTACAACACATCTCACTACACAATCACACAACAAGCACTAAACATCTCACTGCACACAACACAACTACATCACAATAACACAACACGCACTACACAACCACTACACGATAACACGAACAACGCACAGACATCACACTACGCGACTCGAACAGTCCAAGGACCAAGACGAACTGAAGGTAGAAAGTAGACATCCAACAAACGATTGGCAAGAGGTCATGTTCCCACGGGAAAAGCTCTTCTCACAGAAGAAGAGGGGCCACTCAATATCGTGACTCCATTAGTCACGAAACCCATTAGGACTGTAATGGGTTTATAGCAGTCCTAATGGGACTGCCTCTGACAAATTATAGTGCCTGGCGCAACTTCGAAAGCTGAAACTCTCTACCTCTACCACAGACTATACCTTATAACATATATAACATAGTGTATAACATATAGTATATGGTGCATAGTGTATACTTTATAGTAAATGATATGAGTTGGTAACACTGCAGGGAATTTGCAGGGAATTTTGGGAAACCCATAGGGGTTGGCACCCCTGCTGATTTTTTTCCCGCGCTTTTTCGATCAGCTGATTTTCCGATCAGCTGATTTTCAAGGTCATTCTGTCCACTAGGGGAGCAGCTTCTACTAACATGGTAATTTTGAAGATGTCTGGGGCGGAGCCTTATGGAGGTTGGGATGATATCGTCAAGAGCTTTCAATCAAATATAAGATTGTATGGGTTTTGACTTCTGGGAATGCTTAAACAACTTGTGTTACAATTTAAAATTGTACGTTTTGTATAATGTTTACACTTTCAACTGGATATAAATATTTTCCAAAATAATCCAATGCCGTGAAAAAAAATTTTTTAACAGCTTTGTATTTATATTAATAAATTGAATTAAAGAAATTCGAACACAACGTGAACTTAAAAGTTAACAATTACAAGTTTGATAATTCTGTGGTATACACGTTTAAATTTAGACGTACAATACACCTACAAGGCCCCTAGGGCAAAGACCAGAAATATGAATAACAGGAATATTCCTATCTTAACCTTCTCCTTGTTTAAAAAGTATAGTTTAAAGTATAAAAATTGTGTAAATCAGCTGTTTTTAATTTTGTGTTTCATATTTTGTTGCTTACATAACAATGTACTGATCAGCTGTTTACCGGAATCCGTGGTTCCCATGTAACGACTGATTTACACCATTGTTGCACCACATGCTAGAAGCATCCTTATTAATAGCATTTCAGGGTTGCTTATCAGTAAAATTTTTATAATTATTATGATAAATAAATACGCCATATTTGGTATTTTCGTGATCAGAAAAATTATTTCTTTTTTTATGATGATGAAAAAAATACATACTTGCATTAAAAATAATAAACATGAATAAAATATCTCGAAAACGATTTGAAGTAAAAAAATTTTAATTTTAATATTCAGAATCTACGTAAAATTTTAGTAAAGTTTTATCTTAAAAGTTTTTTTTGTATTTCAACAAATAACAAAGTTATAGGCAAAAGAAGTTTTGACCAAAAAACAGTTTTTCGAGCACAGCGAACGAACTAGTAGAAATATCTGGGATTCTTACACATAATTTTGTTCAGCTTATAATTCCGCACTACTTAGCTAATTTGACCTTTCCTGTAGCTTTTATAGTTTGCGAGATCCCAATGGTGAGTATAAAACACTGTATATTTTCCCTTAAACTTTCATGTGTCATTTATTTAAATTAATTGAAACACTTTTTTGGAATTTTTTGACACATTTTATTTGTTTAAAACTAGACGTTTCACCTATATATTGCTTTATTCATACATTTAGTTTTCTCTTAAAATAAATTAAAATAAATGAGATTTTTCTCTTAAAATAACCTAAATTAGCATTAATCATAGTGCAAAATCAGTGTTTTTCTGCAGGAAAACCTCAATAACTCCGTTATTTGTTGTTGGATCCTTACAAACTTGGTATTAATGTTTAGATAATTTAATTTGTCAACTGTTTTGTTTCTTGTAACATTTTTATAAAATTTACTGTTTTTGAGATATTTGAGTTTAAAACTTTAAAATGACCGCCATTTTGAAAATACACATCGGAAAAAAATAATTTTATTACTGAAAATGGGTATTGTTATAGTGAAGGTTCATGCCAAATATTAACTTAATACAATGATCCGTTATGGAAATAAAAATTATTTAGTGTATAAACAAAATGGCGGCTAGAGGGTTAACGAATTATTTTAAGACATATGTTTATAGGAACTTTTTTGCTTATTTTGACGTGGGCAATAACCCTGAAAAGTTTGTAAAGGTGGAAGCTGGACACCCTGTATATTTGACTACAATCAAAGCACGAGGGACGTTTGTGGCACGCAGGGCACGAGGGGCACGAAGGGTGTCGGTGGAATTGGATACAGGGAGGCATGAGGGGCATGGTGGAGGAATGGAGAACATAGGGGTACAGGGAGGAACTGCAAGCATGAGGGCAAGGGAACATGGAGGGTACTCTGGGGAGGCATGGGGATGCACTGGGTCACGTGGTGGCGGGAGGTGCAGGGGCACAATAGGCACTAACAGGTCACTGATACTGTAAATACTGGACTTATACTGGAATTTTATTTCCATACTGGAAATACTGGAATTTCAAAATAGATACTGGAATAATTAAATTTTATTAAAATCCGGAAATTGTTTTTTTTATGCATAAAATATAGATTTTGTCATTTGATCCGTATATTTTTATGTAAAAATGTTTCACCTGTTATTATTGTTGTTAAAGTATGTTTGCAAACCAAAATCAGAAAGCTCGTAGTTCTGTTCAAATAATTAACTAGGCAATTGAGAAATCTAAACATTTGTGTAAAGCTTAGAAATAAGTCTCTTTAAATTAATAGGCAAGCATGTTTATTTTCTTATATTTTTCTCAGCTTGTGTGTATCATTAGGGAAATCCGTGCATACTGTTAGAAAGATTCATCTTGTAGATGAAAATAATGCCATTATAATTAACATCAGCCTCCAGTGGTACGCCCTAGAGGCTTTCAAATTTTCATTGTTAATAAATTAGAGTCGAAATCAAGTGATTTTTTTGTAGAATTTTTACCAGTGGTGATCTCTTAATACAAAGATCCATGTTAAATTTGTTTACATGTATAAAATTATTTTATTGTTACTCCATATTCAGGTTAATAGTTCGCGAGTGGTACTGGAATTAAAAATAAAATGTACTTGAAACACTGGAAATATACTCTATTCCAAAATCAGATATCAGTAGACACCCTGACTAAGGGCATCGGTGGCATGAGGCACGAGAGGCACATGGGCATGGGGACACGGGAAAGCCTTGGGGGGCATAGAGGGCATGGGGACCACGGAAAAAAAATGGTGGGCAGTGGGCACGGGAGTACCTTGGTTGTGGGGGCATAAAGGCACGAGGGTTGTTGGGGGCATTGTGGTTAGGGGGCATGGGGGCCAAGGTGGAGGCTTAGGGATATAGGGGGCACGGGGAGAAAAGGTGGGGATGGAGGCAGAGTATGCGGGCATGGGAATGAGGGCACAAGGGGTACTAAAGAAGTCTGTGGCACGGAAGGTGGTTGGGCATGGGGGGCACGGGGAAGAAGTGCTGCATGTGGGTACGCAAGAATGGGGGGGGCACAGGGGCATGGGGGGCAAAGGGGTACGGGGGCATGGGGAGGCGTGGGGTCATGGCGAGTGTGGAGGGAATGGGGGGCACAGGGGTCCAGGGTGAAGGGGTTTGCAGTATTAATTGGCTCATGTTGTATTGAACTATTTTTACTTGAGTTACAAACTCATCATGGCATAGTTAAGGTTAAAATTAATTTTACCGCGTCCGGTAGTGCAATAATTTTTCTTTTTTCCACATAAGATTACGTATTTTAAAATGCAGGGGAAATTATTGGTAAATTACTAATTTGATACCGCCACAAAGTTTCGTAAAGATTGGGAAATATTTTATTAGAAACCCTAAACGTGTAAATTCGCACTAAAGCTTACGAAAAATACAATAATGATCGCAAGGAGGAGATGAATTGAAACTTATATGTGGAGACAACATCATAATATTTATTTTAGGGGCCTTTGCCCCTACATGGCACTAGTTAAAATGAAAAGATAACATAAAAAGCTATCCCTTTAAAATTGCAAAGGGATAGCTTTAATTTTTAACCGTTCGTGTCGTTTTATGTGTTGTGTTTGTGTCAAAATTTTAAATATGTTTGATTGTGCACCTAACAAAATCGCAAGATGGATTATGTCGATAGCAGCAGGTTTTGAAGATATAATTTATGACTATGGCCAAAGTTCATTTTTAATATCTCTTTGAAATACTTTGTCGACCAGCTAGAACAACTACCTACTTTACTTTCATAGATTAAGTAGATTTTCAACAGGTGATTACCAAAATTATGGCTATATTAGGAAAGGATTTTGTATGTTTCATTTTAACAAGTATTCAAATAATACGTGGGAAGTTTTATTTTCTCAAATATACAACAATTACTGTTAGTAAATGGTATAATATTGTTTATTTTTTATGAAAATTTACTTCAAAAAACGTTATTACAATATTTTTTTACCCATTTCATTAGCCAAAGTAGGTATACATCAAGCAATCATTCGATTTTTTAAGATCGAAAAAAATCGATCAGTAGGCCTACTGCCGTCATCAAAATGATCGTGTAAGCACCTTGAATTACACTGATATTACAGTCATTGCACCAATGCTAAACATTTCGGCCCCAGTTCCCATTTAATGGTTACACGGGGTCGTACAGGCAATGTAAGCTCTTTAGCCGTATTTATGTTTTTTTTTTTTTTTTTTTTTTTTTTTGAGGGAGAGGCAGGGAAAATGCATTACGCACACAAGTGGCCAGCCTGTAGTGTGGGACTCCCCTAAAAAACGGGTTTACCCACTAAAAAACCTCCTCTACTCTTTAGGATTCTAACCTGGAATTGTTTATCACATTACGTCAGGCTAGGCCTAAATTTGGCTTACGCCCATGGGGCTCGCTCCTTATCCAGCTGTTCGGTCAAGGTATCTGGGCCACTTCGTGGTCCAAATCGGTTTTCTTTTCCAGGAGGATACCCCGGACGAACTGTGACAAACAATCCCAGTTGCCCTCATCCTCCATAATCTTTTGGCAGACCGTGTCCACCGAAAAAACACCGAGTTTTCTTGTGGCCTCCAGGCGGGGCCTTTCCCAACGCGAACAGCGGAAGAAGGTGTGTTCCGCGTCATCGGGAACGCCTGGGCAGTAGATGCAATCCGGTGAACCGGTCTTGCCCATCCGGTTCAGGTACGACTTGAAGTAGCCGTGACCTGTCAGGAACTGCGTGAGGTAGTAGTCCACCTCGCCATGCCGCCTTTCCACCCATGGTTGGACCTGCTCGATGAGTCGCGCAGTCCATCGTCCTCGGGTGTCGTGCTCCCAGCTGTGTTGCCACTGCTGGAAGGTTCGGGAGCGCTCTTCGGTTCTTGCCGTGTCCTTGCCGATCTCGCCTTGTCTCTGGTAAATCGCTTTCCTCTCCCCTGCCAAGAGCTTGACCGGGATGACTCCGGCGACCACCAGGACGGCAGGCTCGGACACTGTCCGGTAGGCGGAACACACCCGGAGCGCAGCTTGACGCTGAACCCGGGCGAGTCGCAACCTGTAGCACTCCTTATCTAGAGCGCCTGCCCACACCTCTGCCCCGTAAAGGAGCACGGACTGGACCGCGGACATCAACAGACGTCTTCTGCTGGATCGGGGACCCCCGACATTGGCCATCAGCCTACTAAGGTAAGTGACTACCTTAGCGGCCTTGTCCGCCGTACGAAAGATCTGATCCCTCCAGCTTAACTTGGTGTCCACCATAACCCCGAGGTATTTGGCGGCACGAGTTGATGTGACCACCTCCCTTCCCACTCGGAGTGGGACGACGGTGTCGATCCTCTTCTTCGTGAGGATCACAATCTCCGTCTTACTGAGAGCAAGCGAGAGACCGTGATCGGACATCCAGTTGTTGACCACCCGCATAACTCGGTTCAACTTCAGTTGGGCCAGCTCAACGTTGCGTGCAGCAATGAGAGCTGCAACGTCATCGGCGTACCCAACCAAAGTGGTTTCCTCAGGCATCTCGGACCTCAGGAGGCTGTCATAGGCAACGTTCCAGAGATCCGGGCCGAGTATTGAACCTTGTGCGGCACCAGAAGTGACTTCCATCGTCCGCGTTCCGTCCCTCGTGTCATAAATCAGGCTTCGAGAGCGTAGATAATCCTCGATGAGCCGCAACAGATATGCAGGAATACGAAAGGTGTTGCGAAGCGCATCCAACATATCGACCCACCTTGCCGAGTTGAAGGCATTCTTGACATCAAGCGTAACAAGAAGCACTACTCGGCGGGAGAAATGGTTGTGGCTCTCGGCTCTCTCCACAGCTCTCTGAACTTCGGTGATAGCGTCGATCGTTGACCGTCCCTTTCTGAAGCCGTACTGACGGGGGCATAAGTCCCCGGCAGCTTCCACGGCAGAAGTCAGGCGGGAACGGATCAGCTTCTCGAACAGCTTCCCAGCCGTGTCCAACATGCAGAGAGGCCTGTGGGACGACGGCAGCTCGGGATCACCTTTGCCCTTGCTGATCAGTACAAGCCTGGCTGTTTTCCAGGGAGCGGGAAACACCCCTTCTACCAAACAGGCATTGTACATTCTCAACAACAAGTCAGCGTTGATTGAAAATACTTTCTTTAAAGCCTCACTGGGAATCCCGTCCGGGCCAGGAGCCTTGTTGCTCTTCAGGGAGAGAACGGAGGTTTCCAGCTCCTCGAAAGTGAAGAGTGGAACGTCCTCTACCCGTCTGAAGTCAACCGGCGGTCGCTGAGGATGTTCAGGAAACAACGCAGCGACGATCCTCCCCATGGTGGCGCCCTCCATGATGGAAGGTGGAGAGCGGGCGCCGAGTTTCTGCGTCACAAGTTTGTAACCCAGGCCCCACGGGTCGGAGTCAACGTCGTCACGAAGTCTCCTCCAGCTATTCGCCTTGCTCCTGTTGATCGCCTGGCGGAGAGATTTTCTCGCAGCTTTATAGGCCTCCGACTTACGAACTCTGTCTGCGGGAATTCTCGCTCTAGTGGCGGCTCGTCTAGTTCTTAAACATGTTCTTCTGAGTTCCGCAATCTCTTCAGTCCACCAGTAAACGGGTTGTTTGTCGCGTCGGGGTTTCCTTCGCGGCATAGACTGGTCGCAGGCCGAGACGATCAGTTCCATCGTGGATGTTACTAGTGCCTCGGCCCCAGCCTCACCAGGATTCCCCTGCGCTCCCCGAGAGATGACTTCGGTGAACTTAACCACGTCCAGTTTGTTGGTGTTCCACCGGCGTGACCCTTCCCGAGATGCGGAAACTCGACGATTTTCCTGATCATGCAGATCAAACACGATGTATTGGTGGTCGCTACCCGTGTAGTCCTCCACAACCCTCCAGCCAGAGATCCTCGGAAGGAGCGACTCAGACGCAAAGGTGACGTCAGGGATCGTGCCTCTCTGCCCGGGGCGCCGAAAAGTAGGTGTGTCGCCCTGGTTGAGGACGACAAGACCGGCCCTGGCGATGAAATCCAGGATGTATTTCCCCCGGGAGCTGGTAGAGGGCATTCCCCACTCGACGGCCCTGGCGTTGAAATCGACACCAACGACGACATGCCCGGTGGTGCAAAGAACGCACTCCTCTAGGCTATCTATCTTGTCGCGGAAGTCCTGGACGGCCTCGTTGGGGGTGAGGTAGCAACTGAAGATTGTCACGTCCCTACACCTAACCCAGGCAAATCCTCGGCCGCGACCATGACTCCGCACCAAGACATCCCGCGTATTACGCGCCCAAAGTGCAGCAGTACCGAGGCTGTCGGAGATCCAAGTGTTTGGATCTCTGTCCCGATACTGTTCGCTGATAAGGAGCGCGTCAGCACCAAGTTCTCGGGCGAGCTGATCTAGAAGGTTATCAGCTCCCCAGGATCTATGAAGATTGGCCTGGAGGATGCGAATTACCGGCCGCTGCCTTTTGCCTGTTCAAGTGCGGTTCTGAAGGCACCGCACTGACCAGACCCGGGTAAGTGACCGAGGGCACTGGAGCCTGAATCCTTGCAGAGAAAGCAGGAGGGGCTCGAGGAACATTCCTTGCGTTTGTGGCCCTGGCTTCCACACTGGAAGCAGTTGGCACTCCTGTCGGGCCCTTTACAGTTTCGGGAGGAGTGGCCGAAACCGAGGCAACGAAAGCATCTCGAAACTACCACCCTCCGTTTGAGCCTGCAACTGACCCAACCGACTCTGAGGTGCTGAAGGCTAAGCAGCTTATTGGCGTGCTTTTCGCCCATCTCAGCAACAGCCATCCGGAGTTGACTTCGGTTAGGCTTTGTCAGCCATACCCTCACTCCATCAGCCGGTATCTCCGGGAGTGCCACCTGGATCGCACGGGTCACCTCGTCTTCGGTGGAGAGGGCATCAAGGTCCCGAATCTCGACCGAACACTTCGGTTCTAGGGCCTTGATGGAGCCTTTGTCCCCAAGTGCAGTCTTGAGGGAAGCGGCAAAACCGATCTTGTCACTCGACTTCCCCAGTTCGAGGAGGACATCCCCGTTCTGGGTTCGCCGAATAGACTTGATAACGGTGTCGGTCTCCTCCGGTTTGGCCTGCGATCTAATCTGACCCAGAACATCGGCAAAAGATCGCCCCCCTAAGGGCTTAATCAAGATTGCCTCCTTCCTGGGCTTCTTAGGCCTGGGTTGTTTAGGCTTTCTGACAGACTTGCCAGAGGCCTCCCCAACCGGGTTTGAGACTTGCGTCCGCTCCACCCTCGACGCACTTTTCGAAGCTGCCTCCGCTTGCTTCTGCCTCCTCCTTTCTTTCTTAGACAGGCGCGTCTTCCAGCCCCCCAAAGGTGTCGAGGCAGAGTTTTCTGCCAAGGCAGGATTAGCCGCCGGAGCAGGAACCTCTGCAGGAGTAGCCGCTGGAACAACGACAGCGCCCGGGATGGAATGAGCAGCCGGGACAGGAGATGTCTGCGATGATGCAGTGACAAAAACCGGCCTCGGCGCCAAGTCCAACTCCCCGAGCTCAGGGCTTCCCGATGATGAACCGCTCTGCCTCTTCTTTCGCTTTCTGGCTTGAGTCTGGGACTCAGCCAGATGAGCTTGAGGCGAAGCAGAGATGACTCGGTTCGTGACATCGCGCTCCTGTTTCACTGCCTTAAGCCTGATTTTCCGGCATTCCTCGATTTCGTCTAGAGAATCTTCGAGTTTCGGAATCCCCTCTTTTATGGCCTTGTTTACGTTCTTTTGAATTAAGAGGGCCTTGGCCATCTCCTTCAAAAGAGCTTTCATCTTCTTCAGACATGAGTCTTCCTCCTCGTGGGCGTCGTCCTGCTGCTGCCGAAGCATTTGCAGCTCGAATGCCGCACGAAGAGGGCTCTTCCTGGGAGGTATTCCATCGAGCCTGGGTTTTGAGGTTTCTGCCTCGGTCACCTTCATCGCTAGATTGACATCCACTTTCTCCTTTTCAGGCTCGGACGACGATCCGGCGTCACTTACCGTCTTGAACGGTGCCGGTGGGGGGGAGGTTTTAATTCCCCCTGTCGGCGTCCCAGTCTTCGAGGTCGGAGACCTCTGCACAATAGAGCTTCGCCTAAATTTATGCCGTATAATGTTAAGCCCTCCGGTTGTTTTAACTATGGAATGTGTGTTAAAGCAAGAGCGAATCTGGCTGCAATTACCTACAGTTAAATACAAACCAAATTATATTCTGCCATACGCTATTCAGGCCAGTTTTCGTAACATTGTTATGCAATTTCCTATTAACCATATTACTTAAATAACAAATTTTATTACCTTTCGTAGTTTTTGCTAATCTCAAGTATGAATCATACAATAAGAGTGATGCAAGTTAATTGTATAATAAGTTATCAATACTTCGTTTATATTAATTAATACGTAGGATATGTAATGTTTTCTTACCTCATTCTGCTCATTTTTAGAAATGTAAAACTTACAGTATAAATGAATAATTTACGGCAATAGTAAAAAGTCAGTAAAATATATCGTAAGAATGTTTTTACCACCTCTAGACCCTAACGGTGTATCAGCGACTACAAAGGTAGATAAGAATAAAATACAATATTTTAAATTCAATAGTACAAGAATTAATGTTGTAATTATTTTCTTTTTTAAATTAATCAATCGCACTTTTGTCAGTTTTATAAAGATATTTTATTTATATATAGTGGGTACTATAACTATTTAAGTATTGTAAACATTGAAGATAGTCTTAAAACTATCTTCAATGTTTTAAAACTTACTTAAGTTACTGATTTTAATTTAATACTGATTAGTTTAAACTAATCATAATTAAGTTTACACTTGGATTACAAAACCAGCGAATTCTAGGCCTACCCTGGTGTTTTCCATTGGGGATAGTGATGAGAACTTTATACACTTTACTATGCCAGACATTATTTATAATGGCTGGTGGGCCTACAACCAAGGCCAACTACACATCAGGCCGGAGTGCTGAGAGAGATGACGTCACAACAGTGGTGTGACAGCTGATCGGTGTTGAAAAAAAGGGTAATTTACTCAACTTTAGGGTATTTAAGCGGAAGTTGGGTAATTATTTGTTTATTTTAGGGGATTTCCAAGTAATTATCAGAGGAATTGCATAAAAATCGCATAGTTTCAGATCAGCTGGCGCACTAGTAGTGTGACGTTTTAACACGAGTGGTAGGGGGCATTCCGGCCTCGTGTATAGTTGGCCTTGCTACAACCAGACCAGCAAACAACTAAAAAAATAGATTTTTTAACGTACGTTCAACCTACTATACGTCCTTACGTTTGTCTTCTCCTGTATTTAGTACTAGGTGGATATAATATCACTTTCTTATTAGATCTGCTCATGGTTCAACAGCTGGAGCGCCTAACAGTAGTATCCGTTCACCGGGTAGACGTTAGAAGTTTCAGGTAGTCCAACTTATCCGTAAAAATCCCGATGTCAAATACATGAACATTTTCAAAAATTATAAAAAGATACGGTTTTTCTGTTATACATCACTAACCATCACTTTGTACATAAAGTGAACCTACTAAAATGTAAACCTACAATTAATAAATAATGTACAGTCAGAAAAACAACTATGATGTAAAGTTAAATTTTAATACACCACAGTTGCATATTGGCGAGGTAGGATAGCAAAGGGTTGGTGTTGGGTTCAAATTAAGTTTTGAGCAAACGCTATCAACTGCTAACTCAACACAAACTACAAGCGAACTCTTCTTAATTACTATTTCACAACTTAAGGAGACTGATGATCTTTTCCTGACATAGTTTCATACATTAACAAATCAGAGAACGTACAGTTTTGTGCGATGAGTTTATTTGTACAAACTAAAATATGTCTTAAATATGTCAATGTTGTTAAAAACGTTATATATGACATACGTTTGTTATATATGACATGCGTTATATATGTAAATTACATCTTACATCAATTAATAATACTTAATAAGATATTGCAGTAGATATTAGCAGTATATAAGTTTCCTTATTAATATGTTGCTTTACAAGATTTATTTATTAAGATCAACTATCTTATAAACAATGTATATTGCTGTGTGATTCTTTTAGAAAGACATTGCAAGTTAATTGTCTTTGTGGAAATACGCTGTTATTTGGTGCCTTTGTACAGTTGTTATTTTTATGGATTTAATCGGGTTGATCGCTATACGTAGTAAAGGTTTTGGCTTAGGCATATAATTTAATTTAATTGGTCATTGTGATTATCGAAGCATTAATTCAACTGCAGTAGCAATACTCCCCATTGAAAAGTAATTCCCAATGACCGCATATATCCCTCGATGGACAATAACATGCATTCCAACGGTGGGGAATTTACACATGTGTCAGCCACAGGAAGAATAACTGTGATGGTCAAACACCTGGGAGAAGGGATCCCAAACTGCTTTGTATTCCTCCGAAAGGAAGAGGAATTACCCAGATGATTTTCATTAATTTTTAATTATATTTTGGGGAATTAGAAAATGTTTAAATTTTTCTTTGACATATTAAATAAAATATTTAAATAAAATATGTATACTCAAGATGGATCAAGTTCGTATTAATAGCTATTACATAAATAGTATTTTTATATTAGTATCACGAACCTTATTAAATTACTTTTTAATAGGAAAATATTGACTTTGTAGTCTATTCGTTAATGTTTTCAGGGTTAGAAAGAACAAAGAATAATCAATAGTAACGATTCTTAGGGGTCCACAAAAAGTAACACAAAGCTTTTTATTAGGCGCAATGAATTGGTTTTGATTGAGGTAACTGCAACTTACGAGTCACTGTAATAGCCAAAACATCAAGATTATGATACTAAAGTAAATTTCCACGTCATTCGTGTTATATTAATGTTTTAGAAGTTTGGTGGAAGTAAACATATAAGAAATAATAAGCATCATTTTTATGACATTTTTTTAGGTTGTTTGTTAGTAATAATTGTATTTTTCTTCAGTATTTCATAGAGTTCATCACCTACCATTGATGTTAACATTATAATCGACATATGATTAACTGCAGGCTACCCGTTGGACCGAAATTGATTAAACCACAATTGCCTCATAGCCAGGTAATGTTGCGGCGTAATTGATTATTGGTTACTTCCATTGCTGTAAGGGTAAAATTGTTTAAATGGTCCGGGAAAAATCCCGCCTGGAGGTCACTACAAGACTTGGAGTTTTTTAGGTGGACACGATCTGTGAAAATATTATGGACGATGAGGGTAATTGGGATTGTTTATCACAGTTCGTCCGGGGCATCCTCCTGGAAAAGAAAACCTATCTGGACCGCGAAGTGGCCCAGATCCCTTGACCGAGCGGATGGATAAGGTCCCACAGGCGTAAGCCAAATTTAGGCCTAGCCTGACGTAATGTGATAAACAATTCTAGGTTAGAGTCCTAAAGAGTAGAGAAGGTTTTTCAGTGGGTAAACCCTTTTTAGCGAATTTCCCATAGGGAATAAGCTATTACCGTAGGTCTCATGGTGAGACCTAAGCCCGGGACCATGTTACTTTTTCGTTTTGAGGTGCCCAGAGACCAAAAATAATAGTCACTAAAATTTATATATATATATATATGTATATATATATATATATATATATATATATATATATATATATATATATATGTATATATATATGTATATATGTGTCCCTAGACACGATAACTCTCGTAAAAATGGTCCGATTGACACCAAATTTGGTAGAGATGTGTAATCCTACGTTTATTCGGATGAGTTCGAAAACCAGACATATCGACCTACCGGAAGGGGTAGTTTTGGGGGGTTTTGTACCCCAAAAATGGGTTTTTTGCATTTTTCATATGTAAATTTTAAAAATTTTAAATTTTTATTTTTACTATTGGATTTAGCTCAAAAAAACACACAATTTAGTATTTTGAAGCTTTGCTCTATCTCCACTGGTTACCGAGATATTACAAAGTCTAAAGACAGTACATTGTCTTTTGGGGCTCCAATGTTAATCTTATGGAGAATAAGGATGTGTTAATATTTCACTTATTAACCAATATTTTTTGATGAAACTTGGTATTTAGCTTCATTTGGTTGAGATTCATCCATTTAAGGTAAAAAATCTTGGTTTTTGTACTTATCATGGCAGCAAACCTGCATACTTTTTTCCCATGTTAATCATATGGAGAATAGGCAAACTCTTTTATTTATGGACAGATATTGATGAAATTTACTATATGGCTTTATATGGTCGAAATAAATTTTTTCTAAGCTAAAAACCTACTTTTAGTGTCCCCCATGGCAGCATACCTGCATACTCTTTCCCTATATTTATCTTAAGGAGAATAGACATTTATCTCCCTATTTATGAGCACGTGATGAAATTTCGTTTACAAGTTTAGCTGGTCAAAATTAATATTACTAATTTGGAAATTCGCTGAGTACGCAGGTCTGCTGCGACGGGGGTATTTATGGGAGTCTTACACTACAGGCTGGTCACCTGTGTGTGTAATCGCGTTTTTTCTGCCCCTCCCCTAAAAAGAGGTAAAACTGTTTGAATGGTTTTAAAAATAGCTATAATATTTCTTAATCCGTAGCTCTTAATGATGAGTCGTGTAGTATAATCCTACATCGACGAATTAATTCGTTGTGATACAGACCAAGGATGGGTAAACGTCATGAAACAGATCAAATAATCATATATTCAAAAAGCTAAGTTACATCTTATACAAATTTATTGTTTGATTAAATTCCATAACTGTGAAACTTTTAATTAAAAGTCATATTCGTATAATACTCAGCTACAGCTCCAGAGATAGCGATGAAACGGCAATAAATATTTGCTGAACCGGACATTAGTTCTGCTCGTTGGCCCGCCCCGCTCTTCTGCTCCTGTAATTCGATACTAAGTATATTGAGAGCCAAAGTTGCAAACCCGGAGGCTAAGTTCTTTTTAAATAGTTTTAATCATCAGACAATAAAAAGATAATTCTTTAAGTCACCAGTATGTAATCACATTCTGTAACAAAGTTGAATAAAATAATTAAGTAAAGATTAATATCTATTCTATATACGTGATGCTCTTTTTTTTTGTTAACACTAATCCTCTCTTATTTCTGGACCAATTTTAAAGTTTGAGGTGTCAAAAGAATTGTCTCAGTTCGTAGTTTTGCAATAAGGTTTTAGATTTGTGGTATTTTAATTCTGAAGCCCACAGGAGGCGCTTAAAGTTCGTTTTTCGTCCATAAGATTAACATGGGGAACAATTTTATTAAATTGCAAAATAAAACAGCTGTTGATAATAAAACAAACACACACATGTTTAAAGCTAGCTGAATATAAGCAGTTGAACTACTGGTACTGAAATATCAACACAATTCCATACTAAATGCAAGGAGTGTCCATTTATGTGGAACAAATCGTGTGTTTTACCTTTTCCCTTAAAATGTAGCAGGTATATTTTGCTTGAACTTTGTTATTACGTGCATTTGGACACAAAAATAAGATTACTAACTTAACTCCACAAAAACTAATTTTACTGTACAAAAACAAGTTTGGAAATTGAAATTTTTGACGTGGTTCTTATGGGTTATCAGATTGGTATTGAAACAACAACAAAAGTTAACAAAAATTAAAACAATATATTTTTGCACATCGGTTTTCAAAATGCTGTGAACTAGGAAAAGGGATAGTTTGTTGTTGGTCTAAATTTAATATAGCCTGTTTACTGTGATACTATCATAAATTTAATGCAGAATGTATGAGAAGATATTAAAACACCTGAGACATTATTTAAAAGTGTTTCTCCTGCAGTATAGATAACAAGCTTATTGCAAAAATTGTTTGTAAAGAAAATTTTTAACCAAAATATAAATCAAAATGCAGCACCAACGAAGATGTAGATTTTCTTAATTTTTGTGATTTCTTTATTTAAATTCTGTAATGCCATGGAAAGTTAAGTTAAAGAGGTTTTAGTTCGTTATAAATCGTAATAGTGTGGACTTTTTCACTATGTTGACTACTAACCCATACAGTACTAGGCTACAAAAACAGTCACAGTGAGTGTTGCATAGCTCATACAGGACTGGGGAGTTGTAATGAATTATTGATTTTCCTTTTACTGTCATATAGGCCTACGTTTTTTGCGTGATGATCTATCTAAATGTAACATCTGTGAATTTATTCTAAATTTTATAGGAGTTTTAAGGCAGAGGATCTAGGACAAATCGGCAAAAGAACCATCACGTAATCCTAGCTAATTTAGAACTAAAAGAACAACTACCATAAGATAGGCCTATTAAAATACCTGTTATAATATTAAAAAATCTGTACATGCTTTTTTTACCTCCAGTATTAGCTCAATTAGCTTACAAAAATGTTTTTATGAAGATGAAAAAAGTTTTGTGAGTCTTTATTTCAATTCTGTTTTGAATTGGAAAGTTAAATTTAAAAGGATATAAAGTGTTATAAATAGTGTTAGTGTAAGCTCATTCGCTATGAAAAAGACTATTTTTCCATACACTACTACAAAAACAGTCACAATGAGTGATCCATAGCGTTTCACACATTACCGGGTAGTTGTCTAATCTTTCTTACAATTTACAATGCCACAAAATTTCAACACTATATCACAGTAATAAGTTAGAAAATAAGTGGTGAACATTGATCGATCAAACGCTTACAAGATGGAAATTAATTTGCAGTATGATTTAAATTTTATGCAAAAAACTAAGTAAATTACCATGGAACATGGTTTGATGGCCAAGCACTCTGAAATATACAGCGCATTGCGCTGCACAGGTACCCCTAGTAGTTCATAATACAATAAGAAATGAAAACACAGGTGAAAAAATTATGATTAAGCCTATTTAATATAAATCTATTTATTGTATAGTTTATAGTTATATTTTAAAGACTAATACTTCATATAATCAGACGCTAGGTAAAATAATTTTAAACTTATAAGAAGAAGTCTACAAAATGACTCTCACGGTAATCGCTTTACAATGTTTTATTCAAGACTGAACAATTACTTTCAGACTTTAAAATTAGATCACTAATATATCCTAAATATATACTCCCGCATGGGTAACTCACTGATGTACATAAATGTTTGGACGGAACCGTTCAAGCTAGAGACTTGAAATTTGGCATTCTATTAGCTGACACGATTTACATTCATAAAAAATTCTAAAAACTAGCAATTTTTCACTTTCAATCTATATAAAAAGTAAAAAATATAGATTTGTCGGTAATGTAGTTCAGCCGTGTTTGGCGGTATCGTAGATCACTTTGCAGGTTTAGTTCTCGCTTGTGTTAAAATGATCTCTTTCAACTACACCCTTGTTTGAAACAAACTTAATACTCATATATTATTACATGAGTTGTCATGTAACTGGTATTTACAGTAGTGTTTTTTGGAAGTTTTAATCGCGGACCACGTTGGCCTACTAGAAATGAGAACTCATATTAGTTTTCCGCCATTGCGGCCAAAACGTCTTGCCCTAAACATACCTGACACAATCACAACGAACATCTCTCATTTTACTACCACTTTGTTTAAATTATACATAAGTCGATATACAGAGCGTGAAGAAGGGAATTTTTCCTAATTTCAGGGGTTTTTATTGATCCACTGCGAAACATTTTATTTAGTTTAGCTGAATTTGGCGTTTTGCTTCAGCACAAGCTTGAAGTTTTGTATTAACTTAGCTTGACAGTGATGTCAAAATTAAATTCATAGTATTTAGAAGTGTAACTCTCTTAAAAAATTGAACTACAAAGAATTCATAATTATTTTCAGCTAATATTATGTGTTATTCTTTAACGTTTTGTTGCTACTTTACCCTAAAGTCAGCTTTTAAGTTAACTTGTTTATTTATGTGGGTGGTTTACCAAATGTAGACGTTACATTTAATAACGACTGTAATATTATTTAGTTCCTTCAATATTGCGCATGCACATATCTTTAACGGCACCGATATCAATAAAAGTACCAAACATAAAAAATAATTGTGATGAATGCCAGAATTAAGTATTTTTATTTTGCCTGTTAGGCGAAACTGGTTGTTTTACAATTGATTGTTATTCAACTGATTGTTTTGAATATTTTGTTACTTAGTGATGTTTTACATTGTTTGTTACTTACTGACCTAATACTTTGGCCTCCAACTACTAGAGGTGGATTTGCAATTTGTAACTAATATTTTAAATACTTTCGCCAGTAATCATAGTAATATTGTATTTTATATACGCTTGAAGTTTTGCATTAACTTAGCTTGACAGTGATATTAATGGAAATTGAATATATTTAGAAGTTAACACTCTAAAAATATTGAGCTTAAAAAAATTATAATTAATACCTGCTAATACTCGTATTATGTGTTTTCTTTATAACCTGTTCAATATGAACGAATTACTCTAGTACATAGATTGTTTGTGAATTAGTAACATAAATCTAACTTATTAACATTGCACTTTTTGTATTATCTCAAATCGTTATTTTAAGACCGTGTTGCAACTATTAGACCTATTATTACTAAATTTGATATTCTGCAACTTGTTAATAGGTCTAGCTACAGTTACATTGTATCTGAATTTCGAATTTTACATTCACTGAACTTAATATCCCTGTAATTTCTACAGGATTTAAGAGTAGTAACTAGAATACGGTAATTATTCTTAAATTATTATTTCATAACAAACATTTTTATTTTTTAACGAATAGTATTTTTGTAAATTGTCTTTGGCGGGTTCCAAACCGTTTGTTCATGTTTTCCTATTTTGGTATTTGTGAAATCATTTATTTATTTATTCATTGATTTTCATCTATTTTATCTAGTTTATTTTTTCAATTATTTTATATTATTAATTTTATCTATATTATGGTGAGCTATACGAAGCTTGTGCGAATATTTTTAACATATTATTTTAGTACTGTAAATGATTTGCGGCAGTAACGCCTGAAAAGATTTTAGGTCTCATTACATTTTCTAGACTTTTAGTTTACTCATGCTGGAAAATTTCTTTGGCGGGTTCCAAACCGTTTGTTCACGTTTTCCTATTTTTGGTTTTTGTGAAATCATTTATTTATTCATTGATTTTCATCCATTTTATCCAGTTTATTTTTTCAATTATTTTATATTATTAATTTTATCTATATTATGGTGAGCTATACGAAGCTTGTGCGAATATTTTTAACATATTATTTTAGTACTGTAAATGATTTTGCGGCAGTAACGCCTGAAAAGATTTTAGGTCTCATTACGTTTTCTAGACTTTTAGTTTACTCATGCTGGAAAATTTCTTGTATAGCCTCTGAAATAATTGACTCATTTCTTTGACTAGTAGGCTGTTTGTTTGTCTCCGTTAGCGTCGGTTTTGGTAGTGTGAGTACCTTCGGCGCTGATCGCGGTGTGGGAGTCTCTCGTGGTGCGTCTTGTTTTGGCGTTTTGTTCAGTAAAGCCAGCTCTGCTTGACCTTTCTTTGATTTTACCCGTTGTGGGTTGAATCTCTCGGGTTTCCCCTTGTAGTGTGGTGCGATTTTAGCAATTTGCTCGGCTGTGAACTGTTCTGCCATGTTTAGACGGAGTATTTTTCTTTCCTAACTGGAACCAGATACACAACTGGGAGTACTTCATTAACTTCATTATTAAGTAACTTCATTAGTAACTTCATTATTATACTGAATATTACCCTGTGATTTATTAAATACTACGAGAGCTCTATTTTTATTAATTTTCTTAACCACGATATTTAATATTTAAAGTTGTACATTGCTGATTTTGTAGGATTAATTTACCATCGTTTCTTTACAATGTAAAATATGGTTCCTGAATTTCTTGGCAACCCTGTGGCGAAACTGAAGCATCATAGCCTACACTAAATATTTTTTATTACAAATGTCTTCCTTTTGTCTTATTTTTCTTCTATTACAAGCAGCGATCCTCCATCAAAAATTATAATTTTATTCCACTTTTATAATTTCAGAATACACCTATTACCTAAATCATGTGCAATCATAATCGTATCTCCAAAATTTTAACACAACAATTTTTAAGGATGACTATTTACAGAGTTCATTAATATTTCACAACCCCATTATATTTTTTTTACGAATCAAGGGGAACTAGGGAGTATGATTATACCATGAGCCGTGGGCAATTTTCAAAGCTTATTACTATTAATTGTGAGTAGTGTGTATTTGCCGCTTCTTTTAACTGTCATGGCTGTCCAGTACTTGGTAGAATTAGCCTGATTAATACTAGAGCCATTGTATCACTTTACGAATTTAAGCAAACCCCTAAGGGGGCATGGGGGCGGAGCCCCCATCGAGCCGCAGGCGAGTATTAGTATATTAAGCCTGATTCATTTGGGCTTGAACACACATTAAACATGTTAAGGCTACTGGAGGATTAACATAAATACGGCTTAAAGCTTTCATTGCCGGTATGACCTGGCATGGCCCTTTAATGGTATGTGAGGCGCGAGAGTGTTTCAGCATTGGTGCAATCATTAATGCCCTTTATTGCGTGGGTGCTGGATAAACAAATCAGAAACAGACTGTTATTGGCTTTTCGATTTTATAAAAGAAATTAGTTGTGAATAGTAAAAACTACGCATTATTGAATGAACGGTAATACTTACAAACCTCTCAAGTTTTTTGCGACAAAATGAATCAATCAGACTGAACTATTTTATGAAGTGACAATATTATATATTACTAGTCATTGCCCGTCTATACTCGACGGATACAGCTCTAGTCATGGTGAGTGGAGCGCTACGCAGATGATATAAAACATGTATAAAATGTACTTTTTAAAATAATTAACAGCATTAATTATCCATGTGCTGCTTTACATAACTTATTAACATAACGGCTACGGCCTCAAATCTCGACTTAGTCGCCGCGACACAAACGCCGCGAAATTTCTCCGCCCTGACCAGGTCGCGGGTAGTGGCCACAGCTAAGCGACATATGCCTGTTTTATCTTGTTTTTTCGCAGTTGTCAAAATGGCTTCAATGTGTTCGGACGATGACCATCTGCTCGTGCTCGTAATTCGGGCCTATTTCAGAAAATAATATGAAACGAAGGTTTGGAATTCATCCCATTAGTTGAAACTACAGCATGGACAATTTCATACAATAATTAGCTGTCCCAGGAATGATGAGGACAAATTATTAGGCATGTTATTTTTGTATGAGTTCATAGTCATTGGACGAGCTCCTATCATAAGTCCAGGATGGAGTTTTGAAAAAGGATACGAGATGGCGTGTTGCAATCCCACCAGAAGAACTTATATGCGTACTGTTAACTAGTTTGTTTTATATGCCAGTTTAGCCCACACATTAAAGTTATTATCGCCGGGTTAAACTATTGTAACGAGAAGGGGAAAAATATGCTGCAGGGATTAACACGATATCTTATTACAATAATTTTCTTTTAAATATCATTGGTTTTTAGATAATGTATATTTAGAAGTTTACAAAAAATCTTCACACATAAGCAAAAATCCGATAATTTTTTTTATTAACTTACAAAATAAATATAAATGTGCTGTCAAAGAAATAATAATTTCCTGAGTATAAGTGGTTAAGGGGTTTTCTATTTCATATCTTTGGTTTTAACTCAGGTTTACTATTTGATCATGGCTTTGGTGATCCGTATCATCCTCATACCATGAGCTAGTAACACATTGTACTTGTTGTTGGCACTGTAGTTAATTGTGTGATGCAAACGCTTATAAATGAATTCTTTTACGATTCATGCGATTTGTATTTGACTCAAATGATTTGGGGGCTTCGAAACACAATGTTACAGAAAAATCTCGTCATGTAGCCTGTGCCGAACTCGGTAACTACTTCTTTAACATTTTTAGAGGAAAAATTATTTGAAAACAAAATTTTTATAGACTTTCAGTATGTATATGATATGGCTGCAAATCAATAGGGGGAGTGATAGATACTGCAGCAACGTGTCGCCAATTGTAGCCAGATCCGCAAGATAACATGTAGAGCGTATTTGAGCAGTATTATCGTTGATTGTTTTTGAAAATGTATTGCATGGAATTAGTTTAGTCACGTGACACTGAGAGCTAATTATATATCTGAGCATCCCTAGATTATGCGACTCCAGTCTGGTAGATGATTATGCATACTACTCTAATATATGAATTCGCCAAACTAACTCAATACTGGTATTTTATGATTTGATATGCTAAGAACCATATTCAAGTGAATATTTATGAATGCGACATTTTACATAACTCAAAAGTGAAACATACAAAATTCAACATTGTAAAATTTATTGATAATTTGATAAAGTCTCTGAACGATGAATCTATGGCGTTTAATTCATTTCTCATATCTGTGTAAGAGTACGTGATGTATTTCGTAACTGCTAATACAGCAATGATTCAGAGATGGTCTCCTCGATTGTCTTGTGTTCATGTCGTCATATATTGCACACGTACTGCCTTCTCCAATATTGTGAGCGCCGGGTGAAAAATGAGGATTCCAATCTCTGACATTGTATTGATTATTAGCACCGTACTGTCTGATAAATCCATCCTTTTGTTCACTCTAATTTGTATGCTTTTTGATATACATAAATAATTTTTCAATTTATTCTTATACTAACTTTTACAATACACATATTTACTTCAAACGACCGTCTTTTGTTTTTCTCAAAATGGTTTTTCTTGTGTCATTTAAATGAAAAATTCTAGCCTCCCAGCACTTAAAATTAATCTCGATACGAAAGGATACACAAAAGAAACTCATTTGAATAATGATTTGTGAGAATACCTTAATTGGTGTTCACAGCATGAGTTATTCGACAATCACCAACAAATTCATGATTTAACTTTAATAAAAAAACTTCTATACAACAGTGTACCTGTTATGAAGTTGTTTAATAGTTGATAGGCTACGTCGTTAGGTTATGTGTGATAGATAACTTTAAACTGCTAAATTAAGATTATATTTGACATAATGTAAAAATATAAACAGGTTTTCCTTTATATATTTCAAAACAACAGATAAAAAATTGGCGCATACAAATTTTATATAATCATACCTAAATTTATTTTTTTAAGATAACTCTTTGGACGGAAGTTTTATACTATTTAGATTAAAACTATGATTGCTATAAGCCTTTTTTTGTTTTCGTTTAGTATCTAACAAAATGTAACTAAAAATCTTAAAACAAATTCCTACGTACATTTTTTTACATAAATCCTCTTATCAGATTTCAAATGCTTGGAGTTTTGGATTTACTTGTTAGACCTTTAGACGTAAGGAGAAATATATATTATTTAGTGTAAAAAAGAATTATTTTTTAATAATAAATTAATGTATCATAGATCAGATTGTTTAGGTGGTAACAACTGCATTAAATGTATTGAGATAGAAAATGTAAAGCATTAAAAATATCTGGGGCTTGTGATTGATAGTAAAATTTCCTGTAAAAAGCCAAGTAAAAAAAAATAAATAAATAAAAGGCGAAATGTATGATATGATCCGTAAATTTTACTTTTTGAGTGACTTATGTCCAAGAAAACATACGAGTATAATCAGTCTATATCATGATCTAATAGGATCTCGATTAAGTTAGGCATCACATGTTGAGGGGGGAGGGACAAACCTTTCTACAGTGAACCTTAGTTATTAAATCACAAAAATGCATGATACGTGCA
The DNA here is from genome assembly GCA_030545055.2 of Neoaliturus tenellus. Taxonomy (NCBI): domain Eukaryota; kingdom Metazoa; phylum Arthropoda; class Insecta; order Hemiptera; family Cicadellidae; genus Neoaliturus; species Neoaliturus tenellus. The sequence continues at coordinate 52,336,905 of CM061537.1, read as the reverse complement.
ATGGCAAAAAAATCCAGACTTTAACACTCGCTACCTTTTTTTAAGCAGTTACATATTTTTCCATTTAGAAATTCGTATTTATATAAAGTCTTAAAAATATTTTTCACTAGAAGTGTTGCTAATCGTACATATATTTTTAAACCATATTAGCTACGTCTTAATCACACAATTGCACTGCCTTAACCTAATCTTACCCACAAACAACATTTGTACACATTCAGTGCTCTTATATTATATAATAGAACCTTCATATCCATTACACAAGTAAATTGTAACGAAAAGTAATTAAATACACTAAGAAAATGGATAATTAGCGTACAAAATGTTGAAAATTTGTTAAAACCCCTAATTTCGACTTAATTTTATGAACGGATATGGCAGTTTATGTGTTTTGTATACAGTTGTTAGTTTACACTTACTTTTCATTATTTTATTCAATTAATTAACTTAAAATAGTAAATTTATTTATTGTTTGTTGTTGTTTATAGTATTTGTTGTCTGTATTTCTTATATGTAATGTATCATTCGTTTGTTATTAATTGTATCTACTGTTTTTATGCAATTGCAAACCTTACCGTAAAATATTTGAAGCATTTTTATTGGAGTTTTAAACTCATATAAGCTTTGTTAATGAGTCTTTAATTTAAGGAGCAATTTGGCCCCCATTTCATTTTCTATTCAAAATAGTTATCAAATGAGGGGACCTCCTATCGGGCTTGGCCTTGGGGGCAACCTAATTATTAATCAATTTTTAATGTTACAATTTTGTTAAATATTTCTACATTATAAGTGTAAATTAAGTTTTAATATTATTGATTCACTTAGCCTGTGTATTATAACTTTCGTAGGCCTACTATATTGTCTCATTGTATATCAAGTGCTTTGATGAATAAAAGGTTGTTATTATTATTATCACAGGTATTTAGTATTTTGAAGTAAATCAATTGCAGCAAAGTACATATTAGTTAATTCACACAATCTGATAATTAATTTTGCTATAAGAGATCTAATACTAAGTGTGAGTAAAGTATGGAAACACAATTTCATTCGCAGACACATTAAACAAATAATGTTTTTGCAGAGGAAAATATCAAGAAAAGGAAACACTTATGGGTTGAAAGTGGCAAGTTCACATCTATTGCTCTTTTATAAGTGTGGGACTGTTGTCAACACAATGAGAAGATTAGAAAACATCAATTAGATGATTAAGTTTTGAAGTAAAGAAAACCCAAACTTAGTTGCATTAGAACAAATTTGTATTTGTTTGTAGGAGTAAACTTTTAAAGTATAGTATAAATTAATTCAGGAGGAACAATCAGTTTTATTTTATTTACATGAAGTTTTAAAGGCACCTTTCATTTATATATAAGTTATTTAAAAAGAACTTAAGCGTGAAGTTCAGACGGTTTTGCCTTTACAAAGAATAAATAATAACAATCATAAATAATAATTGGTTTAAAGGGTTTTAAAGCTTTCTTACTTTAAATATGAAATTTTTTATATTCTGTTATTCTTATATACCGTAAATTATAAATTTTCCTTGAGTTAACAGTTTTCATTCTACCAACAGAGTAGGGATTTATTAGACATCTTAATTTTAATATGGGGATATCGGTTTATGATAGTTTTTAATATTAAAGGTAATGAGCTAAAAGTAGATATAGAAGGCCGAATCTGGCGCACTCGTAGTTTTTTTTTGGACCACTTTCAGCTTCAAATTGACCGGTTTTTGACCGGATTCTGGCCGGTTTTGGCCAAATATCAGCCCATTTCAGGGCATTTTTCAGGATTTCAGACAATGATTTCAAGGAGCATTTTGAATTTAATCCAGGGAACTACGAGATGCCCTCTTAAGTTAACCATAACTTTTAAATGAAAAGTTGCCAACTCCCCTTAAGGGTCCTTGAGGTTCAATGAGTCCTTGAAATCATTGTCTGAAATCCTGAAAAATGCCCTGAAATGGGCTGATATTTGGCCAAAACCGGCCAGAATCCGGTCAAAAACCGGTCAATTTGAAGCTGAAAGCGGTCAAAAAAAAAAAAAAAAAAAAAAAAAAAACTACGAGTGCGCCAGATTCGGCCTTCTATATCTACTGCTAAATGCCATTTTATCCCTTTATATCTAAAAGATTACAATGAAAAACAAATCATTAATATGGATTACATTTTGATAACTGATGAAAAATTAATATGGATTACATGAATCTTACATTTTGATAAGGTTCTTGGCTATTAAGGGTGCAATGAACCCATTTTGCAGGCTGACTCATAAAAACATTGCTTCAAAAAGCTCATTCAATAGCGAGAGAGTAATCTTCATAACAAAAGTTTGGCCAACCTGAAATGAAACTTCCCGACATGTAAAAAAGCTTGTTTACGAAAATCTTCAACTAATGTTGTTTTTACAGTTGTGTAAAACTCCACTTAGTTCTGAGCATTATCAATAAAATATGACATTTATATCAAGCAATATAGTTTAGATTTAAGAGGAATACAGATATAATTTTGGATTAAAAAGCTACGATTTTCATACCGTTACGTTCTTGCTTCAGAGATAGCAACGACAACGTAACAAATCTTTTCTAAGCCAGACATTAGTTCTGTTGGTACACCTGCATACCTCTTCTACTCTTACGTGAATTACACATTTTCTTCTCCATACCTATATTCAAGTTTTAAGGGTAGGAGGCAGTCATGTGCTGCATTTTAATCTAACTGTTCTACACATTAATATACCTTTTACAATTGAATACTAACAATATATTGAAACAAAGAAATATAATTCATATTATAATATAGTATAATTCATATTGGTTTACATCCAATTATCCTATTTATATTGCAGGATATTAAATAAATAAAGGCTTGATCATTAAAGTAATGGAGTAGCATTAGTTATACCAATTGAAATAAATGATAGTTAATAAGTAGCTTTTACCAGTCTTTTGATAATTTTAATAATATTTTTTAATATTTATTATTCCTAAAATCTTTTAAAGTTTCATTGTTTTAGGCATCATAGGTCTTAACAAACATAAATACAGATATGAAAAACAATTGTGTAATAATTTTGAGCCCTATGTTTAAGGTCTAATAATTTCTCGGTCATATTTGTACCCGGGAATGCCTGGGTGAAAAGTCCCTACCTAAATCTTTGGTGAATAATAAAGTTTGGTAATAATTTCAAATTTTTCATGTTTCACAATTATTACAAACCCTGATCCCGCTCATTAGTAATACTTCCAATCAACACTCACAAAATTTGTAATGAGCTGGAAAAAACGTTCAACAGTGAGTATGCTCTTTTGCCCACCCTGTAAGTTACTAAGGTTTAAGTTGAGCGCAAGAAAACACAATTTTTTTGTCAAAACGGGAGAAACATACTTGGAGTATCAGTCACATGTCCTAAGCAGATCTGCCCATGTCTCTACTTGAGGTGCGGATTATCCGGGATATTCGATCACCGAACATTCAAACGGATGTTCCGGGCAATCAATCTTGTCCGGAAACTCCAGGGTGACAACTCAAAGAAACGATTTTTGTCCATTAAACTTTATTATTTTTAATATTATGTTATTTATCAATTTATTTATTAACGTATCACAATTGTTTTTTTTTCTGCTTACAATATTTTTATATAGATTTTTATTCAGACAAACATGGGCCACCATTATGTTTATAAACTTTCAATGTCTTTCTTATTATCAAGGTTGAGTGTAATAAAAAAGTTCCCTTTGTAGATTATGTTAGAGAAAAGTGCATAACTTTAATTATACGAGAAGCTCGCTTACATCGGAATTATATTTTTTTGTAGCTTAGATTATTTCTAAAATTGTATTTGTCTATATCCCAAAAATGGTGTATCGTATTGTGTTTATTGAGTTACAGATTCACTAAAATAAACCCTTAAAATGTTAGCATCACCATATATTGGTAAATCATCGATCACCAAGATCCATTTATCAGCAATATAGTTGGATCAAAAATCAATATTTATGTTTAATCATAGAGTATTCCAGAATGTATTTTTTTGTATAAGAGGTTAATATAAATATCACATCATTGCGAACTGATAATGTACTATAAGTGTAGATTGAACTACTTTGTTTGTGATGTGGAATTGAGAAGATCAAAGTGCAGGCAGTATCGCCCTCGGTCATAACTTTGATGTCTTCGTCATATTGACTTTTCCCTAGCGGATTACAATATTCTCTGTTCTTTCTTCTATCACAGAATAAGTTATAGGAAAGGGAAAATAGCACTTATAATGAAATATATTTTTGAAATACAATTTAAAACTGTGTTTAAAATTAATGGACATTTCTGTGGGACAAATACTAAGTTTAATGTTTATTGGCTAGGCCTACTTAAAAGATAAAATAAAATTTTTAAACTCTTCTACGTTTCTAATAGTTTTTGTAGGACATCTTTTTATTTACTGTTTGATAAGTGCTTTAAAGCATTTAAAAGATACATTGTTGTCTATTATATCCATATAACTAATATAGGGGATAGAGCTGTTTCTCCGTACCCCATAGTAACATTTTCCTTCGCCCCAGCTACATCTCAGCAGCGACCGATCAGTTCCATTGCTGTATGTCATATCTCGGTCACTACATCCACTGATCTGGGCAATTCCGCCGCCGCTCTGAGATGAAAAAGCATGCTGTTTTATACAGGATATCACAAAAATCCGGGACTAGCTATGAATATTCGAATTCTAAACATCAAACATATCTAGAATGTAATATAATATAAATACTATAGGCTACTTCAAACTTAAAAGTAAAGATCAGGTTCGTCAGGTGGCACGAGCTCACATATCACATCATTCTTATAGTGTTTAACGTATCTTTAACTCATAAAGATATGTTATGAGTTATTACATATATTACATATCTTACATACATAAGATATACCATTGTAAAAACGACTTGGAGACTCTATTTTCAATTTAAGATTTATGCATTTCATTCATTCTACTTACATATACAAGTAGTGTGAAATTGTTGGTGCTGGCCCAGTTCAAGGTCACCTGAGGGATGACGTCATAGAGGTCAATGACCTCACCGATGACGTCATCGATGACGTCATCGATTGCGTCATCGATGACGTCATCACTAATGACGTCATTTCTATGACGTCACACCCATGACGTCACAAAAATGACGTGCTGATGACGTCATCACCCCTTACGTCATCAAAATGACGTCACCGACGCCACTAAGGTCAAGGTCACGCCGAAACTTAAAATTTTTTGGCACTTTTGCCGTTTCTCGCACTATGCTCCGAGTTTCAGTCAGAGTCCCCGTGACCTTGACCACTTGGAGCGAATTTGCGACGAGAAACGGCAAAAGTGCCAAGTTAAACTCGAGTTTCTGACATGACCCTGCCTAAATGGGCAATCGGTAATCCCTCAGGTGACCTTGAACCAGCACAACACCAACAATTTCATATTACTGTGACCCTGAAAACTTAACAACGGAGCGCCGACACCGATGCGCACCCCACGACAGCCACCGAGTGACTGACTGTCAGGCTCTGTGTACTCTAGGTATATCGGCTCGAGAGACTAAGACTCTAAACTGTCAGGAATGGGAGTAACTAACTGAACTTTGCAAGGAAAAGTCATTTCATCCAATATTCTAAACAAATCTTCATCAGTAAAACTTACATTAGTCTGTTTGGTATAAAACTTAGGGTGTCCGCGCAACAGTTTTCGCCACTTAGCTAAAGTCGAAACCCGCTTGACCTTGAGTTCGGGACAGTGAGCAACTAATAAAGACTTAACACGGCTAAGTTTCTTACCTAAAGTGTCCCGCGACATGGCTTCCCTTCACTAAAGTCCGCACAATACTGAGAGACTGTCGGTTGCGATTGAGCCAAGGCAAAAGCGGTGGGGGTAACAGCAGGAGTGGGGGAAGGTCACAGCGGTGGGGGAAAGTGAGGTGGAACGCTGGAGTTTCGCATCACTTCACCATGAGCTGTCCTACAGTCAACACACTGTTCTCGCGGCCCGAGTTGGCGCTAAAAGAAACCCTACTGTACAGCTTAATCTGTGAGGGGCAAGGAAGAAAAGTTAAAGTGGAAGTTATGGTAAACTCTAAGGTGAAGAGCCGTCTAAATAAAGTGATTGTAATCTTTCAATCCCCAATAACCTTAGAGAAATACAAATTCATAAAGCGACATCTTACTCTTAGGCAAAACGAATTGGAAATAGAAAATATCACAGTAAAATTAATCTAACCTAAAATTCGGACTGGACACTCATGGCGATACCACGTGGCGTGCAAACGCCACCCTAAACATTACAAGTTAGGTTACCGAGCACCTCTGGTACGATAACCGACGTGCTAGAGTTAAAGTGTGATGACCTCGAGTCAAAAACACTGAAATACTACAAGTCGATATCGTCCCAGAGGTAAAGTGTAGTGACCTAGATTCAAAACTTATAAAATTACTTACATATAGAGAGTTAGAGAACAGCGAGGCGCACCGCATGGAAGCCGGAGACATACTGGCGGAGCGGTGTTGTGCAGCCTAGGGACCCAGTTGTGGTGGGGGTATAGCCAACACTTAGAGTAGAAGTGTTGTGGGTGACCTTGACCCACTTAACCTACCTGATCCCCCCCCCCCCGACAAAAAGTGCGAGCCCCCCCACCCCCTCCCCCACCCCCTCCCCCACCCCCTCCCCCACCCCTGATGTCCTGGGCGTGGCAGCCCCGGTGGGGATATAAGGCGGCCCGGCCACAGCCGGCTCGCAGTCCGCTCCCGCGCGTTGAACGTGAACGATCGGGACGGACCGCCATAGGCCTCACTAAACACTGAATGGCGCCTTCATTGTTCAGCGAAGTCTACTCTAACTTTAAGACTTGTATTATTTCTAAGATATTGCGCTTGCGTTTGGGTATTGGGAATTGTTTTATATGAGAGTGTTTCACTTGTACCCTATGTCCCCTGTGTGTCTTGTTTGTGTTTTATCCTGTATGTCTTTTATGTCATATGTGTATAATGTGTATATGCTTGTTCCAGCACTTACCATGTTGAGCTCAACCTATTCTGTAAGTGTGTTATATCTATTTAATGTGTATACGCTTGTTTTAGCATTCCCCTTGAGCATCTTGCACAGCTCAAAGTAAATTGTAACGTTAGGGACGAGAGTAGGCCCCCGTGTAAAAGTATTTTATTCCAACGTTAGTACACTCCTCCATGCATGCTTCAATGCGGCTGTGAAATGGGAGTTGGTCCGTTTGTACGCTTTAACGGGGGTAATGAGCCGATGGCCTCTGCACTCGGACCGGGGACGTAAAGCCACTAGGGCTGTCCTCAATCTTTTTCAAAATTATGTAAATGATACTTTGTTAGCTATTTGTGTTTTTTGTCCCCAAGGCCCCCGAACATTCGTGGTTCGCCATGGATGTACGGGGGCCGAAATTTTTTAATGTTCGTATGGCCTTGACCTAGTAAGAACTTATACAAATTTACTGCATTGCTAAACTTAAATATTAAAGATAGGGAACGGGAGTAGGCCCCCGTGTAAAATTATTTTATTCCAACGTTAGTACACTCCTCCATGCATGCTTCAATGCGGCTGTGAAATGGGAGTTGGTCCGTTTGTACGCTTATACGGGGGTAATGAGCCGATGGCCTCTGCACTCGGACCGGGGACGTAAAGCCACTAGGGCTGTCCTCAATCTTTTTCAAAATTATGTAAATGATACTTTGTTAGCTATTTGTGTTTTTTGTCCCCAAGGCCCCCGAACATTCGTGGTTCGCCATAGATGTACGGGGGCCGAAATTTTTTAATGTTCGTATGGCCTTGACCTAGTAAGAACTTATACAAATTTACTGCATTGCTAAACTTAAATATTAAAGATAGGGAACGGGAGTAGGCCCCCGTGTAAAATTATTTTATTCCAACGTTAGTATACTCCTCCATGCATGCTTCAATGCGGCTGTGAAATGGGAGTTGGTCCGTTTGTACGCTTATACGGGGGTAATGAGCCGATGGCCTCTGCACTTGGACCGGGGACGTAAGCCACTAGGGCTGTCCTCAACCTCTTTTAAAATTATGTAAATGAGTTTTGTTAGCTATTGGAAAAGTTATTTGTTAGCAATGCAGTAAATGCTTCAAAGTCTTGCGTGGTGAAGATCAGACAACATTGGATGTTGCCTCTTGTCATAGTTGAGTCTCTTTGGAGGCTACAGCGATGACAACCCAAGTGCCCCACACCCCCATAGGGGGGTGTGGGCTTATTTTTTTAAAAGTTTTGCGTGACCTTGAACTAAATATTAAAGTTTTTCTTTGAATTTTAACTGGTAGGTATTACTAACACACAAGTCTGGAGTTCTCCATAGTTGTATCTTTTCGGAGACTACAGCGATGGCAACATAAGAACGCCCATAAGGGCTTATTTTTTTTTAATTAACCCCCCCCGGCAAAAAGTGCGAACCCCCCCCCCCCCCGACAAAAAGTGCGAACCCCCCCCCCCGACAAAAAGTGCCCAGCCTATCTCCGCTGCTACCAACGGAACGATCAAGTCCAAGTGTCAGTGGTGCTGGTGATGCTCCGTCGACTTCAAGAGGGGCTGGCGCTCACCCTGCAAGCAGCCGAGTGCTCATAGCATCACCACCAATCTCACTGCTTATTTATTTATTTATTTATTTATTTATTGACGGTTACACCATTTTTACATATATGACATGCAATAATTCGCAAACATTCATTAATGTATAGTTCACATCCACAGTGTTAAAAGTCTCTTCTATCAGGCAGTTGGCAGGAACATGCAGATACTTTAATTCAAATTCTAAACAAAATACATTATTTACACAAAAATTATCAATGGCGTACAAGTGATTATTTACAATTATTCAATTATTTACAGTGTGCAATTTCTGAAAAAACCGTGCAAACATGCAAAATTTGAATGGTTCTACATTAGTTGTTTACAATGAGGCGTGATATGCAAACAATACTTTAAAAATCTGAACATTCCTAAAAGACACTAACATATTACAATGTGAAATAAATGTGGCAATTGACAAAAACAAGCAAGAACTTAAATAACAATAATGCAAAGCTGAAGACATGACAATGTGCAAGCAAACAATATGAAAATTCGTGGGCAGTGATTTGGAGCAAAATGCATTCTGGTTTACATTGGCAAAGAGAAGAAATATAACATGCTAAAATGCCTTGAATGAATTTTGTGCAAAATATCTGAGAGGCAAAACATAAAGAGGGAAACAATATTGAAATTAAAGCAAACCTTTGTGACTGGCATTGAATGAAAAAAGTGTTCACATGTGAGAACTAATTCTACATTTGACACATTGTGAACTCATCTGTGATGACACCATGATTCCCTCAAAATCACAATGAAATGGCATTCACTTTCACTTCCATTGCACAACACTCTTGAAGAATCATCTCGAAGCTCGCACCACTTTGATCAGACAGCTCCTCCAGGCGTCGGGGCTCAGGCCATCAAAGAAGTCCAGATGAGAGGCAGTCCAATTCCCGAGGCGCATCATTCTCGGTATAGCAGCATGCTGTAGATAGTTGTAGGGGTATGATCTCCTGAAGAAAAGGTCTTGAGACCTGGTTCTGGATGGAACCCGGAACTCGATCCTCCCCAGAAGCTCTTGACAGTTGATTTCACCAGTGATCAATTTACGAAGAAAACACATGTCAGCTATCTCCCGGCGGCTTCTCAATGGCAGCAGACCCAGCGTCGACTGGATGTCAACAACAGGTACATCCAAATATTGGTAACCCAACCTCAGCCCGACAAGGCGAACGAATCTCCTCTGAATTGATTCGAGTCTCTCACATTGGCACAGAAGATAGGGAGACCAAAGAACAGAGCAGTATTCTAGTTGCTGACGGACGTAGCTGCAGTAGAACTGTAGCAAAGTTTGAATGCTAAAGGGATCCCTTGAGATTCTGTAAATGAGGCCCATGACTTTGTTCGCCTTCTTGCAGACTTCGTCAAGATGGAGTTCATGAGATAAATTATGGGAAAGAATAACTCCTAAGTCTCGAATATCCGTAGCTCGTTCCACTTGAGTTGAGTCAAGAATATACTGGAACACAATTGGTTGGAGATTTCGATGAAACGATATAATTTTACACTTCGCTGGATTAAGAGACATTTGATTCTGACTTGACCACTCCAGGACCTCATTGAGGGCTCTTTGAAGATTCAGGCAGTCCCTCACTGTACTTATCTCCATAATAAGTTTGATATCATCTGCGAACATCAAGGAACGAACTTGCAGAGTGCTGGGCAGATCATTCACAAACAGTAGAAACAAAAAAGGACCCATCAGAGAGCCCTGAGGGACACCTGAGGTAGCTAGAATTGGGGTAGAGATCACAGATGCAAACTTAACCGCAAGCCTGCGATTGGTTAAATAGCTGCTAAACCATCTTAGTAGTTGACCGAAGAACCCGTAGCTCTCCAGTTTCATTAAGAGAGCAGAATGGTTTAATTTGTCAAATGCCTTGGCATAATCTAAGTAGATAACATCCACCTGATTTCCTCTCTCGAAAGCTTGGAAGACGATGTCTTGTAGGACCAGTAAGTTGGTGAGGGTAGAACGTCCGGGTCTAAACCCATGTTGCTCTTCCACCATGATGTGCTTCGTAAGAGGAACCAACTGGTTAAGAACCAGACCCTCAAACACCTTAGACAAGGAAGACAAGATTACCACTGGTCTTTGATTTGATGCCTCACAAGAGTCACTAGATTTTGGTATGGGCACAATGAAGCCCGACTTAAACACATCTGGAAAGATTCCTTCACTAAGAGATTTATTGAAGAGTGTCGTCAGCGGTGGGGCTAGGAGATCAGCACAACATTTAAGTACGGAGGGCGGTATACCATCTGGGCCACAACCTTTAGACCCGTTTAAGCCTTGCAACTGTTTTAGAACCTCAGCTTGTGTAGTATGTAGAGTACTTATGTTCAGATTAAACTTTGAGGCAAAGGGAGGGTTACAGTTGCTTGGCGGTGAAAATATGCTGGAGAAATACTTGGCCAGGAGGTTACTCATGTCAGCCGCTTCAGTGGCTTCTTCATTATTATACCTGATCTTCGATGGAATAGGTTTACTCTTTTTAATATTGTTGATATGACTCCATAAAGGTCTGGGGTTTTGCCCGAAGGTTGAATCCAGATGGGCAATGTAGTTTCTGTAGCAGACTCTGGAGAGGGTGGAACATCTTCGTCGCAGGTCCCTGAAACGGGTGAGATCGGAGAACTTCCGATGAAGTTTGTACTCCTTATGGACAGACTTTTTTTCGATGGTTAGGTTCCGCAGCTCTCTTGAAAACCAGGAGGGAAAACGAGAGGGACCCATCCGCTTCATGGGGGTATTCTTAAGAACAATTTGTTCAATCTTACTGGTGAAGCATTGGAATAGAACATCAACATCATTAGAGTCTTCAACCGAGAGAAGGTTCGTTGAGATGAGGTCAGACCTAACAGCCTCAATGTTGCAGCGGCGAAAATCTGGTATGTATGTTGGCGCACAATTGCTGCTATCTAGGATATCCTGATGTTGAATGTCGAAAGACAGGGCTGGGTGATGCAACTCCACACTAACAATGGGATCGATGGCTCCTCCGATTAAAACTGAGTGGTCAGGGGAGAAAACAAGGTCTAGAGTCCTCCCTCTAGCGTTTGTGATGCGATTTAACTGCCTGAGGTTGAATGTATCCATGACGTCAATTAAGTGCTGGGCAGATAAGGAAGTAGCGGTGGGTGTTGGATGATGCCAATCCGTGCTCGGCTGGTTGAAGTCCCCCATGACGTAATGTGAATGATTTGGGTTATTTGCCAGAGTTGATGCTAGCAGGTTCGAAAAGTCTAGATATGTAGAAGAGGGTTTACCAGGTGGAATGTAAACTGCACAAATGAGAATCGGTTGAGGTCTTAGGTTAAGTGATATGAAAAGAGCTTCATATTCCCCTTGATGCAAGCAGTTCATCGAAGAATTTATGTTATTGCGGACGGCGACAAGAACACCACCTCCGGATTCCTTATTTGTCAACGCCAAAGACCTGTCGCATCTGAAAACTTTGTGGTTGGAAAAACCAAGCTCGCTATCGCTGACATCAGGCTGAAGATTAGATTCTACTAAAATGAGAATGTCATACGAAGTAGATGGAGCAGTTTGGCGAAGTTCATGTGTCCTTGACCTTATTCCGTTAGTGTTTTGAAAATAGACACTCAACCTGGACAAAGATTGAGTGCCTAACCTTGCGAGTTTTTTGTCGTTGATGAACTAACGATCTTTGGTATTCCTTTGACAAACTTGATTATTAAGTCTGACTCCCCACTCTGCGTTCTGCGTTCGAGCTCAGCTTTTAAGTTTGCAATATAGGTTCTCTGAAGAGGAGTGCGATCAGGTGCAATTGACACGTTCTTCAAGACAGGATCATCGGAAAACAAGTCTTTACTAAAGTTTCTGTAGAAATCCTGGTTGTCAGCTTCGGTTCTAAACGCGAGCTTCAAGGGCCGTTGTTTATTAGAGTCCTTTCTACCCAATCGGGAGACCTTGACACTGTTAATACTAAGGGCAGAGTCTATAACAGAAAAGCAGTTAGTCACCAATCCCTGGTCATATTTAACACGCTGTTTAATATCTGTGCTACTGCTCTCTGGAACACCATACAAAATCGTATTTCTCGCCCTTCTCGCCCTTTCATTTGCTTCCTCTAAGAACGTTTCAGCAGAATTGCAAAAAGAATTTTGGGCAGAGCTCAATTTTTCCTCTACTGCTGCAACTCTTTCTAGGATACCCTCGTTGTCGGCACACTTTGTCTCCAATGAGGAAACCCGTGAGGAGACATTAGCCATACCAGTTTCAAGTTTAATAATTTTGTCTGATAGGCCTGATAAATCATTCTTAATACAATCTATATCTTGCGGAACATTACTAAGGCTATCGACCTTACTTGTAAGGGCTGTTATGCTATTGACCAAGATGTCAAGTTTTGCATGTATCGAGACACCTGAAGTATCACTGTTATCTTCGTCATCCTTGTTGGAGTTTAATTTACTACGTGTGCGAGTAGTCATTGAATCTTGTGGGTTGGGCATTTTACTAATATTTCCACTGGTATATATTTAGCAAATGTATAAAACGCTGATCGAAAGATGGTGTTGATTCAATATAGTACGAGAAGAGAAGTCTGCAGTGTCATCTACTGCTGTCAGATTCTGATTCGGAGTCAGCGGTCTTTGAGGAGAAGAAGAAGTCGAGGTCCAAAATCATTCCCTACTCACGTACAAAGAAAATCCTTTCCTATACAAAGACCCAATGTCCACTCCCCGTATCCCCCATGCCACCCACACCAGTTAAACCATCCCGTAAATCGATCCTTTCCCCAGACAATTCTACCTCACCCAAAGCCAACATTCCATCTACATCAGTCAAAACATCCCGTAAATCGATCTTTTCCCCGGACAATTCTACCTCACCTAAAGCCACCATTGATCTAACCCATTCTCCTACCCGACCCAAAATTGTTTGCAAATTGCCCCTTGACCGTGCTAAACCATCACCCTCCATCCTTTCCAGCCAGACTAAGTTAGATGAAGTGCCGCTCCAAAACACTAAGAGTCCAACACAAAAGAAACGTAATCGTGTTAAATGCCCTGCTGGCAAGCGTGATAAATGCGATTATGTTTGGTTTAACAGAGAGGCTGAGGTTCTTTGTTGTCCGAATTTTGCTCTTCCAGAAAAAGATCGTCGCCAACGACACTTAAATAAGAAAATCAAAATTCCGACACCAAAGCCCTATAGCCTTAATATTATGCCTGAAAAGTCCAAGTTCAAACACCCCAACAGTCCGCAGAAGCTGAAAATTAATAGGCTCAAGAGGGACAAAAAATATTATTTCATTGTTCAAGCTTATGGAGCATTTAATATAAATGTGCAAATCATTCTTAAAGGTGAGGGCCGCCTTCATAGAATGAAAGTACCACCTGCGATGGTACAAAGAGAATTTTTTGTCCCCGGGGCTTATTTAATTCGAAGAAAAGGATGCCTATCTGTTTGGGAAATGGATTAGGACATGGGCTCACTAAAAAATCAAAATTGTTTAAAAGTGTTGGACATTAATTAAATTTCTTCTTCCAAATTATTTTTCCAAATTTAGTCTCAACCCTCTTAAAGTAAGGGAGAGGGGTATTATACAAGTCAACTAATAAAAAAAAAAAATACTTGACTTGTATAATACTTTAACCTGGCGGTGATGTAAAGTCACTGGGACAATCTCAAACCATGTCCTTGAGGGTGAAGACTAAGTTACAAAAAAATCTTTAACAAATAAAAACTTACCTCCAAACACTTGTAGCTTGCTACAAGTGTTTGGAGGTAAAAATTTTTCAAAGTTTAAATGACCTTGACCCATATAAATTACTGTTTAAAGTAAAGTGCTAACCTTACAACTAATGTCGTGTATCACGTGATACCCCCACTCTAACGCTCTTACTAAGCTTGTATGAGCCGTTCATTTGCTTCAGTCTGTTCCTGTGCTCCGTGGTAAACATGTCACGATACAATTACAAAGGTGGTGACTTCTTGATAGATCAACACAATGCTTGGGAAGTGCTAAACCGGCATAGAATGGAAGTTGAGTATTGTATAAGACGAGATGGGTCTACATTTTATCTATGTATTATAAACAACCAAACTCATAAGTATGAACACTGGACAAAAATTAATTATAACAACATAGATGAGCTGTTTGCTTGGGTTTTTGAGGTGTGTAAAGTTATTGAAGAAACCAAAATGATGGGTGTGCTAAAGGTATGTAAAACCGATGACCGCGAAGACTAAGGGAAATTTAGTGGAAGTCCTTAAGCTATCCCCCCCCCCTTCCCCACCCCCCCCCCCTCCCCACCCCCACCCCGCCCCCTACCACCACAAATAGGTATATATAGGAGTGGTAATCCAATGTCCGCTCATTCAGCTTGCAACTGTTAAGCCGAACGCTTCACACCATGTCTTCAGCTTCTGCTTCTAACTCCACCTCAGGTGTTGGGCCAATCCGATCGGGGCCTTCATCAAGGAGTCGTGTCCGGTTCTCTGGCTTTGGCCCTGTCAGGAAGGAGTTACGCAGCAGCGGAGCCTCTCAACCAACCACATCAGATGCATCTACCCAGACATCACCAAACCTAATCGAAAGGTACAACGAAATTATAGAGCAAAAGGATAGGGTGTTAGAGAGTGTAATCCGTGAGGCAAATTCAATCCTGAGGAAATACGACAGACTAATTATGAAGTGTCAAGATCTTTTAGTGGACAGTGATGCTAGTGAGGATGAGAGTGGATAGGTGTGTGGGTAAAGACTCGGACTGGGAATTGTGTGTTTGTATGAATGTGTGTGTGAATGCGGAATATAGAGCGGGGGATAGATCACTCTGTGGCAATGGACTAACATGCCACTTAGTGATCTATCCCCCGTTCTGGTAATGTTTTTGGATGGCCTTGACCCACTTTACCAAGGTTAGCCAGTACCCCCACCACTGATAAGTGTATATATACGGGTATTGATGTGCAGTTTGGTTATTCTGCTTTGTACCGCTTAGCTGAATACTACACTTTAACATGGCTTCCAACTCTCGGGCTTCCTCTTCTTCAAGAAGGCGTGCTGCCAACGTCCTGCCTGCTACTCGTGGACCTGTTCGACCATTCCATAGCATAACTGTTGCTCGAGCAAACGCCTGCAAAGCTCCGATGCTACGGACCCTGCTGGAGGTGAGTCGAGACGGGCAAGGCTTGCTCAGTCCTGGTCAACGGCAGGAGCAAGAGAGGAGTATGGCGTACTTCAAGCTGCAGGGTGTAGTTCCCAGCTTGAAGTTAGGCGACCCAAGAGTAGCAAGTGTCACCGAGGCAGCGGACTACATATCACACCTTCACACTGTTTTGGAAGTGAAGGACCAACAAATTGAAAACTTAAAAGAACAATTAAAACAATTTAACTTTAACCCGATGGAGTTTGTGGAAGCAGTGATGAATGATAGTGATGATGAAGGAAGTGAATATATATTAGGTATGTAATGAAAGACTTGGACAGGGACATGTGTGTGTGTAGAATACAGAGCGGGGGATAGACTACTTTGCGGCAATGGACTAGCATGCTGCTTAGTGGTCTATCCCCCGCTCAAAGGGTACTTTTGAATGAACTTGACCCACTTTAAATGAAGGACAACCGGTTAACTGGTATAAAAGAGGGGGTCTGTACATCCCGACTTCATTCTGCTTTGGACCTTCCAGTGGAACGCTAGAAAATGAGTGGATCACTGATCATTGGTAAGGAGTGGGAGTATGTGAGCATTAACTATTTAAACTGTAGAGGGATGTTGAAGAAGGTGTATGATATTGTTAAAAGAATGGTTGTTGAAGAAGGTAGGGTAGTGATTGTAGCGTGGAAGAAGAAGCAGTATACAGGACAACAAGTGAGAGCAAGTGACTTTGGGGGGAATAGTGTGTTTGAAATTGGACGAGCGAACTTGGTTAATTTGGACATTGTGTTTTGGGACTTGGAAAGGTTGATTGAAAATAGTGGCAAACATGGGGAACTCTTAATTGGCAGGGAGGACAGAGTATATGACTAAGTGTTAAAGACTGGGGGGCTTATGTGTGTGTGTAAAGACTAGGACTTGTGTGGAATACAGAGCGGGGGATAGATCACTTTGCGGCAATGGACTAACATGCTGCTTAGTGGTCTATCCCCCGCTCAAAGGGTGTCATTGGATGACCTTGACCCATATAAAAGTAGAGGGGAATGAGGTAATAGGGTGGGGGAAATTGGTATATATGTAGGACCAATGAAGAGCGTGTTTAGTCAAGCATTTGTCTAGACACCTGCTGCAACCTACCACTAGCAATGGAAACCTACAGTGTGGAGTTCATTCTTTTGGAAGAAGACATCAATGAAGTTGTGGAGCTGATGGAAGAAAATACCAGCCTGGGCACACTAGAACTTGTAAACTGTGAGCCTTTGGACAATGCGGCAATCGATAAAATTGCACATTTTATGCTGCACCTACGTACTGAAGATACAAGTAATATGGAGTTTGTGCAGTACCTTTTTGCAAACCAAGTGAACGTGCGAATAACTATTACTTGGTGGCAATAAAGTGTGTAATATTCTCGGCTTAGCTTGGACTTGGACTTGGACTTGATTGAGGTTTTGTGGAACAGAGCGGGGGATAGATCACTTTGCGGCAATGGACTAGCATGCTGCTTAGTGGTCTATCCCCCGCTCAAAGGGTATCTTTACGTGACCTTGACCCACATAAAATGTATAGTTGGTGGGGGTATAAAAAGGGTAAACCAATTGGAAAGATACACCATTTTCATACCATGGCTCCACTTGACAACACCGTGTTCCATCGCGACAGAATTCTTTCAATTCTGGAGGTAATACCTGTAGAAATTATAGAAGCAGAGGACCAACTACCTGCGGTTGACCAGGAAGAGGAGGAAGAAGAAATAATGGACATTGAAACGGACTCGGACGAAGCTGGTTTAACGGATAATGAAATGGACTTGCACGCCTACGAAACATTAGAGTCATCATCTGAGTCGGAAATTGAAGAAGAAGAACAAGACACTCCTCATCGTCCAATGGATAGGATGTTAGTAGCCAGAAGAATTATGTATTGTCATCGCTACCTATTTCGTGTTGAGAATGATTCCGACTCTGATGGTAATGTTTCACCTTTGTAAAAAGTTTAAACAAAAAGTTTAAAAAAAGAATGTGAGCGGGGGATAGAGCACATTGTAGTAAATGATGCTGCTTAGTGCTCTATCCCCCGCTCAAAATAATAATTCCAAATGACCTTGACCTACATAAACTTGCTCAAACAGACGTCTTTGAAAAAACTTGTACAAATTATTGAATCTAGACCAAATATCATCGATTTATCAAGCCTACTGATAAATGTATTACAAACGGTTGTGTAAAGGCTAAATTTAGCACATGATTGATAACCTGTTTCTATATGACGTCACTTTCCCCACCTATCTGCCTCGGATATAAAGGGTCCCGGTCGAGCGCGCTGCTCATTATTGCGTGGACATTCACAGAGTGTGCATTCAAAGCCAAACTGTTTGAAATGGCTCTTTGCGACATTTGTGGGGAAATCTTTCAAGACGAATATCTTTTCACCCCACACAGAGAATTACATGAAGACGAAGATAGAAAAGAAGATATTACCATGGATGAAATAGACTTAGACTCAATTGACCGGTTTTTGGAAGAGCACCAGAAGCAGACGGACTACTGGGACAGCTATCTACAGCAAATGCAAAGAAGAAGACCTAGTGTGATCCAATTTGCTGGTGCTGGACCATTTACTGCTAGAAGACCTTTTGAAGAAGAAAATTATATGCAAGAAGAAGAAGACACTGAAGAAGAGGACACTGAAGAAGAACTGGAAGATGTGAAACAACTGCGCACCACGGCCTTGCCAGGACGAGTTGTAACACATTTCAAAATTAATAATGTTCAATTGGAACTGGAAACATTTATAACCCAGGCTAAGGAACTTGTTGGTCGAACCTTGAGGGAAGAACTACAAAGATTAAATTTTATTAAATTTGGAATGGTGTTAGAGGCTATGTTTAACAATACTGATGGTGAAACAGCATTGAGAGCGTTCATTACCAAAAACCGAACCCTTACCTTCACCTCCAACATCGATGATATTATTGAAGAATGCTTGGAAGAACTTATAACAAAACTTCAAGAACATGAAGGAAGAGGATCTGGATGGACTTTGTCATCAATTGAAGGTATGGATGTAAGGGTTCACAAGCATGGATATGGTTTAAGGGGTAGTAGTTTTATCCCTTTACCAAAGAAAATCCAAAACACTAAATCGTGTAGGAATGTGCAAAATGAAGGTAATGAATGTTTCAAGTATGCAATGTTAACCAAGTATGTTAAAGATCATCCTGAAAGAGTTGGTAGAGAATATTACGAAAATGAACACCGCTACAACTTCCAAGGCCTCACCTACCCAGTTACATTGAAAGACATAGACAAATTTGAAAAGAAAAATCCTGGCGTTTCAGTGAATGTTTTTGGTCTGGATGATTCGAACAACGTTTATCCTTTGCGGGTAGTAAAAGTTGAGCAAAGAAACCACACGGATTTGCTACTGATAACTAAGGGTGAAATATCCCATTATGTATGGATAAAGGACTTTGAAGCCTTAGTTGTAAAACAATTGACCAAAAGAGTAAATAGGATTACAGTCTGCAAGAGATGTTTCTGCTTTTCGTGGAAAGATTCAAGACATGGAGGATTAGACTGGTTGTTGGAACATAAAAGACTTTGCAACGAGAACTATGAAGTAAAGATAAGTCTTCCACCGCCTACCCGAGCTTCAATACAATTTAACAAGACAGTTCACCAATACCGAATCCCACTAGTGGTCTACGCAGATTTTGAATCAACGTTAGTACCACAGGAGCTGCCGGACGGTGAAGTGACTAGAAGAACAAAATATCAGCTGCATCAACCCAACAGTTTTTGTCTACTAGTGAAATCAACCTTGTCTGAAAATCAATTGCAAGACTATGGTTTAACATCCACTCCGATACTATACCGTGGGGAAGAAGCCGCTAAGTATTTTGTAGACCAGTTGTATGACATTGCTGAAAAGGCGCAACGCTTATACGATAATGTTGTACCTATGAAACTTTTAAACCAAACTCAACAAGAAGAATACAACGTAGCGATAAAATGCTATTTATGCAAAAAGACGTTCAGTGAAGAAAATCCAAAAGTAAGAGACCACGATCACCTGACAGGGTTATACAGAGGAGCTGCTTGTAATTCATGCAATATAAATTACAAACTGCCACACTTTATTCCTGTCGTTTTACACAACCTTAGCGGCTACGACTCCCACTTTATTATTCCAGAGTTAGGAAGAGATGACGGTAAAATTGATGTTCTTGCTACAACATTGGAAAAGTACATCAGCTTTTCAAAAACAGTAGGTAAAATTAAACTTCGCTTCGTAGACTCTTATAGATTTATGGCATCTAGTTTGAGCAAATTGTCTGAGAACCTAAGAAGAGAAGACCTAAAAGAAACCAGCAAAATTGTACCTGAAGAAAAATTGGACTTAGTATTACGAAAAGGAGTTTTCCCCTATGATTACATAACTTCTACAGAAAAATTTGAAGAAACCAGTCTGCCACCGATTGAAGCCTTTAACAGTAAATTAAACGAAAGTGAAATCTCCATTGAAGACTACAATCATGCTTGTAATGTTTGGAACCAACTGAACATCCAAACCTTAGGGGAATATTCTGACTTTTATATAAAATAGGACGTAACTCTGCTGTGCGATGTGATGGAAGAATTTAGAAACACCTGCTTCTCCGCCTATGGACTGGACCCTCTACACTCGTACACATCTCCAGGATTAGCATGGCAAGCTATGCTAAAGTCAACTAACTGTCGATTGGAACTTCTAACTGATATAGATATGGTGCTCATGATGGAATCTGGTGTACGGGGCGGTTTGACACAAGCTGTAACACGTTATGTCAAAGCCAACAACAAGTACATCCCCGGCTTCGACGAGCAACAACCATCGGTCTACCTTGGCTACTTTGACGCAAACAACCTTTATGGTTGGGCAATGTCAAATCCGCTTCCCTACGCTGACTTCAAATGGATTGACCCGGCCACCATTGGTGACATCTCACAGATTCCAAAGGATGGTCCAAAAGGCTATATTTTGGACTGTGATTTCGAATATCCGGAGCACCTTCATGACCATCACTACGACTTGCCTCTCCTAGCCAAGACTGAAGTTTCACCGACAGGAAGATGGCCAAAATTGATGATGACCTTGGAGAATAAAGATCGCTATGTGGCTCACTACTGGGTAGTTCAACAAGCTCTTGAATTGGGTCTACGTATAGTGAGAATTCACAGAGCAATTGAATTCACCCAGTCTTGTTGGTTGAAACCGATTCTAACACTGCAAGAAGAGCTGCAGCGACAACAGCATTTGAAAAGGACTTCTACAAATTAATGAACAACGCCATCTTTGGGAAAACCTTGGAGAACAAGAGAAAACATAAAAATGTAAAATTAGTGAGTGATCCTAGGAAATTGGAAAAGTTAGTTCAAAAACCAAATTTCGGAACATCCATGATTATAAACGAAAACCTAGTCGCTGTCAGTATGAAGAAAACAACAATAGTCATGGATCGTCCTTTATACATAGGTATGTCGATTTTGGATATAAGTAAAACCCTGATGTATGATTTCCATTATAACAAAATGGTTAAACACTACGGAAGGGAAAACATTGGAGTTGCATACATGGATACGGATGCATTTATCTACTGGATAAAGACTTTGGACATGTATGAAGACCTGAGGACTTTTCCATACAAAGAAGATTTCGACTTTTCTGACTATCCGAAAAACCATCCAAATTTTAATGAAAGAAATAAAAAAGTAATCGGAAAATTCAAAGATGAAGCAAATGGAATGACTTTAGAAGAAATAGTGGCGCTGATGGCGAAATTGTATTCATTTAAGATGTACCACGAGAACAACACACCAACAGTCAAGAAAGCAAAAGGAGTTAAGACATCTTATTTGAAAAAAACACGTGACATTTGACCACTACATGACTTGTTTGTTTGAAGATACTACAATGTCAGCAACATTCAACAATATCCGAAGCTTCAAACATAAACCTACAGTGTGACCGAAATTAAAAAAGCGCTGTCAGCTCGGGATGATAAAAGACACATTATGCCCGACAAAATCCACACTCTTCCTTTTGGCCACTACTCTCTAAACCCTATCAACTAGTAACCTATTCTTCGTCCTTCTACAACTTTGACCTTATTCCTTTTTCCTTCCGTAAAAAAATGGGGAACACGGCAAGTCAAACGCCGTGTTCCCCATTTTTTTACACAAGTTTGGATGACCTTGACCTATATAAATGATGTGAATATTTAAGACAACATTCATTGTGATTATACAAGTGACACAACAAACATTGGAAACTACAATATGAAGGACTTGAAGCAACAAATTGTCAACGAACTTCATAAACCTGCAAGAGGAAAGTTTCCACGAAGAAATACGGTGATAAAAGGAATTAATGATTTATATCAAGCGGATTTAATCAAAATGATTCCTTATAGCAAACAAAATAAAGGATATAAATACATATTAACTGTTATTAACTGTTTTTCAAAAATGGCGGATGCTTTACCGCTAAAAGATAAAAGCAGCAAAAGTGTTACAAAAGCAATGGAAATAGCTATACAAAGAGACAAACATACTATTAAACATTTACAAACAGATGATGGAAAAGAATATTTTAATAAGGAATTTGCAAATTTAATGAAAAAACACAATATAAACCATTACTCAACCAATTCAGAGGTAAAAGCCTCAATAATTGAAAGATTCAACAGAACTTTAAAAAGTGCAATGTATAAAATGTTTTCCAACAGAGGATCGCACATATGGATTGATATGTTACCAAAACTTATAAACGATTATAATAACAAATTTCATAGGACTATCGGGATGAAACCAAACCAAGTAACTAGTAAAAATGAAAACCTTGTATTAAAACGTATAAAAATGAATACTAAACCAAAAGTTGAAAAACTAAAGCCAAAAAAATTTAATGTGGGTGATAAAGTGCGAATAAGTAAATACAAAGGTGTATTCAGTAAAAGATATCTGCCAAATTGGACCAATGAGGTTTTTACTGTATTCAAAGTACAACCTACAGTACCTGAGACATATATTTTAAAAGATAATAAAGGACAATTGCTTGAAGGAGGGTTTTATGGACATGAAATGTTAAAATCAACAGTAGGCGATGTATATTTAGTTGAAAAGGTGTTGCAACGGAAAAAAGATAAGGTTAAAGTACGATGGTTAGGATTTAATAAGACGGAAGATTCTTGGATACCTAAAAAGGATTTGATATAACGATAGAGAATCATTTTAGGTTGAACCATTGCAAAGGATGGAGATAATACCACAAAAGGAGAGTTTTACTATTAATAATATAGATGAACTCACAGTGGATAATTCAGAATTCAATAGTGGGAAACATGGCAATTTGTTACCAAACACCGTGCGCTGTCTGGTTACCGGACCTTCCAACTGTGGAAAAACTAATGTAGTATTCAATTTAATTACAAACCCTAAAGGATTACGTTTTAATAATCTATATGTATTTTCAAAATCACTACAACAACCAAAATATCAATTATTGGAAAAGATACTGAATAATGTGCCTGAAGTTAAATACTTAAAATTTAATGCAAGCGAGAGTGTCATGCAACCACAAGAAGCTAAACCATTCTCTGTGTTCATATTTGACGATGTATCTTGTGAAAACCAAAACACAATAAGGAATTACTTCGCTATGGGTCGACATAACAACATAGATAGCATTTATATTGGCCAAACTTACAGCAAAATACCTAAACAACTCATTAGAGACAATGCAAACATGTTAATTGTATTTAAACAGGACGAAACTAACCTAAAACATATATATTTTGATCATGTAAATGCGGATATGACATTTGAACGATTTAAAGAGTTATGTGGAAAGGCTTGGGCTGAAAAGTATGGGTTCCTAACAATTATGAAGGAACAACCGCTAAACAATGGTCGATACAGGATAGGATTTGATAAATTTATATTAATACATTGAACGTGGTATAAAATATTCATTGTTGTACAACACGTCTTGCTACAAACATGGTTAACCAAGAAAAATTAGTTAAAGAAATAAAATCACTTAGTGATTCTATTCGGGCCAAAAACAGAGCATTAAAACTAGGTATTAGCGAGAGGGAGAAACTCCTTGAATCTACTTTTAAACCTATTACTGAACCCTTGAAACAATTAAACAAAAAATTCGCTAAACCTGTATTGGAAGGAGATGCGATTGCACCTATCACAAAGTTTGAAAGAGAAAGTGTAAAATATGAAGGTTTTAGTGATGAAGACCCGGAATCCTCTACATATAGTGGTTTTACCGGAGGAAAACCCGAAAGAGAGCTAGAATCACCAGACTATAGTGGTATAAGAGAATTATATGAAGTAAAAGCTAAAAGAGGACATGAGGATGTATCAACCACAAGTGAAGAGGAAAAAGAAGAAGAAGAAAGGGAAGGTCCGTCAAACATAAGCTTGTTGGGTGAAAACATTCATAACAAAGGACCTTTAGGAAGGAAATACATGATAAAAATGTTAGCTGGAATAAATCCTAATAAAAACTACCATAGTTATGGAGTAAGATTAACAGAAGAAGGTTTAATGGTTGGTAATAGCCCGGTAAACATTGATGAACATGATAATATTATTGTTGGTAATCAAAGATACAAGGGCACAAGAGGATTATTTGAATTATTATTTGAAAAAAGCCTTTAGAATTGTTAGTTAAAGAAGAAGACATGGAAGCATATAAACAGATTTTGGAACACACCAATGCATACAGGAGAAAATATTTAGCTGACCAACCAGTTTTTAGATCTAGGTCTTTAAAATATAGAGTATTTGTATCCAAGTTAATACCAACAACGAGAAGACAACCAATGCCGATAATGCCAAGAAAATCTGTAAAACGAAGGTTTGTGTCATCCACTTTGGATATAAGTGCTGCAGAACCAAGAAAAAGAAACAAATCTGTTACGGGTACAGGTTTAATGAAGAAATTATATAACACAAATGTAATTTATTACAATAATATCAATAAATTGGTGGATAGAATGAAACTAATACATGAAGCTAAAGAAGCGGGTCATACTGGATTGGAAAACGAATGGGTGGCTTTAGTGGATGAACTCCGAAACCGTGGGGTAATCACATAAAAATGCGTTACTTCCTAGATTACTATTCAGTTGCACCATGAGTGTCGACAAGTTCGGACGGTATTCCGCAGATGGATTATATTACGCGAATAGTTTAAAAAGAAGTGCTGGTTTACCACAGACACCTGAAGGAGATTATGATATTAGTAATAAAAGGTTAAAAAACATAAAAGATCCCACAGACGAAAACGATGCAATAAACTTCAAAATATTAAAGGAAAAGATATCGCCAACATTAAAACTACAAAATAACACATATGACGCAGAAGATCATAGAATTATCAACGTTGGTAAACCAAATCAAAACGGTGATGCGATAAACAAAGGTTATTTGTCATCTGAATTAAAAAATACGTTAAAATTCAATTGGAAAACGTATAGTGCCAACAATAAACGTATATCCAACGTAGATGACCCTAAAGATGCAAAAGACAGCGTAAATAGACGCTATTTACATTCCTTGATACCTGAAAAGACAAAAGATGGATTTTCTTTTTATAAATTTGTTATTAATGATATAGGTTATCCAAAAACTGAAAACGATGCTGTAAATCTAAAATATATTAAAGATCATTGTATCATACGTGATGTAGGGGTTATAGATTGTTTTAATAATTGTTTAGCAAATGTTAAAGATGGTTCGGCGCCATCAGATGGTGCAACAGTGGGTCAAATGATGGAAACCTTAAAACAAGAAACAACCTGTAAAACAAGATCAAGTAGTATCGAAGCAAGGGGATGACTTTGTTCAAGGTAATGAAAAATTTAACTTATTAACATACAAAAATAATGCTTGGGATTGCATGGATAAAAAGTTATCAAATATGGGATGGGGTTATAATAAACATGATGCAGCTGCTTTATCACAAACCGTACATCTAGATCCAGATCATTATTTTAGATGGTTTACATGTAAAAATAGGGTGATAAAAGAATTGCAAAATGGAAGAGATCCAAATGATGCTGCAACTGTAGGACAAACCATCACAACATCATTAAAGGATAGTAAAGTGTATACTTGTAATAATAAACGTATAACAGACCTTAAAGACCCTGAACATGTGGATAATGCCGTCACTGTTAATTTTCTTGTAAAAGTCTTAGGTAATGCGTTATTTGATTTTCACAATCATTTTACACCGGATATTCTTCAAGGAAAATCGGGTCATAATACTTATGCTGAATCCGCGAGAGGTGGTTGGATTAAAAGGGAAATTTTTAATAAATACTTTATTAACCCTAATACGCAAAATCTTAGATCATCAGATTGGGGTGATATTGATATTTAATATAAGATCACAATAAACGACTTCATTTATGTCCAACTCGTCATAGAGGTAACACATAAGTTGTACATTTCGATTATAAAAGGACAATAATGACGTTCCAGTACATCAGTCCATATCGTGACACTGTAAGGAGAGGAGGTGGGATCACGTCCACAGCGGTTTCTCTGTTAAGTAAAGCTTTAAAACGACTTCCAGTAGGATCCATCGTAAATAGAGCAATAGATGCATTACCATACGAATTCCATATACCGGGAGGTTATCAGTATTGCGGACCAGGAACTAAATTGAAAAACGACTGGAAAGAGGCGATCCTGGCATAAATAAGTTAGATCAGGCTTGTAAAGAACACGATATCGCATATTCCACGTTTGCCGATTCAAAAAATAGATCGATAGCAGACAGAAAGCTTGCGGACATAGCTTGGCAACGAGTAAAATCAAGTGACGCTAGCATAGCAGAAAAAGCAGCAGCTTTAGCAGTAACAGCAGGTATGAAGGCTAAAACAGCAGTAGGAGGTGGAAGCAGGAGGAGAAGGAGAGTAAAAAGGAGGTCAACCACAAGAAAACATGGAGGAAATATAAAAAGAAGACGGCGATCTACAAGAAAAGGCAGGAAGAAGCCCACCGTGTGGTCAATGGTAAAAAACGGGACAGGACTTTACCTAAGACCTTATCGTGCATATTAAATGAAAGAAATCAATTGGTCATACCACATAAAGCATTAACCAATATTGAATTATTTAAATATATTTCCTGTTTAAAAATACCATTTTTCCGCGGTGTGTTCATGAAAGACAGTTTACCAAAGAGAATGTTACAAAATGAGACTGGAATTGTAAATTTGGATAATACTGAAGGGCCTGGTACCCATTGGGTTTGTTATAAGAAACTAAATAACAATGTATATTATTTTGATAGTTTCGGTAATTTGCCACCACCAAAAGAACTTCAAAATTACTTTAAATCTGCTAAGAACATATATTATAACTATAAAAGAGAACAACCTGATAATACTTCAATATGCGGCCATTTATGTTTGGAATTTCTAGCTAAAAGTATCAGTCACTATTGAGATGTCTTCCTATACGGTATCATTAACAGGAAAATCGTCCACTTTACGAAGTATCCTTTTTCCAGCTTTACGCTTGCAAAAAGGAAGATTTTGGGAGGCGGCACTATTGGATTTTACAACTTACAACTCTATTCCCAATGTTACGGAAGGTAAAAATAACGTATTGCATTATTATAAGGGAAAAGATGCCAGTGGGAAATTTACAGACTTACAAGAGTGCAGGTTACCCACAGGTTCTTATGAAATTGATCATATAAATGAATTTTTGCAAACTAAAATGGGAAAAGACAATATTACATTAAAAGGTAATAATAATACGATGAAAGCTGAAATTACTTCCAAATATTATATAGATTTTACTCAACCAAACTCAATTGGTGATTTATTAGGATTTTCCAACGATGAGCCTGTTTTAGAACCAGATGTAACACATTCCGGTAAGAAAACAGTAACAATATTAAAAGTCAATAGTATAGACATAACTTGTAACATTATACAAGGAGCTTACAGGGATGGGGCTAACACCCATATCATACATACATTTTACCCAAGTGTACCACCTGGATTTAAAATTGTTGAAAAGCCACAAAACCTGGTATATCTACCGTTGAACACCACTTTCATTTCAGACATCGTGTTGAGCGTATTGGATCAAGACGGTAACTTGGTAGACTTCAGAGAAGAGCCTATTACGATTAGATTACATTTAAAATCGACACTTTAATACAAAAACCATGGGTTTAACATTTAAAAGCGAACAACCTACGGGAAACCGCATTAGTAGCTCTTCAGCTGTGGAGGAGTTAACACGCGAGAACATTCGTTTCTTAGAGAGAGTTGGATTAAAATTAACCGATTATGGATATACTGGATATAGCGCAGGGTCCAACATTCGACGAAACCCTATGGGAAAAAGAATATCACACCCACAACCCTTACACTTCATCGAAATTAAACAATAACGATGAAATTCGTATTCCCATACAACATCAAGACATTTACACACTACCATGTGAAAGTTACTTGTATATTGAAGGAAAAGTTACTAAAAAGGACGGTACTACTGCTGGTACAACAGTTCCATTTATAAATAATCCTATGGCTTTCCTGTTTGATGAAATTAGATATGAAATATCAGGTGTAACAGTTGATTCCACTAAAAAAGTAGGTATTACAACGACTTTAAAAGGACTAACATCTATAACACCCAATGAAACCAATTTACTTAAACCTGCCGGATGGGTATTACCTACAATTGACACAATCACTCCAAATTCAGATGGATATTTTGATTTTCATATTCCATTACGTTTGTTGCTTGGTTTTGCTGAAGATTATAGGAAAATAATATTAAACGTTAAACAAGAATTAGTTTTGTTCAGGTCTTCTAACGATAAAGACATTATTAAAGCTGCAGATAATACGACTGATGCAACTTTAGAATGGAAATTAAAATTAGACAAAATTGTATGGAGAGTTCCACATGTTAAATTAGCTGACGAGCATAGAATGCTACTTTTAAGAAAATTAAAAGCCGATCGTGATATTGTTATTCCATTTAGAAGTTGGGAATTCCATGAGCATCCCAGTTTAACTACTACGGATCGACACACTTGGACTGTTAAAACATCAAATTATGTAGAACGAGCCAGGTATATTATATTTGGTTTACAAACAGGTAGAAGAGACGACATCACTAAACATGCAGGACAATTTGATCATTGTGACTTGAAAAATATTAAAGTTTATTTAAATTCACAATTCTTTCCATACGACAATTTAAATGTGTCATTCACTAAGAAGAAATACAGTATATTGTACGATATGTATGCAAGATTCCAAAGTTCATATTACGGTTAAGCAAATACACCTTTATTATCACCTGAAAAATATTTCGATGCCTACCCAATAGTTGTAATTGATTGTTCTAAACAAAATGAATCAGTAAAATCATCAAGTGTGGATATAAAAATAGAAATGGAATTCAACGCGGCTATACCGGCTAATACAACTGCATACTGTTTAATTCTACATGATAAAATTGTAACATACACACCTCTAACTGGAATTGTTAAGAATGTACTGTAAAAACCGGTTTTGTTTCATTCCGCGAGTATAAAAGCAGAGCGTACAGGCCGCTCCTCATCAGTTTGTTGCCTACTGTTGTATGGGTAGCATCGTATTCAATATGGCTTCTCCTAGTGGTACACCTGAAAATGTGGTAGATATTGAGAAGGAGATATCTGAGTTTTTAGATCTTCAAGGTCACCAGGAAGGAGGTGAACAAAACGTTTGCGGACAACTTCACGCCAGTAATAATGTTGAAGAAAAAGGTAAAAGAAGAAAGAATATACAAAAGAGAAAAAGGGATATTGAAGATAATATTTCTCCAAACATATTGAGTGAGGTATTTTTGCGAATATTTTACCCAATCTCTTCCAGTTTGGACAAAAGTGTTTTAATCGGTGTTATGAAATCGACAGATTATTCCCCTACTGTAATTTTAACTCATGGACCCAAAATTATTTTGTTTACGGACAGTGCTTGGGAATCGTTTATGAAACACTTGCATCTGCTAGAATGCTATTTAAGTAGTAACATGTTTGGAAGAAAGACAAGAGTAGGACTTTTGGATTCAAATGTGGAAATCGATATTATTAAACAACGTGGTGATCATCAGCTGCGGTTTAGAGACACAACAAGACATGATAACAAAATTCAACTTAATCGAGAGGAGTTTTTCATTTTAACTTGTGCTACTGAACCTATAACAAGATACTTGAGACAACTGGTGTTTTCAAGTTCGATTATTAAAGATTATCTGGAAGACACTTTGGACAAACAACCGGACGCACCTATATTATACGGACCTGTGGATACTTCTATATTTAATAGAGTTCCTCATGAAGTACAGATGTGGAGACAATTGGAAAAGTACGCTCAACTACATAAGAAATCAGTAAAACAGGAAGAAGAGGAAGATGGAGGAGAAGAATCAAGTGTTAGTGATGAAAACGAAAACAAGGAAAATATAAAGATGGAAACTTAAATGATAATGGTTAGTTTTTAAAACAATAACCAACATTTTGTGGGGTTAGGCCTATTGGGGACGGTGCCCACGTTAAATATACACCAACGCGCCAACAACTGTACGGCCTGGTATAAAAGTAGTACCTACCGTGGTGTGGAAATCAGTTGACCTCCTGACTTCGTAAAGAGCAGACGTGTGGCCTTCAAAATGGACAAGGGAGAAGAAGAACAAGTAAAGTCCAAGCCTGGTATTATTGAGTTTCAAGCGTTTCGTGGTAATGATGATAGATTCATTATAAAAGAACTTGTGTTTTTGGACATGAATACAAGTGTTCCTTATTCGTTTTTATTTAAACCACCATGTTCTTATTCATCTTTAACTAGTAAAGCCACTACTACCAACAGATGGATTTCAAAACACTTCCATCATATCGATTGGTATGATGGTTTTACAAGTTACACGGACTTGTATCACATTATGCATCACTTTTCAGACAAGTTTACCAATATTTACACAAAGGGGCTGGAAAAGAAAAGATGGATCGAAGGATTTACTCATGTTCCGGTTAATGATGTGGAATTGGATAAGAATTATTAATACATGCTGGAAACCATATGCATTGGTACAAAAAGCCCAGAACATGATAAAGATAGACATTGCGCTTTGAAAAATGCCTATAAACTCGCCTCTTACCTTCAAAGTGGGGAAGTGGGGAGTGGTGGGGGTAACGGGGGTTATATAAGTGAGGAGCAGACCGGGACCTGGCATGAGTATTACTCGAGATTCCGAGACGACAACATCTCCGAGCAAGAAGACGATCTGTAACCTGACCATGGCATCTCACCAGTTCCTTCAGACTTTGGTCGAGCAGTTCAATGCTCACTCCAAGTCAACAATATTACCTGTGAAGAAGTGCTCTGAACTAAAAGATGAAAAGCACTACATAATCCATGCTATGAAGAAGATGGAGACTACAGTTGGGGAGGCCATCTGCTGCAGTCTCAGCGAGGCACCGTTTACTCCGGGGGATGAGCCCAAGTTCCAGGTGTACCTGCCCAAGAGATTCGTCCATCTTCTACAAAACGAGGACCTTCGCTCTATTCAACCCGGCTGTCTATACCTGGTGTCCCACGGCTGCACGGGTAGCAACTCTACAGAGTTGACCATCCACATCGCCGACAAGAAGCAGTGTTAGATTTAAGTTTTAATGTTGTACATATGTTATTGTAATGTTTTATAAATAAATAAATCATAAAAGACAAAAAAAATGCAACATATCAATATGTGAAGTTTGTCACATATTAATATGTTGCATTTTTTTTAAACTTCGCGGGTGACCTTGACCTTTGACCTTTGCATTTCGCAATTACCCCCACTACCGTCATTACCCCCACTACCGCGCTAGGATTCAAACCTGCTTGGATGCGAAAAACGGTCAGTCTGTTGCCAACTAACAAACGATGAGCACCTTGTACGAGCTTTGCTTACAACGAGTTATAACTAACGCATCTTTATTCCAGACGGCTTTACAAGATAATATCCCTATAACAATAAAGCAGGATATCAAAAAGTACAAGAGAGAAAATAGAGGGTATTCGGAATACTCCTGGTATAGGTTCCACGATGGGGAAAAGTTTTGTAGGCCTTGTGGCGATGCTGCCGTCGGAGACCTTCGACGATTCGTACAGGATGGTGGTAGAAAACAGTTCGGATTTTTAGCACCGATGTTTAGATTTGAAAACTACAAGGACACCTGCGCTATTTGTTCCATTCCCTTGTATTGATGGAAAAAGTTTAGAACTGTTTAATTGAATCTTCCATACTCCCACCACTATTACCCCCACCACTTTTTCATGTACCTCCAAACGCTGTGCCTCGGCTTCATTTCTACTCCAGCAGCCAACCTAGCAACATCAGGATGTCTCTGAACGTCAGTTGCGCAAGTTACGAGGAGGTGAGCATCAAGACTCAGCAGGAGCTAAACGACTTGTACAAGGAGTTGCAGCTGATGGTGGCACGAGGCTACCGTATAAACGTGCAAGTATACGCTTGCAACATACGGAACACCCGGCAGTCAAAGGAAGAGCCTGGACACTCCTCGACAGCTTCCTCACCGACGTCCATGAAGACCGAGCCGGACAACTTAGATTACTTCAGCTGACTAGCAGTTGTATTTCTTGTTCTAACCATTGTAGAATATGTTTATTTTTTCATTATATTAAAGAAGTAAAAGAGCAAAAACACCTATCTTGTTACTGACATATGAGCTCAGTAACAAGATAGATTTTTTTTTAAACACGGTTTGAATGACCTTGAAACTTCCCCCTCCACTGCTTTGCTACCCCCACCACTTGACTATTGATGTACATGGCACATCACAATTGGAAACCTCATTCCATCTTCAACAGCCAAACCGACAACATCAACAATGGCAAACCTACCAACAGATAAAACATGTCCTCACGTTTGCTGTGACTTCGTCCACGAGTTGGAGAAGAGGATGCAGGAGAGGGCGATACGAAGAAAGCAGATCCACTCAGAAAATATCATGATAGTCAACGGCTATCTTTTATTGTTCGGCCTTATTATGGTTGTACTTTTCATACTGTATGGCATAGTCACATGTGTCGGCAAGGTTGCGGAAGAAAACGCCCGCCACCATCAATTGGAAAGTTTCAATGTTACTTTGTAAGTTTTCCTTTTTTTTAAAACCCCGTTTGGATGACCTTGAAACTTCCCCCACTACTCTACCACGCCCCCACCACTTCACCATGTTCCTGCATGAGCATCACATCAACCGTCATTCCTTGTTCGACAAGCAACCATGGCAGACAACACCATCAGCCAAGCTGACTCCACTACAGATGTCGGTACAAGTACGGGTTGGACACTGTCGATCGACAGTGTGCACTATTTGGAAACAATTTGCGAACGGATGAAAGAGATACTCCGGGACAACCCTGGGATTGTAATTCAGATGAATTTGAATTACGATTGGTCGCAAGTTGGATTGCGCCAGGATGACGACGGCCAGCACTCACCACAATATTCACCGATGTCGCCAATCTATCCTTACGGTGAGTCTGATGTCGAAGAAGATGTGGGGGACGAGGCTCATGAAGATGTGGGAGACAACGAGGCTGAAGAGGAGTAACCTTCATTCCTTTTTTTTTAAACCCAAATTGGATGACCTTGAGAATTCCCCCTCCAGTATTTCCTTTTTTTTAAAACCCAAATTGAATGACATTGAAAATACCCCCTCCACATACTTTTGGTTTACCCCCTCTACTTTTCAATACTGTTACCACAGTCTGTAGCTCACCTCATTCCTTGCTTAGCTATCATGGCGGACAGCACTCTTTCTCAAGTTGACTCAACTACGGATGAAGAATGGCCATTTTCGTGGAATGTTCATCTGCAAGATTCAGCAGAAGTGGATATGTTGCATGAAAAATTGGTATACGTTTTAAACGAAAACCCTAACATTGAATGTAGGATGACTATGGATTTCGATGCGACAGGGGTCCACACTCAACCTTGCACTTCCAGCCAGCCTGAGCCTCAGCTTCAGCCAAAGAACTTTACACATCTTTACACTCCAATACGGCCGGAGGATGTAGTTATCAGCGAGGCGGACTCAACTACAAGTTATATTGAGCCAACAAATTGGAAGCTTGTTGTTGACACCTTACACAAGGTCGACTTGGTGTGTGATAAATTAAAGGAGTTGATGACGCAAGATCCTGGTCTTCGTTTTAAAATTGATATGTTTTTCATCTGGGGAGCACCTGCGCGGGGCTCTTCGTCTGACAGCTCTCCAAGTACGACGGACGAGGAGGAGAAGGAGGATGACTAGTCATCTTTTTTAAAACTCCGTTTGAATGGCCTTGACCTTTCCCCCTCCACTGAGTTTATTTAAGGTGCACTCTCACTGACTGCAGCATCATTTCATCGCGCACCTTCACCACAGCAACATGGAGAGTCAACTCAACTACTGTTGCGAACAGAAATGTTTTTCATGGCCAAATGACATTGATATGGTGGATGGCCTGGCATGTAGAAAATGTGAAGCTTTTGGTCAGTGCATGTGTAAATGCAAGTCTTGGAAGAAGCCAAAACCGGAGTTGAAGACATTCCATGTGTACCAGATGAGAGGGCATAAGTACACTTGTTGCCCTGAATGTTGCATTGAATTTAATCTAAAACAGCTAACTGGCTGCAAAATGTGCAACAATCATTTTGCAGGTTTTTGCAAACATTATTTAGGAGCGTGTCAGTACAGATCAACTTGGCATACCGAAGCACTCACTATCAATGAAATCGCTATAGACTCACAAGAGTAGTCTTTCTACTCTTTGACTTTTTTAAAACTCCGTTTGAATGACCTTGACCTTTCCCCCTCCACTCGCCTTAGTTTATATAAGCTCCATTCCCACTGACCACGGCATCACTTCATCTTGCTCCCTCGCTGAAGCAACATCAAGTATGGAAACTAAGCGTGTCTCATGTTGCGAGCATAAGTGTTTGGAGAAGCCAGGCGTCACGTATTGTGCAAAGAAGCGTTGGGAGGAAGAGACGGGGACAACCTACTGCTGTGAGGATAAGTGTTTCCTCTTACCAAAGTGGCAAGTGGATGGGCTGGCCTGCCGGCAATGTGAATGCTTCGGATGTTGCAGGTGTAGATGCAAGAACCAACAGCTGCCACCACCGGTACTATAAACTTTCAAAATCTACAAATCAAAATACTTTTATACTTTTTGTCCGCAGCGGTGTGTTAAGTTTCACTTCTCAAATCTTACCAATTGTCGGAAGTGCTATGGACAACCTGATGGATGGTGCAACCGTTTTCTGGACTCCTGCCGCTACAGATCGGATTGGTTTACAGATCCGTTGGAAATTGATGAAGTTGCCCAGGAAGCACAAGAGTAGTCTTTCTACTCTTTAACTTTTTTAAAACTCCGTTTGGATGACCTTGAGATTTCCCCCTCCACTTCCCCATATACCTAGAATACACATAGCCTAACAGTCAGTCGCTCGGTGACTGTCGTGGGGTGCGCATCGGTGTCGGCGCTCCTTTGTTAAGTTTTCAAGGTCACAGTAATATGAAATTGTTGGTGTTGTGCTGGTTCAAGGTCACCTGAGGGATTACCGATTGCCCATTTAGGCAGAGTCATGTCAGAAACTCGAGTTTAACTTGGCACTTTTGCCGTTTCTCGTCGCAACTTCGCTCCAAGTGGTCAAGGTCACGGGGACTCTGACTGAAACTCGGAGCGTAGTGCGAGAAACGGCAAAAGTGCCAAAAAATTTTAAGTTTCGGCGTGACCTTGACCTTAGTGGTGTCGGTGACGTCATTTTGATGACGTAAGGGGTGATGACGTCATCAGCACGTCATTTTTGTGACGTCGTGGGTGTGACGTCATAGAAATGACGTCATTAGTGATGACGTCATCGATGACGCAATCGATGACGTCATCAATGACGTCATCGATGACGTCATCGGTGAGGTCATTGACCTCGATGACGTCATCCCTCAGGTGACCTTGAACTGGGCCAGCACCAACAATTTCACACTACTTATACACATACTTACATATATTTTTGAAATTTTTTTAATACGACGGAAATCAAGAACTAAACGTAAACAGATTATGAAATTAAGTTTATATATTCTTAAATTAGTTAATACCTGTATATTTTTGCAGTATGATGAATTTTTTTTAATCAGATATAATTCTTCCATGGATTAACATAGAAACTTAAAAAACTGCAATGCGTAAATCTGGAGCCAATATTAATTTACAACGCGTTTTTTGCTCATCAACAGGACCTTTCTATGCGAGGATCACTCCTAAGATGCACAAAACAAGGTGAGAAAAAAAGAAGGTAACGTGTTGTGCTTGCCTAGTAATATATAGATAAAAGAGTCACATGAACACATCCATACACACCTCTTCTTAATTAGAACACGTTTTAACAATTAATTAATATAATAAAAAATATTATGATGAAAAATCTACTAGTATTTCAAATTGTGTTATAAAAATCTTTTGATAAAAGACAAAATCGTGTTTGGTGTCTCAACTGAAATTGTCATTGATTACGAGTAAAGAAAAAATTACTATTTAAAAAATCATGATTGGTAAAAATAAACTGATAAAGAGTAAATTAAACTCAAAGCAGCTTCGATTGTCAAAGCTTTGTGTCGTCATAGATTATACACCTGCCTCTCTGACAGCTTACTTTGATATTGCGAGCGTCGGATGAAAAACGAGAATTCTAATCGAAGACATTGCGTTAGTTACGGGAATTTTTAATCAATAATGTTTCAATTTTTAGAAACCTCTAAGTCGTTAAAAATTTCGTTTACATAATGTCGTAGGCCAATTTATTTTAGAAAATTATTTTTGTATCACGTTATGCAGTGACTGTTTTAATTTATAAGCGAGTTAACATAAGTAATGCAAATAATAAAAAAATTAAGGTTACAGTGTTTTTAAAAAGTCACCTGAAATGTATTATTATATGTAATTATTAAACATGTTGTCTTAAAAAAAATCTTTAAAAAATCTCTTAGAAGATATAAGGAACGGTTTACGAATAAAAATTCAACATCAAAGGGCTAATAATATATAAATTGTAATTATAAACAGATTAAATGGATTATTAGAGTTTGTTAAATAATATGCAGAACAAAAATAGTATGACTTAGTTAGGATTTATTAAAGGAATCTAAATAAAATAATATGATAATCCAAAATTTAGACCATATATGGTAAGAAAATGGTCATAAACCATTGGTAGGTGATAAACCAGCTTTTATACCAACTCATGCTTTGTCCAATCATCCTAAAACCACTTTTGAAAATGGTTTGATACTTAGATATCCTTAATACTTAAAACTGTCTTTCATTAATAATATTTATATCACTTACTACTGAGTCATTTTTAATTTTTGTATGATATTATTATTTTAAACCGCATTTTTTAAATTACTTTGGTTGGTTATAGACTTGATTCAATCTCATTACTGACAAGCACAGGTTTCATACCACAGAGCTTGGGACGGTTATTGTAATCTGTTTACGATATTCCCCCAAACTAAGCCCAAATGTTGAGGTAAATTCCTCCAAACGACCGTAGCGGCCATTCCCAGAGCGATAAACCTAGATCTCTGCATGCAATTCCCAGGGGCCTCAGCTCTATAGCCGCCTTGTGCGACGATTATATACAATGATAAAACACATGTTTTCCGAAGCAGTTATATGGCTGAGCAGATTAGAGTATTATTTTGTAATAAAGTTTACTATCTCCTACAACTTTATTTAAAAGTCATACAGTAATTTGAAACAATTGCATGCCACTTTATTTGGCGAGATTCCATAAAGGTATAATCTTTTATCGCCTACTCATATCACATTTGTTACGAATTAAGAATGAATCGTAATCGTATTGTTATAATTTATTATGACAATCTTTTTATACAAATTAAATGTCGTTATATTATTGGATGTCTCTCACCTTAAGGTTGTTTGACCGCTAGCTTACTCTAGCGGCGGACAGAGGAAGTAAATTAGTTCCCCGCTTGTACCAAGAGTTTCGCGGTACACATGGACTTTAAATTAATTGAAGCACGGGTGGCCTACTCAACCGTGGAAGGCGTTTTCCAAAAATAAAGATTCAACGATTTAGGTCAAACTAAAAAAAAAAAAAATGATTTGGAAAAAATTGCAAAAAGTAGATGGGTGTTATCTTCATATTTTGGTTTATATTTCATTACTAAAAAATCCTTCGTTTAAGTTTTTTTGTTGGTAGAGACAATTAATTTTTTAATTGTGTAGTTAATTAATCAAAATATAATGTAGTTAGTTTAACATATTTTTTTTAATAACTGTAAAATGCTATGCCTACAATGGTTTGATCTAAAAAGTTGTACCAACATTTACCAAATGTCTACTTTCAATGCCAGTTATTTTCACTTTTTTTCAGAATCACTTATAAGCCATATATTCCAAGTTTCTAATTTTATCCCAATCCAGTATATGTTTTTTCCTAAAAATGTGTAATGAATAATGGAGAAGGTAGTTCTTGTCGATTGGTAAAAACACAAACAGTGTGAGTGAAACCTAATAATATCCATAGGGTGAGTGCACCAGTGAATGACCACCCCCCAGTGAATGACCGTTTCGTATAAAAAACAGTATATTAAGCTTTACCTTTGGCCTAGTCTATCATACACGGTATTAAAATTAACTTCGGATTCTGATTTGGATCCTCCCTGTCACTGGTTCAAAAAGAAAGTGTCAAACATCTGAAACACAAACAAAATTAAGTGTTCCACCCAGTTCATCTTAGAGCTTCCCCACTATATCGTAAACAAGGTTAGCTGTATTCTTCATTGTTCTTTGATTATTAATTGAAACTGCAATATAAATGTAATTAACAGTAAACATGTTAAGGTGCAGTTCTGTACTCATTTTAATACTAAAATCTTAAACAACAATTTAATTATACAGTCGGTCATTTACTGGATTACAACTATTGGTATAACCAGTGAATGACCATTGCGGTCATTCCCTAATTTTTGATCAAATTTCTTTAAACGTTTTGGAAACAATGTTTTCTGGCAGATTAAGTGCTAGGAAGCACTAAAAAAACATCAGAAATCATGTGGGTACAATAAACCAAAATTTGACCGGGGCTTAATGTTTACGGAAATTTACTACAAGAACAGTGGTCATTAGGTCAATCCCTAGAATCTCTATTTTAACAATCTGGAAATGGTTAGTGTTGTTAATATACAGGGTTCCAGCTTCGACTCTGTGAGAATCTTTGTGAGAATCTGTAACATGTATTTTCAGTCTGTCGGTCTGTATGCATTTTATTTTATGTAAATCTCATTGTCTCAAAAACGATTATAGATAAAAAATAATAAAATTTTGTAGGTAAGATTAACATTTGGTTTAAATTTCGTTTTTGTATAACTTTCAGTTACAAAATGGTGGTACTTTAAACGATTTTCAATGTTAATTTTTTTAGAGCCCATACAATATATATATATATTTGCAAGAAATACAATATTTACGCAATTATTGCGTGTGTATTTTTTGTGTGGTGGCTTTTGTCTCGATTGACCCATTTTTAACGGTCATTCACTGGTACATTCATGCTAAATAGTTGGTATTCTGATACTAATGAATGACAGGTCATTCACGGCGGAAACACCGGTCATTAACTGGTGGATAGGCGGTCATTCACTGGTGCAATGATTTATGTATGATTAATTGTATTTTTCAATACTCTGTTTTAACATAATGCATTAAGTTTTACCATTAGGAACTACAGAAGAATACGGGCAAGACATTTAAACTATTCCCTACACTGTAGCGTAAAAGCCTGTTTTACCATGTAAGATTCAAGTGGAAACTCAACCTTAAACGGTCATTCACTGGTGCACTCACCCTACCATTCCAAATAAAAGATACATGGGTGAGTGCACCATTCAATGACCGTTTAAGGTTGAGTTTCCACTTGAATCTTACATATTGAAACAGGCTTTTAAGGTACAGTGTAGGGAATAGTTTAAACGTCTTGCCCGTATTCTTCTGTAGTTCGTAATGGTAAAACTTAATGCATTATGTTAAAACAGAGTGTTAAAAAATACAATTTATCATACATAAATCATTGCACCAGTGAATGACCGCCTATCCACCAGTTAATGACCGGTGTTTCCCCAGTGAATGACCGGTCATTTATTAGTCAGAAAACCAACTATTTAGAATGACTGTACCAGTGAATGACCGTTAAAAATAGGTCAATTGAGACAAAAGACACCACACAAAAAAAACACAATAATTGCGTCTTGAAAATAAAAAAATATATTGTATTGCTCTAAAAAATTTAACATTGAAAATCGTTTAAAGTAGGCCCATCAGCATTTTGGAACTGAAAGTTAAACAAAAATGAAATTTAAACCAAATGTTAATCTTGCCTACAAAA
Source organism: Neoaliturus tenellus (assembly GCA_030545055.2). Lineage (NCBI taxonomy): Eukaryota > Metazoa > Arthropoda > Insecta > Hemiptera > Cicadellidae > Neoaliturus > Neoaliturus tenellus. Next base: position 52,296,598 of record CM061537.1, on the reverse strand, counting down.
TTTTACTATTTATTTATTTATCATCGTTTTTGAGACAATGAGATTTATATAAAATAAAATGTATACAGACCGACTGACAGAAAATACATGTTACATCACATTTTAAAATTGTATTAACACCACTCTCCCTCCTTGCCACCGAATAAGCTGTTAAGATTCTCACAGAGTCGAAGCTGGAACTTTGTATATTGACAACACTAACCATTTCCAGATCGTTAAAATAGAGAGTCTAGAGAATGACCACTGTTCTTGTAGTAAATTTCGGTAAACATTAAGCCCCGGTCAAATTTTGGTTTATTGTACCCACATGATTTCTGATGTTTTTTTAGTGCTTCCTAGCACTTAATCTGCCAGAAAACATTGTTTCCAAAACGTTTAAAGAAAATTGATAAAAATCTAGTGAATGACCGAAATGGTCATTCACTGGTTATACCAATAGTTGTGATCCAGTAAATGACCGACTGTATAATTAAATTGTTGGTTATGATTTTGGTATTAAAATGAGTACAGAACTGCACCTTAACATGTTTACTGTTAATTACATTTATATTACAGTTTCAATTAATAATCAAAGAACAATGAAGAATACAGCTAACCTTGTTTACGATATAGTGGGGAAGCTCTAAGATGAACTGGGTTGAACACTTATTTTGTTTGTGCTACAAACAGATGTTTGACACTTTATTTTTGAACCAGTGATAGGGAGGATCCAAATCAGAAACCGAAGTTACTTTTAAGACCGTTTATTATAGACAAGGCAAAAGGTAAAGCTTAATATACTGTTTTTTATACGAAACGGTCATTCACTGGGGGGTGGTCATTCACTGGTGCACTCACCCTATTTTAAGAATAAACATAAGTACATAAATATTTCCCATAATGTGTCAAAACATTACCTGTGTTTTTGTACAAAGTAGGAGTTCTTTTATTTGAACTCAGCTGATGAATCATGAATCGAGGACGCTATAACTGATACAGTTTATCTTTTTCGTGGTTTACATTCAAGAAATAATTATAAGAACATTTTTTAAGGTCCTATCAAATGATATTTTCGAAATACGACTTCCGATACAGTTTCACTGTTCTGTTGTAAGGCAAGGACAAAGAAGAATGGGAGACGATAAAAGTTGTTACCACCGTATTTTCCAAACACAAACTTAAATTGGTTACAATTTGGTAAAGTGATAACTTTGCAAACTTATTTCCCCTTTGTATAACTCATGGCAAGTGTTCGAAGAATTTACTTTGTACCTGAACAAATATTGTCACAGACATGAGTGATCTGTTTTTCTTACATTCCAAGATATGTTTTATTGCTACTAGTATTCATTTTAGTGATTTAATATAAAAAGGTTTAACAAAACTTTATTTTTTCAGCAATGATTGTCCATTAAGTTTAACTGTAGATTTTTCATTCAATATTTGACAAAGATAATACCCAGTAAAGACTACATTCTTAATTTAAAATTACACATATTTTATAAAAACATTACAATTACATAGATTTATTTGCTATAATTTAATATTATCTATTTCAGTTAATATATTTAGTTAATGAATACCTACATGGACCCCAAGCATTTGCTCGGTAAGCTTTTAAAACTTTAAAACTTTTAAAACTTTAAAACTTTTAAACTTTAAGACTAGATCGTTCGCTCCACTCACTCGCCAAGCCAGGGGGTGCTACACTTTTGTTTGAATCCAATAAACCATAGGTTGAATAAGTGAATGTTTGTTTCTATCTACATTTTGCATCTGATTTGAACAATTTAGCAGCTACATTGAAAATCCATTAACACGAAAACTTTGAAGGGCTATAAGACGAAAACGATTTTCCCAGTTATGGAACCAGCTCCAATTGATTCATCGTTGCCAAAATCCCCTTATTAAAAAATAATTTTAAAAAATTTACTAAAAAAATTGGTCCCTATAAAAATTTCTATTTTTAAGACACAAATGAAGTACAGTATTTGATAATGTAACTAATGTTATGTTGGTTAAAAAGAAAAATGAGGGAAATTAAATTGTTATTGTTTAATACACTATGCTATACAAGATGTACATTAAATTTATAAATACACCTTTCCCAAATTTGTTTTCAGTAAATTGGCATTTAGTTAAAGTGACCTCAACTGGTGTGTTTAGACAGAGAAAAACGACAATAGAAACTATTGCTCAGACCGACACTAAACTGTGCCCCAAATAAATACTACCTTCATATATAATTGTGAAACACTCGGCCAAAACAACACTCTGTATTCAACTCCAGGGCGGATTTAATGTTTTAATTAAACACGATTCAGTTTAACAGAACTTGTTATTGTTTGTAATTACGCAGATAGTTGAAACACAGGCGAGGAAACGGTTTCATTTCCATATTGGGTGGCGGCATTAAGGGAAAAGTAATTGAAACTTTGTATCTCGTAAAAAGGTTTAGATAAAACACAAGTATACCACATGTGTGCAGTTGCTTAACTTTTATAAACATATTTAAATTGTTACTGTATTTAATATTCATATTTGTAAGTTTTTAAGCTTACATATGTATGTTTCACTTAAAGATAAAATACCAAATAGTCTCGATTTTAAATCACTGTGTACTCATATTTAAGATAATGAAATTTCCGAGTCATATTAGCTCAGATATTAAAGTACTACAAATATTTGATCATGTAATACATTTTGCACTATATAGCCTCCAAAACTGTTCTTTTCGATACAACTGTTTCGGGGCTAATGAATTTGTTATGTTTGGCAAAACGTTGCAAAGGCCTCTTTATTCTACAGTAGTTCTTTTTCGTCCCAAGGAAGAAAACAAAAATCTGCTGTTGAGGTCATTAGGTATTAAATTAACGATATTAAATTAGGCATTAGGTGTTAACAAATAGTAGATCTGCAATAGTAGATGACAATAAACTGATTGTTTTTAACAGTAAGTTGATCTTTGTTCAAAAGTATCCAGTATGAATGGAATGTATTCACAAGTTAGTTTTTAACATGTCAGCACCTTTACTCTCAAAAAGCCCATCATACTTAAAACAAGTTTTGATAATCATATCATATTATAACAATAATTCCATTAAACAAAATATTGATGTTTGCAACCTGTTATGTTTTTAATAAAAGAGGTTGGTGGAACTCTTTTTGCCTTACTTTGATCCATGCACATAGATATTGATCTGTGCGTGAATCGTATTAGATGTAGTAAGTGGGTGAGCCGCTACAGTACAGAGGTGAAAGGTACTGATAAAAGTCACTGATAGAATGCGGATTCGAACCTACGACATCGTTGCCATGGTACCGAAGTCTGGCGTGCTATCTACTATGCCACCGACTAATCCAAATGAATGTTAACGTTTACCTTTTAAACAAAATCAGGATCTATATTCATAGTAAGTCAAAATGTTTCTTTATGCAAAATAAATCATGAAAAAGCCTAGTTGTAACACACAATCACACAATGCATTGCGATATATTATTGCTATTGTACCTGAATAGTGTTTTATAAAATTATATATTTTTAAAATTAGATTTTACCATTATTCAGAGCACATATTCTTCAGACAAACTTTTAATTTTCAAGAAAGGAGTTTATCTTTGTAACGTGTGGTGGAAGTTGTTTTTAGAGTGAACTCTCAAAGTTCGTGAATAATTTTGGTGTGAACTTACACTCAAGTTTCATCCTCTTTTCGCCTGCATCTGTTGGGAGTTTCTCAAGCATCATGGGCGTGTATGCTGAATAAATAACGTACGTCAGCCGAACATTAGAATTAAAAATAATGTATTAATTTTTTAATACAAAAATAAAATAAGATAAAAATCTAAGGATGCGCACACTGTAAAGGGGCAAAATATGAATTATGTTTACTGCATTTGGAATATACATATTTATTATAAAAAGACATAATATTTTTTTATCAGTGGTATTCATGTAGTTTTTAACCTGCTAATGATAAAACTTTAATTTTAAATTGATTATACCATCCCAAATATCAATTATGAATAATCAAATGGACAAAAGGAACAAAAATTTTAAACTTAGAATATCATGACCCAATTTAAATAAAAACTGTTGAAGGATTATCGGACGTCAACTTTAAAGTTCAGTTATAAAGGTTAATCTACCCAGAACCGCATCAACGGAACAATCCTTTACCCGTTTGAAACTTAGCAAATTAGACAGGCTTAAGTAGGGTTGTTAGAGATTAATTTGTAATTGCCTTCCCTTTGACACAGCTTTAATGCTAAATACGTATACTTTAACAAATGCTTTGATAAGTTGATTGTTTCGCACTTATACCGGTTGGTTATTTACTCATTGTAACCTGTAAAATCGCAAAGAAATTTCAAATATTATTTACTGGTCTTTTTTTGTATTCTTTAAATATTCCTATAATATTAAAAATAGCCAGTAAAATGTATCCATAGGTTTTTAAACTATAGATTTTTTATCCATTACGTAATGTCAAAATAACTAAAATTGTAATCCTAAGAATAACCTAAGTAACTGATGTTATTTTTTTGGTTTTTAAAATAAAGAAAACATTTCCAAGTAATATAACATATGGTTGATAATACAATATCAATAAATATTTATCACGTATTAGCAGTGTTTATAATTATGGAAAGAGGATAACAACTGTTGATTAAAATGTAATTACAAATGTCGCCAGGAAGCTGTTATACAAATCGTGTGTTGGAAAACGCGTTGATGAGGTCCGACTGCTGTTGTTGACGTCATCAGACCCTGCTGATTTTCCTGTGAAACCCTTGTCATTTACCGAAAATCAGAAGTTATTACTTGAATTTTATCATGTTTTTATATAAAAAAAAACTCGTTCGTAAAATTATTTGTTGCTAGTATTTTTTTGTTGTTGAAAGTTTAAGTAATTATTAATATTTTTATGTAAGAAAATAATCCTGTAAACAGATAATTTTATGTACACAGAATAATAACAGAATATTTCTGGTGCGCTAATGATGCCAATAAGCAAGAAGGTTAAAACTTCAGTCATCGGTTTAATAACCGTTTTCTCACATTACTCAATTGTATGGTAGGTGTTAAGAATAACCGTGTAGTGTATATTGTGAACATAAAACAACAGTTCACGTTTAATTATAATTTAAGTACCTTAAGCCGGTCCATGGTCACCCTCAACAAGCATAGTATGAGCATGTAGATCAACAAGCATGTAGTTTGAGCTACTTGAGCTATTTGAGATCTCGTGGCGCGGCAGTCTGCTTCTTGCTTGTGACTGGCAATCTAGGGTTACGTTTATAGGCCCATCCGTTTTTGAACGTTTACCTCGTATGTGTTTTATGTTGTATGAAATATGTGTATTTTTAAGTCATATAAACAAGCTCATGAAGCGGATTAATTTTCTCTTTATCTTAAAAACGTATATCTCTTTATCTTAAAATATATAAGTAGATATAATATGTGCGTCCTGTAGAAGGAGCCAATATGGGGGCTCTTATGGGACTACGATCAGGAGCCGGAGGAGCCGTCTGGATGCTGCGGGATGCAGCGTGAGGTTGTCAGGCGCCGCAGCGGCGTGTCCTGTTATCTCTAATACTATGAAATTTTATTATAATTAAAGGTAATTAATAAAAAAAAAATTTAGTAAACTATAAAATCAAATAATAAATAGCGTTACTGTATTATTAAACTAAGTGTCACTAATAAAGATTAAAAAACAATACTATATAAATTAATAAAACCGGGATATCTAAGTACCTATGTTCGAATGAGATGAAGTTACAGCGGCACCATTCACTAGATAGTCAGGAGCCGTCGGGAGGCGGTCAGGCGGCACGGCGGCGTAGCCCGTTTATTGTTATCTCTAATATAATGACATTTTAGTGTTATTAAAGGTAATTAATAAATTAATAAAAATACTAATTCAGTAAACTATGAAATTATATAACAAATAACCTTACTGTATTATTCAACTAGGTGTATTACTAATTAAGATTAAAAAAGAATACTATAAACTAATAAAACTAGGATATCTGAGTACCTATGTTCGAATGAGATGAAGTTACAGCGGCACCTACGCAGAGAATTATACGCTAAACTGATATATGTATAGTATTTTTTTTGAAAGGAGATCGTTACTTGTTTATACCAAAAATCCTTCTTTATAATTACTCAACATTTTTATGTAAAATACAATTATTATTGTTTAACATTTTACATCCTGAAAGGTTTTTTACCAAGATAAGACAGCACGGAATGTTTCCTCCCATGACCAGAGCTCATACGAGGTGGTAATTCCCCATGGCGTTAACTTTTGTCATGGACTACGTTTATTACGTTAATCCTGACGTGGTTCCCCTTCCTTTCGGTCAGGCCTAGCCACACCTTTTTTTAACGTGGTTTTTAGGCAAAATATTCCACGGAAGCTGTTTATCTTAGTAAAAATCCGATTATTTCTCCTACAATAATATCATATATACATACTATATTGGTGTAAAACATTGAGGATATATTTACATAATTACAAACTTTAAGATTACATTTATTTTGTATCATGATGAATGCTTTGTTTGTCGATATATAGTTTTTTAAGGTCATTGAGTTTTTATTCTCTTTGTTGATGGTTCGTATGACGAGTCTTCTGGATTCTTTAAACTATAGTGTCCATATGGAACTGTGTTGATTCCATCTTCAAGTATATAACGTTTATCATCATCTGCACTCAATGTGATTTTGTTTATAGCCACAGTCGAAACAGTATGTTGTTTTGAAGTTATTATGTTGTTTATCCTTAACTTCGGTTCACCTGAATACAAACAATTAACATAGTCCTGAAACTCAATGGTCTTTTTTACAACAGACTTCTTTATTCCTTTAATTCTTTTAATTTCTGAGTTCTTTCGTTTGATTGCATAAACTTTACTTCTCAAACCAACATAAGCTAATAAAATGTCTCCAGCAAGTTCATCTTTGAATTTCCCCAGAACTTTTTTATTTTTGTCTGAGTACAAAAAATGATTCTTGGGATAATTACTTGTATCAAAGTGGACTTTAAGTGTGTTTAAATCATCATACACATCATTTGTGTGGATTTCGTAAAGGTAACTATCAGTGTCCATGTAGCATAACTTGATGCGGTTGCCATAGAACGGTTTCATAACATCGTAGTGAAATGAGTACATTTTGACTTTGCTGAGTTCAAGAATACTCATTCCAATGTAAATAGGTTTATTAAACACTATTTTGGTTTGTCCCATTTTCATAGCTACGAGGTTTTCTTCATACACAGTGCGATCTAGAAAATTTGGTCTTGAAATTAATTTTTCACATTTTTTCGGATCTGATACTAATCTTATGTCAATTCTATTCCGCACATTTTCTATTGTCTTGCCATATATTGAATTACACATTAGTTTATAAAAGTCCTTTTCGAAGTCATTTGTTGCATTTTTTCTTTTTTCTGTATTCAAGTCGATGTATGGTTTTAACCAGTCTTTTTGTTTAAACTGGATTGCTCTATGTATTTTCTTGAGTTTCAATCCATGTTTTAAAGCTTGTTGTAAGGCAACGTAATGTGTAACATATTTTTCCTTATTTTCTAAAGTGGCTAACAGCTTTGGATGGGACCCTCCTGGTGGAGATTTTGTTTCACAACAAAAAGGAAAATCACTATGCTTGTCGTGAAGTTCTTCCGGATATTCCAAATCCACTTCTAGTATGTACCCCTCTTCTCCATCTTCAGGAATGGAATTGATTTTAATGCTATTGACATCTTCACACCATTTAAATCCTCCATAAGGAAGATATTTCGACATGCTTTCTCCATACAAATTATTAGCATCAATATACAGAAGATATTTGCTTGGGACATCAGAATTTAGGGTCTCTGAAGTATGCTTGTTGTTAGCTACAGCATGACGTTTAATGCACTGTGTGATTCCTCCTCTTATCCCTTTTTCAACCATCAGGAACATATCCATATCCTTGATTAATTCCAATTCTATTCCAGTGTATTTAAGCATAGCATCCCAAGCTAAACCAGGGATTGTAAAGTAGTAAGCGGGATCAAGATTATAGGTTTTTAAACATGTTTTTCTAAAGTTTTCAAATGCATCACACAGTATCAATACGTCACTTTTAACGTAAATATCTGAGTATTCACCTAATTTCTTGGTATTCATTGTTTTCCAAACATTTTGAGCATGACAGTATAAATCATCTGAAATATCCTCATCATTGAGCTGGCTGTAAAATGATGATTTTGGAGGAAGACATGTTTCGTCAAGTTTCTCAAGTTCCGTGATATAGTCATATGGGAAAACACCTTTTTTTGTTAAAAGTTCGAAGTTTTCAGGGAAATGTTTCATTGTTTCCTCAAATTCTTGCTTTGGTAGATTTTCTGCCAATGTTGCTAGGTTATCCTGCATAAATCTGTAGGAATCTAAAAATCTTAGTTCCATCAAACTATTCTTCCCATGTTCAACTTGAATCATTTTTGAAAACGAGATGTATTTTTCTTCTGTGTTAGGGATTACCTTAATGTCGTTTGTATCACATCCTAACTCCCTCACAATAAAGTGTGAATCATATCCAGACAAATTATGGATAAAACAAGGTACGAAATGCTGATCTTGGTATTTCAAATTACAAAACCTATGTGCGACCCCAAGATAAACCCCGGAAACATGACAATGATTTCTTACTTTATAGTTTTCAGCAGTGAAATTTTCTCTTTGACAAATATGACATCTAGTAGCTGAATTAAATTCATCTTGTTGTTCCGTTGTTAGTTTTGGTACATCTAGTTTCTTATCACCGTAAAGAATACTATCGATTAACTTGATGTCCTCTTTTATTGTCTGCATGAAATGCTTAGCAGCATCCTCACCCCTGTACCAACGAAGTTTAGTATGTTCGTCTTCACTATCCTTAATCAAATATGCATAGCTATAGGGCAAATGTCTTTGATACATGCTCGTCCAAGATTGTTCAGGATTCCCATGACAGGTTGCAACTGGTTTCAACATAGTTTCAAAATCAGCATACATAACAAATCTAACCTTTTTCGATCTATGCTCATTTTTGAAGCGTACACTATCATATGATGGAAAATCACATCTGACTGCCTTTTGTGCCAAACAAAACTCTTTATGCTTTTCAAGCTTCTCCAAAGCTGTTTCGTCATAAAAATCATTAAAATGTGCAAAACAGCGTTTACAAATTTTAATTTTATTATTACTTTTTGTGAACTATTTGTGGACTAGCTTGTCAAAATTTGTGATGTAGCAATAATGTGAATGTCCAGTTTCGGTGACATACAGCAGATCAAAATGGTCTTCTAGTTCTTCATCACAGACTTTCAAAGGGTATACTTCATCCTGCTCTGTTAAACCAAACACATTTACGGATACGCTGTTCACTTTTTCAAATACTTTGATGGTGTCAAGTTGAACAGGGTATGTGATACACGTCCAGTTATACTTGTTTTCAAAATCCACATTATTTATATAACTGGTTATATTGTTAGGATCTTTGGTAACATATTTCCCTAGTATTGCATACTTGAAACAAAATTCGTCAGTGTTTTTTACGTTTAATACAGCTTTCTTATCATAAATGCGTTTTGGAAGCTGTATAAAACGAGATCCTCGTAATGGGTTGTATTTGTTGACTCTCAACTCCACTCGTTTTACTCTAAGAAAGCTCCATCCTGACTTTTTTAGTTCGCACTCACTTTTTTCTGTTTTTAGTTTTTTGAACCCATCCAGAAGAAGAGATCTCTTGTCGGAAGTTCTATACATGATGGTATTTTTAGTCTTGAAACTTCGAAGACAATGCTCTCCTGATATGTTGAAAAACTCAGTTTCAACCAATAGGTTAAATTTCACAGCAGAATGTGTTACTAGGGTGTCTTCAAGTTTCTCCAAAATGTCTTCTTCCAATTGTTGAAGTACATTTTCCAAATCTCCTGAAGAAGGTTTTGTTGAAAATGTTTTTATTCTGTTTTTGAAAGCCTTATCAACTTCTACAAACTGACTATTAGTTTGTTTTTTCTGGTTTCTCAGATGTTTTAACAACTTCATTGATAACATCTTCTGTTTTAAGGTTTGATGGTCTGCAAGCGAAACTCTTATGTTTTATTAAATTATGTTTCCTCAAAAAAAGTTTATTGCAGTTTTCACATTTAAACTGTTTATCTTCTACGTGGGTTCGTAAATGGCGTAGCATGTTTTTTCGAAGGTTGAACTTCTTATGACATACTTCACAAGAGAACATCTGAAATGTCTAGTTAAGAAAAATGTCTATAAAAATAAAAATACTATTTACTAATAAAAAAAAAAAACAAACAAACAATTAAGTTTAAAAAATAATTACGTGTGTCCCAAAAATAATGTTACACTTTAAAACAACTGTATTTACAAAACTATATACATAACATATACAAGAGTTACATAGACTTAAAGAACAAAAGTTTTGACTAGGTTTATCGCAGTTCAACGTGAGCACCACGAGTCGCCCTGCAGAAGTCCAAACGAAATTTTACTTCCTCCCAAACTTTGTGCAAAATATCTGGTGTATCGATCACAGCTCTGATCATTTGCTTTAAGTAATTGACATCTCGAATTTTGTATACTTTTGTTTTGACGTAGCCTACGGATAAAAAAATTCAAAAAGCTAAGGTCCGGGCAAGAGTGGACGCCAAACCTTCCATTTACCCCTACTCCACGTGTCCCAAAAATAGTGTTACTCTTTAAAACAACTGTATTTACAAAACTATATACATTACATATACAAGAGTTACATGGACTTAAAGATCAAAAGTTTTGAGTAGGTTTATCGGAGTTCAACGTGAGCACTACGAGTTGGGCCCTGCAGAGGTCCAAACGAAATTTCACAAAAAACATCTGGTGTATCGATTCTGTAAAGCTCTGATTCTTTGCTTTAAGTGATTTACATCTAGAATTTTTTATACCTTTGTTTTGACGTAACCCGAAGATAAAAATCCAAAGCGGTAAGGTCCGGCGAGCGTGGAGGCCAATCCTTCCACCTACTCCTAGCTATCCAACTTTGAGGAGGATTTTTATCCAGATAATCCCGAACAATCTCCGCGTAGTGTTGAGTTAATCTGCTGTTGTCTTGTTGACAATTTTAATTCTCATTCTCAGTTTGCGGAAGAATATATAACTTCAGCATGTTAAGGTCAATGAACCTGTTGATAGGGTTTTCTACAGAGAAAATTGCCCCAATAACATGGTTTCGTTTCAGACGTTATGGCAATGTATGAGTCCCGACTAGACTTTGAGGAAGATTTTTATCCATGAAATCCCGAACAATCTCCGCGTAGTGTTAAGTTGCCCCTTCTTGTTGACAAACTTAATTCTCATTCTCAGTTTGCGGAAGAATATATAACTGCAGCATGTTAAGGTTAATGAACCTGTTAATAGAGTTTTCTACGAAGAAAATTGGTCCAATAACACGGTCTCGTTTCAGACGTTATGACAGTGTACGAGTCCCGACTATTGGAAAGTGATCCCACTTAAATGATCAAATGATTTGATTAATGAAACTTTCATCCCATTTTCATTTAAAATATTGATACAAAAACATGCGTTTTTAATACAGTGCCACCTTTCATGGCATGCAGTAATTGGAATTTATAACCAGTGAACTTAATAGCTTTACTGAAATGGCGACCTAACTCAATGGATAGTTTAAGGCCAAGTACGAATGAAAGATGAGTGTAGGATGATTGTGGCGCGATCTTATAGTCTTTTATGACTAAGGCCGACATTCTCCTTAGACATGACTGTTAATTCATAGCCCAACAGCCAATGGTATCTAGGGACCTAGATTTTAACGTTTGATCCGAACCACAATTTTGACCTCATGTAAAAGAATTGATCTAATTATAAGAATATCCTTTCTCTTGTAAGACTGTTGTGAATGTTTTCAACAATGTCATCTGCTGTTTTTTTAGCCTACATGTTTTGTATTTTTGTTTGACTAACTATCCGTTTCCCTAACTTCTTACACCATGGATAAATGTTCTGTCTACTATGAGGATTTCATTATAAAACTCGCCCATACGTTGCACAAGAATTGCGGACATAAACTTCGAAGACCGCAGCACACACTGGATCTTCCTCTGCAAAGTTGCCATTGTTAATGTTTTATAAAAACGATCCAGTTGTACCAAGTAGTGGCAACATTAGGTACCCAGTGACTGCAAACAAACCTATGGAATCAGCTGTTTCAGCTGGTATGCGTTTTATTAGTCTGTGATCATCAGTACAGTAGCAGTTATAAATTAAAGGTGTAACATTATTTTTGGGACACACGGTATTATACTTCATAAAGAATATGCCTGAAATATATCAATATCTTCCGTCGTAGCAGACCTACGTATTCAGCGAATTTCCAAAGGATCCTGAGATTTTGTATTTTTCTTATAAACACCATAGGAATGAGTATGTAAGTAGTGTCAAATTGTTGGTGCTGGCCCAGTTCAAGGTCACCTGAGGGATGACGTCATCGAGGTCAATGACCTCACCGATGACGTCATCGATGACGTCATCGATTGCGTCATCGATGACGTCATCACCAATGACGTCATTTCGATGACGTCACACCCATGACGTCACAGAAATGACGTGCTGATGACGTCATCACCCCTTACGCCATCAAAATGACGTCACCGATGCCACTGAGGTCAAGGTCATGCCGAAACTTAAAATTTTTTGGCACTTTTGCCGTTTCTCGCACTACGCTCCGAGTTTCAGTCAGAGTCCCCGTGACCTTGACCGCTTGGAGCGAATATTCGACGAGAAACGGCAAAAGTGCCAAGTTAAACTCGAGTTTCTGACATGACCCTGCCTAAATTGGCAATCGGTTATCCCTCAGGTGACCTTGAACCAGCACAACACCAACAATTTGATATTACTGTGACCTTGAAAACCTAACAACGGAGCGCCGACACCGATGCGCACCCCACGATAGTCACCGAGCGACTGACCTCCAGGCTCCGCGTACTCTAGGTATATCGGCTTGAGAGACTAAGACTCCAAACTGTCAGGAATGGGAGTAACTAACTGAATTTTGCAAGGAAAAGTCATCTCATCCAACATTCTAAACAAATCTTCATCAGTAAAACTTACATTAGTCTGTTTGGTATAAAACTTAGGGTGTCCGCGCAACAGTTTGCGCCACTTAGCTAAAGTCGAAACCCTTTTGACTTTGAGTGGTGGACAGTGAGCAACTAATAAAGTCTTAACACGGTTAAGTTTCTTACCTAAAGCGTCCCGCGACATGGCTTCCCTCACAAAAGTCCGCACAATACTGAGAGACTGCTTGTAGCGCATGAGTCAAGGGAAAAGAGGTGGGGGAATCAGCAGGAGTGGGGGAAGGTCACAGTGGTGGGGGAAGGTGAGGTTGTACGCTGGAGTATCGCATCACTTCACCATGAGCTGTCCTACAGTCAACACACTGTTCTCTTGGCCCGAGTTGGCACTAGAAGAAACATTTCTGTACAGCTTAGGCTGTGAGAGCCGAGGAAGCAAAGTCAAAGTGGAAATTGTGTTAAACTCCAAGATGAAGAGTCTCCTAAATAAACTAATTGTATCCCTGCAATCCCCTATAACTTTAGAGAAATACCACTTTATAAAGCGACACCTTATTCTTTGGCAAAACGAAGTGGAAATGGAAAAGATTACAGTAAAATTAATTTAACTTAAAATTTGGACTGGACACTCATGGCGATACCACGTGGCGTGCAAACGCCACCCTAAACATTAAAAGTTAGGTAAGTGAGGACCTCTGGTACGATAATTCGACGCCGGAGTTAAAGTGTGATGACCTTGAGTCAAAACACTGAAATACTACAAGTCGATATCGTCCCAGAGTTAAAGTGTAGTAACCTTGAGGAAAATCAGAGAAAATCCAAATCATGTTTGTCCAGAGTTCAAGTGTAATGACCTTGAGGCAAAAATCTGTAAAACACTTACATGAACAGAGTCGAAAAGTAGCGATGCTTACCGCATGCAAGCCTGAGACATACTGGCTGAGCGCCGTCGCGTAGCTTAGGGACTCGAATATGGTGGGGGTATTGCCAACACTTAGAGTAGAAGTGTAGTGGGCGACCTTGATGCAGACTTAGAGTAGAAGTGTAGTCGGTGACCTTGAACCACCCCTGAGGGGTGGACCCCCCCCCCCACCTCCACCCCCCCCACCTCCACCCCCCCACCTCCCCCCCCTCCACCCCCCCCCCCTCCACCCCCCCCTCCACCCCCCCCCCCACCTCCACCCCCCCACCTCCACCCCCCCCACCTCCACCCCCCCCCAAGGGGTGGACCTCCACCCCCGGGGTGGACCTCCGCCCCATGCCGGGGGAGACCGGTGGGGATATAAGGCGGCCCGGCCACAGCCGTCTCGCAGTCCGCTCCCGAGCGTTGAACGTGAACGATCGGGACGGACCGCCATAGGCCTCACTAAACACTGAAAGGCGCCTTCACTGTTTAGCGAAGTCTACTCTAACTTTAAGACTTGTATTATTTCTAAGATATTGCGCTTGCGTTTGGGTATTAGGAATTGTTTTATATGTGAGTGTTTTACTTGTACCCCATGTCTCCTATGTGTCTTGTTTGTGTTTTATCCTGTGTGTCTTGTTTTGTCTTTTATGTCATATGTGTTTAATGTGTATATGCTTGTTCCAGCACTTACCATGTTGAGCTTAACCTATTTTGTAAGTGTGTGTTATATCTATCTAAAGTGTATACGCTTGTTTTAGCACTCCCCCTTGAGCCTTTTTCACAGCTCAAAGTAAATTGTAATGATAGGGACGGGAGTAGGCCCCCGTGTAAAATTATTTTCTACCAATGTTAGCATGGGTCCTCTCAGGCATGCAATATTGCGGCTGGGTTGGGAACCGGTCCGTTTGTACGCTGGCATGCAGACCACAGCTGTGGCCAATTTGCGGCGGCCTCTGCACTCGGACCGAGGACGTAAGCCATTAGGGCTGTCCTCAACCTCTCTCAAAATTATGTAAATGAAACTTTGTTAGCTATTTGTGTTTTTTGTCCCCAAGGCCCCCGAACATTCGTGGTTCGCCATGGATGTACGGGGGCCGAAATTTTTTAATGTTTGTGTAACCTTGACCTAGTAACGACTTATACAAATTTAATGCATTGCTAAACTTAAATATTAAAGATAGGGAACGGGAGTAGGCCCCCGTGTAAAATCATTTTATACCAATGTTAGCATGGGTCCTCTCAGGCAGGCAATATTGCGGCTGGGTTGGGAACCGGTCCGTTTGCACGCTGGCATGCAGACCACAGCTGTGGCCAATTTGCGGCGGCCTCTACACTCGGACCGAGGACGTAAGCCACTAGGGCTGTCCTCAACCTCTCTCAAAATTATGTAAATGACTTTTGTTAGCTTTTGGAAAAGTTATCTGTTAGCAATGCAGTAAATGTGTAAAAGTCTTGCGTGGTGAAGGTTAGACAACATTGGAATGTTTGGAGTTGCCCATAGTTGGGTCTCTTCGGAGGCTTCAGCGATGGGGACATAAATGCCCCAGGTGGGGCTTAATTTTTTTAAAGTTTTTTCGTGACCTTGACCTAAATTAGTAAAATTTTCTAAAGTCTTAACGGTTAGGTATTACTAACACAAAAGTGTAAAGTTGTTCATAGTTGTGTCTCTTCGGAGGCCACAGCGATGGCAACCTAAATGCCCCAGGTGGGGCTTTATTTTTTTTAAATTTTTCCGTGACCTTGACCTAAATACAGTAGTTTTCTAAATCCTTAATGGTTAGGTATTACTAACATACAAGTCTGCTGTTGTCCATAGTTGGGTCTCTTTGGAGGCTACAGCGATGGCAACCTAAATGCCCCAGGTGGGGCTTTATTTTTTAAAGTTATTGTGTGACCTTGACCTAATTATAGGAAAGACTGCTCCAGCATCCCCCCCAACCTCCACCCCACACCTCCACCCCACACCTCCACCCCACACCTCCACCCCACACCTCCACCCCACACCTCCACCCCCCCCCAACCTCCACCCCACACCTCCACCCCACACCTCCACCCCACACCTCCACCCCACACCTCCACCCCACACCTCCACCCCACACCTCCACCCCCCCCTACCCCTACCCCTACCCCTACCCCTACCTCTATACCCTAGGGTGGGGCTCACCCATGGTCGGTGGGGATATAAGGCGGTCGGGTTGCATGCACCTCTCATTGGACCACCAACACTCGTGTTGACCGGTGCTCCTGCTCTTTGCATCTTTATATTGCATCTTTATATTACATATTTTCACTTCACTTCTTCACTTTTAAAATGGGTTTGAAGGGTTTGAAATTGAAGAATTACCCTCCAGCTTCTGCTTCTTCTGCTAACCCCACTTCGGCTGTCCAGTCTACTCCGCCTTCTTCGTCTGGGACCACTACGATGCAGTACTCGGTCCTGCGGCAAGCGCTGGCTGTAATCACGACTGTGACCAGCCTTCTGCCATCGATGCCAGCGCTAACCAATACAACTGCCGCTGGGACCAGCCGAGGATTGATTTGTTCTCCAGCTGTCTCCCTTTCCTCGGACTCCAACTCGGATGCTGCCGTTTTCCAGACGGAGGAGGACGACAAGAAGAAGAAGAAGACTTCAAAGCCGAAGTACACCCCATACTCCCGTTCACAAAAAATCCTTTCATACACCAAATCCCAATGTCCTCTACCTCTATCCCCTATCCCACCAACACCTGTTAAACCACCCCGTCGATCTATCTTTTCTCCTGACGCTCCCTATCCTACTATTGATATGACATCCAAATTTACCTTACCAACCATCGACCTAACACGTTCTCCTACCCCACCCAAAATTGTTTGCTCCCTTCCTTTTCACCGCGTAAAGCGTTCTACCCCTATTCCTTCTAGCCAGCCTAAACCGGACAAGCTCCAAAACACTCCAGTAAAGCGTCCAACACAAAAACGTAAGCGTGTTAAAGTCCCTGCTGGCAAGGGTAATAAATGCGATTACGTGTATATGTCAAAAGACTTTGGGGTTCTTTGCTGTCAGAAGTTTGCTGTTTTAGATGAAGACCGTTGCCAAACGCACTTGAACAAAAATATCAATCTTCCGAGAGTAAGACCCTACAGTCTTAACAACATTAGGTCTAAAACATCCCAACCCAGACATCCCTACAGTCCGCAACCGCTTGATATTAGAAGACTTAAAGTGGATGAAAAATATTATTTTATTGTTCAAACTTATGGAGCTTTCGATGCCAAAGTAGAAATCATTGTAAAAGGTGATGGCAGCCTTCATACAATGAAAGTACCCGTTCGGATGGTACAAAGACATTTTTTCATCCATAAAAAAGGCTATCTAATACGAAGGGAAGGATGCCAATCTGTGTGGGAAATGGATTAGGATGTAGGCCTACCAAAAGAAATTCTAAATTGTTAGGTTGTGTTGGACGATATTTAAAAAACAAAAATTCTTCTTCCAAATTATTTTTTCCAAATTTAGTCCTAACCCTCTTAAAGTAAGGGAGAGGGGTATTATACAAGTCAACTAATAAAAAAAAAAATACTTGACTTGTATAATACTTTAACCTGGCGGTGATGTAAAATCACTGGGACAATCTCAAACCGTGTCCTTGAGGGTGAAGACTAAGTTACAAAAATCTTTAACAAATTAAAACTTACCTCCAAACACTTGTGGGAAGCCACAAGTGTTTGGAGGTAAAAATTTTTTAAAGTTTGAATGACCTTGACCTATATTAACTATTCTGAAAAGTAAAGAGCTAACCTTGCAACCAAGGTTGTGTATCATGTGATACCCCCACTCCAACGTTTTGCTTAGCTTGTATGAGCTGTTCATTTTGCTTCAGTCTATTTCTACGCTTGATACTAAACATGGCACCGTTCTCCTACAAAGGTGGTAAATACAACTTAGATGAACACACTGCATGGGAACTTTTAAGCGGTTTGAGAAGGGATGTTGAGTTTTGGATAAGACGTGATAGGGCTATGTTTTCTTTATGTGTTATAAACAGACAAACCTTAAACATTACACACTACACTAAAATTGAATATAAAAATATAGACGAACTGTTCTCCTGGGTGTTTGAAGTAAGCAAGTTTATTGAAGAGAATAAGATTCAGGCCAAACTTATAATAACCAGGTTTGATACCAGGGAAGGTTGACCTTGAGTTACCCCCACCACAAAAATGGGTATATATAGGAGTGGTAATCCACTGTCCTCTCATTCTGCTTTACACTGTTAAGCCGAACACTACCATGTCTGCCATGAACGTTCCAGCCTCTACCTCTGGCACGACCGCCTACAACTCTGGCTCGAGCTCTGGACCGATTCGGCGGGGCCGCCTGTCAAGGAGTCGCGTTCGGTTCTTCGGATTCACTCCGAGCAAGACGGAGTTGTGCAGCAGTGGAGCCTCCAGAAGAGAGTCTAACTTGTATGAAGAGCTCCAGCAGGTAGTGCCAGGTGTAGTGGTTGGTGCATCTTCACAGGAAGACATGAAGGCTGCTATAAGATATATTAAAAGTTGTAACGTAATGATAGAGGAAAAGAACAGGTTGTTGGAGAGTGCCCGCAGTGAAATACTTTTGATCCGGAAAGAATGGGAAAAACTAATTATGAAGTGTGACAGATTGTTAGATGATAGTGATGATAGTGAGGATGAGAGTGGATAGGTGTGTTGGTAAAGACTTGGACTGGGACTTGTGTGTGTGTTTGTATGAATGTGTGCGTGAATGTGGAATACAGAGCGGGGGATAGATCACTCTGTGGCAATGGACTAACATGCCACTTAGTGATCTATCCCCCGTTCTGGTAATGTTCTTGGATGACCTTGACCTACTTTACCAAGGTTAGCTAGTACCCCCACCACTGATAAGTGTATATATACGGGTATCGATGTGAAGTTTGGTTATTCTGCTTCGCATTGCTTAACTGAGCACTGTATCTTACCATGGCTTCTTCTTCTTATTCTTACTTAACTGTCACTCCTTCCCCAAGGAACTACTCTAGACGGCGGGGAACCAGCTCCGGACCTGGACCAATGAGACCAACCAACAGTGCTGCTGTTGCCCGTGCAAACGCTGATAAAACACCAATGTTACGGAGACTGCTAGAAGTGAGTCGAGACGGACAAGGTCTGCTCAGTCCTGGTCAACGGCGTGAGCAAGAGAGGCATGTGGCGTATTTCAGGTTGCAGGGTGTTGTTCCCAGCTTAAAGCTTGGTGATCCAAGAATTGCGACCATCAACGAGGCTGCGAACTATATCACATACTTACATAGCGTTATGGAAGTAAAAGACAAAAAGATTCAAGAATTAGAAGAAAAGTTAAAAGTGTTTGACTTTAACCCGATGGACTTTGTGGAAGCGGAGATGAGTGATAGTGATGATGAAGGAACTGAATATATATTAGGTATGTAATTAAAGACTTGGATAGGGACATGTGTGTGTGTGTAGAATACAGAGCGGGGGATAGACTACTTTGCGGCAATGGACTAGCATGCTGCTTAGTGGTTTATCCCCCGCTCAAAGGGTAACATCGGATGACCTTGACCCACTTTAAACCAAGGACAACTGGTTTTACCGCTATAAAAGAGGGGGTCTGTACTTCTCCAATTCATTCTGCTTTGAGCCTTCTAGGTAACAAGTAGAGTTTGTAAACATGAGTGGTGCGCTTATTATTGGTAAGGAGTGGGAGTTTGTTGGGATTAATTATTTAAACTGTAAAGGGATGTTGGAGAAGGTGTATGATAGTGTTAAAAGAATGGTTGTTGAAGAAGGTAGGGTAGTGATTTTAGCGTGGAAGAAGAAGCTGTATACAGGACAACGAGTGAAAGCAAGTGACTTTGGGGGGAATAGTGTGTTTGAAATTGGACGGGCGAACTTGGCGAACTTGGATATTGTGTTTTGGGACTTGAAAAGGTTGATAGAAAATAGTGGGAAACATGGTGAAATTATAATTGGTAGAGAGGACAGGGTGTATAACTAGAGCGTTAAAGACTGGGGATTTGGACTTGTGCGGACTTGGACTTGTGGAATACAGAGCGGGGGATAGATCACTTTGCGGCAATGGACTAGCATGCTGCTTAGTGGTCTATCCCCCGCTCAACGGGTATTATTGGATGACCTTGACCCATATAAAGGTAGAGGGGAATGGGTAACGTGGAGGGGAAATTGGTATATATGTAGGACTGATGAAGAGCAGATTTAGTCAAGCATTTGTCTAGACACCATCAACAACAATAATGGAGAGTTACAGCGTTGAGTTTATCCTCTTGGAAGAAGATATCAACGAAGTGGTGGAACTCATAGAGGACAAGACCAGCCTAGGCACATTGGAGCTTGTTAACTGCGAACCTCTGGATAATGCAGCAATTGACAAGATTGCATATTTTATGACGCACTTGCACACTGAACAAACAACCAATATGGAGTTTGTGCAGTACCTCTATCAAAACCAGGTAAACGTTCGAATTACAATTACTTGGTGGCAGTAATAAAGTGTAACGTTTGGATTTAGACTTGGACTTGGACTTGGACTTGAGTGTGGTCTGCAGAACAGAGCGGGGGATAGATCACTTTGCGGCAATGGAATAACATGCTGCTTAGTGGTCTATCCCCCGCTAAAAGGGTATTATTGGATGACCTTGGCCCATATAAAATGTAGAGGGAAATGGGTAACGCAAGGCCTCCCGCCACGGTTGTAATTGTCAGTTTTTACACTCAAGTTCTTGGGCACACGAGCATGGGTGAACACGCAGTAAACAAAGTATTTAAAAATGTATAAAACACTTTATAAATATTTACCTTGCAGAACACTTACACCTGAAACACTCACATGTGTTCCGAAAAGAGTGACCAGATTAGCTGGCCATACAATAGTGAGAGAGAATTAATTTGGTTACAAGAACCGAGCGGTATTCAGTTTGTTTTAAGTGTTATGTTATATGTGTTGGGATCAGGTTTACTTTTTTAACCTAAAAATATTTATATTTATAAATATGGAAACAGGTAGAATATAAATGTACATGTTTATTGTTTTATATATTTACGTTTGAAACCACAAACCTACCTAACTCTGTCCATATTTTCTTTAAAGGAAAAAAGAATGAATATACCCAATATCTTGTTTACTTATAACATTTATTTTTTAAAAACATACATTTTGTAACAAAAAACCATCATATTAACAAACATATTGTTACCGTAGGGTGAATAACTATTTTTACACGTAAATAACTAAAATTATACTTCGAGTGGCTACACTTTTCTTTGGCATGGAACACCTATTTGTAAAAAAAATAACCAATAAAACTAACAAAATAGTAAGACTTTAAATTGATGTATTAAAGTCATATAACACTATTATTTCACATTTTGCATTATAATAATAGTAAACTCAGAAGAAAGTTCTGTTAACCTTTGCCCATGTTTAAACGGAACTCCGGAACACGACCGATTAGCAGAAAACGATTTAGCTCCTACTAGTATACGTGTTGCTCGAAATCGAGCAATTTATTTAAATAATGTACAAATGTTACTTTGGCTCTAAATCAATAACATCTGACCAATCCAATAATGTGAATATCTTTAATAGCCAATAACTACACGTATTTACAGCTGATCATTAACAGTCGTTTCAAATGCGTTATTTAGTCCCCAATGTTATTTAAATGGGAAATTTTGAGATTCCAATGTTGGATCGCGCCTTTATTTCCAGTCTGATTATCATCACTTTTTGGCGGAAACAACTACAGACCAAGCTTTACCCAACATCATCAAAAACCTGAAAATTGGTTAAAAATTGTAGAACGAGTCCTCAAGACTGTGAAATAAGTTTTTACTGAAGGTTAACATTATATTTTGGCATAATTCTAACTCATGTTTAACATTTAATATCATTTTCCTATAATATTCATAAAAATAGCAAGCAACAAACGTAATAAAATATAAAAAGTGAAATATTTATTTATATTTGGAGTGATTGTGTTATTTGTAAATAAAACCCATCCGGCAGGTGTGGCCCCAGAGCTATATCCTTTATTATCCATAATGGGGTTAAATTTATTTAAAATTATACTAAGAAACAAACGTTCTTGCGTGTTAGCCCCTCCACAGCCAAAAAAAGCTACTAATGCAATTTCCCGCATGTTGATAGTTTTTAAATTTTAAACACATGGTCCGATAGTAAATTATTTTTCATGGTAATACCACTTTATTATATTTGACATCATGAAATACGCTGTTTGGATATGGGTTATAGTAACACTTTAAGTTGTGTTTGAAGTATCAAAGTCATTTAACATAATATATGTAATTTTTCTGTTATAATAAGAGTAAACACAGAAAAGTGTTTTAACCCCTACCCATGTTTAAACGTATGCTGCTTTAATAATGTCTTTATCGTTTTAAGATACTACAAAAACTAACTCTTGTTTAACATTTAATATTATTTCCCTATAATACAGGGTGTTCGGGCTAGAGGTATCAAGAAATAACTATCTCGTATGATATTAAAATGTAATTTTTATTTTAAAACAACTATGCTAATATGTCATAAATACAACCAAGATTGGTATCTTATTCAGTAAAGTTCAATGTGAACACCATAAGTCGCTCTCAAGAGGTCCAATCAATAATCAATCTCCCGCCACACGTTGTTTAGCATTTCTGGCGTTATCCTCTCAACTGCAGCCACAATCCAGCAGAATGACTACAAACAATGTTATGGATTTAAAGCCAACAATGGTGTTGTAAACAGCTGACTTCTCAGTAAACATCATTATTAGGTTGATATTCACATTAGTGGCTAAGTTTTTGTTATGTCCAGAAATGATTGAGCTTGGTCAAATAATGGAAAGACTGCATTTTCCTTAACTTGTAGTTTTTAGGCATTGTGTTTTAAATACGGCCGTTAAACTTTGTTCACACAATCTTGGTTGTATTTATTACATGTTGGCATAGTTGTTTTAAAATAAAAATTACATTTTAATATCATACGAGATAGTTATTTCTTGATACCTCTAGCCCGGACACCCTGTATTTATAAAAACCAAGCAAAAACATAATAGAATGTAAAAATTGAAATATTTATTTGTATTTGGAGTAATTGTGTTATTCATAATGGGTTAATTTTATTCAAAATTATATCTGAGAAACAAATGTTCTTGCGTGTTAACCCCCTCCACAGCTAAAAGCTACTAATGCAATTTCCCGCAGGTTGTTAAGCTTTAAATCCTAAACACATGATCTGATAGTAAAGTATTTCTCACGGTAATACCATTTTTACAAATTAGTGATAGCAATAACAATGAATGACAGACTTGACCTACAAAGCAACGTATTGTATTACAGTAAACACCAGCCTACATAAAACAAGAATAGTGTGACTTATAGCTAGATGTAGGAACAAAACATTGTACATGATATATAACTACATAAATAACAAAGTGAACTAGCGTGTAATGTTTTTTAACCTAACTAATCGTTGAACTGAACCACCAGTTTGAATAAGGGAACAAGTCAGAAAATGTATTTTTTGGGAAACTACCAAAAAACTGTATAGCTACTATCACAGGTGCACGTTGCTAGTTATAAGAAAGGAACAAAAACCACTCGCATTATGGTGATATTACCCACAAAATTGTGCGTGAGTTTGAGGAAGGGAACAAGAACCGGACTTGTTCTCTTCTTCTAGCTGGCAATGTGCGCAGATTAATTTGTATGCAATAAAAAAAATATTTCGGCATTTTGGCGTTTGTTCCCTTCTTTAAACTGCCGGTTCAAGTAGATGATTCATCACATGATGGTAATGGCGAATAGGACGGGGATGTGGAAGAGGACGATGGTAGTGGTGTACCACTATAGGACGGGGATGTGGAAGAGGACGATGGTAGTGGTGAACCACTTTGCAAATTACACATCGTACACACAGGAGCGCCCTGTGTTTGTGTTGCAACGTCTCTACTTTTCAACGTTGCCGACGATGCACGATCTTCATCTAAAAAACAGAACATAGAATTAGTATGTAATGTTCAACCTATACTACTCATTTTTATTCCTGTAGCAATTTGAAAGTTTGCAGTGTGAAAATAAGAAAAAATTGCGTCAGTTTGTTGTTTTGCAATAAGGTGTTAAATGTTTAAATATTTGAATATAAAGCTTTTAAAGATGATCTAGTTGTTACCCATAAAACATACATAAGGGACAGTTTTTATACTACATTGCGAATTAAAACAGCTGGTGTGAAAACTCATTTACATAATTTTGAGAGAGGTTTAGGACAGCCCTAGTGGCTTACGTCCTCGGTCCGAGTGCAGAGGCCGCCGCAAATTGGCCACAGCTGTGGTCTGCATGCCGGCGTGCAAACAAACCGGTTCCCAACCCAGCCGCAATATTGCCTGAGAGAACCCATGCTAACATTGGTATAAAATGATTTTACACGGGGGCCTACTCCCGTTCCCTATCTTTAATATTTAAGTTTAGCAATGCTTTAAATTTGTACAAGTCGTTACTAGGTCAAGGCCAAACAATTGATGAAACTTAGTAAATGGCTTCATACATTGGTATAAAATGATTTTACACGGGGGCCTACTCCCGTTCCCTATTTTTAATATTTAAGTTTAGCAATGCATTAAATTTGTATAAGTTGTTACTAGGTCAAGGCCGAACAATTGATGAAACTTAGTAAATGGCTTCATATGGTTAAAATAAATTTTTTTAATCATAATAATCTACTTTTAGTGTTCCCCATGGCAGCTTACTCTCCCTATATTTATTATAAGGAGAATAAACATCTATTTCCCTATTTATGAGCATGTGATTTTATTTGGTTTACAATTGTATGTGGTCAAAATTAATTTGACAATTCGCTAAGTATGCAGGTCTGCTGCGACGGAGGGTATTTTTGTATGCTGTGTTTTTAGAAAACTTGTATGTTACATAAGAAGAGGATGGTAAAGGTTTTTTATACACACCATGACACAGGAGCACTCGTGTCTGTGTGCCAACGTCTCTCCTTGACACCTTTGATGATGCAAAATCTTCATCTAAAATATAACATAGAATTAGTATGTAATGTTCAACCTATACTATTAATCTTTTATTCCTGGAGCAATGTAAAGTTGAAAGTCCTGTTTCTGAATGACATAATTATGTCATGAATTTATTTCCAAGTGTCCCCATTGAACCCTGTCTCTCTATTGTCCGAGAAATGCTTGAAAATGACACAACTTTGGTAGAAAGAACAAAAATCCCAGTGTCCACTATAATGGAACTATTGGTTGTTTGTATTCATTCGAATTACTTTCAGGTTGAGAATGATTTTTACGAGCAAACTAGTGGCACGGCTATGGGAGGAGTACTAAGTCCGATTCTCTGCAATCTATTTATGGATAGGTTTGAAACAAAACCGAGGTTATGGCTCCGTTATGTAGATGATATCTTTTGTTTGTAGGAAGGTCCGATTGCAGATCTTATGAAATTCAAAGACCATTTAAACAACCAATGTGATTCAATACAATTTACAATAGAATTAGAAAACAATAACAAACTACCGTTTTTTTATGTTTTGGTTGAGAAACAACCACAGGGCTGGAACACAAGCATTTATAGGAAACCAACAGCTACCAGATATAATTTACATTTCAATTCTAACCACCCCGCTCATATAAAAACAGGTATCGCCATAGGCTTAATCACTCGGGCAAAATCCGTATGCAGCTCTGAAGAAATTTTAAAGTCAGAACTTGAACAAATAAAATTACATTTGAAAAATAGTGGCTACCCTTTTTTCATCTTCAATAAGGCGCTAAAAGCGGTGAATGATAAAAATATTATGAAAGTCACAGATATGGTAGAGCCTGTAACAACAATATGAATTCCGTATATAAAAAATGTATCTGAGAAAATTAGGAGAATAAATTCAAAACATAATATTAGAACAGTTTTTTAAATGCAGTGACACAATCCGTAGCTTTTTAACTAAAGTGAAACCTTTGAATGAGAGTCAAAATGCAAAGAATGGTGTTTATCAGATTCCCTGCTCATGCGGCTGGAATTACTTAAGCCAAACCTCAAGACCCGTCACAGTTAGAATTAAGGAACACATAAAAAAGTAAAAAATAAAGAAATTACGGCTCTCGTATTTGTAATCATATTATGGAATCAGATCATTTAATGAAGTCGGATGATAGTGTAATTTTATTTAAATAGCCTGACTGGAGGAGGAGAAACATAGCAGAGTCAATGTTTATGGCGGATGAAAGGGGGCCACTGTCTCGACCATCAGTAGACATTCATTCTATTTACTGAAGTATTATTGGAAATAAACTAAAACAGTTAAGAGATAAGGCCTGGAAGGTGAATGGTTTATCGGCAGAAGTGAATAGGACCCCCTCCCCCGCAGGCTCCCCAGCAGGACCGGTTGTTACGCAACCGTCAGTCGTGGTTAGGCGTTCGGCCCCCGTGCGGGGAAAAAAATTAACTCAAGACAAGCCCTGAGGAAGCGGGACGTTTTTTTATATTGTCGATCCCACGAAAAGTCGACTGCAACTCCGGGGCGATTTTAGGGCGGGTGTCCACGGACGACAATCGCAGCAGGGCATAGTGACCACAATTCTTGGAATTGTCGGTCCGGAAACGCAGCTCCAGTCCGCTCCTATCGGTGTCCAAGGACTACGCGTTTTGTCGTCGGTTTTTTGTGAGGCGCGCTAGTGGTCCCGACTCGCCGTGCATACCACAGTCCCCTAGCTCTTGTGGTAGTCGCAGCCTGTTTCCCTCGGCATCTGCACGGCTTTTCTGAGTTGTGTCCAGTGTTTGCGCGTACATGGCGGCAGTAGCAGAGCAGCAGTCGCCACATACCACACCGTGGACACCAATGAGCGCGATTTGTCGTACGCCTTTTTCGCATTCCCGGTCGATAATACCCACATACCACATGCGATACTCGTCCGTGGACACCCGCCCTTAGTGTTGTTGTTTTCGTCGTGTTTTTTGTGTGTGTGTTTTTTTTTTGTTTTCAACAATAATTGACGAGTCCCGGAAGGTCATTAAGGTGAGTGAAGCCCAAAGAAGATAATTTAAAATTAAAAGTGTCAAAACAAGAAAAAAGTGTATCAGTTTGTATATTGCAATATGGTTTTAAATGTTTAATATTTTTACATCTTAAACCTTCAAGAAAAGTCTTAAACTTCATTTCTGTTTTCGTTTTGTTTTTTTTTTTTACCCATAAAATATTTAGGGACAGTTTTATATTAAAATGCGCAATAAAACATCTGATGTGTATAATTCGAGATCTTAACGTTTTTTGAAAATAAATTTAACAACACTTATACTGTCATAAAATGGTTTATAAACTGCAAGATACAAATTTATTAAAATAAAGCACTTGTAATAACTCTAGTATATACAATGGTTCATTTTAGCGAATTTCCCTATAGGGAATACGCTATTACGGTAATAGCTATGGTAAGACCTAGGCTCGGGGACCACTTTACTTTTTTATTTTGTGTTCCGTGATACCCATAACTTTTGAAGCGGACCTCCGATTTTGATCAAATTTGGTATGAAGGTGTAAGACTAGGTCTATTTTTATGAGTTCGCGATCCAGCATTGACGGGTTTTATAGGGTGTAAAAAATGGGTTTTTGGCGTTTTTCACCTAAGTTTTCAAAATTAATCAATTTTAACTAAAAACCATTTGAAAGAGCTTAAAAAAACAAACAATTTAGTATTTTGAATCTTTAAAATAGCTTAGCTGGTTATAGAGAAAATTCAAATCAAGTTTCCCATGTTACTTTCGTGGGTAGATCTTTAAAAGGTTAAATATTGCTTATTTATGAACATATCTTCATTCAAATTTTTATAAACCTTCATTAGGTGGTGAGTAATTAAGATTTGACCAAAAAACCTCCATGGCAGCAAACCTGCATGCTAAATCCCATGGTATTTGTTCCTAATCAGCTGATCAGCTGTCTTCTGCATATTTGTCAAATTGGAAATGTTTATGTTTTGTTATTTGTAAACAAATCTTTCCTTTTGCATGGAAGCTTTGCATTATGCACTTTTATTACTGTTAAAAAAGTCATTTATTGCAATCTAAATATTAATATATGAATTATTACATAAACATAATTTACTCAGAAGTATAATGCCATTAAATATATTATATTTCCTTGTAAAGATTATTAATTATATATAAAACTAATTGTAAAATTTGGAATGTTACAAAAATGGTCGTAGTTTGTAGTTTAGCAATAAGGTTATAGATGTTTTCATAATTTACTTCCTAAGCTAATGGGAAGCCTTTAACATTCTTTTTATAATATATAATGTACATAAGAACATCCTATATATAGTCCGTTTTTTTTAAACTCTAATCCTTCACCAGAATATTAGAGTGGCGACCAAAACTTTCCTGAATATTTCATCCATAACATGTGAACTTCTTTACATTTGTATATTCATTGCTGTTGGGCTATAAATTAACAGTCCTGTCTAGAAAAAAAAACAAAACAAAAATGTCACCCTAGACAGTAACAAAGACTACAAGAACGCGCTGCAATCATCCTACATTCATCTCCCGTTCGGGGCAATAAAAAAGAGAGAGATCGTTGCGATTAGGGTCCAGTCACATTTTTTAGCCCGGCTAATTTAAAACCGTCTGCCTCCAGTGAGAGTTAGAATTCAAGTTTCCTTTTCGGGCCCAGCTGACTCTTTTTTATACCGAGTCCTTGGTAAAAATACAAAGAAAAGTGGAAAGACATAATGGAGAGATTTAAATTGTAAACAAAAAGTTTAAACTCATGACATTCATCAATGAATACAAAAACCATAAAGAAGGTCACATCTTATAGAAGAAATGGTCAAGAAAGTTTCTGTTGATGTGGTAGCGCACTCCACCATAAGAGCGCGCGCACGAGACAATGACCTATTAACTTACTCGGAGTCAGATTACATTCTGACTTGTTGCAGATGGTCACCACCAAAGAATCTCTCTCGTCCTTACGCTGCACTCACATATCATACATAATCTATGAGAGTTTTCCATTATTGGACAGTTCTAACAATTAATGTAGGAACACTTTTTCCGTCCGCCTACTTTAGTTTGGAACCCAAGTAAACAAATTTAAAAATAGCAGGATAGCATGATGATGTTTATAACTTCGTTCATTTTTGTAAACATATGTTTCAATAGAATATATTCATCAGAGTAACATTAAAGGATTTAATAACTTAAAATAACGATTCTTCTTGAAAAAAGCTTTCAATGATACCAAATAAGCTAAGTAACCAAAGTTTAAAATGGTGTTTTAACGACACAATACTAAATAACAAATTTAATATTTCTCTATCTTTCGTATTATGTTTGGGCCGTTTCCTCTGGCGCTATCTTTATTTGGAGTGCTCAAGTTGAGTTTACAGCGCCTATCAACGTGTCCATAATATTGACAGGAAATGAGAAATTACGCAAAACGTCCTCTATAAAAAATAGCATGAAGATTTAAAAAAAACCGTCTATTGTGGATAAATAAAAATCAGGTGTTTCATTTCAAAACGAGACACACAGACGATAACATAAATATTTCACACCAAAAGAAGCAATCTATATATATAATTCTGGAAGCATAGTTGTGAGCGTTTAAAAAAAAAATAGCAAGAAACATGATTTATTTATTTTGTGTACATTGCAATATATAAGTTGGTTATATATTTATAAAACGATCGATAGATGATAAAATTGAGTAAAAACTATTCATAGCCAAATGACAAAAAATTAACTTTAGAGTGGTAATCTATACTTATTTAATACGCTAAGGGGTTTTTTTGTCTTGAAAACTCCTACAATTTTTTAACAGATTTTCAAGTTTTTTGGTGTCGTTGGATAGGGTCTGGTCTTTAGTTGTTTCACCCAAAAAACTGATGGGAATTGGACTAAAAAAAATTAAAGCGCTATCCACCATTAAAATCTTAAAAATTTCACATTCAAATAACATTGGGATTGAATAAAGCATTTTAAACAGCTGTCAATACGTAAAGATGTGGGTGATTAAAGATATTCACAATATTGGATTAATAGGATGTCATTGATTTAGAGCTAAAAGTAAAGTCTGTATTGTATTATAATAATAAATTGCTAAATTTTGAGCAACACGTATACTAGTACAACTTGTAATACAGGCGTTTTCTTGCTTTTTAGCGACTAAAAACTTCTACTTAAAAAGTTGATTTTACGTACTATTACAAAAAATTGATTGCTACTTTTACTGTTGTTACTATAATTTAAATTGTAAAAAAATGAGAGTGTATGCAAACCGTGAAATGCTTTATATAATTGTTCATAACAATCCAATGAGCAATAAATTGTGGTTTGAGAATCGTTTTTTTTTTACTACATACTAAAGGAAAATGATAATTAAAAAGGGATAAATATTAGCAGCAAGTAAAGATGCATTTTGAGGTGCTGTGTTTAAACCTTGTGACTAAAACATAAAAAATATATTAATTTTAACTAGATAAACCAAATGCATCCTACCTGTTTTCCGTTTTTTGTGAGTTTCCTCCGGGGATGATTGATGCTCTGGTGATGGTGTTGTACTCGGCTCCTCCAGGGATGAACGACGTCCTAGTGGCGTTGTTTGACGCGGTTCTTCTTCCCGGAATGAGCAACGTTCTTGCGATGACGAACGCGGTTGCGTCACGGATGATGAGGAAGAACATTGAGAGAATATACCCTCAAACATTAAATTAATATTATCGTCAATACTAACATCGGGAAAGGGGCTTTTTTTCAATACACTACAATGAAAAGACAAATGTCTTTTTAAATGCTCGGGTCTCGTCAGATAAGTGTAACAGTGGGGACACTGCACTTGGGTTTTTTTTAAATGGGATTCCTTATAATGACGGATAAGTCCGTCCTTTCTACTGAACTTCTTATTATTACACTTTAAACAGACAAAAGAGTATTTTTCATGGTTCATTGTGGTAAAAAATACTAAGGAGCAAATAACCGAATAATGACACTAAATACTAGTATACTGATATAATAAATACCGAGTAAAATAGTAGGGAGGCCTATCGGTGTACAGAGGAGCGAATAACCGAATGATAGCTGCAATGCTCTCGCTGCATTTTATATACGAATGCACTTTCTTTTAAAGCTGCCCCCCAGTAGCATAACCTGAATAAATGCAGTTTCGAGGTCGTGGCCGCTGTACGAATTTTTATGGATACAGGTTTGCAAACAACTTGCAAAACTTTCACTGTGAGATGGACACAAGGAGAAACCGATATTTGGCTGAGTGTTATTTCAATGCTAAATGATATTTCACAGCGCAGGGTTCTAGTATAGTAGAATGTTAGAAAGGAGGCAGGATATGTTTTTATTTAGCTGTTTGTTGTCATACAATGGATTATATGTTAGATAAACTTATTTTGTCTTACAAGACACCTTATACGCATTTATTTTAACTGAGATTCCAAAATGTGTTTTTCTACATTTTGATGAAATTAAACCTTTGCTAATTAATACCAATGTTGCATTTAACGACAACACGGGGACATGTATGTAGATGTTGCTGCAACACATGTCCACGAGTGACTTTCCTTTCTCGCTACAAATTATAAAACAAAGTAACTGAATTATTATATTACTGGTTTAAATTACATAAAGTAACAGTTTCTATAGGCTGTGAATAAGATGTTATAACGACATCTGTGTAGCTCTATTTAAATAAACTTGTTTTCACCTGTGTTGTTTGAAATCATATATTTCATTTCATATTTATGAAGTCATTTAACAAGGTAACATATTTCACTCATTTGTATACAATGTAAAGCCTACTGCTACCTTCCTTGTTAAATAAGGAATTTTAAAGCAAACTAAGGTTGACTTTATGGTTTTAAATGTACCCTGATTTATAATTTGCTCATTACCTAATGGTCTATTATCAACTGATAATACATATTTTAAATATAGTGTTGTTACAATAAATATCGTACTCCAGGCAAGACTGCTTCATTCCCTTTTTCAATCAGCTGTGTATTAGTAGATTATAACATAACTTGACTTCCATTCTACTTTAGTCGCTTCATATACGGAACATAAAAAGCTATATTCAGCTGATATTTTGCTGACTTACACGAGCAGGGAACGGGTAGTAGATAGCAGTGACAGATGGCCGATCGGCGACAAGACAAAGCATATTACGACTTTGCATACAAAGATGAAAACATTTATTATAAAGATTTCTTCTACACTATAAAACATATGATATTGTCTTGTCACGTCCGGACTTACAAAGGTGAATATTTTTACTATACAGCATGGGATAATCATGCTAATTGCACTATAAACCAGTTAATCAAAATATATAGATATATATTTTGCTTACAACCTAATGCATAGTTTAAAGGTAATCAATGCATTCCTGACCTATGGCCAAATCTTATACTCTAAAACAAGCTCCAAGGTTTTTGTGATTGAATATGAGGGTTTTGACCACCAACAATCGATTGGAACTGGTGCCATAGCAGAGGAAAAATCCTGTTTTGCGCTAGAACCCTTCAAAGATCCCATGTTATCCTTATGGAAATTTTTAAGTTGAACAAAAAATCAGCTGGTAACTGTAGATAAAATAAACCAATGTGTTATATCTTTAACCTGTGGTTTTAGGAAAACATAATAATGTGCAGCAAACCTTTCGCCTGGCGAGTGAGCGGAGCTAACGAGCTTTGTGTGAGAAACGAAAGTAATAATTTAACCGAGCGTAAGCTCGGTCCCTTTAAGACTGTTACTTAGCATTTAAAGGTTTAGAAATGAGATTCTGATCATCTACAGTACTCTACCTTTTAACTATATGGACAAAATTTTTTTACAATGCACACAAGCTAAGAAAAGAGGAAAAAAGAAACATGCTTGCCTATTAATATATAGATTTAAGGATAATTATGTAGAATGGTTATGATGCCGGTGTCCCAGCGGCATCCAGCCATTAATACAACATTATCAGTGAGAGTTTGAAAATCCGGTTGTATCTGCTTCCACCGGTAAGGTTATAAACCACTTTCACAACTCGGCCCACCATCTGTTTGCCTGATAACGCTTCAGTGGTTTTATATTTAGCACAATATCTGGCAAGTATGCCTACAATTAACCGGCAGTAATTTTTTTATAATAGAATAGTAATACATATAAAAGATAATAATACCTAATTGTTAGAAAAAATGGTTTTGTAGGAAACTATACACCTTTTAACATAATTACGCATAAAAGTCCGAAAAACATAATGTTTTATGTTTTTATAATACTGCTTTAGCAACTTTTTATAAGGAATAAGCTATTACAATACGTCTCATGGTAAGACCTAAGACAGACCCTGTTGATTTCATTTTAGGTGGCCAGAGATTAAAAGTAACAGGAGCGAGCAGGGAATGGGCAGTAGCGATGCAAATCAGGCGGTGATCGGTTGGAGTCTCAGACTAAGTATAACTGGACCGCGCATTCAATGGGCAAAAAAGCAGCCACACCAAGCGACGGAAATCAAAACAACGCTTTAATAAACCTGTATTCCTACCCACTAAACCATTACATAAATACGTTATCTTTATATTAAAGTTTTCTCCTTCAAATGATGATTCTTACAGTATTTAATAGATTAAGATAAGGTTTTGTAGATAATAATAATACATAGTTTACTCAAACCTACTTTTAATTCAATTCAGTAATGACATGAAAAAGTAAGATGCGGGAAAGTTTTTTTTATTTATAGGCCAAATGAAAACTGTCAGTGGTAGTATTGTAGCTAAGATTCTGAATGTTATTTTTTATCCCAATAACTAAAAATGAATTTTACTTTACCTAATAATAAAAGTTAACAGCAGCCCATTTAAAGTTTAAATACGTACCGTTAGATTCACAATTGTATTATGCAAATATTAATATAAATTTAACCTTTATATTTTCATTTCCAATAGCTTGAATGTAAGGGTAGTATTTCAGTGTTTTGACTCAAGGTCATCGCACTTTAACTCCGGCGTCGAATTATCGTACCAGAGGTCCTCACTAACCTAACTTGTAATGTTTGGGGTGGCGTTTTTCACGCCACGTAGTATTACCATGAGTGTCCAGTCCAGATTTTAAGTTAGATTAGTTCTACTGTGATCTTTTCCAT
The DNA here is from genome assembly GCA_030545055.2 of Neoaliturus tenellus. NCBI lineage: Eukaryota > Metazoa > Arthropoda > Insecta > Hemiptera > Cicadellidae > Neoaliturus > Neoaliturus tenellus. The sequence goes on along the minus strand of CM061537.1, from coordinate 52,262,412 downwards.
TTCCAATTCGTTTTGCCAAAGAGTGAGGTGTCGCTTTATAAAGTAGTATTTCTCTAAAGTTATTGGGGATTGCAGGGATACAATTAGTTTATTTAGAAGACTCTTTATCTTGGATAATAATAATACATAGTTTACTCAAACCTACTTTTAATTCAATTCAGTAATGACATGAAAAAGTAAGATGCGGGAAAGTTTTTTTATTTATAGGCCAAATGAAAACTGTCAGTGGTAGTATTGTAGCTAAGATTCTGAATGTTATTTTTTATCCCAATAACTAAAAATGAATTTTACTTTACCTAATAATAAAAGTTAACAGCAGCCCATTTAAAGTTTAAATACGTACCGTTAGATTCATAATTGTATTATGCAAATATTAATATAAATTTAACCTTTATATTTTCATTTCCAATAGCTTGAATGTAAGGGTAGTATTTCAGTGTTTTGACTCAAGGTCATCGCACTTTAACTCCGGCGTCGAATTATCGTACCAGAGGTCCTCACTAACCTAACTTGTAATGTTTGGGGTGGCGTTTTCACGCCACGTAGTATTACCATGAGTGTCCAGTCCAGATTTTAAGTTAGATTAGTTCTACTGTGATCTTTTCCATTTCCAATTCGTTTTGTCAAAGAGTGAGGTGTCGCTTTATAAAGTAGTATTTCTCTAAAGTTATTGGGGATTGCAGGGATACAATTAGTTTATTTAGAAAACTCTTTATCTTGGAGTTAAACAAAACTTCCACTTTGACTTTACTTCCTCGCCCCTCACAGCCTAAGCTGTACAGAAATGTTTCTTCTAGTGCCAACTCGGGCCAAGAGAACAGTGTGTTGACTGTAGGACAGCTCATGGTGAAGTGATGCGATACTCCAGCGTACAACCTCACCTTCCCCCACCACTGTGACCTTCCCCCACTCCTGCTGTTTCCCCCACCTCTTTTCCCTTGACTCATGCGCTACAAGCAGTCTCTCAGTATTGTGCGGACTTTTGTGAGGGAAGCCATGTCGCGGGACGCTTTAGGTAAGAAACTTAACCGTGTTAAGACTTTATTAGTTGCTCACTGTCCACCACTCAAAGTCAAAAGGGTTTCGACTTTAGCTAAGTGGCGCAAACTGTTGCGCGGACACCCTAAGTTTTATACCAAACAGACTAATGTAAGTTTTACTGATGAAGATTTGTTTAGAATGTTGGATGAGATGACTTTTCCTTGCAAAATTCAGTTAGTTACTCCCATTCCTGACAGTTTGGAGTCTTAGTCTCTCAAGCCGATATACCTAGAGTACGCGGAGCCTGGAGGTCAGTCGCTCGGTGACTATCGTGGGGTGCGCATCGGTGTCGGCGCTCCGTTGTTAGGTTTTCAAGGTCACAGTAATATCAAATTGTTGGTGTTGTGCTGGTTCAAGGTCACCTGAGGGATAACCGATTGCCCATTTAGGCAGGGTCATGTCAGAAACTCGAGTTTAACTTGGCACTTTTGCCGTTTCTCGTCGAATATTCGCTCCAAGTGGTCAAGGTCACGGGGACTCTGACTGAAACTCGGAGCGTAGTGCGAGAAACGGCAAAAGTGCCAAAAAATTTTAAGTTTCGGCATGACCTTGACCTCAGTGGCATCGGTGACGTCATTTTGATGGCGTAAGGGGTGATGACGTCATCAGCACGTCATTTCTGTGACGTCATGGGTGTGACGTCATCGAAATGACGTCATTGGTGATGACGTCATCGATGACGCAATCGATGACGTCATCGATGACGTCATCAGTGAGGTCATTGACCTCGATGACGTCATCCCTCAGGTGACCTTGAACTGGGCCAGCACCAACAATTTGACACTACTTATGTAGGTTTTCTGCAATTGGATTTTGTTAGAAAATGTTAGTCTTGTTAAAAAATGTAATAGTTGGATAAGGCGAATATCAAATTGTATCAATATTCGACACTTTTAAATTTTCCCCATAAACCCCATGAGGGTGAGTATGTAGGTTTGCCGCTATATGGGTGTTGTAAGCAAATATCAGTTTAAACCCTACCTAGTAAATGTACATACCAAGTTTTATCAAGTTATTCCAATAAATAAACGAGATACAGGGTTTTGTGGATTTCCCATAAGATTAACATTGGAAACCTATTTTTAGCTTTTATACGTAACCTATTAAGCCAAGTTAAAAATTCAAAATACAAAATGGTTTGTTTTTTAAGCTCTTTTGAATAGTTTCAGTTAAAATTCTTGAATTTAAAAAATTGAGGTTCGAAAAATGCCAAAAACCCATTTTTGACCCTTTTGAAACCCCATAACACCCGTTCCTATAACCTGATCATGCTGGTTCGCGAACTCATGTAAATGGACCTGGTCTTACACCTTCATACCAAATTTCATCAAAATCGGAGTTCCCCTTCAAAAGTTATCAGTACCACGGACACATAATTATAGGCCTATATTACGTTCGTACATATATAAGAAAATGAACGAATGGCGTTTTTGGCTTCTGGGGACCTCAAAATGAAAAAGTAAAGTGGTCCCGAACTTAGGTCTTACCATGGCTACTACCGTAATAGCGTATTCCCTAAAGGGAAATTCGCTAAAAGCAATAGGCACTTTAAGACTTAACCTATTGACAATATAAAATATATATCTTATAACACACTGTTACATAATTTAATGGTTAAATAGTTAGTCTGATACTTGCATGGATTTAATACATCCTGCAAATCACAAGTCAATAGAGAGTTTTTGCACATACGGTAAATGAATACGGTTAACGCTAAACGCTATTATTATAATAATTGCGGATTTAGGTACTTTTGCTGCTTTGAGGTACAAAATCTCGTTGAAAAGTGAACAATAGCAACCATTCATACAGTTGAACAATACAACTTAGATACGTAATATACGTAAATTTGCCAACTTAAAAATAGCGTTTAGCGTTTACCGTATGTTGCAAAAACTCTCTATTCTTGGTTTCTAGACACATTTATCACTCGACCTTTATGGATTCAAATATTTAAAGCTGTGTTTTTCTGAAAAATTGAGTTTTCAGAATCGAGTTACAAGTATGTTAAGCTCTAATCAACAAAAAAAACCTTTTCAAATCACATATAAAAAGTATAGAGTTTGTAATTTATTAATTTAAACATACTTCAATTTGAACCGACTCACTTTTAAAGAAATTTCAGCAGAGAATGTAATATATATATTAGGTAAAAAAAATATAAAAAAAATAAAAAAAAACACTGCACCATTACCATAAACGTACAATTTCCGGGGTTTACATTGTGAAAAATCAAAATTGGTCCTCTATAGTTATTCCTCGCAGACGTTCTGATCTGGTCATAAGCTATGCGAGTATTTATCACAAATAGTTTTATTTAAAATATTGAAGAAATATAAATTTTAACATGATTTAAGTAGTTTACTTTTCCATATTTAACAATAAGTGGTAGCCCCTAGTAAATTAAAAAAAAAAAAACACTACATTTGGTATAATCGAATTAAATGCTTGGCTTATACGAAGTTCACATTTCATGAGTTAAAGACTTAATTATAGAATTTTCAATCAATCCCTCACATAACAACCCCTTACATAATTTTTTTTATGTTAAAAAGTAATCGTTAAAACTTCATTATACAATCGCCTACCTAGAGCTATTACATTTCTGACCCAAGGGAAATAACTTCATAACCCAGCATTCCCAATATTTTGTTAGTTTAATAAAAAGAATGGCTGTAAATCTTAAATACTAAGAAGGATATATTTGCATTGAAATAAAAGGATGCCTTCACCATTAATTTGGAAACCTGGAAACGATCTTCAATCTTCAAAAAGTTGAGAAATATATGACACAGATTCACTGTCGCCTGGTTCTTCACCTTTGAATTGGCTTTTATCCTCTCGGTCAGTCTAATTCCTACGTACCGTAAAGAAAACGGCAAAGAATTAACTTTTTTTATGTGGAGAAGTCCACACCTAGAGCTCTCTAAACGATACATGTACTGGACTCTAGTTTCTTGATCAATCACAGGTTCTAAAACATTCTCACCAGTTTTCTTTCTAAGGTAACAAACATTAAATATAAACTTAAGTAGAATATAGTCGCATTGAAACAATTCTACCTAAAAATTAGTGGAAGTGGCTCTTAAGAAAACTTAGTGCCTTCGACCTTTTAACTTTAAGAGTTGAAGAGTAAATAAATGAATTAAAATCGATGTTTCCTTTCTTGCATATCAAAGCTCAGTACACTTGAACTATTAAATATCAATGACACACCGAATGGCTAAAACATCGTGGAAGTATCACTAAACAAGGGAATACTTCAATAGAAACAAGGATACCTTATTACATCCAATGTTGATGACAATCCAGGATGATCAGCGTGTACGTCCTACACCCGGCCTACAGTGATATTCCCGCGCGGCAGCCACACCGCTCCATTCATACGACCTATGACAACGACCAGCACTGCGCCACCAAAACCTGTTTGCAACCGCCACCGCCGATAATTGTCTGGCGGCACACCATTCAGGCATGCACTAAGTGCAAAATCCGCCAAGGTCAGTTACTGGTTGTTTTGCTGACGGTGGCTGGAAATGCGACTGAGACTCCTGACCTGGGTCACTCAGTTATGTGTTGTGTGGTGAGTGGGCTGGCAGTGTCGCAGTCGCGCGGGAATATCACTGTAGGCCGGGTCTAGGACGTACACGCTGATCATCCTGGATTGTCATCAACATTGGATGTAATAAGGTATCCTTGTTTCTATTGAAGTATTCACTTGGACGTACACGCTGATCATCCTGGATTGTCATCAACATTGGATGTAATAAGGTATCCTTGTTTCTATTGAAGTATTCACTTGTTTAGTGATACTTCCACGATGTTTTAGCCATTCGGTGTGTCATTGATATTTAATAGTTCAAGTGTACTGAGCATTGATATGCAAGAAAGGAAACATCGATTTTAATTCATTTATTTACTCTTCAACTCTTAAAGTTAAAAGGTCGAAGGCACTAAGTTTTCTTAAGAGCCACTTCCACTATTTTTTAGGTAGAATTGTTTCAATGCGACTATATTCTACTTAAGTTTATATTTAATGTTTGTTACCTTAGAAAGAAAACTGGTGAGAATGTTTTAGAACCTGTGATTGATCAAGAAACTAGAGTCCAGTACATGTATCGTTTAGAGAGCTCTAGGTGTGGACTTCTCCACATAAAAAAAGTTAATTCTTTGCCGTTTTCTATACGGTACGTAGGAATTAGACTGACCGAGAGGATAAAAGCCAATTCAAAGGTGAAGAACCAGGCGACAGTGAAACTGTGTCATATATTTCTCAACTTTTTGAAGATTGAAGATCGTTTCCAGGTTTCCAAATTAATGGTGAAGGCATCCTTTTATTTCAATGCAAATATATCCTTCTTAGTATTTAAGATTTACAGCCATTCTTTTTATTAAACTAACAAAATATTGGGAATGCTGGGTTATGAAGTTATTTCCCTTGGGTCAGAAATGTAATAGCTCTAGGTAGGCGATTGTATAATGAAGTTTTAACGATTACTTTTTAACATAAAAAAAATTATGTAAGGGGTTGTTATGTGAGGGATTGATTGAAAATTCTATAATTAAGTCTTTAACTCATGAAATGTGAACTTCGTATAAGCCAAGCATTTAATTCGATTATACCAAATGTAGTGTTTTTTTTTTTAATTTACTAGGGGCTACCACTTATTGTTAAATATGGAAAAGTAAACTACTTAAATCATGTTAAAATTTATATTTCTTCAATATTTTAAATAAAACTATTTGTGATAAATACTCGCATAGCTTATGACCAGATCAGAACGTCTGCGAGGAATAACTATAGAGGACCAATTTTGATTTTTCACAATGTAAACCCCGGAAATTGTACGTTTATGGTAATGGTGCAGTGTTTTTTTTTATTTTTTTTTTATATTTTTTTTTACCTAATATATATATTACATTCTCTGCTGAAATTTCTTTAAAAGTGAGTCGGTTCAAATTGAAGTATGTTTAAATTAATAAATTACAAACTCTATACTTTTTATATGTGATTTGAAAAGGTTTTTTTTGTTGATTAGAGCTTAACATACTTGTAACTCGATTCTGAAAACTCAATTTTTCAGAAAAACACAGCTTTAAATATTTGAATCCATAAAGGTCGAGTGATAAATGTGTCTAGAAACCAAGAATAGAGAGTTTTTGCAACATACGGTAAACGCTAAACGCTATTTTTAAGTTGGCAAATTTACGTATATTACGTATCTAAGTTGTATTGTTCAACTGTATGAATGGTTGCTATTGTTCACTTTTCAACGAGATTTTGTACCTCAAAGCAGCAAAAGTACCTAAATCCGCAATTATTATAATAATAGCGTTTAGCGTTAACCGTATTCATTTACCGTATGTGCAAAAACTCTCTATTGACTTGTGATTTGCAGGATGTATTAAATCCATGCAAGTATCAGACTAACTATTTAACCATTAAATTATGTAACAGTGTGTTATAAGATATATATTTTATATTGTCAATAGGTTAAGTCTTAAAGTGCCTATTGCTTTTAGCGAATTTCCCTTTAGGGAATACGCTATTACGGTAGTAGCCATGGTAAGACCTAAGTTCGGGACCACTTTACTTTTTCATTTTGAGGTCCCCAGAAGCCAAAAACGCCATTCGTTCATTTTCTTATATATGTACGAACGTAATATAGGCCTATAATTATGTGTCCGTGGTACTGATAACTTTTGAAGGGGAACTCCGATTTTGATGAAATTTGGTATGAAGGTGTAAGACCAGGTCCATTTACATGAGTTCGCGAACCAGCATGATCAGGTTATAGGAACGGGTGTTATGGGGTTTCAAAAGGGTCAAAAATGGGTTTTTGGCATTTTTCGAACCTCAATTTTTTAAATTCAAGAATTTTAACTGAAACTATTCAAAAGAGCTTAAAAAACAAACCATTTTGTATTTTGAATTTTTAACTTGGCTTAATAGGTTACGTAGAAAAGCTAAAAATAGGTTTCCAATGTTAATCTTATGGGAAATCCACAAAACCCTGTATCTCGTTTATTTATTGGAATAACTTGATAAAACTTGGTATGTACATTTACTAGGTAGGGTTTAAACTGATATTTGCTTACAACACCCATATAGCGGCAAACCTACATACTCACCCTCATGGGGTTTATGGGGAAAATTTAAAAGTGTCGAATATTGATACAATTTGATATTCGCCTTATCCAACTATTACATTTTTTAACAAGACTAACATTTTCTAACAAAATCCAATTGCAGAAAACCTACATACTCATTCCTATGGTGTTTATAAGAAAAATACAAAATCTCAGGATCCTTTGGAAATTCGCTGAATACGTAGGTCTGCTACAACGGAAGATATTGATATATTTCAGGCATATTCCTTATGAAGTATAATACCGTGTGTCCCAAAAATAATGTTACACCTTTAATTTATAACTGCTACTGTACTGATGATCACAGACTAATAAAACGCATACCAGCTGAAACAGCTGATTCCATAGGTTTGTTTACAGTCACTGGGTACCTAATGTTGCCACTACTTGGTACAACTGGATCGTTTTTATAAAACATTAACAATGGCAACTTTGCAGAGGAAGATCCAGTGTGTGCTGCGGTCTTCGAAGTTTATGTCCGCAATTCTTGTGCAACGTATGGGCGAGTTTTATAATGAAATCCTCATAGTAGACAGAACATTTATCCATGGTGTAAGAAGTTAGGGAAACGGATAGTTAGTCAAACAAAAATACAAAACATGTAGGCTAAAAAAACAGCAGATGACATTGTTGAAAACATTCACAACAGTCTTACAAGAGAAAGGATATTCTTATAATTAGATCAATTCTTTTACATGAGGTCAAAATTGTGGTTCGGATCAAACGTTAAAATCTAGGTCCCTAGATACCATTGGCTGTTGGGCTATGAATTAACAGTCATGTCTAAGGAGAATGTCGGCCTTAGTCATAAAAGACTATAAGATCGCGCCACAATCATCCTACACTCATCTTTCATTCGTACTTGGCCTTAAACTATCCATTGAGTTAGGTCGCCATTTCAGTAAAGCTATTAAGTTCACTGGTTATAAATTCCAATTACTGCATGCCATGAAAGGTGGCACTGTATTAAAAACGCATGTTTTTGTATCAATATTTTAAATGAAAATGGGATGAAAGTTTCATTAATCAAATCATTTGATCATTTAAGTGGGATCACTTTCCAATAGTCGGGAATCGTACACTGTCATACCGTCTGAAACGAGACCGTGTTATTGGACCAATTTTCTTCGTAGAAAACTCTATTAACAGGTTCATTAACCTTAACATGCTGCAGTTATATATTCTTCCGCAAACTGAGAATGAGAATTAAGTTTGTCAACAAGAAGGGGCAACTTAACACTACGCGGAGATTGTTCGGGATTTCATGGATAAAAATCTTCCTCAAAGTCTAGTCGGGACTCATACATTGCCATAACGTCTGAAACGAAACCATGTTATTGGGGCAATTTTCTCTGTAGAAAACCCTATCAACAGGTTCATTGACCTTAACATGCTGAAGTTATATATTCTTCCGCAAACTGAGAATGAGAATTAAAATTGTCAACAAGACAACAGCAGATTAACTCAACACTACGCGGAGATTGTTCGGGATTATCTGGATAAAAATCCTCCTCAAAGTTGGATAGCTAGGAGTAGGTGGAAGGATTGGCCTCCACGCTCGCCGGACCTTACCGCTTTGGATTTTTATCTTCGGGTTACGTCAAAACAAAGGTATAAAAAATTCTAGATGTAAATCACTTAAAGCAAAGAATCAGAGCTTTACAGAATCGATACACCAGATGTTTTTTGTGAAATTTCGTTTGGACCTCTGCAGGGCCCAACTCGTAGTGCTCACGTTGAACTCCGATAAACCTACTCAAAACTTTTGATCTTTAAGTCCATGTAACTCTTGTATATGTAATGTATATAGTTTTGTAAATACAGTTGTTTTAAAGAGTAACACTATTTTTGGGACACGTGGAGTAGGGGTAAATGGAAGGTTTGGCGTCCACTCTTGCCCGGACCTTAGCTTTTTGAATTTTTTTATCCGTAGGCTACGTCAAAACAAAAGTATACAAAATTCGAGATGTCAATTACTTAAAGCAAATGATCAGAGCTGTGATCGAGACACCAGATATTTTGCACAAAGTTTGGGAGGAAGTAAAATTTCGTTTGGACTTCTGCAGGGCGACTCGTGGTGCTCACGTTGAACTGCGATAAACCTAGTCAAAACTTTTGTTCTTTAAGTCTATGTAACTCTTGTATATGTTATATGTATATAGTTTTGTAAATACAGTTGTTTTAAAGTGTAACATTATTTTTGGGACACACGTAATTATTTTTTAAACTTAATTGTTTGTTTGTTTGTTTTATTTTTATTTTTTATTAGTAAGTAGTATTTTTATTTTTATAGACATTTTTCTTAACTAGACATTTCAGATGTTCTCTTGTGAAGTATGTCATAAGGAGTTCAACCTTCGAAAAAACATGCTACGCCATTTACGAACCCACGTAGAAGATAAACAGTTAAATGTGAAAACTGCAATAAACTTTTTTTGAGGAAACATAATTTAATAAAACATAAGAGTTTCGCTTGCAGACCATCAAACCTTAAAACAGAAGATGTTATCAATGAAGTTGTTAAAACATCTGAGAAACCAGAAAAACAAACTAATAATCAGTTTGTAGAAGTTGATAAGGCTTTCAAAAACAGAATAAAAACATTTTCAACAAAACCTTCTTCAGGAGATTTGGAAAATGTACTTCAACAATTGGAAGAAGACATTTTGGAGAAACTTGAAGACACCCTAGTAACACATTCTGCTGTGAAATTTAACCTATTGGTTGAAACTGAGTTTTTCAACATATCAGGAGAGCATTGTCTTCGAAGTTTCAAGACTAAAAATACCATCCTGTATAGAACTTCCGACAAGAGATCTCTTCTTCTGGATGGGTTCAAAAAACTAAAAACAGAAAAAAGTGAGTGCGAACTAAAAAAGTCAGGATGGAGCTTTCTTAGAGTAAAACGAGTGGAGTTGAGAGTCAACAAATACAACCCATTACGAGGATCTCGTTTTATACAGCTTCCAAAACGCATTTATGATAAGAAAGCTGTATTAAACGTAAAAAACACTGACGAATTTTGTTTCAAGTATGCAATACTAGGGAAATATGTTACCAAAGATCCTAACAATATAACCAGTTATATAAATAATGTGGATTTTGAAAACAAGTATAACTGGACGTGTATCACATACCCTGTTCAACTTGACACCATCAAAGTATTTGAAAAAGTGAACAGCGTATCCGTAAATGTGTTTGCTTTAACAGAGCAGGATGAAGTATACCCTTTGAAAGTCTGTGATGAAGAACTAGAAGACCATTTTGATCTGCTGTATGTCACCGAAACTGGACATTCACATTATTGCTACATCACAAATTTTGACAAGCTAGTCCACAAACAGTTCACAAAAAGTAATAATAAAATTAAAATTTGTAAACGCTGTTTTGCACATTTTAATGATTTTTATGACGAAACAGCTTTGGAGAAGCTTGAAAAGCATAAAGAGTTTTGTTTGGCACAAAAGGCAGTCAGATGTGATTTTCCATCATATGATAGTGTACGCTTCAAAAATGAGCATAGATCGAAAAAGGTTAGATTTGTTATGTATGCTGATTTTGAAACTATGTTGAAACCAGTTGCAACCTGTCATGGGAATCCTGAACAATCTTGGACGAGCATGTATCAAAGACATTTGCCCTATAGCTATGCATATTTGATTAAGGATAGTGAAGACGAACATACTAAACTTCGTTGGTACAGGGGTGAGGATGCTGCTAAGCATTTCATGCAGACAATAAAAGAGGACATCAAGTTAATCGATAGTATTCTTTACGGTGATAAGAAACTAGATGTACCAAAACTAACAACGGAACAACAAGATGAATTTAATTCAGCTACTAGATGTCATATTTGTCAAAGAGAAAATTTCACTGCTGAAAACTATAAAGTAAGAAATCATTGTCATGTTTCCGGGGTTTATCTTGGGGTCGCACATAGGTTTTGTAATTTGAAATACCAAGATCAGCATTTCGTACCTTGTTTTATCCATAATTTGTCTGGATATGATTCACACTTTATTGTGAGGGAGTTAGGATGTGATACAAACGACATTAAGGTAATCCCTAACACAGAAGAAAAATACATCTCGTTTTCAAAAATGATTCAAGTTGAACATGGGAAGAATAGTTTGATGGAACTAAGATTTTTAGATTCCTACAGATTTATGCAGGATAACCTAGCAACATTGGCAGAAAATCTACCAAAGCAAGAATTTGAGGAAACAATGAAACATTTCCCTGAAAACTTCGAACTTTTAACAAAAAAAGGTGTTTTCCCATATGACTATATCACGGAACTTGAGAAACTTGACGAAACATGTCTTCCTCCAAAATCATCATTTTACAGCCAGCTCAATGATGAGGATATTTCAGATGATTTATACTGTCATGCTCAAAATGTTTGGAAAACAATGAATACCAAGAATTTAGGTGAATACTCAGATATTTACGTTAAAAGTGACGTATTGATACTGTGTGATGCATTTGAAAACTTTAGAAAAACATGTTTAAAAACCTATAATCTTGATCCCGCTTACTACTTTACAATCCCTGGCTTAGCTTGGGATGCTATGCTTAAATACACTGGAATAGAATTGGAATTAATCAAGGATATGGATATGTTCCTGATGGTTGAAAAAGGGATAAGAGGAGGAATCACACAGTGCATTAAACGTCATGCTGTAGCTAACAACAAGCATACTTCAGAGACCCTAAATTCTGATGTCCCAAGCAAATATCTTCTGTACATTGATGCTAATAATTTGTATGGAGAAAGCATGTCGAAATATCTTCCTTATGGAGGATTTAAATGGTGTGAAGATGTCAATAGCATTAAAATCAATTCCATTCCTGAAGATGGAGAAGAGGGGTACATACTAGAAGTGGATTTGGAATATCCGGAAGAACTTCACGACAAGCATAGTGATTTTCCTTTTTGTTGTGAAACAAAATCTCCACCAGGAGGGTCCCATCCAAAGCTGTTAGCCACTTTAGAAAATAAGGAAAAATATGTTACACATTACGTTGCCTTACAACAAGCTTTAAAACATGGATTGAAACTCAAGAAAATACATAGAGCAATCCAGTTTAAACAAAAAGACTGGTTAAAACCATACATCGACTTGAATACAGAAAAAAGAAAAAATGCAACAAATGACTTCGAAAAGGACTTTTATAAACTAATGTGTAATTCAATATATGGCAAGACAATAGAAAATGTGCGGAATAGAATTGACATAAGATTAGTATCAGATCCGAAAAAATGTGAAAAATTAATTTCAAGACCAAATTTTCTAGATCGCACTGTGTATGAAGAAAACCTCGTAGCTATGAAAATGGGACAAACCAAAATAGTGTTTAATAAACCTATTTACATTGGAATGAGTATTCTTGAACTCAGCAAAGTCAAAATGTACTCATTTCACTACGATGTTATGAAACCGTTCTATGGCAACCGCATCAAGTTATGCTACATGGACACTGATAGTTACATTTACGAAATCCACACAAATGATGTGTATGATGATTTAAACACACTTAAAGTCCACTTTGATACAAGTAATTATCCCAAGAATCATTTTTTGTACTCAGACAAAAATAAAAAAGTTCTGGGGAAATTCAAAGATGAACTTGCTGGAGACATTTTATTAGCTTATGTTGGTTTGAGAAGTAAAGTTTATGCAATCAAACGAAAGAACTCAGAAATTAAAAGAATTAAAGGAATAAAGAAGTCTGTTGTAAAAAAGACCATTGAGTTCCAGGACTATGTTAATTGTTTGTATTCAGGTGAACCGAAGTTAAGGATAAACAACATAATAACTTCAAAACAACATACTGTTTCGACTGTGGCTATAAACAAAATCACATTGAGTGCAGATGATGATAAACGTTATATACTTGAAGATGGAATCAACACAGTTCCATATGGACACTATAGTTTAAAGAATCCAGAAGACTCGTCATACGAACCATCAACAAAGAGAATAAAAACTCAATGACCTTAAAAAACTATATATCGACAAACAAAGCATTCATCATGATACAAAATAAATGTAATCTTAAAGTTTGTAATTATGTAAATATATCCTCAATGTTTTACACCAATATAGTATGTATATATGATATTATTGTAGGAGAAATAATCGGATTTTTACTAAGATAAACAGCTTCCGTGGAATATTTTGCCTAAAAACCACGTTAAAAAAAGGTGTGGCTAGGCCTGACCGAAAGGAAGGGGAACCACGTCAGGATTAACGTAATAAACGTAGTCCATGACAAAAGTTAATGCCATGGGGAATTACCACCTCGTATGAGCTCTGGTCATGGGAGGAAACATTCCGTGCTGTCTTATCTTGGTAAAAAACCTTTCAGGATGTAAAATGTTAAACAATAATTATTGTATTTTACATAAAAATGTTGAGTAATTATAAAGAAGGATTTTTGGTATAAACAAGTAACGATCTCCTTTCAAAAAAAATACTATACATATATCAGTTTAGCGTATAATTCTCTGCGTAGGTGCCGCTGTAACTTCATCTCATTCGAACATAGGTACTCAGATATCCTAGTTTTTATTAGTTTATAGTATTATTTTTTAATCTTAATTAGTAATACACCTAGTTGAATAATACAGTAAGGTTATTTGTTATATAATTTCATAGTTTACTGAATTAGTATTTTTATTAATTTATTAATTACCTTTAATAACACTAAAATGTCATTATATTAGAGATAACAATAAACGGGCTACGCCGCCGTGCCGCCTGACCGCCTCCCGACGGCTCCTGACTATCTAGTGAATGGTGCCGCTGTAACTTCATCTCATTCGAACATAGGTACTTAGATATCCCGGTTTTATTAATTTATATAGTATTGTTTTTAATCTTTATTAGTGACACTTAGTTTAATAATACAGTAACGCTATTTATTATATGATTTTATAGTTTACTAAATTTTTTTTTATTAATTACCTTTAATTATAATAAAATTTCATAGTATTAGAGATAACAGGACACGCCGCTGCGGCGCCTGACAACCTCACGCTGCATCCCGCAGCATCCAGACGGCTCCTCCGGCTCCTGATCGTAGTCCCATAAGAGCCCATATTGGCTCCTTCTACAGGACGCACATATTATATCTACTTATATAAATATATATATACGTTTTAAACATAATATATATATATGTTGTTGTTGTTGTTATTGGTGGATAAGGAGACCCCGGCCGAACCGTTGAGCACGTCTGCCTCAAAATGGGCATTTTGCGCAGGCCCCCGGAAGGATGGGATATTGAAGGAAGAGAAAGGGTGAGGCACGGGACAGACTGTCCACTCATGTTCCAGCTAGGGGTTTCTATGCCCGTCGCACTCCCTCTCCCCCTGCTGTCTTGAACATATGTTCCAGCTAGGGGTTTTCATGCCCATAGCATTTCTACTCACCCCCTGCCGTCTACATATATTCCAGCTAGGGATTCCATGCGGTTCGCATTAACCCCCCGCTGTCTTGAACATGAATGGGGTTTGGAGGAAGGGAAATTGTCATAGTGGACAGCCAAAAGACTTACCACAGTGTTATGACAACTTCGTTTGCTGTACCCAATGTCAACTTCGCAACTAGTATAAACCAGTTTTAAAGTTGTCCTGGGATAATATATATATATATATACATATATATATATACATATAAGTAGATAGTACTATGGGGTTCCTAGGACACTTTTGGAGACAATCAAAAATCAAACAAATTTCACAGTTTTTTAATACAATTATGCAATATTTTTGCCACTTTTTGGCCAATTTTCAGCTTTTGTCAAATTGTCATAAAAAATATGCAATTTTAATGAAATTTTTAACAAATATGCCTATAATTTTCTACAAAATAAAATTTTTTTAAAAACAAGTAAAATTTGACTAAAATAGTATCCAAAATTAATAGAGTTTTATGGAATTTCCAATGAACAAAATCAATACTAAAAATGGATAAATATAACAAAAACTAAGTTAAGTGTGCATGGTATGTACGCTTTGAATATTACTGATTTATGATAAATTAAAGTTGTTGAAAAATGTAAACAAAATCAATGTTCAAAATGGATAAATATAACAAAAACTAAGTTCAGTGTGCATGCTATGCACGCTTCAAATGTTTTTATTTTTAAATAAAATTTTAAAAAGATTATTCTATAACTATTTTATTTCAGTAATATCATTTTTGATTATATTATATTCAAGTAATTTTTCAGATACAATAATAATATAACAATTTGTTTTACTAGTAAATACTATATCATAATCAAAATCTGCATTAATAATAATATCATTTTTTGAACTTGAAATATTTGTTGGATTTTTTGTAGTATCAATTACATAAATTGGTCTATTTTCTAGAAATTCTGTTGGACTATAATACATTTTACTACTAATATAATAAACTTTTTTGTAATCTTGATACATTTCATACATAATTCTAAATTTTTCATTGTTTATATCAAAATTTTCCAATTCATCAGGGTAATAATGACCATTTAGTTTTACTCTTATATTTTTTACATACATACTATCAAATTTAGAAGTATCAAATAACTGATCATTTGTTCTTGATTTTTGAAATCCAATTATAATAAATTTTGGATTATAAATATTTCTATAGATATTTGTTATATCAAAACTTAAATTCTTTCCTGTAATATTTTTTGTTCAATGCATTGCCAATGATTAAAATGAAAATTTACTTTTTCAAATTTGCTTAGTTCATTAATTAATTGAATTTTACTTGTTGTTTTGTATTCAATTATAGGAACTCTAATAAAAAATTCATCAATTGTTATTTTACCTTCAGTTGGTAATGTAGCATTATCATAAGATCCATCAGCCTTTTTAGTTTTCCATCTAAAAATTGCATCATTATCTTCTGATCTAATAAATGTTATATTAAAACCTCCTTTGTATATTGGAATATTTACATTTTCAAAAAATCCTAATCCAAAATGAGATAAATTACCAATTGCTTCAAATTTATTTTTAAAATTTGATTCAAAACCATTATTTATTTGATTTATTTCTGATTTTGAATAAGTTATAGTACCTTTAATTGTACTTAATAGACCACGATATTCAATTTCATCAATCAATTTATTATGTTTTCTAACTTCAATTTTTGAAAATAAAAATGGAACAAAATTATCAATTAATTTTATATTAGCACCATTATCATATGCATTTCCATCAGATTTAGTCAATTTACCAGATATATAAAATTGAAATTTAGAAGTACAAAATCCATCTCCAAAATCTAAATTAAATTCAGTTTTTTTATTAGGTTCATTTAAATGTAATTTAGATAATGGATAGAAATTTTTGTATTCAGCTCTTTCAATATCATTTATATATTTTTTGTAATCAGCCATTTATTAAGGATAAATTTTTTAAATCAAAAGCTTTTTTAAAACAAGTAAAATTTTTATAATTTTATGATGTCAAATTTTATAATTTTTATGTATCAATTTCATTTTTACTTTTAAAATATTCAATTTCAGTAGCATGATCAAGAATAAATTTTGCTGATATTTTTTGATGTTCTAAAATTAATTCCCAATTTAAGGTAAATGCATAATCATGAATGAAATATTCAGTTAAATCTTGATATTTACAAATCAAATCAATATAATCTTTTAATTGATAATTTATGAATTCAGTAATAAAATCTATAGTTAAATTTTGATGTTGAGCAATTTTTTGCCAATTTAATTTATTTTGAAACAATCTCATCATATTAATACTCAACTCATATTTTTCAGAAATATCATCCCAATCATCTTTGTTTAATTGATTTTGGTTTCTGATAATGAATAAATCAAATGAACTGTATAGAGCCATTTATTAGGGAGAAAATTTTGTAAAACAACTTTTCTTTGAATTACAAATACAACATTTTGATTTAATTACATTTATATTTTTCAATTTTATTATCTGAATATCTTTAGAATTAGTTTTTTGTTTACATTTAAGACAATAAATCAACTCCATTTATATAAAATAATTATTGTAATTTATCTATATCATCTTTAATTAGTATTATTTCAGCATTTAATTCTTTTATGGATTCATTGACTCCATCAAATAGAAATTTTAGTTCTTTTTCTAATTTTTCTTCTAAATTTTCAACATATTTTCCAATATTAATTAAAAAGTCTGTAATTTTATTTAAATCCTTTTTAGTTTCTGAATGATCATTACCAATTTTAATAATTGAACCTAAAACTTCATATAATTCTGATTTTATTACAACATCATATTTATTTATACTTGGTTTAACATTAACAATTCTTTTACCATTAATACTTATATAATTTTTTGATAAACCAATAGCATTTACTAGATTTTCAGTCTTTTTTACATGACTTTTAAAACTTTTACTAAAATTATTAAAAAATATATTTAATTTAGAATTTATATAATCTTCTTTTATATTAATTGGATGTTTTTTCTGTCTTCCAAACAGATCAAATATATTTTGTGAATCCATATTTAATAAGGATTAATTTATTTATTATATTATCAAATTTTTTATTATTATTTAATTCATTTAATATAAAAATACATAAATGACCACAAATTGGTGGATCATTATAATTTTGAATTTGATTATCATTATAAAATATATTATCTTTTCCTAGATATTTAACTAATTCTATTGGTGGTTTATTAACTATATTTCCATATGAATCAAAATAATATTTAATTTTATCTTTTTTATAATAACAAACCCAATGAGTTCCATTTCCATCAAATGAATCTAAATTTATAATTCCACATTCAAATTTATTAACTTTATTATGTAATATATCTCTCATAAATACACCTCTAAAATATTTTATATTTTTACACAATTTTTTTAATTCACCTAATGTTAGTGGTTCAAAATTTTTTTATAATTTTGTTTCATATATTTTAATGTTTTTTTATCTAAACCAGATCCTTCTACATTTTTAATTCATGATCTAACCAATCAACAAAATTTCTAAATTTAGGAATTATAGATTCTTTTACTACTTTTGCTCCCTTTCTAACATTTGGTGTATAATTTTTAACTATAGGTATATTATCAGCAAAATCTAAAATTTCTTTTAGTAATCCACCATTTTTTATTTCTTTTAATTGATTATATGACAATTCAAATCTTAATCCTTTATTTAATTTTTTATGTTTATTTAGTTTATTAATTTGTCTTTTAGATAATAATATAATATCTTTTCCATTTTCATTAAATTGATCAATATTAAATTGAATTATAACTGATCTTTTATTTTTAAATGCTAATTTTATTTATGATTTTTGATTATCTGTCAAGTTTATATTTATTTTTTCCATTTATTAAGAAAAAAATTTATAGTTTTTTATAATATAGATTAACATAATTAATGAAAAATTTTTATTAAAATTTTAATCCTACTTCTAAACCCATACCAAATTTTCTTTTCATCCACATAGCACCTGATGTTGGTAATGCAATTAATCTTTCACCAATTCCATGATCATTTGATGTTACTATATCCCATGCTTTATCTTGTAAAATTTTATCAGCTATTTCATTTCTAGATTTTGTATCTTTATGATCTCTATAAAATAAATCATGTTCTTTAGCAGCTTTATCTAAATCATTTATTCCAGGATCACCTCTTTTTACTCTTTTATTTAATTTAGTTCCAGGCCCTAGATATTGATAACCAGGTACATGTAATTCAAAAGGTAAATTATTTATAACATCATTTAAAATACCTGATCCATCTTTTAATAATGGTGATGAAATATTTGCCAAAATTCTTTTTAAATACTTAATTCCTTCAGGTTTTTCAATTATTTCATCTAATTTATTTGATATAAAGTCTTTAATTGCTCTCTTTTCATTTAAAAAATTATTATTACCAGCTTTTTCTTGTGCATATATATAATTAATAATATTATCTAATTTATTTAAATCATCTATAAATCTATATTCAATTTTATTTTCTGTATATTTTCTGATTCCTGAACCTTCAATTTCACCTTTTAATTCCCAAATATGTTTAATTAAATTAATATATTTATCACCTTTACTAGATTTTGGTTTCTTACTATTTGGATCATTATTTTTATAAATTGAATTAGTTTCCCATAAAATCTTTGAATAATTATTTAAATCATCTTGTGTATATAAATTATTATCTGGTTTCTTTTCATAAGTTAACAATCTCCATAATCCATGTGTTCCATTATATTTTTTATCATCAATTATTAAATCATCATTATCAATTACAGTTATTTTATCACCAATCATAAATGATTTTTTATGTTTATTCCAATATAAACCAAATTTATCATCTTTTGTTCTTGGTAAATATTTTTGTGCTAATGGACCAATAATTTTATCTAATGTTTGAGGTGAAATTAAATTTGGGTCAATAAATGTCGATTCTTCTTGAATTATTGGTTGTCTGATTGGTCTAAATGGAGTACTTGAAGGTAAATTTAATTCTTCAGTTTCTGGTATTGATATATTGGCAAAATTATTAACAATAGGTACCAATTCCATAAGGTTTTTATTTTCATTTAAGACTTCACCAATTTTATTTTCAACTTTACCAATTGCTGGTGTTATAGGTACATATTCTTTTTGTTTAATTTTTTCATAATTATCTTCAATTTTAATTTGATTTTTAAATTCTTTTATTAATTTTTTTTCAATATCATCTAATTTTTTAGCTTCATTAACAGATATTTTATCCATTTATTACAAAGAAAAATTTATGTTCAACACAAATCATGTTAACATAAACACAAATCATATTAACACAAAACACAAATCATGTTAACACAAACACAAATTATGTTAACATAAAAACAAATCATGTTAACACAAAACACAAATCATGTTAACACAAACACAAATCATGTTAACATAAACATAAATCATGTTAACACAAATATAAATCATGTTAAACACAATTCATTTTACTTTATTTCTGTAATTTTCATTAAATATATAAATACTAATGAAATAAATAATACTAATAAAATAAATATTCTATCAATTATTGAATCAAACATACAACAAGCCATTATCATTATTTAATATTAGAAAAATTTTTCATATATTTTCCATCATTTGTTTTTTTCAATAAATTAATAGTTAAAAATCCATAGTCTTCTTTCCAACAATCATTACAAATAGTTTTAAATTTATCAAATTTCATATCTGATCCAACAAAATTATTATATATTTTTTTTCATATAATGTTCATTTTGTTTAAAAATGCATAACATATTTAAATTATTTCTAATTAATTGCATATCAACTTTTGAATAACATTGTGATAAATAAATACATGATATATTTTTATGTCTACCCATTATAAAATATTCTTTAATTTTATCTTGTTTTTCTAAAATACAATCATCAAAAACTACTAATGAATTTGGTTTACATTTATTTAGTGGAATCATATCATCACATGAAAAATAAGAAATTTGTTTATTAATATTTGATTCTATATTTTTAAATCTTTTTTGTAATAATTTATAAGATGGTTGTTCTAATGATTTACTAAAAATATATAAATTTGAATATGGAATTAATCTTTTGTAAATAAAATTTAATAATAATGTAGTTTTACCAGATCCACTTGTTTCTATAATTAATAATCTAATAGGTTGATCATTTTTATTATTTTTATCATATGATTCTAATTTTATATTATCTTTTTTTTCTAAAAATTTCTCCATTTAAATAAGATGAAATTATTTAAAATAATTGGTCATTCATCCAAACTAGAATTAAGATTAGAACATCCAATACATTTAGATGGAAAATATAGTATTGGTTTAAGTGGATTTTATTCAGATAATTTTATATCAAATATACCAAATGATTATAAAAACTGTTATGGATATTCTATTAAAGATGAAGATGATAAAATTATAGATCAATATTTTGATATAAATAAAGGAAATTATACAATTGAAGAAATAAAAAATATTTTTATAAATAGTTTAAAAGAATTTAAAAATAAATTCAATAAATTTGATGAAAATGATTTTATATTGAAAAATGATGGACCATATATTATAATAAAATCTCCAGTTAAAATTATAGTAACAACAATTATAATTGATTTATTAGGGTTAAATGATAAAATAATTGAACCAAATGTATTAACAAAAGGAATAAAACTACCAAAAATTAGACCTTTTGATGTTATTGAAATTCATTGTAATTTAGTTGAACCTAGTTTTGAAAATCATAAAGATCTTTCACATTTACATAAAGAATCAGAAATTCTATATTCATTTTATCCAAATGTTGAATATGGATCAAAAATTAGTGAAAACCCAAATGAAATTGATTATATTCCTTTAAAAAATATAAATAAAATTCAAAATATTATAATATCTATTCAAGATAGTGATGGAAATCTAATAAATAATGAAAATATTAAAAGTATTGTATATTTAAGATTAAAACAAAATTTGTAATAATTTGTGTACATAAATAATAAAAACAACAATTGATTTAACTAACAATAATTTTATGTTTAATAATAAATTAATTGTATTTAATAAACAAAATAATCCTTGGTTTAAAGGAAAAGATATTTGTGATATTTTAAAATATAAAAATTCTAGAAAAGTTTTAATTGATAATGTTAAAGAAAAATATATAAAACTTAAAAAATATCAAGTGTAACCAACAGTTACACTTACATAATGATGATAAATTAATTTACATAAAAATTATAGGTGTCACAAATAATTACACCCTGGAAATTGATGTACAAACATGTTTTCAGACGCCCTAAAACAGGGCGTCAATAAAATAGATAATAAAACAATATTTATTAATGAATCTGGTTTATATTCATTAATTTTAAAATCAAAAAAAGGTAGATAAACAATAAGGATAGATGATGATAAATTAAAATTTATAGATATTTTTAGAGGGGACAATTTGTCCCCCCTATCATATAATGAAAAACATACAAAACTTATTAAAATTAGGTAGGACCCAAAATGGGTCCCATATAAATTATAATATTTATTTTAAAATTTTTTAAAGGAGGTAACCTTATTATACAATAAAAACTTAAGGGTAACAAAACGTTACTTTTCTTAAACATTCAAAAATATTCATAAATATAATAAATTATATACAAATTTGAGACCCGTCTTAAAGACGGGTCTTACTTATAATGATAATAAAGTAAAATTTATAGATATTTTTAGGTTAGATGTTCAATAAATTATTAAATATATTTAAATTTATTAAAGAAAATATATTAAAATATAAAAAATTAGGGGTAGCAATATGCTATTTTAAGAAAATATTTAAAAATATACATAAATTATAGTATAAATTCAATATCACATGGTTATAAATTATTAATATAATTTTGATCATTTTCTTTAAAACTTTCTTTAACATAATTTTTTATTATATTTATAAATGGTTCTATTATAAAATTAAACTTATAATGATATACAAAATAATTTTTATATTTAAAAAGATATATTAAAAATTTATTTGATATTTTAGTTTTAAATAGATATAATTTTATATCAAAATCATTATTTATTAATTCTTTTGGAACAATTAAAATTTCCATTTATTTATAATTATTTTTATACCCCCAAGGTAATGTATCAATTTTATTTTCACAAATAAATCTTTTGTCATCTCTATTACTTAAAGCTAATTTATTTATTGTAATTGTATATAGTTCATGTTTAAAACTTCTAATACAAGTCATTTCTCTATATTGTTCTTGATCATCAAATAAACATTTCTTAAAATCATCCATATGTAATGTTTTATCAACAACACTTTTCTTGATTCCTTTACATTTTACAGGATTTTTATTATTAAATTCATAACTATATAATTTTGATCTTAAACCACAATATTCTTCTAATATTTCACCATTTAACTCATCTTTAAATTTACCAATTATTTTTTTATTCTTTTCACTATAGCATTCATGTTCTTTCTTATAATCACTTGTATCAAATTCATTAATATTTTCTTTAATAATTTTATATGGATCCTTTTTAAATTCTATAAAATAACTGTCTGTATCCATATATAATAACCTTATATTTGGATCAAACTTCTTTAATTTTTCATAATAAAATTGATACATATGTAATTTTGATAAATCAAGTACTGAAAATCCTATATAGATTGGTTTATCAAACTTAACCTTTTCTTTTATCATATGTGAAGCAATACAGTCTTTATCAAATATACTAAATGTTTTAAAATTAGGTTTTTTTGCTTGTTTTAATGAAAACTTTTCGTCACCTAATTTAATATCACATCTATTTCTAACATTTTCCATAGTTTTTCCAAAAACACTATTATTCATCAATTTAAAAAAGTCTTTTTCAAAATCTGATGTTGATTTGGATCTTAATTTGGTATTTAATTCAATATATTTTTTCATATAATCATCTTGATCAAATGCTATAACTCTATTAACTTTCTTTAATTTTAATCCTTTTTGTAGATAATATTTTAAGTTTCTTGAATGAATAACATAATCTTTTTTATCAAATAATGTTGTGCAAAGCTTATTATTATAATGTTCAGGTGCTAATGGTAAATCTTTATGGTCATCATGTAATTCAATAGGATATTCTAAATCAACATCTAATATGAATCTATATTCAGCATTTTCATCTAATTCTAATATTGTTTCTTCCCATTCATTTAATGTATATGTATTAGGATTCATCCATGTTATATCTTTATAAGGTAATTTTTGACTTTAAGCCCATCCATATAGATTATTTGCATCTATATATAACATATAATTTTCAGGTTTTGTTTTATCATAATTTTTTGTATATTTATTGTTTGCTTTACAATATCTAGTTATACATTGTGAAATACCACCTCTAATACCTTTTTCAATCATTAAATACATATTATAATCACTTATTAATTCTAGTTTAATTTTTGTTAATTTTAACATAGAATCCCAAGCTAATGATGGTGATGTTAGATAATGTGCTGGATCTAATTGATAATTTTTCAAACAAACAGATCTAAAATTTTCAAATATATCAGCTAATAAAAGAACATCTTGAATATTATATAAATCTGAATAATTACCTAATGTTTTTACTTTTAGTTTATTCCAAACTTTTATATAATGTTTATAATCATCATCACTTATATTTTCATTTGTTAAACAACTATAAAATTGATCTTTTTCTAATATTTTATCATAGTTTAATTTTTCAACATTATCAATAAATTCATATGGAAATACACCTTTAGAAGTTAATATTTTTAAAGTTTCATTATCATATTCAATTATATCATTTTCTTTTATAAATTTATTTATATGCTTAAATTCTTTAAGATTTTTAGCTAATTTTTCAATTGATGTAGCCATAAATCTAAATGTATCTACAAATGAGAATTTTATAAATTTTCTAGGTTTACCACCTTCAAATTCATAACCATAACCAGAATTTACTGAATAGTTTATATATTTATCATCTGTATTAGCTAACAAATCAATTTTACCATATTTTTTAGCTAATTCTTTTATAAACAAATGTGTATCATAATTTGAACTATTATGACAGAATATAGGAATATTTTGAGGAAATTTTAGATTTAAATTACAATTTAAATGTGCAGCACCCCTAAATTTTCCTGTTAAATGGCAATGATCTCTTACTTTTATCCTTTTATCATTATCAAAACCAATTTTTTCACAAATATGACAAATATTAGTTTTTTGATAGTTAATTTCTTCTTCATTAGTTAAATTCATAGGCTTTTTATTTTTCGAATTATATTTTTTAGCTATATATTTTGAAATTTCATCTAAATATTCAAATAATTTATTTGGTACATTTATTAATTCTTCTTCATTTTTTGCTCTATAACAAATAGGTTTATACATTTTATTAGTTACTCTAGATACTAAATAGATTGTAAATCCATATGGTATATGTTTTTGAATTTTATTTGTATATGAGCAATTTGGATTATTTTTACAATTATCAATCTTTTCTAATATACTTTCAAAATCCATATAAATTACATATGGATGTTCAAACTTTTTGTAATAGTTTTTAAAACTTACTTTTTGACCAGGAAATGGCATTATAGGTCTACAAGGTTCTAATGATTTACATATTTCTAAATGATTATTCAAGTCTTTATTTTTGTAGAAATGAGTCAAACATCTTCTACAAATATATTTTTTTGTTTTATGTTTTGATAATTGAGAATATACCAATTTATTTAAATCTGTTATTAATATATAATGAGAATTATTACCAATTTTATAATATAATAAATCAATTTCTAATTTTACATTATAATGTTCAGATATTTGTAATGGCACTATTTTTTCATCTTCATCAATTCTATAAATATTTATTGACATTGATGGATAGTTATATTTAGAGTCAAATGATCTTTTTTCAAATAATTTAATATCTTTTAATGTTATTGGATAATCAAAACCTTTAAAAATATCATCATTTATATATTTTTTATATTGTTTAACTCTTTCAGCATGTTTGTTTGGTTTATCAATAGCACATCTAATTGCATAAATAAAACAATATTCATCTTTATTTTTAAAATTTACACAACATTTTTTATTCTTAATTTCATTTGGTAATTCTATATATGATCCAGCATTTAATGAATTATTTTTAGATAATTTTAGATTTAATTCAACACATCTTTTTAATGACCAACCAGAGCCTTTTGATAATTGATTTAGTTGTTCTCTAACTATTAATTTCTTAAATCGATCATCAATAAAATCATCTATATTTAAAATATCTGAACTTTTTATACAAAAATACATATTACTATTTTGAATTTCACCATTTATTAATTTTCTTTCATATTCACATTCTAAAGCCATCTGTCCTTTAATATTTTTGAATTTTTGTTTTTCTATCAATTTTTTTATTTCATTTCTTTGAGTTTCTAAATAATCATTAATATCTAAATCATCATTTGAATTTGTTAAAATATAATCTTGAAAATATCCTTTTAATGACGAAGCTTCTTGAATATTTATTATATTTTCTTTTGGAATTGGTTTATTTTTAAAATAATCATTTAATAATCCAATCAATTCTCTCCTAGTTTTATTATCAATTTTAATACTATTTTTAATTGCTAAATTTTCAATATATTTTAATGATCTATATTCTAAATTATTTGGATTTTCTTTAATTTTTTTTAATCTTTTAATTAGTTTATCTCTAGATAAATTTTCATAATTTCTGACAGATAATTTTTTTGCAATTTCATTTAATTTTTTTTATATTAAATAATGAATAATTTGTAAGATCAAATGTTTCTTTAATATTTGTTAATTCATCTAAAGTTTTATTTTTATAATCGTATATATTATTATTTTTACACCAATGTTTTAATTCAAATATTTTATTATCATATTTTTGTTTATTTAATAAAAGTTTAGTTGAGTTATAATGTCTATCATAATTTTTATATAATATATTTTTATTACAATAAGGACAATTAATATTTTTATTTGTTTGTTCCATTTATTAGAAATAATTTTTACTTAGAAATGAAACTCTTAAAAATATGAGAAGTTTTTCCACTTTTTTCTAGGTAATTTATAGTTTAAATTGTATTTTTTCAATCAATAGTCAACTTTTCACAAGTTAATTTAAATTTTCTAGAGTATTTTTTCAATAAAATCAACAGTCAACTTTTCACAAGTTAATTTAAGTTTTCTAGAGTATTTTTTCAATAAAATCAATAGTCAACTTTTCATAAGTCAATTTAAGTTTTCTATAGTATTTTTTCAATAAAATTTAAATTTTTTTAAAACAAGTAAAATTATTATTTTTATCATATTTTTAAATTTTCTTGTTTTGTTATATTTTTGTCATGAATTTTAGTTTCTAAATGTCTTAAATAATTATTAGTCCATTTAATATTTCTTTCACATTCACAAAATTGTGGTTTTAGAAACATTTCTCTAATACATTGTATACAAATTTCATTTTTTCTATCTTTGCTATAATGATAATTATCAAAATTTGAAATATCTTTAATTTCTTTACTTTTATGACATTGTTTTTCATTTAATTCAATATTTTTAATATTATCATATAATTTTTTATAATACAAATCCTTACATTCTTTACAATAATGATAAAACCCATCTTTAGTATTTTTATCTTTATAAAATTTAGATATATCTTTATATAATTTACACCTTAAACATTTCTTTTCCATTTATATAAAATAAAATTTACAAATTGGTTTTTTTCAATTCATATTCATAAAAATTTCCAATAATATCTTCATTATTTTGATCTTTTATACTATATGTAACTGGATTTGTATTATTAATTTTAGAAATTATAAATATTTCTCTAGACCAATTATTTTTATATTTATTAGAAAATGTTGATTTTTTTATTTCCAATTCTAACTCTATCATTTATTTTAAATTTTGATTTGGTTATTATTTTTGGTGGTTTATATTTAAAAACAGTATCTAATAAATCCTTTTCATTATTTTTATTTACTTCAATTGTTTTCATTTTAATTGTTGAATGATATGAATTATTATATTCTTTAAAAATTTTTGGTAAAATATTTATCCATCTATAATTTTTATTAATTTCAAATTGTATTTTCATTTTTTCATTTTGTGTTCTATTATACCTTTCTATTATACTTGATTTTTCTTCATTTTCTGTATGATACAATTTAATATCATATTTATTTAATATTTCTTTAAATTCTTTATTGATAAATTCTAATCCTTTATCTGTATGTAAAAGATTAGGTGATTTATGATTAATTTTAATTGCATCCTTAATTATTTCTTCAAATGCTCTAGAAACTGCTTTTCCATCTTTTTTCTTTAATGGTTTTGACCAAACATATTTTGAGAAAGTATCTATCACATTTAACATATATTTATAACCATCATTTTCTTTTTCATAATTTTTCATTATAATTAAATCTGCTGCCCATAAATCATCAATACCTAATGTAATTATTTTTCTTTTTAAAAATTTCTTTCTAATTGGAGCATGAATTTCATTTGCTTCAATTATTTGTTCATTTTTAGTTAATTCTTTTTTAATTATAGGTTTAACTTCTTTTTTTAAAATTTTACTTTTATTTGTTTTACAAATTAAACATTTAGTAGCAATACTATATAATCCATT
Organism: Neoaliturus tenellus; assembly: GCA_030545055.2. Lineage (NCBI taxonomy): Eukaryota > Metazoa > Arthropoda > Insecta > Hemiptera > Cicadellidae > Neoaliturus > Neoaliturus tenellus. Next base: position 52,233,989 of record CM061537.1, on the reverse strand, counting down.
TTTCATTTCAACAATTTGTGGATTAATATTTTTAGTTTTTTTCTTACACTTGTGACAATGAATTGGTTCATTCATTTATATATAAAAAATATTTTATACATAAATGAATTGAATCAATTCATTTATGTATAAAATATTTTTGTAATAAATGGATATGTGTTATAGATGTCATAATCAAACTAATTTTACTATTATTGGAAATTGTGTAGGATGTAATATATGTAAAAGAATTATTTATGAAAAAAAGATTAAGAAAAAAAGTAATAAGAATAAACATCTTAAACATATTTTAAGAGAATTTAACCATTTTCAACCATATACAGTAAAACACACCAATTAATTAATGAATTATATATCTTATGTATTTCCAATCATTTTGAAATAACACCTAAAAATATAAAATTATTTTTAAAACAAAAGAATTATACAAATTGGATATTTTACTATCAATTTTTAAACAAAATATACAATATTGATTTTGAATTGAGTAATGAAGATAAAGAAAAAATTACACTAGTTTTTAATAAATATTTATGTTTTAAGAAAAGTAATATATCATATAAAAAATTATTACCAATGATTTTTAAATATTTAAATATGGATTTTTGTATAAAACCTAATTATGATAATGACTTTTTAACATATCTATCACAAATGAGTTTGTGATATTTTTTTCCTATATAAATGGATCTGTTAGAAGAAATTAATAATATTGGAGAATTAAGATTTAAAGAATATAAACCATTAAAAAGTTTAAATTTAAATGAAAAATATAAAATTGAAAAATTTGAAAGAATTAAAGATAAATATGGATATACAATTATTGTTGAATTAGAAAAATGTAAAATACATTTACCAAAAAGATTTACTAATATAATTGATGATAAAAGTATTAAAGAATTAAATAAAAAAGATTTAAATTTAATTGTCACGGCTTTTAAGACTTTTGATGATAAAGAAACTGCTTTAGTTAAATTTGAATAATTATTTTTGTATAATTGTATTGATAATAAATTTTAAATCATCTTGTAAAAAATTATAATTTTACTGGTTTTAAAAAACTTTTTATTCTGTAAACAATTTCCTATAAATTCATGCATATTTATTAAAAATTTTATTAAATTTGCATATTTTTTATGACAATTTGACAAAAGCTGAAAATTGGCCAAAAAGTGGCAAAAATATTGCATAATTGTATTAAAAAACTGTGAAATTTGTTTGATTTTTTATTGTCTCCAAAAGTGTCCTAGGAACCCCATAGTACTATCTACTCATATATATGTATTTTCATTGTTGATAACATTTATTCATGAATGGTACAGTGAATAGTTTAAACTTTTGTCGAAGCCCTAACGTTTTAAGAATTCTATCTTGAAATTTCTCCACAAGGGTAAGCCTAATGGAAAAGTGAGCAATATTAGTATTATTAATAACATTATCGTTCTAAGAGAAATTTTTACTGATTGTTCTTTCTAAAAAACTATTTTATTCTTTAAATAAACAACATATTTATATTCAATTTACTAAATTACTTATGAATTTAAACCTTTCGAATTTACAGCTGCCTGTAGAATTCAAAGCATATACCTTAAAAATAATCGTGTCTTGACGTAAGTCTGGACTTATGTATACTTTGAATGGCCACCAGATGGTCTTAGTGAATATCAGCCTTTCCTTTTCACTAGGCCTAATTAGTTTACGAAGAAATGTGGGAATATCATATTGTGTTAAGTTTTTATGTTTTAGATTTTGATGTAATATTTTGCTACAAGATATTTTTTGCCAAATGTCATATACCAACAAGAATGGTTTTTACCCGTTTTAGATAAGAGAGCTGAAGTTACAAAGAAAGTTGGGATCCAGCCAAAGTGAAACAATTCTCGTAAATATAATTCAAACCTGAAACAGTGATGTTGCCCTAACATTATTGTACACATTAAAGGACATACGCATTCTATACGTCTGATGGCCAGTCACAGTTTTATGTAAACAGTTTGATAATTTCTCTGGGTCATTTAGCTTATAAACTATATAGAAAGGATTTTGTTTAGCAATAAAGATGTAATTATGTATTATGTAAAACATTGGTCAGCTGTGAGGTTCGTGTGAGGACAATGGTCCTTAGGTGCTTTAAGTGCTGAACAATAGGCACCATCGCAGCGAGTACACAGGAACGGATCGGCCCGCTATTTAATATTAATGTGTAGAAGCAGGACACAATGATAAAACTTGTGTCTCACACAGAGGTGGCTTCAGGGGGGGCCATGGCCCCTCCGAGAATTTTCGGTCAGTAAATTTTGGGGGGTTAAAAAATAATACGTTATATTTTAGTTCAAAAATTATCAATTTTTATGAAAGTTTGACATTTTTTAGGTGTATTTAGCTTTGATTTATATTAATTGAAATTAAAAACAACATTATTACATTTTGAGGAAGTTTTGGAGGTTCTTAATTATTTATTAAGAATAATTAAATAATTATTAATTTAGCAGAGTTTGCGTGAGCGCGCGGCAGACGACACAGAGAACTGGATAAGGGACGAGAAGACAGGGACATTGGTGCTGTATTGTGAATGCCATCAGCTGATCGGGATTGTTGACAGTAGTGTTGTAGTGTAGTGTCGTTTCGCCCAACGCCTATTTTTCCTTAAAAAGTGCTGTTTTTTTCTGCTTAAGAGAAGCATAATAAAATCAAAAGGCGTGTGGTTAAATCTTCCTTTACTGAGGTTAGGTTACGATAAAATAGCTAAAATATATAGTTTGATTTTGCAAATCTTTTCAAATTATTCTGTCACTCTTGGCGACTGAATCTTTCCCTTTCATCTAAGAAAATAATACTATTCATAATGTAAAATAACAATACCACCAGTGATCGGCAATTTCTACCACCCCCCCTAAGGTAATGGGAATCACAAAATTATTCGATCTCTAAATTAACCGTTGAAACGATACCCAGTGAAATTAAATTAAAATCCCTCACTTAAATAACTATTTCGAAGCATGTTCAAAATTATATTAAAAAAAAATTGTCTTGAATGCTACACAATTCAAAAAATGTGTATAGAAACTATTGTAGCTCTTTCTTGATAAAGTTTCATTTTCGTGTTATTTTAAGCCTTAAATCATACTGAATTTATTCCTTGAGTGTGTAAATGACGGTCAAAGACAGTTTTATAGTTGTACAAATACAACCCTGAAACAACATATAAAGACCAGGGAACTTCATGCGAGAAAGGAAAAGCAGATGTCCAAAGTTAATTCGGCCAAAGGCATATAGCAAGTTTCTAGCGAGATGATGTTTTTGTATATTACTATAGTCGTTTGTCAAAAGATACATTTACTTTTTGTCATTAACGCAATGGATGAGATAAACTAAGACTAAATAACTAAATAACACTGAATACGTCCTAATTTATTCTCATAATAGTTTTAAAAGAACAAAAAATCTTTACATTTAAAAGCTACTTACACAATATTTTAGATAAATTTTTAGACAGGGACCATATTACAAATCCTAGTACACCAATTGATATTATTGCGTATACTATTTTAATATATCCAAAGTATTTTATACAAATATTAGTTTTGGGAATTAAAGATATAGTTTGAACTATTTTGTTGAAACAAAAATAATTGAATAAAAAAGTTAAAGTTTAAATTTAACAGTCGCCCCAAATAAAAATAAACATTGTAAACATAAGGGTGAATATAACTTTAGTTCTATTTGATTTTTAATATTAGTTTTATTATTTGTTTCAGTTGGTGGGTATTTTAACCTGAATATGAATGAAAGATGAGTGTAGGATGATTGTGGCACGATCTTGTAGTCTTGTTACTGACTAAGGCCGATATTCTCCTTAGGAAAGACTGTTATTTAATAGCTAACAGGCAATAGTAAAAAGCTTTAATACGTACCACATATATAAATATTACGTGAAATATATACTTTGAGTTATTTTTTGCAACACAAGCAGTCTTGCAACAGCCTCAGAAGTAAAAATTAAATTTTCCCTTGAACGTTGTTTTGCAACAACAATTATTAATTTCCCATGCCCGCTGTTTGGTCTTATCTCCATTTTCCATCTGAGTGTTTCAATATTGACTCCGATATTGCTCTCGATTTGTTCTTCGTCTAATCGGAAATATAAATAGAGATTCGCTTATGATTAACATAAAAAGTTTCATCTTTATAAAAAAAAAATAATAATAATAATAACTTAGATTTACTTTGTTAATGACAATATGCAGTAGCATCAAATATTTATAACTATAAATAATTATATATATATATATATATATATATATATATATATATATATATATATATACACATATACAGAGTGTTCATATTGTTATACTCACCATTGGGATCTCGCAAACTATAAAAGTTACAGCAAAGGTCATATTAGCAAAGTAGTGCGGAACTATAAGCTGAACAAAATGATGTGTAAGAATCCCAGATATTTCTACTGGTTCGTTCGCTGTGCTCGAAAAACTGGTTTTTGCTCAAAACTTCTTTTGCCTATCAATTTGTTATTTGTTGAAATAAAAAAAAAACTTTTTAGATAAAACTTTACTAAAATTTTACGTAGATTCTGAATATTAAAATTAATTTTTTTTCTTCAAACGGTTTTTGAGATATTTTAGACAAGTTGATTATTTTTAATGCAAGTATGTATTTTTTTCATCGTCATAAAAAGAAATAATTTTTCTGATCACCAAAATACCAAATATAGCGTATTTATTTATCATAATAATTATTTAATTATAAAAAATGTGATTACTAAGCAACCCTGAAATGCTAATAATGAGGATGCTTCTAGCATGCGGTGCAACAATGGTGTAAATCAGCTGTTTTTAATTTTGTGTTTCATATTTTGTTGCTTACATTGTTGATCAGCTGTTTACCGGCATCCGCGGTTCTCATGTAACAGCTGATTTACACCATTGTTTTATGGGAACCGCGGATGCCGGTAAACAGCTGATCAACAATGTAAGCAACAAAATATGAAACACAAAATGAAAAACAGCTGATTTACACCATTGTTGCACCACATGCTAGAAGCATCCTCATTATTAGCATTTTAGAGTTGCTTATTAATCACATTTTTTTATCATTAAATAATTATTATGATAAATAAATACGCCGTATTTGGAATTTTCGTGATCAGAAAAATTATTTCTTTTTTATGATAATGAAAAAATTACATAGTTGCATTAAAAATAATCAACTTGTCTAAATTATCTCAAAAATCGTTTGAAGTAAAAAAAGTTTAATTTTAATATTCAGAATCTACGTAAAATTTTAGTAAAGTTTTATCTAATAAGTTTTTTTGTATTTCAACAAATAAAAAAGTTATAGGCAAAAGAAGTTTTGAGCAAAAAACAGTTAATTGAGCACAGCGAACGAATCAGTACAAATATCTGGGATTTTTACACATCATTTTGTTCAGCTTATAATTCCGCACTACTTTTCTCATTGACCTTTGCTGTAACTTTTATAGTTTGCGAGATCCCAATGGTGAGCATAAAAAAATGAACACACTGTAGACTGCAATAAGATAGGGACATTTCCACCGTTTCTTAGGTAACCAGTCTTTTGTCTACACTTTCTCATTTTTACGGTTTTTTTTGCAACCATTACAAAAGCTAAGTAACCAGGGACACGAAGGTAAAGTGTGTAATGGTTGCCAAGGAAACGGCGAGAAATGTGGGTACAAAGGTGCATATAAAAAGTTGGCAGAAAATTAACATTTCTTTATCACTCAACATGCAATTTAACCATGTTGGTCTCGCAATATTACTTGACAAATGAATTTTCACTACAACTCATTTTAGATTATCTTATAATCAACTGTTCCATGAATATTCACATGTTACCCAAGCACGATGTTTTTGGAAAAGTAATCTCCCCCATTCCTGCTGTTTTCGGCCATTCTTCAACTTATGTGGTAAGGCTCATAAGAGTATTCAATAGAATAATATATTCATATTTTATTTTAATAATTTAATTTACATTATTCTAATGTAAGGATAATTTTAGTACAGATTGATTACTGTACTAAAATTATCCGTTAACCGAACGTTTTGTAATAAACTTGAAATTGGTTAAAAATATATACAAAATCGAAATTAATTAATGAGAATTATACTATTGATAAAATCGATTTTTATTATTTAGAAACACACACACACACACACACACACACACACACACACACACACACACACACACACACACACACACACACACACACACACACACACACACACACACACACACACACACACACACACACACACACACACACACACATGTATAGATATAAAATATACATGTCATAAGATAGGTTAGAATAATTTAAAGAATAAGATTACAACCGACATTCAATTTTTTTATATATCAATTTAAAAATTCTAAAGTTGTATTTGTAAATAAAGGTAAATTTATATTTCGTTTGGTAAAATATGTAATGGACAACGAGAGCTGGAGGTTTTGTCGTTTTTGGTGCAGCCAGAAACAGCAATTTGTCAACCAGTTCAAACAATGAACGTTAGACAACAGAAGGACAAAAAATAATTAATGAGGCTGTGGTTTGGGAATATGACGTGAAGTTTTATAAAACAACGAAAAACAACTCCAAGGGATTAAAGATTTATTTTGTTCCTCCAATGTTTTGGAATTAGAATGGACGGTATTAATTTATTTAAAGTACAAATACTGACATTAGTGGATTAAGTAAAAAAAATTATTAATTATTGAAGACTGTGCATTTAACTGACATTGCATAATCGCTTTTTAAATCGATTAAAGTTAGCCATTAACGTTTTCACTAATAACCCTAGGGTTATCAACATGTATTTGCAACATTTAAACATCCTATACCAATAAAAAGAGCACATTTTAGTGTATTGAGAGAAAACTACTGAATGTAATATGGCCATTTTGGGGTCTATGGATTTTTAAAGCTTTCAATATAATTTCTTAATTTGAGCTCATTTGAGTTAATTGCAAATTTGTAACAATAAATTGGCATTAGTCTACAAAAATATAAAAAGTAAATTAATTAAATTGAAGTATAAAAATATTTTACAGAGCAAACTAGTCTAGATATATATCGCATAGATTTTAATTTGATAATTGTTTAGCTTTAAGTCTTTAACAGTAGAATTTTGTGTTTTAACAGTACTCTTTTGTGAAAAACAAGAACTCTTCTTTTAAGTTTAAGATGTTTAAAAAGTTTTCTTAATATATAAAACAATAAACGGAACGATATTTCCTACTTAAAATTTTTTGTGCCATCAAACATACTGATTATTGAGCAATAAATGTATTAACTATCAAACAATGTATTCAAAAGGTTTAAACCTCAAGTTAAAAATTTAACATATTGGCGTATTTCTACAGCAGTCAGATGATAGTTATATTCAATTTAGTAGCTAAAAAATCTCCATAAGAATAACATGGGAACTTTACATTGCTGTAAGACGGAAACCGGATTTTTCCCTATTCATGGGGCCAGATCCAATTAATTTCTCACGTCCGAAAATCTAATTTTAAAAGAAAAATCCCTAGTCAGGAAAAAAATATCCGGGACAAATAGTTTTAGAGTACAAGATAGACAACTATATTAATTCATCCTTACGAGGAACATTTCAAAACGATATATAACTAAACCTCCTACTGGAATTGGAACTACCAACATAATTAGTCTTAACCTATTATAACTAGACCAAAAAGGTACATTGTTACTGTAATTTAAATATGCAGGTCTCAACGTAGTTTTCTCAGGCAAACCTAAAAAGATGGGTAAAAAACAAATCAATACATTCGAATCCAAACACATTGTATTTTCAATAAGGTTATCTGAATAAACTAAATCCAGTTAAAATTTTTCGGAAGGATGTTTTAAACGATTATAGAACGCGTTACCTCATATAAGTTTTATTTACAATAGAAAAATTACTTATGTTTCGGAAAACAAATTTTTCATTCATTATCATAGATTCTACAGATTTATTTTTTCCTTGATGTCATGTATTTTTATGAGATAGAACAAAGACCTCCAGATTTAGGTTCTCCTTAAATATGACCGAAATAAGTCATCAAGTAGTCCTTCGTCCCAATATTACTTTGTTAGTGTCTGGTACCTATTGCAGTAACAATAACCATGAGACAGTTTTCCACAATGAAGCTTGCGAGACCAAAGTCGACATCGAACACTCGGCAAGAGAACGGCGAGGACCGGTGGATGTTGGCCAACATCTGATGTCTGATGTCTCTGGACAGTCGATGTCCTCTCCTATGGTTGAACTGTAATCTGAGGAGCTGCAACGTGTTCTGTTGTTTCAATTTTTGTATCCTACTTTCAAAAGTGATAAAAACCAAGACAAAAATCACCCGAGGAAGGTTTGAATAAAATACAAACCAGAAAGGAAAACGATTTGTCCTTGAATCAGTTGGCGAAAGATGATAAACCAAAGCCATTATTTGAATAATGGTGTGCCAAACAATGTGAATATAGGAGTCCATTCGAAGTTTCATTTCCATGTTAGTCAAAGCATTTTGTAAATGTTTAAGAAGTTTGAGTTGTCCTATTCTTAATAACTGTATACTGCATTGTTCCTGGCCAGAAGTACTTCTTTTATAAAAAAGAATTTTCTCTGAATCTGCCTCGTAAATTGCCAAGAGTTTTTCTGTTCCCTTTGCTACTGATTCCAGTAATAATTTGACGTTATATTGGAAAACCGCAATAGTCAAGCCCACAGTAATGAGTATTTCCTGGTGATGATACGTTATAATATACAGTGCCAATGGAATCGTCGTAACTTCATTGGTAGTTCCGATGGGTAAATACAACTCATATAAAGGATATGCAGCAGCAATTATAGATATCCCAATCGTGATCCATTTACACATTGATATTTTATCAGTTGTTAATTTACGATCCAAAGCCATGTGTCGTTTAATTGCTTCTATAGTTAAAACAGCAGATAAAAAATTGTTGTGTCTAAGAATAGCCATGAATATGATGTATATTATAAATGATGCATCGATGATAAAAATTATTTTCAACAGCACACTGAAGTTTTCTGATGGGTCTTGGTCGATAAGAAAAATCCCAGACAGCTGATATATATACACCAGGATGATAAAACTGCCATAAGAAACCAAAATTGAATTTCTTTTTAAAGTGTGTAGTGATGTGGTATTTAATCCAGCTGCTATATTTAACAAAAATATTGGCTTAAAAGGCCCAATGTCCATCTTGTATTCCAAGTATAATTTTCTCAATGATCAAATACTTAGAATTGTTTTTATTGTAATAGTTACTTACGGAATACTGTATGAGATTCCTACAGTATAGAAAACCTATCTTTTACAATCTATAATATTGTACTTAGTAGATGTCATAATTCAATAAATTAAGTAGAATGAGTATTGACATTCCGTCACATCATTTAGGTTGGTTGTCATGTAGTTGATTATATGTTTGTAAAACTCTTCAATAACTAATGCATTTATAACCTAAAATAACAAAACCGCCATGACTCACAAGAGAAAGCATTTCAATCGTAATGTATTTGTTTGTTTATTCCTTACCAAGTAAATCGATTATCATCGGTGTGTTCATAATTAATGCAAATCAATTATTTTGACTTTAATAAATAGACGCAACTTTGTTAGTATTTTATGGAGAATAAGACTGAAAAGACATTGTGATGGATTTGATGAAGCGTAGCTTTGTTACTGACACAGAAAAGCTGACTCATTTGTCAGGAGCACTTAAAGGGGGTGGAATCAGGTTCAAACTTTCAAAAAGATACTAAGTTTCATCGAGATCGAACTATCAGCTTTTGTTTTAAAGGTGCAGAAAACCATAACTAATGACTGTTTATGAACCTGTAGAGGGATAGTGGTAGTCAGTGTAGGGAAAGGGCTTAAACCCCTAGATTAGGTAAACGATACGAAAAATATTTGTGTTATTGTAACTCAAAGTAAGCTTCTTCGTACCGGTTATAAGCGATGCCTACGTTATGAATATTCCGGGAACATTACATAAGGATAATAGATGAAAAGTCTGATTTATTTGAGATAATTCCATAAGAAACGTAATCCTAAAATGATATAAAAACTAAAAATGCCAAAATTTGTAAAATAAAAAGTCAATAGCTTGCAAAATAATTGGTGCACTTTACATTTGATTAAATTTGTTTCAATTCTGACTAACACTTCATAACATTAACATAGATACAAAACATGTCTACCTTTTTGTAATTCACAGTAAGAAAAGACAATACAAAAAATACAAAAGAAGAAAGAAAGTTTAATTTCTCTCTCTTCGTTCAGACACTAAAACGACCTTTTGTGGTCTTCTTTATCCCTATCTTAAATCCTTAGATGTAAACTTTCATCTTCTTGAATTTACTTGATACGAAATTACAATGTGATCCGTAGATATTAAATGAATGATTTTAATATTGATTATATTTATACTTTTGAGTAATGTTTTATTATATTGATAAATAAATCCATTTACATTTTAAAAAATAATATTTTTGTTTTAATAATTATTTATGTAAAAATTATTATTTACAGATTTTATGAGGATCAATAAGTACTTCCAACTTGGCCAGTAAAAAAGACTTTATTGAAATAAGAAGTATGACATAAAATAGACAATTATGATAGAAAATATAGACACTGCACCATTTAATAGCCATCATAGAAGAAAGAAGAGGCCGGGAGCCCGCTATTCCTATCCAACATTCAGATTATCCAACGTGACAACATATTATGTCTGCAAGAAAATAACTTGTCTGAATATATTACAACAGGCAATAAATAGACAATAGACTTTTGGACTGAACATTAAAAAAATAGTAATTTGTTTCTAGGTTTGATTTGAAACATTATTTGCATTTTTATGATGTTATAGACAAACATTAAAGTTGCAAAATATTCTAATATTTGAAACTTAATTGAAAAATAAGTATTATTTTACTCGTGTGAGTTTTATATAATTAAATTAAATTTTACATTACTATCTGATTGTAAACTGTAAGACAATATTACATACTAAATAAAGAAACAGAAATATATTTTTCACTGTCAATATAAATGCAAAAAAAAAAACAGAAAAAAACTGGCTGTGTAGATGAATGGTTTAAGAGCTCCCCTTTCAATCTGAAGGTTGCCGGTTTGATCCTGAGAAGAGTTAGTGCTTTTTAATAGTTCGGTACTGGACACTGCTGACTTTGGTAACCGGGCTATTACTTAATGATCCTGACAAATGAAACAGCTGATATTTGTCAGTAACAAAGATTAGACCTCATATAATCCATCCCAATCACCACACTCAACCCTTCATTCGTACTCAGCTTAAAAACGCACCACAGAGATCGTCGGTGTTTCAAATAAGAGACTCAAATTTCACATTTATTTGTAGCTCTGAGTAAAATACGAGTCTTTAAAAATTGTCAATGCTATTTGAAAGATTTTCCAAGGTCAATTCAAATTCAAGGTATTTTTCAGGTTTTCAAAGTTGGTAGACACTCTGCATATATATTAAAAGATAAATAAATATGAAGAAACTGCGGAGCTAGGACTAGAAATTACAAGCAGCTCAATACTTCCTGGATGGACTTCCCGTCAATCTGAGTTTTTACACGGCTCATCGAGGATCTTGATCCAAATATCGCGTTTCGTATTGAGTGTGTAAGGTCCGCCATTGACAGTGTGCCCTGCTCCCAAACCTTTATGTTGTTTTTTTTTCAAGAAAAATCCTTTAATTCTTTTAAAGTAATATTCAGTTAAGACAACTTTTCTTTCTCTCAAGTAAGAAATATGTGTGGCTATTATTAATTATTTCATTTAACTAATAAATAAATTTATGAAACATTATCAAAATGAACGATTTAATCAACTTTTTGCAATATTACAATAAACAGAGAGGTAAACATGGTTTAACCAACTATGCCTTTATGTTACTCCTTATATTGACGTATTTTGGCCCAATGCTTTGAAAACCAAACCAATTTCTTTAATTGGAATCGGACATCTCTAGATCCATTAAAAATATCACTCTATAATTTAATTTGTATATGAACAATTTTTATTGCTTAGATTACTTAAATATGAAAAATATGGTAATTTAAGCTTTTAATTCATTAGGCCTATTACTAATTTTTAAATTACAAAATTTACATCAATATTGTATACATTTAATTATCTAAACTATGCCGTTATTTTATCAGCATATATTTTTAACATAATAGCAAATATAGATAAATCTTGTTTGATATCACAAAATTAATACTGTAAGTTGTATACAAAATAATGTAGTTGTTGTTTGAGTTTAAATTTCAAATCTTCCTTTTTTACTAATATTAGCTCACCACTTTAACATTCGATCCTAGTATGAAGAGGCATATTTTCTTCTGACAGCGACAAACAGTCTTGTTATTGGAGAAGCTATAAACAGGAAATGACTTGCTAAACTGCGCTGACCTGGTTAAACCATGGCGGGGGTGGCATCCATTGCAGAGAAAACTGCTCTATAACCCATTAAATTGTTTTATAACTATAAAACTGACAATAATTTCAAGTATTATTTTAAGATGTAAAAACGGTCTGATAACTTTTCTATTTCTTGATATTCATACTTTATAATTATTCCGTCTTACAATTTTTTTAGTTTTATTATGTTTTTTTTTATTTTAATATTCAATGAAATATTTAAAAGGTTGTTTCGATCTTGAACTAATAAATAAAGCGGGAAGATTTCTAGTTTTAAAAATAAATAGTTAATAATAATGTAATTATTAAATAGTAGTATGATAATATATTAACTTATTTATTCATTTATAAATAATTATATTAAATATCCAAATTAACATAAAAATAAAAATTTGTATAAATTCCTATAAAATTGGCCTACATGTTAAGAGTAAAGTGTTATAATTTAATATTTTTATACATTTGTTATGTACCGACTTTTCAGGCCATACCTAATTAAACAAAAATAGTTTAACTATGAAACTACAACATAGTTATTTTAAAATCATTGTTGTATGCGTTGATGAGGTAGCGAGGTTCGGTGTTATTTAGAAAACCAATTAATTTATATGGTACACATTTAAATTAAATTAGCTGAGTGCACATCAACTCAAGCCTAGAGGATTGAAGGCATTGAAGTAGATTGAAAGTGTTCACCCGCATAAAACAATGCATATACTTTCCATAACATGTAATGTTGTGTTTGAAATATATTTTTTAAAATACAATTATAGTTCAAAACAGTCATAACGATATGCTTATTAGTTTGAAAAATTAATACTTTAGTTAAAAAATTAACATAAAACTTACATGGGATCCAGATTTAACCCTTACAAATCTTTCCATGTTATTAAGCAGGCCAAAATAAACAAAAAATCATATAAAAATATGTCCAAAAATGTTCCATAAGCCGGTAGCCTCCACTTTGTTTTGTACACTTTGAAATTTTATTTCTGTAACGGGTAATGGTATTAAGTTTATATTTGTAATGTATTTTTACCACACCAATCCTAATTTTCAGGAAACATATTTATCTTTTCCAACGAGTATTTTTTAAATGGTGATATTTTATTTGTTACACTTAAATACCTAAAAAAACGGAAAATTTTATCAAAAGTTTCAAGAGCAAAAAAGTTGAAAAATTAAACTATCTAAACAATGACATCAAGTTTACAAAGTTAGGAAACAAATAACAGAGTTATTGAGATTTTTCTGCAGAAAAACACGGATTTTGCTTTATGATTAATGAAAATTTAGGTTATTTTTGTATACAAATCACAATACCTCTGTTATTTGTGGTCAGATCCTTACAAACGTGGTATCAATATTTAGATAATTTAATTCGTCAACTTTTTTGTTCATTTTAAAATTGTGATAAACTCAACCGTTTTTAAGGTATTTGGGTTTAAAGATTTAAAATTGCTGCCATTTTGAAAATACACAAGGGAAAAACATTTTTCCTGATAATGAGCATTGATATGGCAAATATACACTCCAAATATAAACTTAATGCAACTACCCATTACGGAAATAAAAATTCTTAAGTGTAAAAAAGAAAGTCGCAGCTAGGGGCTTAACGAAGCATTTTATTACATACGTTTACGGAGCTTTTTTGTTTGTTCTGGCCTGCTTAATAACCTTGAAAAGTTTGTAAAGGTGGAAACTTCATTTTATACACAATAGGTCCAATTTGTATGGTTTAAATCCCAACTCAAAACATGAATTTGATTGCAACATTAATATGGTTCTTCACAAAAAAGTAATCATCATTTACAAGTAAAAATTAAATTTTACATTTCCATGCCATGAAAATGATTACGAATATTTAGTTCTATACGATTGTAGGTTGAAATAATAATAATAATAAATTTTATTCCGCTGACAAATTTACATTTATGGGAATTTACAAAAAGTCTTTCTATTTGATTCACAATTTAAAACTCACAATTCCGGATTTTTCAACAAGATAATTCATTGTTAATTCATTTAATACTCTAAACTTTTTCAAGTCTTTATTTAATTTCAATTGATTTTTTCTTCTTTCTTTCTTCTTCTTTTTTCTTCTTTCTTCCTTCTTCCTTCTTCTTCTTTCTTTCTTCCTTCTTCTTTCTTCATCTCTACATTTATTCACATTGGTTTGTTTGCCTATCCCTTAATTTCGATTGGTTTTTAATTATACTCTTCCTTCCTTGAACTTTCTTCTTTCTCTGTTGTCTCCTTTTCAGTTTGGGCGTCTCACCGAGAACAAAACAGACAAGGACGAAAGAGTGTGTAATATTTATGATTTTATTATTAAAGACAATTATTATGTACATATTGTTATTTATGAATAAGTTTATTATAATGTTATTTGGTTGTAAATTATCTATGGATATTTGTTTTTTTCAATAATATTTTAATTAAATTTGATTTTACCTATCAATTGATGGGAAACGATCAGCATCATATATGGCCATTGAAAATATTACCTCTTTTGTTATTATTGTTTCCCTAACTTTGATTAATGCTTAACTTGTTCTTGTATTTGTTATAAACAATATATACAAAAACATTTAATAATCTTTTAACATTGAAATGTTGATTGAATTTTAAAATATAAAAATATAATAAAAACATGTTATTAGAATACGATTCCTAAAGATGTATATTAAAAATAAATATAAAACTGTAAACTGTGGAACTTGAGCGGGAAATGACAGGCAGCTCAATACTTCCTGGGTGGGACGACTTCATTTCAATCTGAGTTTTTACACGGTCCAGTGACGACTGTGAAATGTCTTGTCATTGTAAATTAATTAATATTTCATAAATCAATAAAACAAGACTATAACAATTTTGGATTTTAGTATTGCATTGTGTTGGTTGATTCAGTTTCTTATTTTTGTGTAAAAGACTTTCGTTACAGTATTTCAGAGCTCATAAGTGGAATTTACGAGCAATTAGCTCGTATTAGCAAGTGATACATTTTCGCAAAGATTTCTATATTATAATTAACATTTAAAAATATGTTGAGAATAAATTTATGCTTCATCATGTCTTCAAATTAATTGTTAGTTTTAATTCAATAAACTAATATTTTAGTTTTACTTTGTAGACTTTACACTGAGGTCCATAGCCCATCTTCAACGGTCCATTATCTGCAGCGGTCCGTCATTAACATTTACATTAAAACATAGGTTTAATCTCACGGTCACCATTACCTCATTCTGTATGCATTATACAGCTTGGCCAGCGTCTACCAATACAATCCGTACAAAAAATACATATACACCATCTCTTGACATTTCCTGCCTCTATGTAATTTTTAATTAATTCATCATACATCAGAGAGGCGGAATCCAAACTTAGCACAACTATTAAATGCAAACGGATGATGATATTTATAACCTTTACAAATTAAATTTGGCGGTCATTTAAAATGTAAAAAATTACTTTTTGAAAGAGACGTAAAAGTTGAAAAATGTGATCGCGTAACCAACAATATCACTAATATTGTATCGTTTAAATAAAAGAAATGGATTAATCAGAGTTTTTATTTATAAAATCATTTTTAAAAATGGTTTTAGAGTGTCTTTGGTTATTATTAAAATTTTATGAAATTTACAGTATTTATGATCATAAACAAAAACACTAAGTGTTGAGGGGTTGCCAAGTCCTAAAAAGATATGATATCAAAATATGTTCCAAGTCAATGACTTTGATTTTAGAATAGCTACTCGACAAATTGATTCAATCTTTTAATGCTTGGTAAACATTCTGTAAAACATTATTGTTTTATTTAGAAATCGTACTTGGCCAGCAGATGTATGGTATATTATTTTCTTTTTTATTGAACTGTACTATTGAGAACTTATTCATTCATCGTAATATCCCCATTAGTATATATATAGGCCTAACTTTACTAATACATCTGCTGGCCAAGTACGGTTTCGAAATAAAACAATATTGTTTTACGGAATGTTTACCAAGCATTAAAAGATCGAATCAATTTGTCGAGTAGCTATTCTAAAATCAAAGTCATTGACTAGGAACATATTTTGATATCATATCTTTTTAGGACTTGGCAACCCCTCAACACTTAGTGTTTTTGTTTATGATATCATTATTTTTTATCATATTTGGCCATTTGGGGTTTTAAAGTAAAATCTTTAAGTAGGAAAACAAATTTAATTAAAAGCTTTAAAGTTAAACGGAACACTATGTTTGTATTCGTTTGTCTGGAATTTATACAGAGGAACACTGCTGCCGTTTATAGGGTAGTTTTTTTTAGCTATTTAGCTGCATTAAGAGATTAAAATACCAATTTATGGGTCTATGCTAAATACCCGTGATTTGTAAGGGAAGTGACAGGAGGTATTAATTTGAAGGTGTCTTTAATCTTGGTCACCCCCTTCGAATTCATCTTTACTATCGAGATATAAATCAAAGATTGTTAAATCCATAAGTTTGTGTCGTGTTAATGTACCAAATTTTATTGCTTCATCTGCAGTGTTAAGAAAATGTATGGTACTTTTACTCCCTGAATAACTGCAAGTGTAATTTTCAGACTACATAGGCATCTTTGAGTAAAGACAACCTAAGATTAACTGATTTCTACTACAGGTCTGCTCCATAGCCGTTTTGTGTTATGTATGTGAAGCGTTAAAAAGGAATTTAAGCTATAAATATTTAATATTGCACATCTGATGAAAAGAATGGATGAAGCTATATTGCTACGGATACGATTTTTATCGTATCAGTGCCAAAATAGTACTCTGTTTTAAGGATTGGTCCATGTTTAATATAAACATCAGTCAATCTAAAAAAATTCAATTAAATTAGAATGATATCATATTGGGATTTTTAAATTAATTACTCCTTGCAGCAACCTCTGTACATTGAAATTTATGAAACGACAATATTTTCTAGTTCAAACATTTCCCTAGCAGAATTTTTCAGGGAGTACAATAAGAACGCTTACCATGCGTTTTCTGAATACTAGCATTAAAACTTAGTACATCAACACTGCCCAAAAATAGCATTTTTATGAGGAAATCAGTTTTCTGTCATAAGGAGGCCGGCCTACCGCGATTTTTTCCTGCCCAATAAATGAGTTGGTCAAAACCAAACATTCCAAGCGAAATAGGGCATAGCTCGATGAGAAATTACGCCTTTTAATTTGATGAAGAATTGGCAAATATAACATAATTCCTTTTTTGACACATCAATCTTGAAGATCGGTTCAGTTGTCACTGAGAAGTTAACACAGCAACTAATGCACGTACGTATAGGTGGAGGAGGATAATTAATCTTATTTGGCACCGTATGGTCACTTCTTCATTGGTTTTGAATCAATATTTTATGTCTTCATGTATTTGTTTCTTTTATGCATTCCACAGTTTACAATATTTACAAAGACAAATTTCTCTTAAAACGGCGTTTTGAAGATAAAGTCTTCCTAGTTGGTTTAGTTTTGTGTGTGTTTTATTGAGTTTGCTGTTAATTTTCGGGTTGTAACTTAACCAAATAAAAATTACACTGTTGTAACAACAAAGTTACAACAGTGAGAATAATAACAGTTCTCCAGTTCTAAAGATAACAATATTTTATTTTTTAATACAGTTATACAGATAATTCAAATGAATTTATTGGCTTGGACGAAAGTCAACACAATTTTAAGTAAAACAATTTTTTGTATAACACAATCTATAAGTGCCAGCTGATCAAATCAATGAATATGATAGCAGATGTTTTGGCTTGGTTTATACAACGAATCAAAATTATAATGTCAAATGTTTGCTTTGTTTACCTTTTAAATTTACGAAATGTAAACAAAATGATCGAAGAAATCTCATATTTGTTTTATTTTGTGATATTTAAAGTGAATGAACTCGATCTTTGTACACAAAGGTTTGTACTACGTACAAATACGAAGATTCCTACAAAGTTTCGTGTGATTCCCATCAGTGATAAAGGCTGTAGCTTTGCTTAAAAATTTAAATAGTTTGTTGTGCGTAGGAAACCACATTTCTGAAATTTTTTTGGCTACTTTTGAACGCATATATTTTACTTCATTGAGGGGTTTTAAAGTAAGCTTGGTGATTTTTGGTGTTCATCGACCCAGTTAAACGGATAGAAAAATAAAAATGGGTTAATTGCGTCCTTTTTGTGCCCTTTTGAGAAGTGAAAATTGGCCGTATTCTGCTTCGTGTCCATAAAGGCACGCGTCGTCTGTTTGGTTGGGTGGGACTTGGCGACGTGACACGACCGTGCCACTCGATTTGAACTGGCCGCCATTTGGAAACAATAAAAATTAGAAATTCCATTATTTATTTGCATTTGTGTTTTAATAACTAAATAACTGTGCCAAGTTTTTATTCTGTAACTCCAAAAATTCAAAGATATCATGGATTGATAAAAAATAGGAGGTAGGAAACGTGTTATAAGGTATTTTTTGTTTATTTTGATATTCTGAATAACCTGGCTAAGTTTGCATAGGTTAAAGCTGTACACCATATATATGATAAGTGTCCAAAATATAATTATTATATTTAGTAGTATCTGGGGGACCGATCTCATGCTCTGTAAAATTATTAAACGTCCCCAGACTTTTACCAAAGAAAGTTTGTTCTTCCCATTCACTCGCAAGGGCAAGGAGTGATGCACTTTAGTATTAATCTATCGAACCACCGGATGTAACACGTTGGTTTTTTATCATTTATCAGCTGATTTGTGTTCAATTTAATTTAATTTAATAGCTACAAAAATCTCCATAAGGATTACATGGGAACTTTAATAGGTTGTAGGATGAAAACCGAATTTTCCCAGCCTTTGGTACCATCAACTCCAATCAATAGCCAAAACCCCATGTCATAAAGAAAACAATTTTCCCATTCAAATAGCGTTTGTATTAGAGAATAAGATTATACCCAAAACCTTTTCTCTCGGGTATTTTTGTGACTATAATGTAGAACAAATACTTTTATTGTATTCCCCACAAAAAATGCATTTCGGTAAAGAGTTTTAATTCGTATTTATACACTCTTTAATTAGTCTTAAATTATTAATTTACTGATATTAAGAAACAAACTAAGTAGCAAAGCATTAAGAACCAAAGTAACTCTACCATCTACTCAATCGAGTTGAATGAGAAATGAATTAAAACATTACAGTTTTAGCTTATAATTACACTTACATTTTAGGGTTGAATATTTAACAACATAGTAAAATCTGTTTGTCTTTAGTAAAAATATATTTTGTATCATTATTCAATAAACATTATTTTACCTTAAAAGAATGTAAAAAATCCTATCTTTAATTCAATATAGACAATTATTTATTTTCAGCATTGAAAGAAAGGTAAAATTGGGTTTCACCCCACACCAGAGTCAACCCGGCAAATCAAATAAGACTCCGACGTCACTGAATACATTGTGGTACCCCAGCCGGATGACTGGGCCGGGACACCTTTCACTGTGTTATTAGATCTGCCTCTGTATTCGTTTTACTTGTTACTCTAAGAAATTTTGTAAAGATAAAGAGAAGTATATTATATAAAATGTGATAGAAATTTTGCTATAAAAATAAAACTAACAGCCAATCTGTTTTGTAGGTTTCAAGGAGGCGTTAAAAGGTGGTGTGTTTTGTAGTCAAATTCAAGATAACAGCTGACAGTAGTGTGTTTTGGCCACTTTTAAAACCGACCACGTGCCCACCGAGCAGTTGACGAGGCAGCTGGCGCCAGCTGCCATGTCATATAGCTTCCGGTGGGGGGTAGAGGGTATATATCAGATGATGTAGTTATATGTTTTGCCATATAGGTTGGGGTGGAGATGGCGATAGTGTTGGCGTTAGGGTGAAGTGAATTTGCGCATAAAGTGGGGTTGAACTAAAAGTGCGCATAAATTAAAAGTTAGTTCAAAATTGAAATTCAAACTTAAAACTGGGACCTGGAAGTAGTGTGAAATTGGGGATGCTGGGCCAGTTCAAGGTCACCTGAGGGATGACGTCATCGAGGTCAATGACCTCACCGATGACGTCATCGATGACGTCATCGATGAAGCAATCGATGACGTCATCACCAATGACGTCATTTTAATGACGTCACACCCATGACGTCACAGAAATGACGTGCTGATGACGTCATCACCCCTTACGTCATCAAAATGACGTCACCGATGCCACTAAGGTCAAGGTCACACCGAAACTTAAATTTTTTTGGCACTTTTGCCGTTTCTCGCACTACGCTCCGAGTTTCAGTCCGAGTCCCCGTGACCTTGACCACTTGGAGCGAATATTTGACGAGAAACGGCAAAAGTGCCAAGTTAAACCTGAGTTTCTGACATGACTCTGCCTAAATGGGCAATCGGTAATCCCTCAGGTGACCTTGAACTAGCACAACACCCCCAATTTCATATTACTGTGACCTTGAAAACCTAACAACGGAGCGCCGACACCGATGCGCACCCCACGAAAGCCACCGAGTGACTGACTGTCAGGCTCTGTGTACTCTAGGTATATCGGCTTGAGAGACTAAGACTCTAAACTGTCAGGAATGGGAGTAACTAACTGAATTTTGCAAGGAAAAGTCATTTCATCCAATATTCTAATCAAATCTTCATCAGTAAAACTTACATTAGTCTGTTTGGTATAAAACTTAGGGTGTCCGCGCAACAGTTTGCGCCACTTAGCTAAAGTCGAAACCCTTTTGACTTTGAGTGGTGGACAGTGAGCAACTAATAAAGTCTTAACACGGCTAAGTTTCTTACCTAAAGTGTCCCGCGACATGGCTTCCCCTCACAAAAGTCCGCACAATACTGAGAGACTGCTTGTAGCGCATGAGTCAAGGGAAAAGAGGTGGGGGAAACAGCAGGAGTGGGGGAAGGTCACAGTGGTGGGGGAAGGTGAGGTTGTACGCTGGAGTAACACATCACTTGACCATGAGCTGTCCTACAGTGAACACACTGTTCTCTTGGCCCGAGTTGGCACTAGAAGAAACATTTCTGTACAGCTTAAGCTGTGAGAGCCGAGGAAGCAAAGTCAAAGTGGAAATTGTGTTAAACTCCAAGATGAAGAGTCTCCTAAATAAACTAATTGTATCCCTGCAATCCCCTATAACTTTAGAGAAATACCACTTTATAAAGCGACACCTTATTCTTTGGCAAAACGAATTGGAAATGGAAAAGATCACAGTAAAATTAATCTAACTTAAAATTTGGACTGGACACTCATGGCGATACCAAGTGGCGTGCAAACGCCACCCTAAACATTACAAGTTAGGTTATTGAGCACCTCTGGTACGATAACCGACGCGCTAGAGTTAAAGTGTAGTGACCTTGAGTAAAATCAGAGAAAATCCAAGCCATGTTAGTCCAGAGTTAAAGTGTAAAACCTTGAGGCAAAAACTTGTAAAACACTTACATGAACAGAGTCGAAGAGCAGCGATGCTTACCGCATGCAAGCCTGAGACATACTGGCTGAGCGCCGTCACGTAGCTTAGGGACTCGATTAGGGTGGGGGTATTGCGAACACTTAGAGTAGAAGTGTAGTGGGTGACCTTGAACCAGACTTAGAGTAAAAGTGTAGTCGGTGACCTTGAACCACCCCTGAGGGGCGCCCCCCCCCTCCGCCCCCGTCTCCGTTTTTTGGGGGGCGGACCCCCCCCCCCTCCGCCCCCGTCTCCGTTTTTTGGGGGGCGGACCCCCCCCCCCTCCGCCCCCGTCTCCGTTTTTTGGGGGGCGGACCCCCCCCCTCCGCCCCCGTCTCCGTTTTTTGGGGGGCGGACCCCCCCCCCTCCGCCCCCGGGGGTGGGCCTCCGCCCCCGGGGTGGACCTCCGCCCCATGCCGGGGGAGACCGGTGGGGATATAAGGCGGCCCGGCCACAGCCGGCTCGCAGTCCGCTCCCGAGCGTTGAACGTGAACGATCGACACGGACCGCCATAGGCCTCACTAAACACTGAAAGGCGCCTTCACTGTTTAGCGAAGTCTACTCTAACTTTAAGACTTGTATTATTTCTAAGATATTGCGCTTGCGTTTGGGTATTGGGAAGTGTTTTATATGAGATTGTTTCACTTGTACCCTATGTCTCCTGTCTGTCTTGTTTGTCTTGTTTGTCATATGTGTTTAATGTGTATGTGCTTGTTCCAGCATTAACCTGGTTGAGCTCAATTGTGTGTTGTAAGTGTGTTATATTTAACTAAAGTGTATACGCTTGTTTTAGCATTTCCCCTTGAGCGTTTTTCACAGCTCAAATTAAATTGTAACGACAGGGAACGGGAGTAGGCCCCCGTGTAAAGCCACTTTTCATAATTGTTAGGCTCCTGCCAGGCATGCAAAAGGTTGCGGATGGCATTTGGTAGCATGTCCGTTTGTACGCTGGCATGCAAAAGGTTGCGGCGGCCTCTGCACTCGGACGAGGACGTAAGTCACTAGGGTGTCCTCAGTTAGTTTCCCTTCTGGAAACTCAAAATTATGTAAATAAATCTTTGTTAGCTATTTGTGTTTTTTAGTCCCCAAGGCCCCCGAACATTCGTGGTTCGCCATGGATGTACGGAGGCCAAAATTTTTTAATGTCCGTGTGGCCTTGACCCACAAAGGACTTGTAAAAAATTTACTGCATTGCTAAATTAAAAATATTAAAGATTACGGGAGTAAAGTTACTTTGAAGTATTGTTAGGCTCCTCTCAGGCATGCAACAGGTTGCGGCTGGGGTTGTGGGAGTATGTCCGTTTGTACGCTGGCATGCAAAAGGTTGCGGCGGCCTCTGCACTCGGACCGAGGACGTAAGCCATTAGGGTGTCCTCAGTTTGTTTCCTCCTGGAAACTCAAAATTATGTAAATGAATTTTTGTTAGCTATTGAAAAGACAATGCAGTAAATGTTTACAAGTCTCGCGTGGCGAAGGGAACACGACATTGGATGTTGCCCTGTTGTCATAGTTGGGTCTCTTCGGAGGCTACAGCGATGACAACCCAAGTGCCCCACACCCCTATGGGGGTGTGGGGCTTAATTTTTTTTAAAAGTTTTCTGTGACCTTGACCTAAATATATAAAAGTTTTCAAAATCTTTAACAGTAAGGTTTTTATTAACACAGTAAATATATTAAAGTACCTTGTCTTTTAAACTTTAATGGGTAGGCATTACTAACACACAAGTCTGTAGTTGTCCATAGTTGGGTCTCTTTAGAGACTATAGCGATGGCAACCTAAATGCCCCAGGTGGGGCTTTATTTTTTTAAAGTTTTTACGTGACCTCGACCTAAATATAGTAAAGACTGACACTGCACCTCCGCCCCCGCCCCCGCCCCCGCCCCCGCCCCGCCCCCGCCCCCGCCCCCGCCCCCGGCCCCCCCTCTCCCCTTTTCCACCTCCACCCCCTACACCTCCACCCCATACACCTCCACCCCCCCCTACACCTCCACCCCTACACCCCCGCCCCCACCCCTACCCCTACCCTATACCCTTGGGTGGGGCTCACCCGTGGTCGGTGGGGATATAAGGCGGCCGGGTTGCACGCACCTCTCACTCGAGCTTCAGCACTCACACCGCTCACACCAACTGTTGCTCTCACCAAATAGTATTATTTACTTAATTTCTATTTCAATTCTTTACTCTACACCTTAAAAAATGCCTCTTAAATTGAAAAACTATCCTCCTGCTTCTGCTGCTGCTTCTTCGGCTAACCAGTCTACTCCGCCTTCTTCGTCTGGGACCACTACGACGCAGTACTCGGTCCTGCGGCAAGCGCTGGCTGTAATCACGACTGTGACCAGCCTTCTGCCATCGATGCCAGCGCTAACCATTACAACAGCCGCTGGGACCAGCCGAGGATTGATTTGCTCTCCAGCTGTCTCCCTTTCGTCGGACTCCAACTCGGATGCTGCCATATTCCAGACGGAGGAGGACGATGAGAAGAAGAAGAGGAAGACTGCAAGGCCGAAGTACACTCCATACTCCCGTACACACAAAATCCTTTCATACACCAAATCCCAATGTCCTCTACCTCTATCCCCTATCCCATCCACACCTGTTAAACCACCCCGTAGATCCATCTTTTCCCCTGACGCCCCCTATCCAACCATCAACATAACAACAAAATTTACATCACTTCCTACCATTTCCCCCGAACTTCCAACCATCGACCTAACACGTTCCCCCACCCCACCCAAAATTGTTTGCCCCCTTCCTCTTCACCGCGTAAAGCGTTCTACTCCTATTCCTTCTAGCCAGCCTAAACCGGACAAGCTCCAAAACATTAAGGTAAAGTGTCCAACACAAAAACGTAAGCGCGTTGAGGTCCCTGCTGGCAAGGGTAAGAAATGCGATTACGCTTGGTTTTCAACTATGTTTGGGGTTCTGTGTTGCCAGAAACTTGCGTGTTCAGGAGGAGACCGCTACCAAAGTCACCTCAAAAAAACAGTCAAATTTCGGCAATTCAAACCCTACACTCTTTACATTAGGCCTAAAACGTCCAAATTCAGACATCCCCACGGCCCGCAACCGCGTGATATTAGAAGGCTAAAGGTTGATGAAAAATATTATTTTATTGGTCAAACCTATGGAGCGGGTAATAAGAAAGTAGAAATTGTTGTAAAAGGTGAAGGCCGCCTTTGTACAATGCAAGTACCACCTCGGATGGTACAAAGAGAATTTTTCATCCCTAAAGCCTATCTAATACGACGGGAAGGATGCCAAACCGTGTGGGAAATGGACTAGGACATGGGCCCACTAAAAAAAAAAAAATCAAAATTGTTAGGTTGTGTTGGACAATATTTAAAAGTCTTTTACAAATTATTTTTCCAAATTTAGTCTTAACCCTCTTAAAGTAAGGGAGAGGGGTATTATACAAGTCAAATAAAAAAAATAATAAAAAAAAAAAAAAAAAACACTTGACTTGTATAATACTTTAACCTGGCGGTGATGTAAAGTCACTGGGACAATCTCAAACCGTGTCCTTGAGGGTGAAGACTAAGTTACAAAAATTTTTAACAAATAAAAACTTACCTCCAAACACTTGTAGCTTGCTACAAGTGTTTGGAGGTAAAAATTTTTCAAAGTTTGAATGACCTTGACCCATATAAATTACTGTTTAAAGTAAAGTGCTAACCTTACAACTAATGTCGTGTATCACGTGATACCCCCCACTCTAATGCTCTTACTAAGCTTGTATGAGCCGTTCATTTGCTTCAGTCTGTTTCTGTACTCCGTGTAAACATGTCACGGTACAATTACAAAGGTGGTGACTTCTTGATAGATCAACACAATGCTTGGGAAGTGCTAAATCGGCATAGAATGGAAGTTGAGTATTGTATAAGACGAGATGGGTCTACATTTTATCTATGTATTATAAACAACCAAACTCATATGTATGAACACTGGACAAAAATTAATTATAACAACATAGATGAGCTGTTTGCTTGGGCTTTTGAGGTGTGTAAAGGTATTGAAGAAATCAAAATGATGGGTGTGCTAAAGGTATGTAAAACCGATGACCGCGAAGACTAAGGAAAATTTATTGGAAGTCCTAACCCCCCCCTCCTCCCCCGCCCCCACCCCCTCCCCACCCCGCCCCCACCCCCACCCCCACCCCCACCCCACCCCGCCCCGCCCTGCCCCCCACCACTACAAATAGGTATATATAGGAGTGGTAATCCACTGCCCGCTCATTCAGCTTGCAACTGTTAAGCCGAACGTCTCGTACCATGTCTGGCAACGCTTCAGCTTCTGCTTCTAACTCCGGCTCAGGTGTTGGGCCGATCCGATCGGGGCCTTCATCAAGGAGTTGTGTCCGGTTCTCCGGTTTTGGTCCTGTGAGGAAGGAGTTGCGAAGCAGCGGAGCCTCTCAACCAACCACGACGGACGCATCAACTCAGACTTCACCAAGCATCATCGAGTGGTACAATGAAGTCATAGAGCAAAGGGACAGAATGCTAGAGAATACTCGCAGTGAGCTACTTCATATCCGGAGTAAATGGGAAAAACTAATTAGGAAGTGTGAAAGCCTGTTGGACAGTGATGATAGTGAGGATGAGAGTGGATAGGTGTGTGGGTAAAGACTTGGACTGGGACTTGTGTGTTTGTATGAATGTGTGCGTGAATGTGAAATACAGAGCGGGGGATAGATCACTCTGTGGCAATGGACTAACATGCCACTTAGTGATCTATCCCCCGTTCTGGTAATGTTTTTGGATGGCCTTGACCCACTTTACCAAGGCTAGCCAGTACCCCAACAACTGATAAGTGTATATATACGGGTATTGATGTGCAGTTTGGTTATTCTGCTTTGTACCGCTTAGCTGAATACTACACTTTTAACATGGCTTCCAGCTCTCGGGCTTCTTCTTCTTCAAGAAGGCGTGCTGCCAACGTCCTGCCTGCTACTCGTGGACCTGCTCGACCATTCCATAGCATAACTGTTGCTCGGGCAAACGCCTGCAAAGCTCCGATGCTACGGACCTTGCTGGAGATGAGTCAAGACGGGCAAGGCTTGCTCAGTCCTGGTCAACGGCAGGAGCAAGAGAGGCGTACGGCGTACTTCAAGCTGCAGGCTGTAGTCCCCAGCTTGAAGTTAGGCGATCCTAGAGTGGCGAGCATCACCGAGGCTGCGGAGTATATATCACATCTCCATAGTGTTTTAGAAGTAAAGGACCAACAAATTGAAAACCTAAAAGAACAATTGAAACAATTTAACTTTAACCCGATGGAGTTTGTAGAAACGGAGATGAGTGATAGTGACGATGAAGGTAGTGAATATATATTAGGTATGTAATGAAAAGACAGGGACATGTGTGTGTATAGAATACAGAGCGGGGGATAGACTACTTTGCGGCAATGGACTAACATGCTGCTTAGTGGTCTATCCCCCGCTCAAAGGGTAGCATTGGACGACCTTGACCCACTTATAAGCAAGGACAACCGGTTAACTGGTATAAAAGAGGGGGTCTGTACATTTTGACTTCATTCTGCTTTGGACTTTCCAGTAGAACGCTAGAAAAATGAGTGGATCTCTTCTTGGTGCTAACTTGGACAGGTATACTGTGATGGTGCATTATGAAAACTGTAGAGACATGTTGACGGCTGTGTATGAGTGTTTGGTGAGAAGGATTTTTCAAGAAAACTGCGAATTTATGTTAGCGTGGAAAAGAAACTTGTTTGTTGATGGTCATGCTACAATGCAAAGCATGAACCACCTCCATGTGTTAAAAGTAGGACATCATAATTTGGACGAACTGGACGATATGTTTAGGGAGCTGGAGTGTTTGATACATCAGGAATGTAAACCTTGTGAAATTGAAATTTTTAAATTGGATATGGAATTAGAATAAAATGTGTTAAACAGGACTCGAACTTGGACTTGATTGAGGTTGTGTAGAACAGAGCAGGGGATAGATCACTTTGCGGCAATGGACTAGCATGCTGCTTAGTGGTCTATCCCCCGCTCAAAGGGTATTTTTACGTGACCTTGACCCACATAAATTGTATAGTTGATGGGGGTATAAAAAGGGCAAACCAATTGGATAGATACACCACTTTCATACCATGGCTCCACTTGACAACACCGTGTTCCATCGCGACAGAATTCTTTCAATTCTGGAGGTAATACCTGTAGAAGTTATAGAAGCAGAGGACCAACTACCTGCGGTTGATCAGGAAGAGGAGGAGGAAGAAATAATGGATATTGAAACGGACTCTGACGAAGCTGGTTCAACGGACAATGAAGTGGACTTGCATGCCTACGAAACATTAGAGTCATCATCTGAGTCGGAAATGGAATTCCAATTGGAAATTGAAGAAGAAGAAGAAGAACAAGACACTCCTCATCGTCCAATGGATAGGATGTTAGTTGCCAGAAGAATTATGTATTGTCATCGCTGCCTATTCCGTAATGAGGATGATTCCAACTCTGATGGTGATGTTTCACCTTTGTAAAAAGCTTAAACAAAAAGTTAAAAAAAGAATGTGAGCGGGGGATAGAGCACTTTGTAGTAAATGATGCTGCTTAGTGCTCTATCCCCCGCTCAAAATAATAATTCCAAATGACCTTGACCTATATAAATTTTGCTCAAACAGACGTCTTTAAAAAAAACTTGTACAAATTATTGAATCTAGACCAAATATCATCAATTTATCAAGCCTACTGATAAATTTATTACAAACGGTTGTGTAAAGGCTAAATTTAGCACATGATTGATAACCTGTTTCTATATGACGTCACTTTCCCCACCTATCTGCCTCGGATATAAAGGATCCCTGTGGAGCGCGCTGCTCATTATTGCGTGGACATTCACAGAGTGTGCATTCAAAGCCAAACTGTTTGAAATGGCTCTTTGCGACATTTGTGGGGAAATCTTTCAAGACGAAGATCTTTTCACCCTACACAGAGAATTACATGAAGACGAAGATAAAAAAGAAGATATTACCATGGATGAAATAGACTTAGACTCAATTGATCGGTTTTTGGAAGAGCACCAGAAGCAGACGGACTACTGGGATAGCTATCTACAGCAAATGCAAAGAAGAAGACCTAGTGTGATACAATTTGCCGGTGCTGGACCATCTACTGCTACAAGACCTATTGAAGAAGAGGACACCGAAGAAGAGGAAATGGAAGAAGAACTGGAAGATTTAAGACAACTGCGCACCACGGCCTTGCCAGGACGAGTTGTAACACATTTCAAAATTAATAACGTTCAATTGGAACTGGAAACATTCATAACCCAGGCTAAGGAACTTGTTGGTCAAACTTTGAGGGAAGAACTACAAAGGCTAAATTTTATTAAATTTGGAATGGTGTTAGAGGCTATGTTTAACAATACTGATGGTGAAACAGCATTAAGAGCATTCATTACCAAAAATCGAACCCTTACCTTCACCTCCGACATTGATGATATTATTGAAGAATGCTTGGAGGAACTTATAACCAAACTCCAAGAACATGAAGGAAGAGGATCTGGATGGACTTTGTCATCAATTGAAGGTATGGATGTTAGGGTTCATAAACATGGATATGGTTTAAGAGGTAGTAGTTTTATCCCTCTACCAAAGAAAATCCAAAACACTAACTCGTGTAGAAATGTTCAAAATGAGGGTAATGAATGTTTCAAGTATGCAATGTTAACCAAGTATGTTAAAGATCATCCTTGTAGAGTTGGTAGAGAATATTACGAGAATGAACACCGCTACAACTTTCAAGGTCTCACCTACCCAGTTACCTTGAAAGACATTGACAAATTTGAAAAGAAAAATCCTGGCGTTTCAGTCAATTTTTTTAGTCTGGATGATTCGAACAACGTTATCCTTTGCGGGTAGTAAAGGTTGAGCAAAGAAACCACACGGATTTGCTATTGATAACTAAGGGTGAAATTTCCCATTATGTATGGATAAAGGACTTTGTAGCCTTGGTATGGAATCAGTTATCAAAACATAAAAGTAGGTTAACAGTGTGTAAAAGATGTTTCTGGTTCACATATAAAGAACTAAGACGTGGAGGATCAGAATGGTTGATTGAACACAAAAGACTTTGTAACGAAAATTATGAAGTAAAGATTAGTCTGCCACCACCATCTCGAGCGTTTATCCAATTTAACAAGACAGTTCACCAATATCGGATTCCAGTAGTCATCTACGCAGATTTTGAATCTACGTTAGTACCACAGGAGCTGCCGGACGGTGAAGTGACTAGAAGAACAAAATATCAGTTGCATCAACCCAACAGTTTTTGTCTACTAGTGAAATCAACCTTGTCTGAAAACCAATTGCAAGACTATGGTTTAACATCCACTCCAATACTCTACCGTGGTGAAGAAGCCGCTAAGTATTTCGTAGACCAGTTGTATGACATTGCTGAAAAGGTACAACGCTTGTATGGTAATGTCGTACCTATGGAACCTTTGAATGAGAATCAACAAGAAGAATATAATCTGACATCAAAATGTTATCTATGCGAGAAGAGCTTCAGTGAAGAAAATCCAAAAGTAAGAGATCACGATCACCTGACAGGTTTATACAGAGGAGCTGCTTGTAATTCATGCAATATAAATTACAAACTGCCCCACTTTATCCCTGTCGTTTTACACAATCTTAGCGGCTACGACTCCCACTTTATTATTCCAGAGTTAGGAAGAGATAATGGTAGAATTGATGTTCTTGCTACAACATTGGAAAAGTATATCAGTTTCTCAAAAACAGTAGGTAAAATTAAACTTCGCTTTGTAGACTCTTATAGATTTATGGCATCTAGTTTGAGCAGATTGTCTGAGAATCTACGAAGAGAAGACCTAAAAGAAACCAGCAAGATTGTACCTGAAGATAAATTGGACTTAGTATTACGTAAAGGAGTGTTTCCCTACGATTACATAACTTCTGCAGAAAAATTTGAAGAAACCAGTCTACCACCGATTGAAGCCTTCAACAGCAAATTAAACGAAAGTGAAATCTCCGTTGAAGACTACAATCATGCTTGTAATGTTTGGAACCAACTAAACATTCAAACTTTAGGGGAATATTCTGACTTTTATATAAAACTGGACGTAACTCTGCTGTGCGATGTGATGGAAGAATTCAGAAACACCTGTTTCTCCGCCTATGGACTGGACCCTCTACACTCGTACACATCTCCAGGATTAGCATGGCAAGCTATGCTAAAGTCAACCAACTGTCGATTGGAACTTCTAACAGATATAGATATGGTGCTCATGATGGAATCCGGTGTACGGGGCGGTTTGACACAAGCTGTAACACGTCATGTCAAAGCCAACAACAAGTACATCCCCGGCTTCGACGAGCAACAACCATCGGTCTACCTTGGCTACTTTGACGCAAACAACCTTTATGGTTGGGCAATGTCAAATCCGCTTCCCTACGCTGACTTCAAATGGATCGACCCGGCCACCATCGGAGACATCTCACAAATTCCAAAGGATGGTCCAAAAGGCTATATTTTGGACTGTGATTTTGAATACCCGGAGCACCTTCATGACCATCACTACGACTTGCCTCTCCTAGCCAAGACTGAAGTTTCACCGACAGGAAGATGGCCAAAATTGATGATGACCTTGGAGAATAAAGATCGGTATGTGGCTCACTACTGGGTAGTTCAACAGGCTCTTGAATTGGGTCTACGTATAGTGAGAATTCATAGAGCAATTGAATTCACCCAGTCTTGTTGGTTGAAACCATATATTGATTCCAACACTACAAGAAGAGCTGCAGCGACAACAGCATTTGAAAAGGACTTCTATAAATTAATGAACAACGCCATCTTTGGGAAGACCTTGGAGAACAAAAGAAAACACAAAAATGTAAAATTAGTGAGTGATCCTAGGAAATTGGAAAAATTAGTGCAAAAACCAAATTTCGGAACATCCATGATTATAAACGAAAACCTAGTCGCTGTCAGTATGAAGAAAACAACAATAGTCATGGACCGTCCGTTATACATAGGTATGTCGATTTTGGACATAAGTAAAACCCTGATGTATGATTTCCATTATAACAAAATGGTTAAACACTACGGAAGGGAAAACATTGGAGTCGCATACATGGATACGGACGCGTTTATCTACTGGATAAAGACTTTGGACATGTATGAAGACCTAAGGACTTTTCCATACAAAGAAGATTTCGACTTTTCTGACTATCCGAAGAACCATCCAAATTTTAATGAAAAAAATAAAAAAGTAATTGGAAAATTCAAAGATGAAGCAAATGGAATGCCTTTAGAAGAAATAGTGGCGGTGATGGCGAAATTGTAGTCATTTAAGATGTACCACGAGAACAACACACCAACAGTCAAGAAAGCAAAAGGAGTGAAGACATCTTATTTGAAAAAACACGTGACATTTGACCACTACAAGACTTGTTTGTTTGAAGATACTACAATATCAGCAACATTCAACAATATCCGAAGCTTCAAGCATCAAGTCTACAGTGTCACCGAAATTAAAAAAGCGCTGTCAGCTCGGGATGATAAAAGACACATTATGCCCGACAAAATCCACACTCTTCCTTTTG
Organism: Neoaliturus tenellus; assembly: GCA_030545055.2. Classification (NCBI taxonomy): domain Eukaryota; kingdom Metazoa; phylum Arthropoda; class Insecta; order Hemiptera; family Cicadellidae; genus Neoaliturus; species Neoaliturus tenellus. Next base: position 52,201,443 of record CM061537.1, on the reverse strand, counting down.
GCCACTACTCTCTAAACCCTATCAACTAGTAACCTATTCTTCGTCCTTCTACAACTTCGACCTTATTCTTTTTTCCTTCCGTAAAAAAAATGGGGAACACGGCAAGTCAAACGCCGTGTTCCCCATTTTTTTACACAAGTTTGGATGACCTTGACCCATATAAATGATGTGAATATTTAAAACAACATTCATTGTGATTATACATGTGATACAACAAACATTGAAACCTGCAATATGAAGGACTTGAAGCAACAAATTGTCAACGAACTTCATAAACCTGCAAGAAGAAAGTTTCCACGAAGAAATACGGTGATAAAAGGAATTAATGATTTATATCAAGCAGATTTAATCAAAATGATTCCTTATAGCAAACAAAATAAAGGATATAAATACATATTGACTGTTATTAACTGTTTTTCAAAAATGGCAGATGCTTTACCACTAAAAGATAAAAGTGGCAAAAGTGTTACAAAAGCAATGGAAACAGCTATACAAAGAGACAAACATACTATTAAACATTTACAAACAGATGATGGAAAAGAATATTTTAATAAGGAATTTGCAAATTTAATGAAAAAACACAATATAAACCATTACTCAACCAATTCAGAGGTAAAAGCCTCAATAATCGAAAGATTCAACAGAACTTTAAAAAGTGCAATGTATAAAATGTTTTCCAACAGAGGATCGCACATATGGATTGATATGTTACCAAAACTTATAAACGATTACAATAACAAATTTCATAGGACTATCGGGATGAAACCAAACCAAGTAACTAGTAAAAATGAAAACCTTGTATTAAAACGTATAAAAATGAATACTAAACCAAAAGTTGAAAAACTAAAGCCTAAAAAATTTAATGTGGGTGATAAAGTGCGAATAAGTAAATATAAAGGTGTATTCAGTAAAAGATATCTGCCAAATTGGACCAATGAGGTTTTTACTGTATTCAAAGTACAACCTACAGTACCTGAGACATATATTTTAAAAGATAATAAAGGACACTTGCTTGAAGGAGGGTTTTATGGACATGAAATGTTAAAATCAACAGTAGGCGATGTATATTTAGTTGAAAAGGTGTTGCAACGGAAAAAAGATAAGGTCAAAGTACGATGGTTAGGATTTAATAAGACGGAAGATTCTTGGATACCTAAAAAGGATTTGATATAACGATAGAGAATCATTTTAGGTTGAACCATTACAAAGGATGGAGATAGTACCACAAAAAGAGAGTTTTACTATTAATAATATAGATGAACTCACAGTGGATAATTCAGAATTCAATAGTGGGAAACATGGCAAGTTGTTACCAAACACCGTTCGTTGTCTGGTTACCGGACCTTCCAACTGTGGAAAAACTAATGTAGTATTCAATTTGATTACAAACCCTAAAGGATTACGTTTTAACAATCTATATGTATTTTCAAAATCACTACAACAACCAAAGTATCAATTATTGGAAAAGATACTGACTAATGTGCCTGAAGTTAAATATTTAAAGTTTAATGCAAGCGAGAGTGTCATGCAACCACAAGAAGCTAAACCATTCTCCGTGTTCATATTCGACGATGTATCTTGTGAAAACCAAAACACAATAAGAAATTACTTCGCTATGGGTCGACATAACAACATAGATAGCATTTATATTGGTCAAACTTACAGCAAAATACCAAAACAACTCATTAGAGACAATGCAAACATGTTAATTGTATTTAAACAGGACGAAACCAACCTAAAACATATATATTTTGATCATGTAAATGCAGATATGACATTTGAACGATTTAAAGAGTTATGTGGAAAGGCTTGGGCTGAAAAGTATGGGTTCCTAACAATTATGAAGGAACAACCGCTAAACAATGGTCGATACAGGATAGGATTTGATAAATTTATATTAATACATTGAACGTGGTATAAAACATTCATTGTTGTACAACACGTCTTGCTACAAACATGGTTAACCAAGAAAAATTAGTAAAAGAAATAAAATCACTTAGTGATTCTATTCGGGCTAAAAACAGAGCATTGAAACTAGGTATTAGCGAGAGGGAGAAATTCCTTGAATCTACTTTTAAACCCATTACTGAACCCTTGAAACAATTAAACAAAAAATTTGCGAAACCTGTATTGGAAGGAGATGCGATTGCACCTATCACAAAGTTTGAAAGAGAAAGTGTAAAATATGAAGGTTTTAGTGATGAAGACCCGGAATCCTCTACATACAGCGGCTTTACCGGAGCAGAATCTGAAAGAGAGCTAGAATCACCAGGATATAGTGAAAGGGGACCTGAAGAAGCACCAACTGCTAGTGAAGAGGAAAAAAGAGAAGAGGCAAGAGAAGGGCCGTCAAACATAAGCTTGTTGGGTGAAAACATTCATAACAAAGGACCTTTAGGAAGGAAATACATGGTAAAAATGTTACTCAAAACAATTCCTAATAAGAATTACCATAGTTATGGAGCGAGATTAACAGAAGATGGTTTAATGATAGGTAATAGCCCGTTAAACGTTGACGAACATGATAATATTGTCATTGGTGATCAAAGGTATAAGGGCACAAAAGGATTATTTGAATTATTATTTGAAAATAAGCCTTCAGTATCGTTAGTGAAAGAAAAAGACATGGAAGCATATAAAAATATTTTGGAACAGACAAATGCATATAGGAGAAGGTATTTACCTGACCAACTTCCATTTAGATCTAAGTCTTTAAAATATAGAGAATTTGTATCCAAGTTAATACCAACTAGAAGACAAACAATGCCGTTAACACAAAGAAAACCTGTAAAACGAAGATTTATGACATCCACTTTAGATGTAAGTGCTCAGGAAAGAAGAAAAAGAAGTAAGTCTGTTACGGGTACAGGTTTAATGAAGAAACTATATAACACAAATGGGATTTATTACAATAATATCAATAAATTGGTGGATAGAATGAAACTAATACATGAAGCTAAAGAAGCGGGTCATACTGGATTGGAAAACGAATGGGTGGCTTTAGTGGATGAACTCCGAAACCGTGGGGTAATCTCATAAAAATGCGTTACTCCCTAGATTACTATTTAGTTGCACCATGAGTGTCGACAAGTTCGGACGGTATTCCTCAGATGGATTATATTATGCGAATAGTTTAAAAAGAAGTGCTGGTTTACCACAAACACCTGAAGGAGATTATGATATTAGTAATAAAAGGTTAAAAAACATAAAAGATCCTACAGACGAAAATGATGCAATAAATTTAAAAATATTAAAGGAAAAGATATCACCAACATTAAGACTACAAAATAACACATATGATGCAGAAGATCATAGAATTATCAACGTTGGTAAACCAAATCAAAACGGTGATGCAATAAACAAAGGTTATTTGTCATCTGAATTAAAAAATACGTTAAAATTCAATGGGAAAACGTATAGTGCTAACAATAAACGTATATCCAACGTAGATGACCCTAAAGATGCAAAAGACAGCGTAAATAGACGCTATTTACATTCCTTGATACCTGAAAAGACAAAAGATGGATTTTCTTTTTATAAATTTGTTATTAATGATATAGGTTATCCAAAAACTGAAAACGATGCTGTAAATCTAAAATATATTAAAGATCATTGTATCATACGTGATGTAGGGGTTATAGATTGTTTTAATAATTGTTTAGCAAATGTTAAAGATGGTTCGGCGCCATCAGATGGTGCAACAGTGGGTCAAATGATGGAAACCTTAAAACAAGAAACAACCTCTTTTGTAAAACAAGATCAAGTAGTATCGAAGCAAGGGGATGACTTTGTTCAAGGTAATGAAAAATTTAATTTATTAACATACAAAAATAATGCTTGGGATTGCATGGGTAAAGGGTTATCAAATATGAGATTGGGTTATACTGCTCAAGATGCAGCTGCTTTATCACAAACCGTACATCTAGATCCAGATCATTCTTTTAGATTTTTTACATGTAATAATAAAGTAATAAAAAACTTGCATAATGGAAGAGAAGCAAATGATGCTGCAACTGTAGGACAAACCATCACAACATCATTAAAGGATAGTAAAGTGTATACTTGTAATAATAAACGTATAACAGACCTTAAAGACCCTGAACATGTGGATAATGCCGTCACTGTTAATTTTCTTGTAAAAGTTTTAGGTAATGCGTTATTTGAAGTAGTGAAGAAATACCGGTTTTACCTCAGTTTTGGCATGATTTTATAGGGGGATTTCCTATTGGGTATTTTTTTGGACACAGATTTAAAATTTTGATACCGAGATTTGATATGTGCTACTGTTTATGTATAGTTATATTATACTTTTATATATTTGTGTATAGGTTTTTTATATTTAACATGGGGTTACTTTTCAGGTATTTTTTTGGACACAGATTGAACAATTTGATTCCGAGGCTTTTTTCTTGTAAACTAAGCATCCTAGAGGAAAATGTCAAGAATAAAAATATTAAATTTGACTCTTAATCTACAACTTTCCCGCTGACAAAACTTGCCTGACCAATAAATAAAAAATTTCCTCACAGACCAACTTTTTCATGTTAAAAATTAATTTTTATAAATTTATTTATTGTTTATGCAATGTTAATATTAAAATTAAAGTAAATATTTTATGCCGTAATAGCCACCATATAGTCTAGTATAATACCTGAAAATATCATAAATTTACCTCAATTCTAACTATATTTATTTAAGGTGTTAATGAAATGTGGCACTAAATCTTGCGCTGGCCGCCTGTACTCTGCGCTAGCCCATGCGCCTCTTCCAGTTGACTGTTGTATGCCTATGTATATTATTGGAGTTATGGTTAGTAAAGTTATTGTTGAACTGTCTATTGATTAAGTAGTATAATAGTGTTATAGGTATATTTAAAATTTTGTTTAATTGTTTATTGCCTAAGAAGTATATTATTGGGTATGGTTATGGTATTATTATATTGAGTATGGCTATTCTTTGATATGTTTAAAGTTACGTTTAATTGTCTATATTGGTGTTGGTATTGCTTATGTACTGGATAGTTATAAATGATTATTTATTTTTATTTTCCTTTACTGTGGATATTGTTTGAAGCATTTCCTATAAATTGTAATGTTTTGTTTGTATATGACAAGAGATGTAGGGGTTTGCCTGGGATTTAATAATTTGGTTGTGGTTGTTTCATTTACTGTTTATAATAATACTTTGAGTTAGATTACTTTACCTTTGATAAATGATTAAATATTGAGTTATTGGTGTAGTTAATATAGCTTTTGGGTTTCTTTATATTTGAGTATGTTGTTTTACTTGTTAAGGAAAATTTGAGTTATTTTTACCCTTCTCATGTTTTATAAATGTTTAATATAAATGACTGTGTGTTATTAGTGTTAAATATTTGTTTATTATAGTTATTTTACCTAGCTAATGCATTATTAATGGGTGTTATAGGTTAAATATATGATTACAAGCGTTACTATTTAGTAAATTTGTATTATTTTATTGATATTTATACTATATACTGCTTATAAGTAAAATATAAGGGTGATAATGACTGATTTACATATGCTATTATGGTTAAATACTTAGTAAATGTTGTTCTGTATACTGTTAATAATAATATGTTTAATATTTATTCCTAAAATTAAATGTATGCTTGAAATGGTATTTTACTAGTTGTAATTAAATTGTCTTGCTGATTGTTTTGTTAGTTAAATTTAATATGTGGCAAAGTTATTGTAGTTGTTGCCCTAGGTTTATAATTAACTATTTAGGGTTTCATTTTAACTTTAACTTGCATTTTGCTTATTATAGATTTTTATGCTTTAAATATTTGGTTATGTGAGTGTAACAAGTACTGCTTATTGGCTATGTAATTTCACTGGTTATTTGTATATAATATATGTTTATTTGCCTTATTAGGTTTGTTGTAAGAGTTATTTATTATAGTTGTTGTACCTGTCTCATGTTTTTGTTGAATAAATTATAAATAATTATGAATTTATGTTTATTAGGCATGAGTTTTAGTGATATTTTACTTGTTAGAGGTTTATATTTTAAATATTTAAGAAGTTAAGTATTAAATTTTAGTAGATATTTACAATATAGTTAGCAAATTTATTGTTTATGGCAAAATTGTTTGGGCAATAAAGCAAATTCTGGCTAATTGAGAGTATTTATTAATCTTTAACTAAGTTGTTCTCCTATTACATGTGTTATTATTTGTGTATAAGATAGTTATGTTATTTAGGAATTATATTGGTTGTATTTCTCTATGTACTGAGTTTGTTAGGGTATAATGATGGTCTATTGTATATTATTATGACTATATGTGTGCTTGTTGTTACTTTACTATATTGCTTATAGGTGTTTGGATATACAATTTAACTAGGGGTTAGTTATGAATGTGTTATTGGTCTTGGTATTTTTACTATGTATGTTGTTGGTTTACTTGTCTTATATATTGGCTCGTAATAAAAGATCTGTTAAATATTGTTAAATATTTGGTTGTTATTGTAATAATTATGTACTGGTTATTGCCTATGATTTGTATCCAGTTGAGGTAAATATTTATACATCTTGTGCCTTGATATTTTTGTCTGAGTTAGTTAAGTTGTTGATGTTAAATACTAAGTAACTTTATTTGCTCTATTAATATAAATGGTGATATACTAATAATGTTTGTTATATTATAGAGTATTGGGAGGTATGTGTTAAACATTTTTACTGGTTGAGTTATTGAGTTATTGACTATTATGAATGCTATTGGTTATTGCTCTGACTGTCCTGTGTGTTGTTTGTAGTGTTAATTAACTATAAAATTTAACTACTTGTGTAAAATGTGCCATGACTTGATATTTTTACTTTTAAAGATATTTGGTGTTAATACTTATTTATAGTTATACATACTATTTATAATAGTAGGCCTATATTTTAATGTTATTTAGTATAGGATATTAATATTTTGCTTACTGTAGATTATAAAGCTTACATTTTGAATTAGTTGAGTTATTAAGTTATTGGTAACTGTGTTTTCCCTACATTTGACTATATTTTAGTTATATTGTGTCTGTTATAAATTAATATGCCAGTTTAAAATATGTTTATTAAGCCTGTGTTTTACTAAATATTTAGTTATGCCACTGAGATTGGCTATAGAGTTTTACTAAATGTGCTAAGTTTTTATATACTAGTATGCTATGTATTGATTAACATAAATTAATTTTAAATATAAACCAGTCATTTGACTTTTTGTTGTTAATAATAATTGTGTTTTGGTTTTAGTTTGGGAGTTTAAAGAATATGTTTGAAAAAAATATTATTAAAACTTATTAATTATTTACTGCTAATTTTATATGAAACTTGAAGTAAGTTTAAGTAAATAGTTGACTACATTTGACAACTTTGCTTGCCTTATAGCTTATTATTGAAATTTATAGGTTTAAATGTTAAATTAAACATTATTATTAAGTAAATTTTGTATAATTAATGTTTTATAGTGATTTATTAAATATTTATGGCTATATAAATAGCCATTCACTTAGTGAATAAACTCTTTAAATTTATGTGTTACTTAAGTAAATTTTAGTGTTAGTGGGTATGGTATAAAAATGTGTAATGAATTATGGATTTTATTACTATATATATGTTTATTTATTACCATTAGAGTTTGCACATGTTAAGGTCAAATGTTAATGGTCCTATAAGATGTTAAGTAAATAGTTAAGGATGTTGACTATAGTTATGGTCAACGATTTTGTCTTGTCAAATTATATTTGCTAATTTTAACATTAAAATAATGTAATGTGATTTTAGTGGTTAGTAATATAATTTCTGATTATCACCTTCTAATTTTGTGTCAATATTGCACTTTAATGTATTTGATATAATAATATTATATTTTACTGTTTTATGTTGAATATTAGTTTAGTGATATAAAAATGTTGTTTGAGTCATTGTGTCTGCTATAGTTTAATAATGTATTAGTTAAATTGAGATATTTTGTAAAAGACTCTGTAACTAAATGTGTTAATGATGTTAATATATATAGATAATATATGGTTAGGTAAGGTTAGGCTAGGTTAGACTAGGTTATGTTAGGTTAAAGTAGAAGCTTGGTTAAACCAAGGCATGTCTTATGTTAATTGTCACTGATGTTTATGTGAATAAAGTGTGAAATATCAATTTTATGATTGTATGTGTTAATTAATTGCTATTATGGCTTGCTTATGTTTTTATTAATTTTCAATGTTCTAGTAGGATTTGAAGTAAATTTATTTAGTTGTAGGTGTAAATGTTGACTAGAAACTACGATTTTGTCTTATAACTACTTTTGGCAACTTGTAGCAATAAAATTGTTATGTATGTATAATTATTGTTAAGTATTACAGATTCTGACTGTCGTTAACTAATTTATAGAGTTAATGTTGGATTTAATGTTTATTAAAATGGTGAGAAGGCGAATGCAAGGTCTAGCTTCTGCTAAACAGAGGAGGCTTTGCAGAGTGTGAGGGGGAAGTTGTGTTTGTGAGGTTAAAAATGAGGTAAGGGTTAGGTTTATATGGTTAAAAAATGAGCATGGTTATGTAATATTAAACATGTAAACATGCTTCTGCTTTAGCAGAAGTGGTTTAATGTTATTTAGTATAGGATATTAATATTTTGCTTACTGTAGATTATAAAGCTTACATTTTGAATTAGTTGAGTTATTAAGTTATTGGTAACTGTGTTTTCCCTACATTTGACTATATTTTAGTTATATTGTGTCTGTTATAAATTAATATGCCAGTTTAAAATATGTTTATTAAGCCTGTGTTTTATACATGTAAACATATTAAATATTAAACATGTAAACATGTTTAATACATGCAATATGCAATATAACATGCAATATTAAACATGTAAACATGCTTCTGCTTTAGCAGAAGTGGTGTTTACATGCTTAATATTACATAACCATGCTCATTTTTTAACCATATAAACCTAACCCTTACCTCATTTTTAACCTCACAAACACAACTTCCCCCTCACACTCTGCAAAGCCTCCTCTGTTTAGCAGAAGCTAGACCTTGCATTCGCCTTCTCACCATTTTAATAAACATTAAATCCAACATTAACTCTATAAATTAGTTAACGACAGTCAGAATCTGTAATACTTAACAATAATTATACATACATAACAATTTTATTGCTACAAGTTGCCAAAAGTAGTTATAAGACAAAATCGTAGTTTCTAGTCAACATTTACACCTACAACTAAATAAATTTACTTCAAATCCTACTAGAACATTGAAAATTAATAAAAACATAAGCAAGCCATAATAGCAATTAATTAACACATACAATCATAAAATTGATATTTCACACTTTATTCACATAAACATCAGTGACAATTAACATAAGACATGCCTTGGTTTAACCAAGCTTCTACTTTAACCTAACATAACCTAGTCTAACCTAGCCTAACCTTACCTAACCATATATTATCTATATATATTAACATCATTAACACATTTAGTTACAGAGTCTTTTACAAAATATCTCAATTTAACTAATACATTATTAAACTATAGCAGACACAATGACTCAAACAACATTTTTATATCACTAAACTAATATTCAACATAAAACAGTAAAATATAATATTATTATATCAAATACATTAAAGTGCAATATTGACACAAAATTAGAAGGTGATAATCAGAAATTATATTACTAACCACTAAAATCACATTACATTATTTTAATGTTAAAATTAGCTAATATAATTTGACAAGACAAAATCGTTGACCATAACTATAGTCAACATCCTTAACTATTTACTTAACATCTTATAGGACCATTAACATTTGACCTTAACATGTGCAAACTCTAATGGTAATAAATAAACATATATATAGTAATAAAATCCATAATTCATTACACATTTTTATACCATACCCACTAACACTAAAATTTACTTAAGTAAATTTAAAGAGTTTATTCACTAAGTGAATGGCTATTTATATAGCCATAAATATTTAATAAATCACTATAAAACATTAATTATACAAAATTTACTTAATAATAATGTTTAATTTAACATTTAAACCTATAAATTTCAATAATAAGCTATAAGGCAAGCAAAGTTGTCAAATGTAGTCAACTATTTACTTAAACTTACTTCAAGTTTCATATAAAATTAGCAGTAAATAATTAATAAGTTTTAATAATATTTTTTTCAAACATATTCTTTAAACTCCCAAACTAAAACCAAAACACAATTATTATTAACAACAAAAAGTCAAATGACTGGTTTATATTTAAAATTAATTTATGTTAATCAATACATAGCATACTAATATATAAAAACTTAGCACATTTAGTAAAACTCTATAGCCAATCTCAGTGGCATAACTAAATATTTAGTAAAACACAGGCTTAATAAACATATTTTAAACTGGCATATTAATTTATAACAGACACAATATAACTAAAATATAGTCAAATGTAGGGAAAACACAGTTACCAATAACTTAATAACTCAACTAATTCAAAATGTAAGCTTTATAATCTACAGTAAGCAAAATATTAATATCCTATACTAAATAACATTAAAATATAGGCCTACTATTATAAATAGTATGTATAACTATAAATAAGTATTAACACCAAATATCTTTAAAAGTAAAAATATCAAGTCATGGCACATTTTACACAAGTAGTTAAATTTTATAGTTAATTAACACTACAAACAACACACAGGACAGTCAGAGCAATAACCAATAGCATTCATAATAGTCAATAACTCAATAACTCAACCAGTAAAAATGTTTAACACACCTCCCAATACTCTATAATATAACAAACATTATTAGTATATCACCATTTATATTAATAGAGCAAATAAAGTTACTTAGTATTTAACATCAACAACTTAACTAACTCAGACAAAAATATCAAGGCACAAGATGTATAAATATTTACCTCAACTGGATACAAATCATAGGCAATAACCAGTACATAATTATTACAATAACAACCAAATATTTAACAATATTTAACAGATCTTTTATTACGAGCCAATATATAAGACAAGTAAACCAACAACATACATAGTAAAAATACCAAGACCAATAACACATTCATAACTAACCCCTAGTTAAATTGTATATCCAAACACCTATAAGCAATATAGTAAAGTAACAACAAGCACACATATAGTCATAATAATATACAATAGACCATCATTATACCCTAACAAACTCAGTACATAGAGAAATACAACCAATATAATTCCTAAAAACATAACTATCTTATACACAAATAATAACACATGTAATAGGAGAACAACTTATTTAAAGATTAATAAATACTCTCAATTAGCCAGAATTTGCTTTATTGCCCAAACAATTTTGCCATAAACAATAAATTTGCTAACTATATTGTAAATATCTACTAAAATTTAATACTTAACTTCTTAAATATTTAAAATATAAACCTCTAACAAGTAAAATATCACTAAAACTCATGCCTAATAAACATAAATTCATAATTATTTATAATTTATTCAACAAAAACATGAGACAGGTACAACAACTATAATAAATAACTCTTACAACAAACCTAATAAGGCAAATAAACATATATTATATACAAATAACCAGTGAAATTACATAGCCAATAAGCAGTACTTGTTACACTCACATAACCAAATATTTAAAGCATAAAAATCTATAATAAGCAAAATGCAAGTTAAAGTTAAAATGAAACCCTAAATAGTTAATTATAAACCTAGGGCAACAACTACAATAACTTTGCCACATATTAAATTTAACTAACAAAACAATCAGCAAGACAATTTAATTACAACTAGTAAAATACCATTTCAAGCATACATTTAATTTTAGGAATAAATATTAAACATATTATTATTAACAGTATACAGAACAACATTTACTAAGTATTTAACCATAATAGCATATGTAAATCAGTCATTATCACCCTTATATTTTACTTATAAGCAGTATATAGTATAAATATCAATAAAATAATACAAATTTACTAAATAGTAACGCTTGTAATCATATATTTAACCTATAACACCCATTAATAATGCATTAGCTAGGTAAAATAACTATAATAAACAAATATTTAACACTAATAACACACAGTCATTTATATTAAACATTTATAAAACATGAGAAGGGTAAAAATAACTCAAATTTTCCTTAACAAGTAAAACAACATACTCAAATATAAAGAAACCCAAAAGCTATATTAACTACACCAATAACTCAATATTTAATCATTTATCAAAGGTAAAGTAATCTAACTCAAAGTATTATTATAAACAGTAAATGGAACAACCACAACCAAATTATTAAATCCCAGGCAAACCCCTACATCTCTTGTCATATACAAACAAAACATTACAATTTATAGGAAATGCTTCAAACAATATCCACAGTAAAGGAAAATAAAAATAAATAATCATTTATAACTATCCAGTACATAAGCAATACCAACACCAATATAGACAATTAAACGTAACTTTAAACATATCAAAGAATAGCCATACTCAATATAATAATACCATAACCATACCCAATAATATACTTCTTAGGCAATAAACAATTAAACAAAATTTTAAATATACCTATAACACTATTATACTACTTAATCAATAGACAGTTCAACAATAACTTTACTAACCATAACTCCAATAATATACATAGGCATACAACAGTCAACTGGAAGAGGCGCATGGGCTAGCGCAGAGTACAGGCGGCCAGCGCAAGATTTAGTGCCACATTTCATTAACACCTTAAATAAATATAGTTAGAATTGAGGTAAATTTATGATATTTTCAGGTATTATACTAGACTATATGGTGGCTATTACGGCATAAAATATTTACTTTAATTTTAATATTAACATTGCATAAACAATAAATAAATTTATAAAAATTAATTTTTAACATGAAAAAGTTGGTCTGTGAGGAAATTTTTTATTTATTGGTCAGGCAAGTTTTGTCAGCGGGAAAGTTGTAGATTAAGAGTCAAATTTAATATTTTTATTCTTGACATTTTCCTCTAGGATGCTTAGTTTACAAGAAAAAAGCCTCGGAATCAAATTGTTCAATCTGTGTCCAAAAAAATACCTGAAAAGTAACCCCATGTTAAATATAAAAAACCTATACACAAATATATAAAAGTATAATATAACTATACATAAACAGTAGCACATATCAAATCTCGGTATCAAAATTTTAAATCTGTGTCCAAAAAAATACCCAATAGGAAATCCCCCTATAAAATCATGCCAAAACTGAGGTAAAACCGGTATTTCTTCACTACATGCTTGGGATTGCATGGGTAAAGGGTTATCAAATATGAGATTGGGTTATACTGCTCAAGATGCAGCTGCTTTATCACAAACCGTACATCTAGATCCAGATCATTCTTTTAGATTTTTTACATGTAATAATAAAGTAATAAAAAACTTGCATAATGGAAGAGAAGCAAATGATGCTGCAACTGTAGGACAAACCATCACAACATCATTAAAGGATAGTAAAGTGTATACTTGTAATAATAAACGTATAACAGACCTTAAAGACCCTGAACATGTGGATAATGCCGTCACTGTTAATTTTCTTGTAAAAGTTTTAGGTAATGCGTTATTTGATTTACACAACCATTTTACATCGGATATTCTTCAAGGAAAAACGAGTCATAATACTTTTGCTGAATCCTCTAGAGGTGGTTGGATTAAAAGGGAAATTTTTAATAAATACTTTATTAACCCTAATACGCAAAAATTTAGATCATCAGATTGGGGTGATATTGATATTTAATATAAGATCACAATAAACGACTTTATTTATGTCCAACTCGTCATAGAGGTAACACATAAGTTGTACATTTTGATTATAAAAGGACAATAATGACGTTCCAGTACATCAGTCCATATCGTGACACTGTAAGGAAAGGAGGTGGGATCACGTCCACAGCTGTTTCTCTGTTAAGTAAAGCTTTAAAACGACTTCCAGTAGGATCCATTGTAAATAGAGCAATAGACGCATTACCATACGAATTCCATATACCGGGAGGTTATCAGTATTGCGGACCAGGAACTAAATTGAAAAAAACGACTGGAAAGAGGCGATCCTGGCATAAATAAGTTAGATCAAGCTTGTAAAGAACACGATATCGCATATTCCACGTTTGCCGATTCAAAAAACAGGTCGATTGCAGACAAAAAGCTTGCGGACATAGCTTGGCAACGAGTAAAATCAAGTGACGCTAGCATAGCAGAAAAAGCAGCAGCTTTAGCAGTAACAGCAGGTATGAAGGCTAAAACAGCAGTAGGAGGTGGAAGAAGGAGGAGAAGAAGGGTAAAAAGGAAGTCCACAACAAGAAAACATGGAGGAAATATAAGAAGAAGACAAAGATCTACCAGAAAAGGCAGGAAGAAACCCACCGTGTGGTCAATGGTAAAAAACGGGGCAGGTCTTTACCTAAGACCTTATCGTGCGTATTAAATGAAAGAAATCAATTGGTTATACCACATAAAGCGTTAACTAATGTTGAATTATTTAAATATATTTCCTGTTTAAAAATTCCATTTTTCCGCGGAGTATTCATGAGAAACAGTTTACCAAAGAAAATGTGGCAAAATGAGACTGGAATTGTAAATTTGGATAATACTGAAGGCCCTGGCACCCATTGGGTTTGTTATAAGAAACTAAATAACAATGTATATTATTTTGATAGTTTTGGTAATTTGCCACCACCAAAAGAACTTCAAAATTACTTTAAATCTGCTAAAAACATATATTATAACTATAAAAGAGAACAACCTGATAATACTTCAATATGCGGCCATTTATGTTTGGAATTTCTAGCTAAAAGTATCAGTCATTATTGAGATGTCTTCCTATACGGTATCATTAACAGGAAAATCGTCCACTTTACGAAGTATCCTGTTTCCAGCGTTACGCTTGCAAAAAGGAAGATTTTGGGAGGCGGCGCTATTGGATTTTACAACTTACAACTCTATTACCAATGTTACGGAAGGTAAAAATAACGTTTTGCATTATTATAAGGGAAAAGATGCCAGTGGGAAATTTACAGACTTACAAGAGTGCAGGTTACCCACAGGTTCTTATGAAATTGATCATATAAATGAATTTTTGCAAACTAAAATGGGAAAAGACAATATAACATTAAAAGGTAATAATAATACGATGAAAGCTGAAATTACTTCCAAATATTATATAGATTTTACTCAACCAAACTCAATTGGTGATTTATTAGGATTTTCCAACGATGAGCCTGTTTTAGAACCAGATATAACACATTCCGGTAAGAAAACAGTAACAATATTAAAAGTCAATAGTATAGACATAACTTGTAACATTATACAAGGAGCTTACAGGGATGGGGCTAACACCCATATCATACATACATTTTACCCAAGTGTACCACCTGGATTTAAAATTGTTGAAAAGCCACAAAACCTGGTATATCTACCGTTGAACACCACTTTCATTTCAGACATCGTGTTGAGCGTGTTGGATCAAGACGGTAACTTGGTAGACTTCAGAGAAGAGCCTATTACGGTTAGATTACATTTAAAATCTACACTTTAATACAAAATCATGGGTTTAACATTTAAAAGCGAACAACCTACGGGAAACCGCATTAGTAGCTCTTCAGCTGTGGAGGAGTTAACACGTGAGAACATTCGTTTCTTAGAGAGAATTGGATTAAAATTAACCGATTATGGATATACTGGATATAGCACAGGGTCCAACATTCGACGAAACACTATGGAAAAAAGAATATCACACCCACAACCCTTACACTTCATCGAAATTAAACAATAACGATGAAATTCGTATCCCCATACAAAATAAAGACATTTACACACTACCATGTGAAAGTTACTTGTATATTGAAGGAAAAGTTACTAAAAAGGATGGTAAGACTACTGGTACAAAGGTTCCATTTATAAATAATCCAATGGCTTTCCTATTTGATGAAATTAGATACGAAATATCAGGTGTAACAGTTGATTCCACTAAAAAAGTAGGTATTGCAACAACTTTAAAGGGGTTAACATCTATATCACCTAATGAAACAAACTTACTACAACCTGCAGGATGGGTTTTACCTACAAATGACACAATCAGTCCAGATGCAAAGGGATATTTTGATTTTCATATTCCATTACGTTTGTTGCTTGGTTTTGCTGAAGACTATAGAAAAATAATATTAAATGTTAAACAAGAATTAGTTTTGTTGAGATCTTCAAACGATAAAGACATTATTAAAGCTGTAGACGGTACAACGGATGCAGACTTAGAATGGAAATTAACATTAGACAAAATTGTATGGAGAGTTCCACATGTTAAATTAGCTGACGAGCATAGGATGCTGCTATTAAGAAAGTTAAAGGCCGATCGTGATATTGTAATTCCTTTTAGAAGTTGGGAATTCCATGAACATCCCAGCCTGCCAACTACGGATCGTCACACTTGGACTGTTAAAACATCTAATTATGTGGAACGAGCCAGGTATATTATATTTGGTTTACAAACAGGTAGAAGGGACACCATCACCAAACATGCAGGCCAATTTGATCATTGTGACTTAAAAAATATTAAAGTTTATTTGAATTCACAATTTTTCCCATACGACAATTTAAATGTGTCATTCGCTAATAAAAAGTACAGCATATTGTACGATATGTATGCAAGATTCCAAAGTTCATATTACGGTAAAACAAATGCACCTTTACTATCACCAGAAAAATACTTAGATGGTTACCCTATAGTTGTAATCGATTGTTCTAAACAAAATGAATCTGTAAAATCATCAAGTGTAGATATAAAAATAGAAATAGAATTTAACGCAGCTATACCGGCTAATACAACTGCATACTGTTTAATTCTACATGATAAAATCGTAACATACACACCTTTAACTGGAATTGTTAAAAATGTATTGTAAATACCGGTTTTGTTCCATTCCGCGAGTATAAAAGCAGAGCGTACAGGCCGCTCCTCATCAGTTTGTTGCCTACTGTTGTATGGGTAGCATCGTATTCAATATGGCTTCTCCTAGTGGTACACCTGAAAATGTGGTAGATATTGAGAAGGAGATATCTGAGTTTTTAGATCTTCAAGGTCACCAGGAAGGAGGTGAACAAAACGTTTGCGGACAACTTCACGCCAGTAATAATGTTGAAGACAAAGGTAAAAGAAGAAAGAATATACAAAAGAGAAAAAGGGATATTGAAGATAATATTTCTCCAAACATACTGAGTGAGGTATTTTTGCGAATATTTTACCCAATCTCTTCCAGTTTGGACAAAAGTGTTTTAATTGGTGTTATGAAATCGACAGATTATTCCCCTACTGTAATTTTAACTCATGGACCCAAAATGATTTTGTTTACGGACAGTGCTTGGGAATCATTTATGAAACACTTGCATCTGCTAGAATGCTATTTAAGTAGTAACATGTTTGGAAGAAAGACAAGAGTAGGACTTTTAGATTCAAATGTGGAAATCGATATTATTAAACAACGTGGTGATCATCAGCTGAGGTTTAGAGACACAACAAGACATGATAACAAAATTCAACTTAATCGAGAGGAGTTTTTTTATTTTAACTTGTGCGACTGAACCTATAACAAGATATTTGAGACAACTGGTGTTTTCAAGTTCGATTATTAAAGATTATATGGAAGACACTTTGGATAAACAACCGGACGCACCTATATTATACGGACCTGTGGATACTTCTATATTTAATAGAGTTCCTCATGAAGTACAGATGTGGAGACAATTGGAAAAGTACGCTCAACTACATAAGAAATCAGTAAAACAGGAAGAAGAAGATGGAGGAGAAGAATCAAGTGTTAGTGATGAAAACGAAAACAAGGAAAATATAAAGATGGAAACTTAAATGACAATGGTTAGTTTTTAAAACAATAACCAACATTTTGTGGGGTTAGGCCTATTGGGGACGGTGCCCACGTTAAATATACACCAACGCGCCAACAACTGTACGGCCTGGTATAAAAGTAGTACCTACCGTGGTGTGGAAATCAGTTGACCTCCTGACTTCGTAATGAGCAGACGTGTGACCTTCAAAATGGACAAGGGAGAAGAAGAACAAGTAAAGTCCAAGCCTGGTATTATTGAGTTTCAAGCGTTTCGTGGTAATGATGATAGATTCATTATAAAAGAACTTGTGTTTTTGGACATGAATACAAGTGTTCCTTATTCGTTTTTATTTAAACCACCATGTTCTTATTCGTCTTTAACTAGTAAAGCCTCTACTACCAACAGATGGATTTCGAAACACTTCCATCATATCGATTGGTATGATGGTTTTACAAGTTACACGGACTTGTATCACATTATGCATCACTTTTCAGACAAGTTTACCAATATTTACACAAAGGGGCTGGAAAAGAAAAGATGGATCGAAGGATTTACTCATGTTCCGGTCAATGATGTGGATTTGGATAAAAACTACAAGTATACGATGGAAAATGTTTGTATTTGTACTAAAAGTCCAGAACATGAAAAAGATAGACATTGCGCTTTAAAAAACGCCTATAAACTCGCATCTTACCTTCAAAGTGGGGAAATGGGGAGTGGTGGGGGTAACGGGGGTTATATAAGTGAGGAGCAGACCGGGACCTGGCATGAGTATTACTCGAGATTCCGAGACGACAACATCTCCGAGCAAGAAGACGATCTGTAACCAGACCATGGCATCTCACCAGTTCCTTCAAACTTTGGTCGAGCAGTTCAATGCTCACTCCAAGTCAACAATATTACCTGTGAAGAAGTGCTCTGAACTAAAAGATGAAAAGCACTACATAATCCATGCTATGAAGAAGATGGAGACTACAGTTGGGGAAGCCATCTGCTGCAGTCTCAGCGAGGCACCGTTTACTCCGGGGGATGAGCCCAAGTTCCAGGTGTACCTGCCCAAGAGATTCGTCCATCTTCTACAAAACGAGGACCTTCGCTCTATTCAACCCGGCTGTCTATACCTGGTGTCCCACGGCTGCACAGGTAGCAACTCTACAGAGTTGACCATCCACATTGCCGACAAGCAGCAGTGTTAGATTTAAGTTTTAATGTTGTACCTATGTTATTGTAATGTTTTATAAATAAATCATAAAAGACAAAAAAAATAAGAAAACAAAAAGTGCAACATATCAATATGTGAAGTTTGTCACGTATTGATATGTTGCATTTTTTTTTAAACTTCGCGGGTGACCTTGACCTTTGACCTTTGCATTTCACAATTACCCCCACTACCGTAATTACCCCCACTACCACACTAGGATTCAAACCTGCTTGGATGCGAAACACGGTCAGTCTGTTGCCAACTAGCAAACGATGAGCACCTTGTACGAGCTTTGCTTACAACGAGTTATAACTGACGCATCTTTATTCCAGACGGCTTTACAAGATAATATCCCTATAACAGTAAAGCAGGATATCGAAGAGTACAAGAAAGATAATAGAGGGTATTCGGGATACTCCTGGTATAGGTTCCAAGACGGGGAAAAGTTTTGTAGGTCTTGTGGCGATGCTGCCGTCAGAGACCTTCGACGGTTCGTACAGGAAGGTGGTAGAAAACAGTTCGGATTTCTAGCACCGATGTTTAGATTTGAAAACTACAAGGACACCTGTGCTATTTGCTCCATCCCATTGTATCGATGGAAAAAGTTTAGAAGTGTTTAATTGGATCTTCCATACCCCCACCACCGTTACCCCCACCACTTTTTCATGTACCTCCAAACGCTGTGCCTCGGCTTCATTTCTACTCCAGCAGCCAACCTAGCAACATCAGGATGTCTCTGAACGTCAGTTGCGCAAGTTACGAGGAGGTGAGCATCAAGACTCAGCAGGAGCTAAACGACTTGTACAAGGAGTTGCAGCTGATGGTGGCACGAGGCTACCATATAAACGTGCAAGTTTACGCTTGCAATATACGGAACACCCGGCAGGCAAAGGAAGAGCCTGGACACTCCTCGTCAGCTTCCTCACCGACGTCCATGAAGACCGAGCCGGACAACTTAGATTACTTTAGCTGACTAGCAGTTGTATTTCTTGTTCTAACCATTGTAGAATATGTTTATTTTTTCATTATATTAAAGAAGTAAAAGAGCAAAAACACCTATCTTGTTACTGACATATTAGCTCAGTAACAAGATAGGTTTTTTTAAAACACGGTTTGAATGACCTTGAAACTTCCCCCTCCACTGCTTTGCTACCCCCACCACTTGACTATTGATGTACATGGCACATCACAATTGGAAACCTCATTCCATCTTCAACAGCCAAACCGACAACATCAACAATGGCAAACCTACCAACGGATAAAACATGTCCTCACGTTTGCTGTGATTTCGTCCATGAGTTGGAGAAGAGGATGCAGGAGAGGGTGATACGAAGAAAGCAGATCCACTCAGAAAATATCATGATAGTCAACGGCTATCTTTTATTGTTCGGCCTTATTATGGTTGTACTTTTCATACTGTATGGCATAGTCACATGTGTCGGCAAGGTTGCAGAAGAAAACGCTCGCCACCATCAATTGGAAAGTTTCAATGTTACTTTGTAAGTTTTCCTTTTTTTTAAAACTCCGTTTGGATGACCTTGAAAATTCCCCCACTACTCCACCACACCCCCCACCACTTCACCATGTTCCTGCATGAGCATCACATCAACCGTCATTCCTTGTCCGACAAGCAACCATGGCAGACAACAACACCATCAGCCAAGCTGACTCCACTACTGATGTCGGTACAAGTACGGTTTGGACACTGTCGATCGATAGTGTACACTATTTGGAAACGATTTGCGAACGGATGAAGGAAATACTGCGGGACAACCCTGGGATCATAATACAAATGAATTTAAATTATGATTGGTCCCAAGTTAGAATGCAAGGGGACGATAACAACGGTCAACAATCTCCACAATATTCGCCGATGTCCCCGATCTACCCTTACGGCGAGTCTGACGTTGATGAAGATGAGGCTAATGAGGATGTGGGGGACAACGAGGCTGAAGAGGAGTAACCTTCATTCCTTTTTTTTAAAACCCAAATTGGATGACCTTGAGAATTCCCCCTCCACTATTTCCTTTTTTTAAAACCCAAATTAAATGACCTTGAAAATACCTCCTCCACATACTTTTGGTTTACCCCCTCTACTTTTCAATACTGTTACCACAGTCTGTAGCTCACATCATTCCTTGCTTAGCTATCATGGCGGACAGCACTCTTTCTCGAGTTGACTCCACTACGGATGAAGAATGGCCATTTTCCTGGAATGTTCATCTGCAAGACTCGGCAGAAGTGGATATGTTGCATGAGAAATTGGTGTATGTATTAAACGAAAACCCCAACATTGAATGTAGAATGACTATGGATTTCGATGCGACAGGGGTCCACACTCAACCTTCCACTTCCAGCCAGCCTGAGCCTCAGCTACAGCCGAAGAACTTTACACATCTTTACACTCCAATACGGCCGGAGGATGTGGTTATCAGCGAGGCAGACTCTACTACAAGCTATATTGAGCCAACAAATTGGAAGCTTGTTGTTGACACCTTACACAAGGTCGACTTAGTATGTGACAAATTAAAGGAATTGATGATGCAAGATCCTGGTCTTCGTTTTAAAATTGATTTGTTTTTCATCTGGGGAGCACCTGCACGGGGCTCTTCGTCTGACAGCTCTCTTAGTACAACGGACGAGGAGGAGGAGGACGACTAGTTATCTTTTTTAAAACTCCGTTTGGATGGCCTTGACCTTTCCCCCTCCACTGAGTTTATTTAAGGTGCACTCTCAATGACTGCGGCATCATTTCATCGCGCACCTTCACCACAGCAACATGGAGAGTCAACTCAACTACTGTTGCGAACAGAAATGTTTTTCATGGTCAAATGACATTGATGTTGCGGATGGCCTGGCGTGTAGAAAATGTGAAGCTTTTGGTCAATGCATGTGTAAGTGCAAGTCTTGGAAGAAGCCGAAACCAGAGTTGAAGACATTCCATGTGTACCAGATGAGAGGGCATAAGTACACTTGTTGCCCTGAACGTTGCATTGAATTCACACTAAAACAGCTAACTGGCTGCAAATTGTGCAACAATCATTTTACAGGTTTTTGCAAACATTATTTAGGAGCCTATCAGTACAGATCAACTTGGCATACAGAAGCACTCACTATCAATGAAATCGCTATAGATACACAAGAGTAGTCTTTCTACTCTTTTCTTTTTAAAACTCCATTTGGATGACCTTGACCTTTCCCCCTCCACTCACCTTAGTTTATATAAACCCCATTCCCACTGACCACAGCATCACTTCATCGTGCTCCCTCGTCAAAGAAACACCAACTATGGAAAGTAAGCGCATCTCGTGTTGCGAGCATAGGTGTTTGGAGATACAAGGCGTCACATATTGTGCAAAGAAGCGTTGGGAGGAAGAGACGGGGACAACCTATTGCTGTGAGGATAAGTGTTTCCTCTTACCAAATTGGCAAGTGGATGGGCTGGCCTGCCGGCAATGTGAATGCTTCGGATGTTGCAGGTGTAGATGCAAGAACCAACAGCTGCCACCACCGGTACTACAAACTTTCAAAATCTACAAATCCAAATACTTTTATACTTGTTGTCCGCAGCGGTGTATTAAATTTCACTTCTCCAATCTTACCAATTGTCGGAAGTGCTACGGACAACCTGATGGGTGGTGCACCTGTTTTCTGGACTCCTGCCGCTACAGATCGGATTGGCTTACAGATCCGTTGGAAATTGATGAAGTCGCCCAGGAAGCACAAGAGTAGTCTTTCTACTCTTCAACTTTTTTAAAACTCCATTTGGATGACCTTGAGATTTCCCCCTCCACTTCCCCATATACCTAGAGTACACAGAGCCTGACAGTCAGTCACTCGGTGGCTGTCGTGGGGTGCGCATCGGTGTCGGCGCTCCGTTGTTAGGTTTTCAAGGTCACAGTAATATGAAATTGGGGGTGTTGTGCTAGTTCAAGGTCACCTGAGGGATTACCGATTGCCCATTTAGGCAGAGTCATGTCAGAAACTCAGGTTTAACTTGGCACTTTTGCCGTTTCTCGTCAAATATTCGCTCCAAGTGGTCAAGGTCACGGGGACTCGGACTGAAACTCGGAGCGTAGTGCGAGAAACGGCAAAAGTGCCAAAAAATTTAAGTTTCGGCGTGACCTTGACCTTAGTGGCATCGGTGACGTCATTTTGATGACGTAAGGGGTGATGACGTCATCAGCACGTCATTTCTGTGACGTCATGGGTGTGACGTCATTAAAATGACGTCATTGGTGATGACGTCATCGATTGCGTCATCGATGACGTCATCGATGACGTCATCGGTGAGGTCATTGACCTCGATGACGTCATCCCTCAGGTGACCTTGAACTGGCCCAGCATCCCCAATATCACACTACTCCTGGAAAATATGTCAAGGTCATCCAGAGTAAGTTTTTAAAAATCCTATCCAACTACCACCAGAAATAGTTCTAATGTGAAGTAGTTGGTGATAGCGGGATAATTTATTTGTGCTATGGGAGAGGTGTTTATCGTTTGAAAGTTGGCGATCGAATGAGAAACGCCGCCTAGGGAGAGGGCTTATAAAATGGCAACCTTCCCCCACCACCCCTTCCCCCACTCCTTTAGACCAATAACCGATCGCCGACTCTATGTGGTGAAACTGAACTAAACATGGCGGCCGCCATGGATAATTCTAACCTCAAACCTTAGTTTTGCATTGGTGAGCATGCGCCACCTCCACTCCTTTACCTTCCTTTTATATTTTTAAAACCGAACAAATGTCCGGGCAGATGTTTGGGCAGGTGTCGGGGGAAAAGATGTTGAAATATTGGGGTGGAGAAGGCGATAGCGTTGGTGGTCGGTTGAACTGAATTTGCGAATAAAGTAACTGGGGTTGAACTAAAAGTGCGCATAAATTAAAAGTAAGTTGAAATTGAAATTCGACGGTTTTAACAAAACTCTAATAGTTGAACAAAACTAAAAGTTAATTCAAAACTGAAATTCAAATGTATAACTGGGATCTGGAAAGTATGACAAGGTCATCCAGAGTAAGTTTCAAAAAAGCCTACCCAACTACCACCAAAAATAGTTCAAAGTTGAACTAGTTGGTGATAGCGGGATAGGTTGAAGTAACTTTTGAATTTTATCAGTGAACATACAATTAATGTGCAACAGCAGAGTTTAAATAAGTTGGTTTTCCCGTTCCATTTCCAATCGTTTAATTTCCAATTTCAATTTATCCTCTTCCATTCTAGTTATGAAGGGAACTTCATCCATCATATCCATCATGATTGTGTTAGTGTTTGAAATTTTAGTGATGTTGATAGTTCAAAAGTCGAAGACGGAATGAGAAGTGAAAGCGAGAAACGTTAGTTAAATAAAGAAGTGGTGGGGGGAAATATGAATTACAAAGAAGTGGTGGGGGAAAGAAGTTGCTCTTCATTATTACCATCAGTAGTGTCAGATGGTGCAGGAGTTAGATTTAGTAAATTGCCTTCGTCCGAACTTTCAACCTTATCACAAATAGGACAATCGTATGTTATTTCCAAATTCATTTTGATGGTTGTAACATTATCTACAAGTTATAGTAAAATATTAAAAATGTCGTGTAACTCTTCTTTAGAGTTTACTTCAAAACTAGAATTCATTCGGGCCAACGGAGAGTTGTTCATCGTTTGAGAGTCGGTTATGGAATGAGGATTGGCGCATAGCGAGGGGGCTTATATAACGGCGACCTTGAGCTTATGATCAAATAAAGCGTTAATTTCTTCTTCTTCATCTTTTAATTAAATTATTCTAACTGAATTAGTTGTTTCGTCTTCCTCACTCTGTGATGATGACGATGAAGAAAATAACTCACCAGGATTTAAATATTGAACCACAATTCTGAGTCATCTCATAGGATATTTCTCCATGATAGAAAGTAAGTTTTGAAACAATTCTTCCATCTCCTCCCTCTCAGTTATTATATGTTCAAACTTGATAAATTTTGCTTCCATGTTGTTAGTTAGAGTGTAGGAAGTGAAATAATTTAAAGTTGAATTTAATATTATATAAAAATTAGAACCAGTGGTGGAGGGAAATTTCAAGGTCATCCAATTGAAGTTTTAAAAAAGAGTGTAAAACTGAAATTACACATTTGATGGTTCAATAGGATCAGAAGACCAATCTGATCTATATTTGCACGCATTTATAATGCATGTACAAAAGTCTTCTTTATAATATGCATCGCACTTTCGACAATTGAGAAGTTTTTCTGGATGAAATTTGATACATCTCTGGGGACAGCAAGTGTGGAAGTATCTTGATTTATAAATCTTGAAGGTTCGCAGTTCTGGTGGCGGTAGTTGTTTTGTCTTGCATTTGCAGTAACAGAATCCGAAGAATTCACATTTTGTACAAGCTAACCCATCCACCATCCATATTCCTACATCAGCACATTTTTGTTCACAACAGTAACGAGGTTCGTATTTGTTATTGTGTTTCTCCATGTTGACGCTGTCGAGTCCAGTGAAAGAATAAGAGTGTATAGTGTTGAATAGCGAGTTTTATGTACTGTGAAAAGTGGTGGGGGTAATTTCAAGGTCATCCAAATGGAGTTTTAAAAAATTATACCTTACTAATGTAAGGAATGTTGATACTTAAGAAGTTTGTTTCTTTTTGTTTTCTTCAGACTTTTTATCTTCCTCAGCTTTAGCCATAGCAACTAGTTCTTCTATTGATAGCGGATGTACTTCAGGAAATTTCAAAATTAATTTAGCTTGGTATCCATCTTTAGCTAATACATCTATATCTTTAGTCATTTGTTCAACAGTGTTGTAATCTTTTCTATAGATTTTTCCATCAAGTTGAATCATCATTCTGTATAACATTTTCTTGAATAGGTCTTGTTTTGGTGAGAGCTGAGAAGCGAATGATTATTTATAGAAGTATCACATCCTTTTTATTAACTTACATTCAACACGTGATTCTTTAGTTGTAGTTTTGTTTGTCAAAAGTTATTCAACATTGGTAATACTTTTGGAACTTGATGTTATGTTGACCAGTAGGCGATGAAGAAGTTGTAGGTTGTGTAGAAATAAATATTTCATCATCGCAATATTTTGTTTTAGTGAACATCCTTGTATTAGTAGCACTAACATCAACAGTTAAGTGATAACCACCGGTAAGTAAAACTCGCATTTCGTTGGTTAAATCTTCCAGTTGTTCAAAAGTTGTAATGGTGTTGGTATCATAAGATGCACACTTGACTTTGAGAGACATCTTTTAGTTTTTATATTAAGCGATAGAGTGAGCGAGATGTGTACGGTACGAAAGGTAGTCGTAGACTGATGAATTTCACAAGTAGATTTTCGCTTTTATAATCACACAAAAGTGGGTCAAGGTCATCCTGTGGAATTTTAAAAAAAAGCAACATATTGTAATGTACAAAGACATCACAATATGTTGCTTCTTTTATTTTTTTGTTTTTCTTTATATCATATTTATTGAAAAACAATTACAAACAAATAGTTACAATGTTATGTACAAACTAATCAGTAGTAGGTGTTACATGAATAGTTAGTTCAGTTGAGTTGTTTCCACTTGGTCCATGCGAAACCAAATAGAGTACACCGGGTTGAACTACACGAAGAGCTTCATTTTGAAGAAGTTGTACGAAACGTGTTGGTAGGAAGATCTGAAACTTTGGTTCGTCACCAACTGTATAAGGAGCCTCGCTCAATGTGCAATTAATAGCATCACCCACTGAAGTTTCCATTTTCTTGATTGTATGAATTATGTAGTGTTTTTCTTCTTTTAGTTCAGAACATTTCTTTGTAGGTAAAATTGATGATTTAGAATGAGCGTTGAACTGATCGACTAAACTTTGAAGTAAGTTCTGCGATGCCATCTTGATGTTGTTGTTAATCTTCTTGTTAATAAGAGTGTCCGTCGGAGATGTTGTCTCTTCTTAGGTTTGAGTAATACTCATGCTGCGTCATGGTAGCACTCTCACTTTTATAATCGACACTACCCCCACCACTAACACTACCCCTACCACTTTGTTGAAGGAAATTGTTCAAGCGGTAGGCATTCTTTAAAGCGAACTGTGACCTTCGATGTTTAAAACTTTTTGATGAAATACAAAGTTCGTTGAAGAAGCATTGGAAATCTTTATCTATTATTGCATTAATCACTTTGTTGCTTGTAAATGATTGTATCCAATTTGCTTTTTCCAATCCTCTTGTGTAGATAATTTTAAACTCTTTGCAATAATGATTCATAATGTGTGGCATCATGTTTATAATTAATGAAACCTTCATCCCATCTTAAGTTGTGAAAATGTTTGTTCAACCATTTGTTTGTAACTTTCGCTTTAGTTGTTAGTCTATTAAATGGTACTGGAGGTTTGAACAAATAATGATAAACTACTGATGTGTTCATGTCCAATATTACTAATTCTTTAATAATAAAATTACCATCATTTCCTCGGAAAGCTTGAAATTCAATTATACCTCTTTTAACTTCCATTATGTGTGGCGCATTAGAAAATGAAACCCGTTTATTTATGATGAAGTCTTACTAACGACTGACTTAAAAATTGAATGAGCCAACATTTATAACAGACAGGATTGTTCTTCTTCTTTCACTTCTTGTGCCACTTCATCGATATTAAAATTGGTGTGATAGTTGTTTAATTGTCTCCACATTTCAACTTCTTGAGGTATTCTATTAAAGATTGATGTATCCACGGGACTGTATAAAATTGGAACAAAAGGTTGTTTGTCCAATGTATCGATTAGATAGTCTTTGATTATTGCACTTTAAAATATTAGTTGTTTCAAATATCTAGTGACGGGACCGGTGGTACAACTTAAAGTATAAAATTCTTCTTTAGTGAAATATAATTTAACATTGTGTGTAGTTAAATCTCTGAAGCGAACAATTTGTCCTCCACGATGTTTTACTATATCAACTTCAATATTTGATTCCAATAAACTTAATCTTGTTCTTCTTCCAAATGTGTTGTTACTTAAATAGCACTCCAAAAGATGTAAATGTTTCATGAGAGATTCCCAAGTAGTTTCACTGAAAGTAACCATTTTGTTTCCATGATTTAAAATAACAATTGGTGAATAATCCATTGATTTTAAAATTCCAACTGATATACTTTTTGTCATGCATGAAGAAATTGGGTAGATAATCCGAAGAAATACTTCTGTTAAAATATTGGTTGTAATGTTAACTTCAACCTTCTTCCTTTTTACTTCTTTTTCAGCTTCTTCTTCTTCTCTCTTCTTATGTTTGTTAAACTTTAGGAACTCGTCCATTTCTCGTTCAACTTGTTTTTCTATATCTGAACTATTATCATCCATTAGAGGTGTATTTTCTTCTCCGTTAGTAGAATTCATCTTGCGAACGATGTTTCCCATACGACGGTTGAAGATAGAATGAAGTTTCCACTAAATATTTTCCCGCTTTTATATTTTTCGTAAAATCCTTAAAATTTATACAATTACATAATTGTTTGTTTTCAACTTGTATTTTACAAACGAAATTCTAACCTCAAAAGTTAAGGTAGATAATTCTAACCTCAAAAATCTGCAGTCATTGTATTAATTCTTCTTAAAGTACATTCTTCACAATTCCGGTGAGTTTTGTGTAAGTAACTATTTTATCATGTAGAATTAGACAGTATGCCGAGGTTCAATCCGCTATTGGTTCTTCAAATTCCATTTCAATTTTTATATCCACACTTGATGATTTTACCGATTCATTTTGTTTTGAACAATCGATTACAATTATCGGAGCCTTGGAATAATACTGGTCAGGTGATAATAGTGGTGTATTAGTCTTTCCATAATATGACGATTGAAATCTTGCATACATATCGTATAAAATGGAAAAACGTTTTTTGCTGAACATGACATTCAAATTGTCATACGGAAAAAATTGAGAGTTTAAAAAAATTTACAATTTTTTATTTTACAGTGATCAAATTGACCAGCATTTGCAGTGATAACATCTTTTCGCTTAGTTTGAAAACCGAGTATTATGTACCTTGATCGTTCCAAGTAAGTTGATGTCTTGACGGTCCATGTTTGTCGTTCTGTCTGAGGTAGTGTAGGGTATTCATGAAATTCCCAACTTTGGAATGGCATCACAATATCACGGTCAGATTTCAACTTTCTCAATAATAGGATTCTATGTTCATCGGCCAATCTTACATGAGGTACTCTCCAAACAACTTTATCCAACTGTAGTTGCCATTCCAGTTTATCTTCCATAGTTGCAGGGTCTGCAAGTATCAAGTCCTTATTAGTTGAAGATCTAAGTAATACTAATTCTTGTTTGACATTTATTATTACCCGTTTGTAATCTTCAGCGAATCCCAAAAGCAATCGTAAAGGTACATGAAAATCAAAGTGACCGTTGGAAGCTGGTGTTATAGTGTCTTTATCGGGGGCAACCCATCCGGCGGTGACTATTGAATTCTTCTCATGTGGTGTTAATGATGTTAATCCTTTCAATGTCGTTGTTAAACAAACCTTTTTTGTTGAATCAACCGTCACCCCTGATATTTCATATCTTATTTCATCAAAAAGATATGCCATTGGGTTATTTATAAAAGGAACTGTTGAAGCAGTTTTTCCATCCAATTTTAATACCCGTCCTTCGATATACAAGTAACTTTCACACGGTAAAGTGTAAATATCTTGTTGTTGAATGGGAATCCTTATTTCATTGTTATTGTTTAATTTTGATGAAGTGTAAGGGTTGTGCGTGTGATATTCCTTCTCCCATAGTGTTTCGTCGAACGTTGGTCCTTGAGATATATCCAGGATATCCATCGCTGTTAAGTTTCAATCCAATCTTCTGTAGAAAACGAATGTTGTCCGATGTTAACTCTTCCAATGTCGAGGAGCTACTGAGCTCCCGACTCTTCCGTTGCGGTTTAAATGATAATCCCATGTTGACTTTTATGTTGTTGCTCTGATGTGTATCCGTATAGTAATTGTTTCTCCTCTAAAGTCAACACTATGACCATCTTGATCCAATATGTTCAGTACGATGTCTGAAATGAAACTGGTGTTTAACGGTAGGTATATTAAGTTTTGTGGCTTCTCAACAGTTTTAAAACCGGGAGCTACCGTTGGATAAAATGTATGTAAAATATGTTGATTAACTCCATCTCTATACGATCCGTGTATAATGTTGCACGTGACATCGATACTATTTACTTTCAATATTGCTACAGTTGAATCACCTGAATGAGTGGTTCCAGGAGTTAAGATTTTCTTTTTGGTATCTGTAAATCCAAGTAAACTGCCAATAGAGTTTTCCAAGCCAACATCAATATAATATTTCGAAGTTATTTCTGCTTTTAAAGTATTGTTGTTTCCTTTAACGGTGATATTGTCTTCTCCGAGTTGTTTCTGTAATAATTGGTTTATGTCATCAATTTCATATGCTCCAGTAGGAATTGTAATTATTTTCAATTCTGAGTATTTTCCTGAACCATCCTTAGTTTCATAATAATGTAGTAAATTGTTCTTTCCTTCCGTAACATTGGGAATTGAGTTGTAGGTAGTCAAATCAAGTAATGCCGCTTCCCATAATCTTTCCTTGGATAGACGCAATGCTGGGAACAGCGTACTTTTCAATGTGGATGAATTTCCACTCAGTGACACTGTATACGATGACATCTTAAAGGTGACTGACACTTTTCGCTAGAAATTCCAAACATAAATGCCCACATATTTCAGTATTGTTAGGTTGTTCTCTTTTGTAATTATAAAAAATGTTTTTGGAGTTTCGAAAATAATGTTGAAGTTCTTTCGGCGGTGGTAGATTGCCAAAACTGTCAAAGTAGTAAACGGTTTGTCCGAGTTTTTTATAGCATACCCAATGAGTGCCTGGACCATAGTTGGAATCCAAATTTACTATTCCAGTTTCATTTTTCCATATTTTAGTTGGTAATGCATCTTTCATAAAAACTCCTCGAAAGAATAATTATTTTCAAACATTTTACATAATCATTTAACTGATGATTTGTTAAGGCTTTATTTGGAATTATCAGTTGATTCTTCTTATTTAGTACACACGGTATGGTCTTAGGTATAAACCTGCTCCGTTTTTTACCATTTGCCAAACAGAAGTCTTCTTTACACTTGCCTTACGAGTTTTACGACGTCCTTTTTTAATATTTCCACCTCTTTTAGGAGCGCTTCTCTTTGCAGGTCTTCCTCTGCGACGTCTTCCACCACTTAACTTTGCTTTCGTCTTCATGGCTGTAGTTACTGCCCAAGCCGATGCTTTTTCTGCAATACTTGCGTCACTTGATTTTACTCTTTGCCAAGCTTTTTCCGCTAGAATTTTATCCGCTATTGATCTATTTGTTGAATCTTTATACTTTGAATATGCTATATCGTGTTCTTTGCAAGCTTGATCTAATTTATTAATTCCAGGATCTCCTCTTGCTAAACGTTTTGCCAACTTAGTTCCAGGTCCACAATATTGATAACCTCCGGGCAGATGTAATTCATATGGTAAAGCGTCTATCGCTCGATTTACAAGAGCACCAACTGGAATCCGTCTGAGCAGGGATAATGCAGCTGATGTTAAACCACGTCCTCTCTTGCCGCTGTCTTGACGACGACTGAGCGATACGGTCTTCATTATGCTGTTTTATGTAACCAACGTCTTCACTCTATGAAATACTTTATGATAATGAATCCTTTTTTGTGTATTCCATACTTAAATATTCATAAGTTTTATTAGTATCTATCAATGATTTCATCTTTAATCCATTGGTTTCTCTGAGAATCTTCGATTTTATTGTGTTTCATCGATGTATTAATCAAATGATTATGCATATCAATAACTACATTACCTACAAGATTCGTTACATACTCTATATTAGTAGCATCTTTGTCATATGTAGGATTATCAAGATTTGTGATGCGTTTACCATTACATGTATACACAGATGGATCGTTTTTAGAGGTTGCTATAACTTGATTAATAGTAGCAACATCATTCGGAGCTATTCCTGCTGATATGTTAGATATTCTTCTATTTTTTCCATCATATACGTTATTTATTTTATCTAAAACTATAGTTTGTTTTACAACAACACAATCCTGATCATCTTTACCAGATTTAACTTGGGTTAATCGTCTACCTTTACATATAAAATTAACACCAGTAGCTGATAGTTGTGGTACTTTTGTTAAAATAACAGCATCATGTTCTTCCGTGCCTAAGATTATATTTGACAATCTTTTATTTTTTCCATCGCACTTGTCATTTTGTAGTTGTAGTAAGGTAAACTTTTCACTTCCTTGCATAAACTCATCACCTTTCTTTGACACCACCTGATTTTGTTTAACAAAAGCGGATGTTCCTTTCTTCAAGCTTTCATTCATTTGTCTCACGGTAGCAGCATCCGATGGAGTTGAACCATCTTTCAGATTGGACAACACTTTTCCATGACAATCAATAACAGCACCATTATATAAAATACAGTTATCTTTAATATATTTTATATTAACACCATCACTTTCTTCTTTAGGATATCCAATATCGTTTATAGTATATTTATAAAAGAAAATCCATCCTTTTTCTTTTCTGGTATTACAGAGTGCAAGTAACGCTTATTGATTGGATCTGTATCATCGGTTGGATCTGCCACATTAGTTATTTTATAATTTAAAGCATTGTACATTTTTCCACTTTTAGTCTTTTGCAACAGTAAAGCGTAATCCATCGCAGATAGCAAATAGCCTTTATTAACAACATCTCCATTGTTGACTGGTTTTGCAACATTAATAACCCTGTGAGATTTTGCATCATACAGTTGGTTGTTGTCGAGTTTTAAACTTGTAGATGTTTCCTCCTTTACTGTTTTTAAATTTGTTGCATCTCCATCTTCTTCTGGATCTTTAACAAACTTTAAACGTTTATTATTTATGTTATAGTCACCTTCGGGTGTTTGCGGTAATCCACTTCTTTTTCTGTTTTCTCCAACTTGCACTCCTAACGCGGAGTATCGTCCGAACTTGTCGACGCTCATGTTAGAACTGACACATTATACGCCTGCAACTCTTATATATCCGCGGACAATTATACGATTATGCCGCGATTCCTGAGTTCGTCAATTAGAGCTACCCATTCATTATTTAAACCTGTATGACCGGCTTCCATGGCTTCATGCAATAGTCTCATTCTATCAACCAATTTATTGATGTCGTTGTAGTAAATCACATTCGTATTGTATAGATTTTTCATCAATCCTTTAGTAGATGTTGAAGTATCTCCTTTACTCTTTTTACCATGTTGTTCAAGAATTGATAAATCCATAAGTGATAATTATTTTCTTTTCAGTGGTTGTCTCACCACTGGTGCGGTACGTAATGTTGGCAATTTTCGTGGAGGAAACAACTTTTTTATAACGATGTTATATTTTGTTGCACGTGAACGATTAATCATTGCATCCTTTAAGTAGTTTCTCTTATGAGCGTTAGTATTTTGTAGAATCTCTTTAAAAACACTTAAATCTTTGGATGAATATCTTAGTGGTATATTTTTAAAAATTAATTCATATAATCCTTTTGTTCCTTTATATCTATGCTCACCAATAATGATGTAATCGTCTTGAGTTATTTCAAGCTTTGAATCACCAATCTTCAATTCATTCCCATCAATTCTTGCTCCATATACGTGTGATCTACTCAAATTCGGGTTTGATTTCATGTCATGTAGCATTTCCATTATATATTTTCTTCCAAGAGGTCCATGTTGTAATATATCGCTACTCAATTGAGTTAAATTTGGAATAGATTGTTCAGCTTCAGGTATTGGCTGTTCTTCTTCCTTTTCAACAATTGGTTCTTCTTCTTCTTTTGTTTCTTCTTGCTCACTAGCACTTGTATATGAATCATCATCATCTTCTTTTTTTAATGCTTGTACTTCTTGTTTAGAAACTGGTAGTAAAACATCTCCTTCATAACGAGGTTTACCAATAGTTTCTGATATCTGTTTTAAAGGTTCCGTAATAGGTTTAAATTTAGTCTCTAGAAATTCTTCTCTTTCACTTAAACCCATCCTCAATGCACGATTCTTCATCCTAATAGAATCACTGAGTGATTTTATTTCTTTCAATAGTTTTTCTTGATTCACCATGTTTACACTGTGAAGTTCAACTTGTAACTAGATGTAGCATCGGTAGTTCAACGCATAAATACAAATTTATCCAACCCTATACGATATCTACCATTTTTAATATCTTCTTCCTTCATAATAACGAGAAAGCTATATTTCTCATTCCATGCTTTGCCACACATTTCTTTAAATTTCTCAAATGGCATATCTGCATTTACATGATCATTGTATATATGCTTTAAATTTGTTTCATCTTGCTTAAAGATAATCAACATATTTGCATTATCTCTTATAAGTTGTTTTGGAATTTTACTGTATGTTTGACCAATATAAATGCTATCGATATTATGATGTCTCCCCATAGCGAAATAATTCCTTATAGTGTCGTGATTTTCACAAGAAACATCGTCAAATATAAAAATAGAAAATGGTTTTGCTTAATTTGGTTGCATAATTGTTTCACTGGCATTAAACTTGTAAAAATTCACTTCAGGTACACTTGCAAGTACTTTATCCAATAATTGATATTTTGGTTGTTGCAATGATTTGAAAAAATGTATATATTGTTAAAGCGCAATCCTTTAGGATTAGTTATAAGGTTAAAAACAACATTAGTTTTTCCACAATATGAAGGACCAGTTATTAGACATCTTATCGTATTTGGTAGTAATTCACATGTTTTTCATGATTTAACTTATCATTGTCAACTGTCAATTCATCAATGTTATTGATATTAAATCGATCTTTTTGCTGTACAATCTCCATCTTGTATAAAGGTTAAACACATAATGAGCTATTAAACAACTATACTAAGTCTTTTGAAGGAATCCAAGAGTCTTCACTTTTATCAAACCCTAACCACCGGACTTTAACCATATCCCTTTTCCTTTGTAAAATCTTCTCCACAAGATATACATCACCGACTGTTGATTTCAATAATTCGTGTCCGTAGAATCCACCTTGAAGTAATTCACCCTTGTTATCCTTTAATAAATAGGTTTCAGGTATAGTTGGTTGCACTTTATAAATCGTAAATTTCTCATTAGTCCAATTTGGTAGATATCTTTTACTAAATACACCTTTGTATTTGCATATACGAACTTTATCGTTGACCTTGAACTTCTTTGGTTGCAATTTTTCCAATTTCGGTGTTGTATTATTTTTAATGCGTTGTAATACAATTTTGGCATTAGCACTGTTTACCTGGATAGGTTTCATTCCAATGGTACGATGATGATATTTGTTGTTATACTCTTTTATAAGTTGTGGTAATATGTCATACCACACGTATGATCCTCGTTTTGAAAATTGTTTATACATTGCACCTTTTAATGTTCTATTGAATCTTTCAATTATTGAAGCTTTAACTTCAGAATTTGTAGAATTATGATTTATTTGATATTTCTTCATCAAAGCTTTAAAGTCTTTATTAAAATATTCTTTTCCATCATCGGTCTGTAAATGTTTAATTTTAAATTTATTTTTTTGTATTGTGGTTTCCATAGCTTTTGTAACACTTTTACCAGTCTTATCCTTCAATGGTAAAGCGTCAGCTATTTTAGTAAAACAGTCTATAATTGTTAAAATATATTTAAATCCTTTGTTTAATTTACTGTGCGGTATCATTTCAATGAGATCAGCTTGATAAAGATCATTCATTCCTTTAATGATTGTACTTCTTCTTGGAAATCTTCTTCTTGCTGGTTTATGTAGTTCATTTACAATCTTGTCCTTCACACTTTCCATCTTCAGGTGTTGCTTGTACACCGCTTGTAAAAATACTGATCCGTAGAATAGTTCATTCTCTTTTATAAAGTTTGAATATAGGTCAAGGCCATTTCATATTAGTGTAAAAAAGAGGGAACATGGCATTGGGCTTGCCATGTCCCCTCTTCTTTACGGAAAGGAAAAAGGAAGAAGGTAGAGGACAAAGAATAGGTTTACTGGTCGATAGGGCTCAGGGAGTAGTGGCCGAACGGTAAAGTATTAATTTTATCTTCTAAAATATGGCGCTTGTCATCTTTGTAGCTTAATGCCCACTTTGTTTGTTTGACACTAAAAAGTTGATGATTATAACTTCTAATAGTGTTGAACGTTGCAGTTGTTTCAACATTTTCAAACAAACATCTTTTATAATGTTCAAACTGTACGTTCTTCTTCAGGAAAGAGGTTTTTATTCATTTGGCCTTCTTCGTGACTTGATGTTGATTCTTTTCGCTTATGTACAGTTGAAATGAATATGGTTTGGACATTAATGCTACAATTTCCATCATCGGCACACCATTTGTTTCATCTTTAAATTTTCCCAATACTTTCTTGTTTCTGTCGTAGTCGTAATTTGGATGGTTCCTGGGATAATCGGAAAAGTCGAAATCATCTTTATACATAAAGGTGCGTAGATCTTCGTACATATCATTTGTTTTAATCCAGTAAATTAGTGCAACCGTATCCATATATGCAATACCAATGTTCTCTCTTCCATAATAGTTAACCATCTTCATATAATGAAACTCGTACATGTGTGTTTTAGAAAGAAGATTGACATTCCAAGATACAAAGGACGATCCATTACAACTGACTTCTTGTTCATGGAAATAACAACTAGATTTTCATTAATAATTACAGATGAACCAAAGTTTGGTTGTTGCACTAATTTCTGTAATTTTACTGGATCAGTTACCAATTTGATATCCTTATGTTTCCTTTTATTTTCCAAAGTCTTGCCAAATATTGCGTTGTTCATTAGTTTGAAGAAATCTTTTTGAAAACTTGATGTAGCGGCGGCTCTTCTTCTTGTGTTGTTGTCAATGTACGGTTTTAACCAACAAGATTGAGAAAATTGTAGTACTCGATTAATTTTTGTAATTCTCAATCCTAAGCCTAAAGCCTGTTGTATCATCCAGTAGTGTCCGACATACCGAGACTTGTCGGTTAAAGTCATCAATAATTTTGGCCATCTTCCAGTAGGGGAAATTTCAGTCTTTGGAAGAAGTGGTAAATCATAATGATGATCGTGAAGATGTTCGGGATATTTAAAATCGACGTCAAATATGTAATCAGTTTCTCCATATTTTGGTATATCCATTATATTTCCAATTGATTCAGGGTTTATCCATTTAAAATTATCATATGGAAGGGGATTCGACATTGCCCATCCGTATAAGTTATTTGCATCAAAATAACCCAGGAATGTTGTTGGTTTTGATGCATCATAATCGGGCAGATACTTGTTGTTCGCCTTGACATGTCGTGTAACGCTTTGCGTCAATCCCCCTCGAACTCCTGACTCTAACATCATAACCATATCTATATCAGTAAGAAGTTGTATTTTACAATTTGTTTCTTTCAACATAGCTTGCCATGCAAGTCCAGGTGAAGTATACGAATGAAGAGGGTCCAATCCATATGCTGAAAAACACGTATTTCTAAATTCTTCCATTATATCACATAGTAAAGTTACATCTAATTTAACATAAAAATCTGATATTCTCCCAATGTTGTAAATCCTAATTCATTCCATACTTTACATGCATGATCATAATCCTCTTGAGATATGTCCATGTCGTATAGTTTACTTTTGAATTCTTCTTTTGGCGGAAGTGATGTTTCATTAAATTTTTTAAACTGTCTATGTAATCATATGGAAACACACCTTTTCGAAGTACGAGATCCAGTTTGTCGTTACTTACAATCTTCTTTTATTCAATAAAATCTTGTTTCCTTAAATTTTCAGAAAGTTTAGACAAACTCGACGGCATAAATCGGTAGGAGTCAAGATTGAGAAAATTGTAGTACTCGATTAATTCTTAATTTGAATTAAGAAGATTCTTGATTGAATCTTAATTTGACATTTCCAACTGTTTTAGAGAAACTTATAAATCTTTCTGAAGTTTCAGCCAACACATCTATTGAACCATTACCTTTTCCTAATTCAGATATTATAAAATGAGCATCATACCCACTGAGGTTATGCAGAACCACAGGAATAAATAGTGGTAAACGATAGCTCAAATTGCATTTATTACAAGCAGCACCCCTGTAATAACCTGTAAGGTGTTCATGATCTTTAACTTTATAATTGTCAATGGTAAATTCATTTTTACATAAGAAACAGTGAGTTGCATTTTCATGTTGAATTTCCTCTTCTTCCTCCATCGGTTTCATTGGTACGATATTCGTATATAATCTTTGTACATTTTCAGCTATTGAATATAAGTGATCAAGAAATATTTTTTTCCGCATTTTCACCACGATATACTAGAGGTTCTGAAGTTAATCCATATTGGTTTAAATGTTCTTCTGATAATGTTAATTTAACCATTAAACAAAAACTATTTGGTTTGTGCATTTGATATTTGACACTTTTTCTAGCTTCACAATTTTCATCTACTATAGGAATTAGTGTTGATTCAAAGTCCGCATATACAACTATAGGGATACGGTATTGATTGAACTAAATTTGCGCATAAATTAACTAGAGTTGAACTAAAAATTCGCATAAATTAAAAGTTAGTTCAAAACTAAAATTCGACAGTGTTTAAAAAAAAAAAACTCTAATAGTTGAACAAAAATAAACGTTAGTTCAAAACTGAAATTCAACAGTGTTAACCAAATTCTAACAGTCAAACAAATAGGTCAAGGTAATCCAATTTAACGCGAGAACGAGGAATAGAGCACTAAGTGGCATGTTAGTCCATTACCACAAAGTGATCTATTCCTCGCTCTCTATTCTACATCTATTTTTTTTGGGTTTACTTATTTATATTTAAATGTTCAAATTTTACTATGTAGAATGTCCATTCTTGCTCTTCAACTCTTCAATTGTTTTTAGCAGTTGTAACAAATATTCGTTAGTTTTCACCAAAGTCTTTATTTTGCTACATCCAATTTCAATGGAAGGAATTATAAGTTGTAATTTTATAAGTTCAATCTTTTCTTTCTTGCGAATTTTTTTCTTTATTATATTATTCCTTATTTTTGCTGAAGATTCAAACTCCATGTTGTTTCTGCTAAAGCCACAATAATAAAAGTCTCTTCAAACAACCTGCATTTATACACATTCCCCCACCATTTTATAATCCCCACTCCCTTCCCCCTTCTTTATAGGATTTGTAAGGGATAGGGTGTAGGGTGGGGAAGGGTAATTTTGTTTTTACGTTAGTTGTGCAAGAAAATAGCCGCCAGTGTCTACACCTTGTTTGTAGCACTCCATCGTAGATTGTGCCCACTGTCACATACGGTCTCTGTCATTTCGTGTGACAAGGAAAGAATGACTATCACCATACAATATAAAAGAGTCAATTCGTACATAACATCCTGAGTCCAACCATTTATTAGCTTCAGCCATAAACTTTTCTATTGTATCAAATGGAAATTGTGGATCAATTGCTATAACTTTACGTTCTTCACTAAGTTCAACAGTATAATCATCATCGTCATCATCATCGTCCTCATCATCTTCACTTTCACTGTTGTTACTTAAAGTGTCTTCAGATTGTTCAAAAACATCTGAAATTTCGGAAGAATTCAAATTTTCATTCAGATGAGGAGGCATTTTGAAGCAAGAAATATTGTAAACAGCAGAGACGAAACGACAAGAGCGGCGTGTAGAAGAAAAATGAAGGAGTGAACAACGCTCGCTCCGCTTTTATAATAGTATGCAAATGAGGGGTAGGAGCTGACCGTGACCAGTCATCAACCCAAAGGAGTGGGGGGAAGTACTACTCGGATGGAAGTAGGTTAGTAGGTCACGAGACTTAGAGTGTTAAAAAATAATGGGGGAGAAACACAACACTATAACGCATTGTGTTTCTCCCCCATTATTTTTAAGCAACAATTTGGAAAAAAACTATGTGAATTTACTTTCTACGCCCCCACCTTGTAATACCATCCACTTTGTGTCTGAGGAGATAGTCTTTAGAGTCTAACTCATAAACGGATTTCTCTTTGCGCAAGGATTCAATTACTTTAATATTATATTTTTCGCCGTTACAACTTGCCAAAATGTGTTCGTTGTCAATAACACTTTCAAAAAAATAAACACAACCTCTCTTAAGCCTATTTCCTTTCACACCAATAATTTTGGATTGGTATTCAATAGTGGGGTTTTCTGTCAGTTGTGGTTCAGAAAGGTGTTTCACGACATGTACACGGCAAAAACTTTCGTTTTTAACACATTTCCTCCCACAAGCTGATCCTTTCTTAATTCCCCTAGTGAGCACTTCAGGGCAAGTAGTGGGACGGCTAAATGCCCTACGACGCTCTTCTTGTAATAATTGAAATTGCTCTGAAGGAGCAGGCTTAGGAGCAGGTTTGGGAGTAGGCTTAGTGGATTTAGTTTTATGATAGGTGTGGTCTTTAGGCATAGTAAGCGGTGGGGTAGGAGGCAATGGTGACAGTGGAATGACAGGTGTACTAAGACGATGAAGCAAAGTTTCAAATGAAGGGGTATTAGGACGGGGAGCTGGCTTCTGTGGTGGCGGCATGATGGTTGATGGCGGTGCGGAGTCGTTTGAAAGCGAAGTAGAAGGCGAAGGCGGTGAAAAAATGCTTCGAAGTTTAGAAGTCTTGGTAGGCGGAAGAATAGTGCCAGAAGTTGAAGGTTGGGATCCAAGTTGCTTCTTGTACCAGTCAGGAGGATTTTTCAGACGAAGAGTTTTCTTAGGTGCAGTAACAGCCGTAGTAGAATTTGAAGTAGAAGTTGTAGTTGGCAGAGATGACATGGTTGTGGCTCCAAGTTCGCAGCGTAACGTCTGGAATCAGAATGAAATGTTAGCCGCAGTCGGTGCGTCTTTTATAACAATATGCAAATGAGAGGGGTAGCAGCTGGCCGAGACTGATTATTGACCTGGGAGGTGGGAGAAAAGGGGAAAGAGAAGGTATTTATTTCAAATAATTCGCATAACTTTTGACTAAAATAAGATAACCAAATTCTTCTTTTACCAAAATGTTTGTCTTACATAGACCTTTTCAATGATGTATCGCTTGTCCAAATTCGTCAATCCGTTATCAAGTTATAGCCATTTTAATTTTTCAGGTCATGACCGGTCATTCACCCAAGTAGTGGGGGAAGGAGTGGGGGTAGGAGTGGGGGAAGGGGGGGGGGGAATCGACTCCATTTTTTGTGCGGGTGGGAGGGGGGGAGGAAAGGGGGGAGGGGAAGGGGGAGGGGTTTGGGGGGGAGGGGTGAGGGGGGGAGGTCATTGACCTTTCAAAAAGTAGGTCAAGGTCACTCAAGACTTATAAAAAACCAAGGTGATGGGAACAGTTGTAACGCTAATGCAGAAACGCAACTCTAACCCCACCCAAACTAATCCCACCCATCATATTCCTAAACAAAATGCAAAAAAAACCTAGTCCGCTACCTACAATTTGCGGATGTCCCACCCCTTCTAAGTGAAGTTCAACCGAACTTCTGAATTTACATTTAATCTACCCCCTATCATCTAGCTGAAAGGCAAAACAACAACATTAATTATTAATACCAACACTGAAAACTAACAACACATCATTATTAAAAACCAAAATAATTCAACACAACCAAATACCATCATTATTCTTAAAATTAATACACCTTAATGCTAAACACCTCTTAAAATTAATACACCTTAATGCTAAACCCAACTTATAACTAACATCGCAATGCGCAAATTATTTCTTAAATTAAATACAACTTACAACTAAACACACACACACATACCACATTGCATTAAAAAACGCAACGTAGTATAAGAAGTTTAAATATATATAGGCCTACTATATATTTGAAACCTCTTGCTGAGTCGCCAACAACCTTTCGCTATGAAAGTTTGTTGACGACTGACGCTAAGATCAGGCTCGTATCGCTCCTCAGATTCTCGAGTAGTGGGGGAAGTTGGGGGTGAGGGGGGGGAGGGGGGAGGGGGAGGGGGGGAGGTCATTGACCTTTCCGATCATTGCCCCAAAACCCCCTACTACTCTTACTACTCAGGTGAAAGTCGGTCATCAGCGGAAGCTGCCCGGAGTAATTGCTACCGCTATAAAAACCAGGTAGTTGGCTCGGGCATCTGCCCGGGGAAGTGGGCCGCTGCTGGGCTATAAAACTAGACTGCTCATTGCGCCGCGACCATTAACTTACTGGCTTTCATGTTGATTGCATCGTTATAGCTACTACATTATTTACGTTCATTTACTTCTAACCTTACCACATAGTGTTTCATTTACTTCTAATCTACAACTCTACTTTATTAGTACATAATGTTTAGTTAATTCTAACCTATAACTCTATTTTGTTAGTACATGACGTTCTGTTTCAATTATCTCTTTATACTCTATATAACATATTTTATTTCTCAGTCTTCTTTTGACTTCAACATATAACAAACCTCCTATAATGGTTGCGCAGAGTTTAAAATTGAAACTGTTACGAACACAACACATATTACAAAATAATTCTAAACTTTCATTTTCAAAGTCTAAAACTAATTTAAGGGGGTTGGTGCGCCCTATCATTCTCCATGTTAACTAATGTTCTTTTTTCTCAGAAACCAATAAAGATAGCTCATTTCTGTTTTTTTTATTTGAAAGATCAGACCTTTTTACATATATGGAGTGTGTAAAATTTACCAGTAAGCAAATTCAGATTTTACATGATTTTTTTTCCAAACGCTTATAAAATATTTAGGAAAAAAAAATATTTATTTTTTAAATTTGTTATTGTATATTATATTTGGGTTTTTTTGCACTCCAATTATGTATCTAAGCTATATCTATCTACAAAAAAAATCCCAAGTTGATACCTTTAGTAATTATTCAGAAAAAGGAACATATGTGTTAAAAAATCAAACTTTCGGAAAAACGCAAAAAACGGGAAAAATGCAGGTATTATTAAGAAAAACAAGACTATACATACTTCACTATACATACTTCATACATACTTCACTATATATAAGACTATACATACATATATATATATATAAGACATATATATATGTATATATATATACATATACATATATATAAGACTATACATACTTCACAATCACTAAAACAATGTTTTATAACCTTAAATTTGGTAAACAACCAACAACAGCAGACAGAAAGCTAGAAGAAAGGCAGAAAGCTATTTATCAGGTTGGCCAACCCAACAAAGTAAAATCACAATGTAAGAAAATAAGAGGTGTTACTATATAAAGTTATTATAACTTCTCTGACGCTTGGAGGGCGAAGTGGACGTAAAAACAGCTGACATGCTCCTATAAAATTATTTTTTACATATGTTTACAATTTTATAAGGTTTGATTGTTATGTATCGTTGGAAACGGGAAATTCCTGGCTATAAATTAATAAAATAAAAAGGTTTTTGAAAAAAATAAAATTTTTTGGTGCACCAACCCCCTTAAGTAAAGTAAGAAAGCGGTACAGTTTTAACCCATTATACTCTTCAACAACTTCGCAGGTTAATGTTGATGAAAGTATTATTCATGACATCTTGCGTTATATGTTACACTTCAACAATTTTGAACTTGTTACACCTATCGACTGTGTTCAACAAGTTTTTTTTATTTTACCCCCACTATTCCTTATATAAGTGCTCTCACCACAATTCCTACTTCATCCTCCTCTATTCTCTTCAGCTGAGCTAAGGTTTGAGGTTAGAATTATCCATGGCGGCCGCCATGTTTAGTTCAGTTTCACCACATAGAGTCGGCGACCGGTTATTGGTCTAAAGGAGTGGGGGAAGGGGTGGTGGGGGAAGGTTGCCATTTTATAAGCCCTCTCCCTAGGTGGCGCTTCTCATTCGATCGCCAACTTTCAAACGATAAACACCTCTCCCATGGCACAAATAAATTATCCCACTATCACCAACTACTTCAACTTAGAACTATTTCTGGTGGTAGTTGGATAGGCTTTTTAAAAAACTTACTCTGGATGACCTTGACATATTTTCCAGGTCCCAGTTATAAGTTTGAATTTCAATTTTGAACTAACTCTTAATTTTTGTTCAACTGTTAGAGTTTTGTTAACACCGACGAATTTCAATTTTGAACTAACTTTTAATTTATGCGCACTTTTAGTTCAACCCCACTTTATGCGCAAATTCACTTCATCCTAACGCCAACACTATCGCCATCTCCACCCCAACCTATATGGCAAAACATATAACTACAGCATCTGATATACCCTCTACCCCCCACCGGAAGCTATATGACATGGCAGCTGGCGCCAGCTGCCTCGTCAACTGCTCGGTGGGCACGTGGTCGTTTTTAAAAGTGGCCAAAACACACTACTGCTGACTTATAACGTAAAATAAATTATTAGTATCTTCTTAAATTAATTTCTCTTTTACAAGGGAACTGAAAATCCAAATCATACACTAGTCTTTCTTTAAAATCGTTCAATGTTATATGAAGGTCAAGACGAAAACAACGTGAATGTTGTTACATTTGTGGTTAGTAGGCCTATAAGTTTGAAAATTAAGTGACGTTATCAATTTATGTTCAAGTGGTATGAATACTATTAATTTTTTATAGTTTCCTTTTCATTAAAATTTATAATAATTTTAAAAAGAAAAAAATCTTCTGTGAAGCATTATTTTTTACCGTAATTATTCGTTTCTTTCATTTAAATTCTACTTGACTAGTCAATTTATGCATAATAAATAAT
Organism: Neoaliturus tenellus; assembly: GCA_030545055.2. Taxonomy (NCBI): domain Eukaryota; kingdom Metazoa; phylum Arthropoda; class Insecta; order Hemiptera; family Cicadellidae; genus Neoaliturus; species Neoaliturus tenellus. The sequence continues at coordinate 52,156,574 of CM061537.1, read as the reverse complement.
GTCTGACTTTTTAAAAAGAGGAGTTGAAAAAAATTGTGTTGCTATCGGATTTTAAACTTTAGTTCAAAATTGAACCTTCATCACTTAATCAGAATTTTATATAAATGAGATTTGTTAAACTGATTGAACAACATTTTAATGTATATACAAATTGAAAAATAAAGAAATAAAAATACGCCTGGAATTTTTTTACTGTTTGAATGGACCACGTAGACCAAATTAATGCTCTTGAAGCGGAAAGTTTAAGGTGTGATTTACTTTAATACTAACCAAATGTTCAAGAATTTATCAATATTTTTAAAAAGTCATTGAATTTCCCAACCAGTATCCATCTGTTTATAGATTCATAACATACTCACAAAACACTTCCTTCAATATGGTTGTAGAGATTTTATTTGTATACGTATAGTGAGTTAAACTCTGACTAAGATTATTGTAAATAATAGTGTTTTAAATATGTAGAAACTTTATATTCATGGAATAAAAAAACGTGTTATGCACACAATTGAGAAGTGTATAATATATGGAGCAACATTGGAATATTATTGGGTTTACTTCCTCAAACAAGTGCTAGTAATTCTACAGTGCTTTTGAAGTCTTCAAACACAACTAACCAGGTTTCCTTAAGGAACTATTTACCAAATATTATTTTGTTTCTATGATAAAGGTTATTTAAACATTACTTTGTAATCTTAAGTCAACCGAATTTTGGAACCATAAAGTTGCAAACCCTGAGAATAAAATGTAACCGAATGACCTCTATATAGACAGAAACAGTTGGATGCAGACAGCTCCATCTTGGCAATGGACGTGACGGGCACTCCAAGTAGGTCGATGATAGATAACATGTGTTCACAGATAATATTGAAACTTTGGCGGGTCTTCCTTTTAAAGCTTGCAATATTTGAGTACTTTTATTCATAACAATTTTAGATATTTTTTGTGACTAAATTATTATTTAATAATGAAAATTAATTTTTAAGGGAGATGATAAACAATGCTAACGCACACAAGTTGGTTAATCTGTAGAGTGGGATTTTTGCAAATAAATATAGTACATTACCCACTAAATAAATTTCCATTCCACTTTTGGACACTAGCCTTGGATCGCTTATCGCATAAAGTACAAAGTCTACTATATATAATTTTCCTCAATTCAACAAAGACAATTGAATTCAATTTCAAAATTTTTATGCACAAACAACCTAAATTAAATGTCATACATAGTTGTTTTTAACAAAATCAATTTATCACTTCACAAGTTGATAAATGGCAATAGTTATACTTGTTGTACTTGAAAAATAACAAATTGCATGATTTAAGAATTTTTAAATCGGTTTGAAATAATAACTTGCATTTTCGTACCATTATCACATATTAAAAGAAGTTAAACAAAATAAACAATTAATTAGTATATTAAGTTCATTTGAATAAAAAATTATATTATTGACGTATTAACCTTATATTATAAAAAGCGTGTAATGTGATGAAAATAAACTATTACATAAAACTGTCGAGAACAAAGTACTTGAAAAACATTTGGTTCTGAAAAATATTTTCAGCAAAATTGATTATGAATCCGATATGTAAAATGTATTTTAATATAAACAGTAGCAAGGCCTTGAAGGAATTTTGAAGTAGGTCTTCATATCACAGTAAGCCCAGAGAGTGCTGGCGGTGACAGTGCTAAATGGTGACATTAGGAGCAGTCTTGGGCAACAGTGATAAAAATCTGAGATGTTTAAAGTTCCTCACTTCTGTACTACCATACTAAGCAATCCGACAACACTTGCCATACATCAACTACCTATGTGGAATATGGGAAAAGCCATGAAATTTATAAACATAGAAACAGTGTGGAAGATATATATATATATATGTGGGCCTAAATTACATATGTTTTGAAAGTTAACAGTTTCAATAAATTATTTTTTTGTTTCTTTTAAAATTATATTTGTCTGCAGCTCCTAATGTAAAACACTTTTTACTCTATGCCTAATGGTAGAGAGTTTGTGTTATGTAAAGCTAACGAAATAAACTAAGTTTAGTTTATTTGTGTTGTATCTTGTTGTTTTAAAGATAATGCCAATAATGCAGATGGCTATCGTAGCCATTGTTGTGGTTTTCTTAGTTTTAGGCCCCCTTTGTTTAAACAATTTTAACCATTTTAAACAATTCAAATAAATTACTTTTTATTCATTCATTGATTCAGTCAGTCAGGAAGAGAAGAACAATAAAGCCAAACCATTATTTTATTCCGGTGATGTGTAGAAATAAGTCAAATTTTTAAACTGTGTGCAAAAAAGGGAAAACTGAGCTTATTACCATTTACTTCATCATTATAAAATGACTACCGTATGCAACCTGGATAACTACTTCTAAATAATTTTTAAATGTTATTTTGTTCCAACATATTAAGTGTTTTTCAATCGAGGGTGTCAATTTATTAAATTACAGCTGTTTAAATTATGTAAATTTAAGATAAATATTGTATTTTACCATTGAACCCTTAGAATGTTGTCTTAAACAATATTGAAATAGTTCGGAAAGAATTTGCGAAGTTTTTACATAGTCTAGGAGTTAGAGCTTTAGTAAGCTGAAAACTATGTTGAAGCTCTTTCATTGTCATGAGGTCAGATTGCGTTTCATGAAGGTAATATATTTACTTTCCATCCTATTCTGACTGATGTTGCTAATATGTTACTATGTTGCTATTAATATGTAATATGTTGCTATTATGCTATATGTACGATAATATACACACATAAAAAAGAAAGATAATAGATAAAGTAAAAGAAAAATCTAATTTAAAATAAAAAATGATTGAATCACATAAAATATGATGGTTATCGTCCTCATCAATGAGTTAGTAATAAAGAAAATAAAACGCAGTAATAACATGGTTAATTAACTAATGACCACCCAAATTGAAATGATCTTCTACTGAGAGGCCTGAGAATAACCATCTAAGGTACAATGATAGAGCCAATTCATAGAACCCCTCTAATATCGCCTTTCAGCGAGGATACTATCAAATAGAACACCTGTTATATTACGGCATTAGGATATTGTCTGCTGCATTTTGTATAACATAGTATCATAGGTTAATAGAGCACTATAAAATACAATATCCAAATGTTTAACAGGTTAGTTGAAGAATAATTTAGTTCTTGCTATCCTATTATGAACGGATTGAACTGAAGTATTTGTATTTTGTAATTTCCTTAAAAACTGTTCAATCAGGGTGGAATGTTTTTTGATTATTGATACATTAATTAAATTAGACACATTACTTAATAATCTCTGAAAAAAACAGATAAATTTAATAAACACTAACAAACTGTAAGTCCCGTGGTTTTATGATTAAAATTAAAATTTTCTGGAAAATAACTATTTAGTTCTAAACCCTGAGGAAACCCCTTTGTCGAAAGACTGTGATTCTACGGTCGCTTTATGTCTAATGTTGGCTAATACTTGTACCTCATTTGGTTTTACAGTTACGAGTTTGTTTACAATTTGGCTACACTTCAACTTCCTTTCTAACTTCAACACTAACTTTTTATGATAGTTTAAAAGGATCTTGGGCTTGATATCTTGCCTTGGGAAATTGCTACACGACCAAAAAGTTGAACTGTACACTAGTGATCAACTTCGCGTGATATCCTGTGCTTAACTTCATGTTAATAGAATCCATCTTAATGACTAATCAATTTTAATATTCTGGATGGAGTACGGATGGTTACATTCATATTTAATGTTTTAATATGTGCCAAAATGGTTTAAAAAACTAAACACACTGTATATTGGAGATAAAACTGGGGTGTAAAATTGAAGCTTAAGATTTAGAAAATTATATAAGTTGACGGATTATTTTTTCATGATATACAGTATTTTGAAATTACCTCATTCTATCAAAACACCAAACAAAATGCACTTTTTAATAAAAAAACAAAAATAAAATAATACTCTACCTATGCTCCAGAAATTTTAAGTACAATATGCCTAATTATTGTCATTCCTCTGTTAAAATACCTCCAGCGTCCATCAACTATGATAGAAGGCTTTATATTTTAAAAATTTTGAAATTTCATTAATTAAAACTATTATATTGTTTTGTAAACTTCCGTTGCATATTTCCACAAATAAACAGCAATAAAATTAAATTAAACCTTAATAAGAATAATTAATATTTAGCTTATTATGTTTATTAGGTAGTCACTCATTACCTCACTCATAAAATTTCAAAGAATATATACCATAGATTTTTTTTTTTAATTTATATCAAATACAAGAGGGAAGTTTTTTTAGAAACAATACGTCAAGCAGTGAAGTAAATCACCTTAAGGACGCTTGAGTGCTGCTTTGTCTGGCTAAGTTAGTGTTGAGAGCTTAATGAAAACTTTAATCAAGAATCGATTTTGGAATGATTAGTTGAAAATATGTTTCAATAGTGCATAATAAATTTTAAAAAAAAATCATATTTGTTAATTACTGAAAGGTATTAAGGCTATGTATATTGAGAATATGATGAATGTAATCTTCGGTAACTGCTTCACATGTAGTTCAGGAATTTCCGGGAATATTTTTGGAGATTTTCTCTCAGGATCCACAAAATTCCCTATCTTGGTGGTAGGAAGAAAGGGGTGTAAAAAAGGAAAAATCTCGGATTTTTTCAACAAGCGAAACAAATATTCAAGATAACAAAAACATGTGACTTTTCCTTTTCATTAACTATTTTAAACAATTTGTATATTAAAAACAAACAAATATGGGCAAAAAGTCCCAGGGTTACAAAAAATAATATCATTGACGGAAAGTGAGGTTTCATATATAATCCTCAATAATTGTAATACTTTTTATTCTTTGCCTTTTGAAATTTGAACATTTGAACATACTTTATATAATAATATTTGATTTAAAATATTCGTTTACGATACTAATGAAATGATAATAGCAGTACTGAATAAAACCTAACGAACACCTAACGAAACCTTACTCAACGTTGGGTTAGTAGTTTGAGTTGTTTGTCGCTGTGTAAATCAAGCCTGCCTCTTGCATTCGCACCTTACTCCTAATAAGTTCAAGCTTATATCTTCCATACATTTTGATATTATGAGTGTTACTTCAAGAATATGAAATTGCACTAATGCTCATTGATAAAAATACAAACGTTTTTTCAATCGTTTGAGAATCTACATTTACAATAGTGTTGTAAAGTTTGTTCCAAAATTTTAAGTTTTAAGATAAGTATAATATGCAAGGCTTGTTTTACAGTTGTGAAAGTTCGTAATCTGGTAATACATTATCAACTTTGCGTGTTCCCAAATATGTTTGGCTTGAAGTAAATGGTATTTTAACGCGATTGCTGGTTTACCTTTGTTAAACACAACATCAAAGGAATCCTTTCTCCCATTAGAAAATTGGTAAAGGTAATGGGTAAAGGGGTACGCAAATTAAACTGGCTTACGTACCATCGTTGTTTTCAAAGTTAAAACCACCTTTTTAATGGTAATTATGAAGTTTGTACTGTATAGTATACAATGTATAATATTATTTATTTATTATTTAGCTGATAAGACCAATTATTTTATATTTTTATTTTATCTACCCATTTTCATCCAGGAAAGAAAAATATGCTTGGAAAGATTATATAAAGTAGTAGGAAATGATGAGGTGAATAAAACTATGTGTAAATTCAAACCACTTGTCTCATTGCTACAACTGAAAAACCCTTTTAACTCAAAGCCACATCAGCTTACAACACGATATTTTAATGTAATTAAAAAAGTTTATAACACAATATGCTGTATAATAATCTTACAATAATTATGTACAGATTTTATATAATACTAATCTTGTATATACCTACATCAAGTATAATTAAAATCTTTACTGATATTTTACAATGATGTATAAAATGTATTTGGAGCTATATTGACGGTTCACATTCTACAATTAAATATAGCACTTCTAACTATTCATATAAATCCGATATTTGATAGCTTGTTAACTTACGTAGCTTGTACACATTTCAATTGAATATATTCTAAAATTTTGATTCCTTTTTTAACATGAAGCAAGCGTCTGATGATGAACTACTACATATGATTTGGTCATATGTATTAAAATGAAGCACACACTACAGTATATTAAAACTAAAAACGTTTCTTAAAAATTATATTTTCATACAATAGAATTTACAAAAACACATATTAAAATATTTAGAATGCTACTTGCCACACATTAAAATATCGTTATTATGAGCCATGAGTTTATATAAAAAGTAAATTTTAATATAAAACAAAATAATTTAAAAGGCTTAAACAATTATTTGAGAGGTAATTCACTTGACTTAACCAACATTCAATTATTTATGTATATATTTAAATCTGTGTTAATTGTCAGGACAGTTTTGCATTAATATTTGTTTTATGCAAAAAATTGATATATTTTGAATTTTGAAACACAGAAAACAATTTATGAACTTCAAAGTATTGTATGATTTTTTTTACATAAATTGCTGGAGATAATTATTTTATTAAACAAAACTATGATCAACAATATTTAATTAGAGTTTTACATAAACGTTAATATTATATTAACTGTCATTGTAATTATTATGTGTCGAAGTAAAAATTCAAATTAATTTTTAATCCACTCACATTTTATTACATCATATACTAATTAGATTCTAATTATATTACAAGTATTATCGTATTACTCCTCTCATTTCCAGCAATAATTAGTTTTCCGCCATTTATTCCGGGTTGTGAATAATAATTTCTACTATATATAAGAATTATCCACTTCTGTATCTGCATTACTAGGAAAACATTAATTTTATCCTGAGCTGATAGGATAATAATGATATTATAGTTTTAGGTGTATTATAAATAAAAGTTTTTAACCAGACAATGTGGTAATAGATATTATTGCATAAATAAATATTTTATTTTTATTTAATACATATTTTATTGGAAAGCTTATTTCGGAAAGCTGTGTCTAATACAACTAACACAAACCAACATCTATACTTATTTAATATGCTAAGGGTTTTTTTGTCTCGAGAACTCCTCCTACAATTTTCAACCGATTTTCAAGTTTTTGGTGTCGTTGGATAGGGCTTGGTCTGTAGATGTTTCCGCCAAAAATTGATGAGAATCGAACTGAAAATAAAGGCGCTATCCACCATTGAAATCTCAAAATTTCCCATTTAAATAACATTGGGACTGAATAAAGCATTTGAAACATCTGTTAATAATCAGCTGTAAATACGTGTAGTTATAGGCGATTGAAGATATTCACATTGATTGGTCGGGTGTAATTGATTTAGAGCTAAAGTAGCATTTGTACTGTATTTAAATAAATTGCTCGATTTCGAGCAACATGTATAGGCCTACTAGTATTATTTAATATGTAAAGGGTGGATTTACTGAAATTATTACAGCAATGTGATTTTTTTATACTGTTTAAATTTGCTTGTGAATATTTGTGTAGTTTTAACATAGTTTGTTGGATATATTTATTTTATTGCAGACATTGTAGTGAATCTGTTTGTCTTTTGTTTGATGTTGATTTATGTCATAAGAAAAATAATCTATTAAGATTCATAATCAAAGGCAAGGGTCTTTCAGATTATGCTATTCAAACTAGAAGAAAAGGACTAGATAATAAACTGACCTTTGATGGACAAGCAGTAATGTGGTTGTCTATTACTATATATTATTTGTATAATATCAATGTTGACGATACGCATTCCAGTATATGTATCTATTTATAGTTCTGTAATGACTGATGTTTTATATTTTATATTATTTTATTGAGTGCAAAGGACGGCGGAAAGAAGATATACACGTGAGAAGCAGATGTCTCAGAAGATGTTTTCATTATAGACTCAGCTGGTTATTGAGTATATATATATTGAGTACATATAAATATTCAATATAAATTTTAACAATTGGCAATGCACTATAAAAAGGGGGACAGAAATAATCGTACAAAGTTCACTGATTCACTATGGATTTCTGCTTTATGACCTGCTGAATATTCCAAAATCGGTAGTGACTCTGTTGTAATAAGCGCCATGGTTGCTGTAAGCCTAAGTGATAATATAATACATATCGTTTGAACTTAGTGGATGTCGTTTAGTTGTTAGGAAATATTGACTATGATTAGAGTTTGGAGTTAAAAGTTAGTTTAAGTGTTTTTTTTAATTATTATTATTTTAAATGAATAATATTATCTCTAATAATAACATTAGTAACAAATAAACACCCGTTACTGCCACAAAGACTGGTGAACTCGAAATCGTCATTAACATGGAGAGATATTTAATGTATAGGACTATTTTTATTTTTTACAGTGCTATAATAGTGCAATGGATTTTTTTTTATAAAATCGACTACTACTTTCAATCTTAGGGCAGATAATTGCTTCACTTCTAAATTAACACCACCAACAAATTTTATTGAGATTAGGTAACATTATATAAGAAAATAGAAACATATAAATCTAAACTGAGACGAAATATTTGTTCAAGGAGATAGTTAATTGAAACTTATTTTTCGAAATAACATCATAATTTAGGTTTTATAAATGAGTTTTTGCCTCTACAAGCCCCTAGTAAGCTATAGACGTAATGATTTAGCTATGTTCAAACCTTAGCAAATATTACTTACAATTAAGAAATATTTATTAGTAAAATGCCATTATCAATCATCGTATGTAATGACAGGTCAGTGTTTGCCGTGGATTTGACTTTGCGCCGCGCTGACAAATGAGTTCGCAGCTCGGCCACGGCGCGGCGCTGCGGTCCCTGTAATCTGCTTCATCATAACTTTGTAAATTGCTTAGCGAGGCAGGTACATGTGTGCTGAGTCGCAACTATTACGGTCAGAACTTTCGGTAGCTGGAAAATTGTTATTAATTAAACTCACATATTTGAAGAGATTTATTCCAAAAAAGTGTTTACATTTTTATACTTTACAAAAATTATGATTATATTTTAATAAATAAATCTTTTATTAACAACTATAAAAGTAAAAAAAAAAATCGAAAATAAATTTTTTAAAACGAGCCTAAATTTTTTTGGAATTAGCTAGTAAAAAGACAGTCCCAATTTCCGATCCTGACCAAGTAAGTCTGGCTCTATGTAATAGTATTTCAGGTTTAATATAATTTTCTCGTGAAAATATATTGATAAATAATCATGCTTTAAATAAGTGAAAAAATAAATAGTTCAGCAGATAGCATTTATGTATATTGAATTTTGAAATCAAACGTAATAAATCTACCAAATTACGTCTCAAAATTATTGGCGGGTTAAAGCCATATGACGTTTAAATCACATGTTTGTGCAAGTCATTAAATGTATTTAAGCAAAGTTTATGATTATAAACTATTCTTTAAAACACTTGTGCTTAGAATATGCTCCTAATAGAAGTGTGTTTTTCAGGGTGAAAACTGTGTTTTATTCAGCAATGGAAATAGAAAACAAATTTCAAAGTTGTCTCTTTGCCAGTTTGTTTCTACTTAAACTTTCCGTTCTGTAAATACATTGAAAACAGTTGACATCCTTACCCTGGTCGGGCTATCGAACAGTTCAACTTTTCTTATTCATTTGTTTCATATTCTGTACGGACCATTAGGTGTTAAAACTGGCAAGAAGTTAAGTATTATCTATGCTTTGATAATATTAAGCAAACTATAAATTTGTTATTGTAAATTAGAGATATTTAGTTTTATTGAGAGTAGTGTCAAATTGTTGGTGCTGGCCCAGTTCAAGGTCACCTGAGGGATGACGTCATCGAGGTCAATGACCTCACCGATGACGTCATCGATGACGTCATCGATTGCGTCATCGATGACGTCATCACCAATGACGTCATTTCGATGACGTCACACCCATGACGTCACAGAAATGACGTGCTGATGACGTCATCACCCCTTACGTCATCAAAATGACGTCACCGACGCCACTAAGGTCAAGGTCACGCCGAAACTTAAAATTTTTTGGCACTTTTGCCGTTTCTCGCACTACGCTCCGAGTTTCAGTCCGAGTCCCCGTGACCTTGACCACTTGGAGCGAATATTCGACGAGAAACGGCAAAAGTGCCAAGTTAAACTCGAGTTTCTGACATGACCCTGCCTAAATGGGCAATCGGTTATCCCTCAGGTGACCTTGAACCAGCACAACACCAACAATTTGATATTACTGTGACCTTGAAAACCTAACAACGGAGCGCCGACACCGATGCGCACCCCACGACAGTCACCGAGCGACTGACCTCCAGGCTCCGCGTACTCTAGGTATATCGGCTTGAGAGACTAAGACTCCAAACTGTCAGGAATGGGAGTAACTAACTGAATTTTGCGAGGAAAAGTCATCTCATCCAACATTCTAAACAAATCTTCATCAGTAAAACTTACATTAGTCTGTTTGGTATAAAACTTAGGGTGTCCGCGCAACAGTTTGCGCCACTTAGCTAAAGTCGAAACCCTTTTGACTTTGAGTGGTGGACAGTGAGCAACTAATAAAGTCTTAACACGGTTAAGTTTCTTACCTAAAGCGTCCCGCGACATGGCTTCCCTCACAAAAGTCCGCACAATACTGAGAGACTGCTTGTAGCGCATGAGTCAAGGGAAAAGAGGTGGGGGAAACAGCAGGAGTGGGAGAAGGTCACAGTGGTGGGGGAAGGTGAGGTTGTACGCTGGAGTATCGCATCACTTCACCATGAGCTGTCCTACAGTCAACACACTGTTCTCTTGGCCCGAGTTGGCACTAGAAGAAACATTTCTGTACAGCTTAGGCTGTGAGAGCCGAGGAAGCAAAGTCAAAGTGGAAATTGTGTTAAACTCCAAGATGAAGAGTCTCCTAAATAAACTAATTGTATCCCTGCAATCCCCTATAACTTTAGAGAAATACCACTTTATAAAGCGACACCTTATTCTTTGGCAAAACGAAGTGGAAATGGAAAAGATTACAGTAAAATTAATTTAACTTAAAATTTGGACTGGACACTCATGGCGATACCACGTGGCGTGCAAACGCCACCCTAAACATTAAAAGTTAGGTAAGTGAGGACCTCTGGTACGATAATTCGACGCCGGAGTTAAAGTGCGATGACCTTGAGTCAAAACACTGAAATACTACAAGTCGATATCGTCCCAGAGTTAAAGTGTAGTAACCTTGAGGAAAATCAGAGAAAATCCAAACCATGTTTGTCCAGAGTTCAAGTGTAATGACCTTGAGGCAAAAATCTGTAAAACACTTACATGAACAGAGTCGAAGAGTAGCGATGCTTACCGCATGCAAGCCTGAGACATACTGGCTGAGCGCCGTCGCGTAGCTTAGGGACTCGATTAGGGTGGGGGTATTGCCAACACTTAGAGTAGAAGTGTAGTGGGCGACCTTGATGCAGACTTAGAGTAGAAGTGTAGTCGGTGACCTTGAACCACCCCTGAGGGGTGGACCTCCACCCCCCCCCCACCTCCACCCCCCCACCTCCACCCCCCCCCACCTCCACCCCCCCCACCTCCACCCCCCCCACCTCCACCCCCCCACCTCCACCACCCCCCCCAATGGGTGGACCTCCACCCCCGGGGTGGACCTCCGCCCCATGCCGGGGGAGACCGGTGGGGATATAAGGCGGCCCGGCCACAGCCGTCTCGCAGTCCGCTCCCGAGCGTTGAACGTGAACGATCGGGACGGACCGCCATAGGCCTCACTAAACACTGAAAGGCGCCTTCACTGTTTAGCGAAGTCTACTCTAACTTTAAGACTTGTATTATTTTTAAGATATTGCGCTTGCGTTTGGGTATTAGGAATTGTTTTATATGTGAGTGTTTTACTTGTACCCTATGTCTCCTGTGTGTCGTGTTTGTCTTTTATCCTGTGTGTTTTGTTTGTCTTTTATGTCATATGTGTTTAATGTGTATATGCTTGTTCCAGCACTTACCATGTTGAGCTCAACCTATTTTGTAAGTGTGTGTTATATCTATCTAAAGTGTATACGCTTGTTTTAGCACTCCCCCTTGAGCCTTTTTCACAGCTCAAAGTAAATTGTAATGATAGGGACGGGAGTAGGCCCCCGTGTAAAATTATTTTCTACCAATGTTAGCATGGGTCCTCTCAGGCATGCAATATTGCGGCTGGGTTGGGAACCGGTCCGTTTGTACGCTGGCATGCAGACCACAGCTGTGGCCAATTTGCGGCGGCCTCTGCACTCGGACCGAGGACGTAAGCCATTAGGGCTGTCCTCAACCTCTCTCAAAATTATGTAAATGAAACTTTGTTAGCTATTTGTGTTTTTTGTCCCCAAGGCCCCCGAACATTCGTGGTTCGCCATGGATGTACGGGGGCCGAAATTTTTTAATGTTTGTGTAACCTTGACCTAGTAACGACTTATACAAATTTAATGCATTGCTAAACTTAAATATTAAAGATAGGGAACGGGAGTAGGCCCCCGTGTAAAATCATTTTATACCAATGTTAGCATGGGTCCTCTCAGGCAGGCAATATTGCGGCTGGGTTGGGAACCGGTCCGTTTGCACGCTGGCATGCAGACCACAGCTGTGGCCAATTTGCGGCGGCCTCTACACTCGGACCGAGGACGTAAGCCACTAGGGCTGTCCTCAACCTCTCTCAAAATTATGTAAATGACTTTTGTTAGCTTTTGGAAAAGTTATCTGTTAGCAATGCAGTAAATGTGTAAAAGTCTTGCGTGGTGAAGGTTAGACAACATTGGAATGTTTGGAGTTGCCCATAGTTGGGTCTCTTCGGAGGCTTCAGCGATGGGGACATAAATGCCCCAGGTGGGGCTTAATTTTTTTAAAGTTTTTTCGTGACCTTGACCTAAATTAGTAAAATTTTCTAAAGTCTTAACGGTTAGGTATTACTAACACAAAAGTGTAAAGTTGTTCATAGTTGTGTCTCTTCGGAGGCCACAGCGATGGCAACCTAAATGCCCCAGGTGGGGCTTTATTTTTTTTAAATTTTTCCGTGACCTTGACCTAAATACAGTAGTTTTCTAAATCCTTAATGGTTAGGTATTACTAACATACAAGTCTGCTGTTGTCCATAGTTGGGTCTCTTTGGAGGCTACAGCGATGGCAACCTAAATGCCCCAGGTGGGGCTTTATTTTTTAAAGTTATTGTGTGACCTTGACCTAATTATAGGAAAGACTGCTCCAGCATCCCCCCCCAACCTCCACCCCACACCTCCACCCCACACCTCCACCCCACACCTCGACCCCACACCTCCACCCCACACCTCCACCCCACACCTCCACCCCACACCTCCACCCCACACCTCCACCCCACACCTCCCCCCCCCAACCTCCACCCCACACCTCCACCCCACACCTCCACCCCACACCTCCACCCCACACCTCCACCCCACACCTCCACCCCACACCTCCACCCCACACCTCCACCCCACACCTCCATCCCACACCTCCACCCCCCCCCCCCTACCCCACCCCCGCCCCTACCCCTACCCCTACCCCTACCTCTACACCCTAGGGTGGGGCTCACCCATGGTCGGTGGGGATATAAGGCGGCCGGGTTGCATGCACCTCTCATTGGACCACCAACACTCGTGTTGACCGGTGCTCCTGCTCTTTGCATCTTTATATTGCATCTTTATATTACATATTTTCACTTCACTTCTTCACTTTTAAAATGGGTTTGAAGGGTTTGAAATTGAAGAATTACCCTCCAGCTTCTGCTTCTTCTGCTAACCCCACTTCGGCTGTCCAGTCTTCTCCGCCTTCTTCGTCTGGGACCACTACGACGCAGTACTCGGTCCTGCGGCAAGCGCTGGCTGTAATCACGACTGTGACCAGCCTTCTGCCATCGATGCCAGCGCTAACCAATACAACTGCCGCTGGGACCAGCCGAGGATTGATTTGTTCTCCAGCTGTCTCCCTTTCCTCGGACTCCAACTCGGATGCTGCCGTTTTCCAGACGGAGGAGGACGACAAGAAGAAGAAGAAGACTTCAAAGCCGAAGTACACCCCATACTCCCGTTCACAAAAAATCCTTTCATACACCAAATCCCAATGTCCTCTACCTCTATCCCCTATCCCACCAACACCTGTTAAACCACCCCGTCGATCTATCTTTTCTCCTGACGCTCCCTATCCTACTATTGATATGACATCCAAATTTACCTTACCAACCATCGACCTAACACGTTCTCCTACCCCACCCAAAAGTGTTTGCTCCCTTCCTCTTCACCGCGTAAAGCGTTCTACCCCTATTCCTTCTAGCCAGCCTAAACCGGACAAGCTCCAAAACACTCCAGTAAAGCGTCCAACACAAAAACGTAAGCGTGTTAAAGTCCCTGCTGGCAAGGGTAATAAATGCGATTACGTGTATATGTCAAAAGACTTTGGGGTTCTTTGCTGTCAGAAGTTTCCTGTTTTAGATGAAGACCATAGTTAGATGAAGACCCACACCTCGACCCCACACCTCCACCCCACACCTCCACCCCACACCTCCACCCCACACCTCCACCCCACACCTCCACCCCACACCTCCCCCCCCCAACCTCCACCCCACACCTCCACCCCACACCTCCACCCCACACCTCCACCCCACACCTCCACCCCACACCTCCACCCCACACCTCCACCCCACACCTCCACCCCACACCTCCATCCCACACCTCCACCCCCCCCCACCCCACCCCCGCCCCTACCCCTACCCCTACCCCTACCTCTACACCCTAGGGTGGGGCTCACCCATGGTCGGTGGGGATATAAGGCGGCCGGGTTGCATGCACCTCTCATTGGACCACCAACACTCGTGTTGACCGGTGCTCCTGCTCTTTGCATCTTTATATTGCATCTTTATATTACATATTTTCACTTCACTTCTTCACTTTTAAAATGGGTTTGAAGGGTTTGAAATTGAAGAATTACCCTCCAGCTTCTGCTTCTTCTGCTAACCCCACTTCGGCTGTCCAGTCTTCTCCGCCTTCTTCGTCTGGGACCACTACGACGCAGTACTCGGTCCTGCGGCAAGCGCTGGCTGTAATCACGACTGTGACCAGCCTTCTGCCATCGATGCCAGCGCTAACCAATACAACTGCCGCTGGGACCAGCCGAGGATTGATTTGTTCTCCAGCTGTCTCCCTTTCCTCGGACTCCAACTCGGATGCTGCCGTTTTCCAGACGGAGGAGGACGACAAGAAGAAGAAGAAGACTTCAAAGCCGAAGTACACCCCATACTCCCGTTCACAAAAAATCCTTTCATACACCAAATCCCAATGTCCTCTACCTCTATCCCCTATCCCACCAACACCTGTTAAACCACCCCGTCGATCTATCTTTTCTCCTGACGCTCCCTATCCTACTATTGATATGACATCCAAATTTACCTTACCAACCATCGACCTAACACGTTCTCCTACCCCACCCAAAAGTGTTTGCTCCCTTCCTCTTCACCGCGTAAAGCGTTCTACCCCTATTCCTTCTAGCCAGCCTAAACCGGACAAGCTCCAAAACACTCCAGTAAAGCGTCCAACACAAAAACGTAAGCGTGTTAAAGTCCCTGCTGGCAAGGGTAATAAATGCGATTACGTGTATATGTCAAAAGACTTTGGGGTTCTTTGCTGTCAGAAGTTTGCTGTTTTAGATGAAGACCGTTGCCAAAGGCACTTGAACAAAAATATCAATCTTCCGAGAGTAAGACCCTACAGTCTTAACAACATTAGGTCTAAAACATCCAAACCCAGACATCCCTACAGTCCGCATCCGCTTGATATTAGAAGACTTAAAGTGGATGAAAAATATTATTTTATTGTTCAAACTTATGGAGCTTTCGATGCCAAAGTAGAAATCATTGTAAAAGGTGATGGCAGCCTTCATACAATGAAAGTACCCGTTCGGATGGTATAAAGACAATTTTTCATCCATAAAAAAGGCTATCTAATACGAAGGGAAGGATGCCAATCTGTGTGGGAAATGGATTAGGATGTAGGCCTACCAAAAGAAATTCTAAATTGTTAGGTTGTGTTGGACGATATTTAAAAAACAAAAATTCTTCTTCCAAATTATTTTTTCCAAATTTAGTCCTAACCCTCTTAAAGTAAGGGAGAGGGGTATTATACAAGTCAACTAATAAAAAAAAAAAAAAAAATACTTGACTTGTATAATACTTTAACCTGGCGGTGATGTAAAATCACTGGGACAATCTCAAACCGTGTCCTTGAGGGTGAAGACTAAGTTACAAAAATCTTTAACAAATTAAAACTTACCTCCAAACACTTGTGGGAAGCCACAAGTGTTTGGAGGTAAAATTTTTTTTAAAGTTTGAATGACCTTGACCTATATTAACTATTCTGAAAAGTAAAGAGCTAACCTTGCAACCAAGGTTGTGTATCATGTGATACCCCCACTCCAACGTTTTGCTTAGCTTGTATGAGCTGTTCATTTTGCTTCAGTCTATTTATACGCTTGATACTAAACATGGCACCGTTCTCCTACAAAGGTGGTAAATACAACTTAGATGAACACACTGCATGGGAACTTTTAAGCGGTTTGAGAAGGGATGTTGAGTTTTGGATAAGACGTGATAGGGCTATGTTTTCTTTATGTGTTATAAACAGACAAACCTTAAACATTACACACTACACTAAAATTGAATATAAAAATATAGACGAACTGTTCTCCTGGGTGTTTGAAGTAAGCAAGTTTATTGAAGAGAATAAGATTCAGGCCAAACTTATAATAACCAGGTTTGATACCAGGGAAGGTTGACCTTGAGTTACCCCCACCACAAAAATTGGTTTATATAGGAGTGGTAATCCACTGTCCTCTCATTCTGCTTTACACTGTTAAGCCGAACGCTTCGCACCATGTCTGGCAACGCTTCAGCTTCTGCCTCTAACTCCGGCTCAGGTGTTGGGCCGATCCGATCGGGGCCTTCGTCAAGAAGTCGTGTCCGGTTCTCCGACTTTGGCCCTGTCAGGAAGGAGCTGTGCAGCAGCGGAGCCTCTCAACCAACCACATCAGATGCATCTACCCAGACATCACCAAACCTAATCGAAAGGTACAACGAAATTATAGAGCAAAAGGATAGGGTGTTAGAGAGTGTAATCCGTGAGGCAAATTCAATCCTGAGGAAATACGACAGACTAATTATGAAGTGTCAAGATCTTTTAGTGGACAGTGATGCTAGTGAGGATGAGAGTGGATAGGTGTGTGGGTAAAGACTCGGACTGGGACTTGTGTGTTTGTATGAATGTGTGCGTGAATGTGGAATACATAGCGGGGGATAGATCACTCTGTGGCAATGGACTAACATGCCACTTAGTGATCTATCCCCCGTTCTGGTAATGTTTTTGGATGGCCTTGACCCACTTTACCAAGGTTAGCCAGTACCCCCACCACTGATAAGTGTATATATACGGGTATTGATGTGCAGTTTGGTTATTCTGCTTTGTACCGCTTAGCTGAATACTACACTTTAACATGGCTTCCAACTGCAAAACTTCTCAAGCTTCCTCTTCTTCAAGAAGGCGTGCTGCCAACGTCCTGCCTGCTACTCGTGGACCTGCTCGACCATTCCATAGCATAACTGTTGCTCGGGCAAACGCCTGCAAAGCTCCGATGCTACGGACCTTGCTGGAGGTGAGCCAAGACGGGCAAGGCTTGCTCAGTCCTGGCCAACGGCAGGAGCAAGAAAGGCGTATGGCGTACTTCAGGCTGCAGGGTGTAGTTCCCAGCTTGAAGTTAGGCGATCCCAGAGTAGCAAGCATCAACGAGGCAGCGGACTACATATCACACCTTCACAGTGTTTTAGAAGTAAAGGACCAACAAATTGAAAACCTAAAAGAACAATTGAAACAATATAACTTTAACCCGATGGAGTTTGTAGAAACGGAGATGAGTGATAGTGACGATGAAGGTAGTGAATATATATTAGGTATGTAATAAAAAGACAGGGACATGTGTGTGTGTGTAGAATACAGAGCGGGGGATAGACTACTTTGCGGCAATGGACTAACATGCTGCTTAGTGGTCTATCCCCCGCTCAAAGGGTAACATTGGATGACCTTGACCCACTTATAAGCAAGGACAACCGGTTAACTGGTATAAAAGAGGGGGTCTGTACATTTTGCCTTCATTCTGCTTTGGACTTTCCAGTAGAACGCTAGAAAAATGAGTGGATCTCTTCTTGGTGCTAACTTGGACAGGTATACTGTGATGGTGCATTATGAAAACTGTAGAGACATGTTGACGGCTGTGTATGAGTGTTTGGTGAGAAGGATTTTTCAAGAAAACTGTGAATCTATGTTAGCGTGGAAAAGAAACTTGTTTGTTGATGGTCATGCTACAATGCAAAGCATGAACCACCTCCATGTGTTAAAAGTAGGACATCATAATTTGGACGAACTGGACGATATGTTTAGGGAGCTGGAGTGTTTGATACATCAGGAATGTAAACCTTGTGAAATTGAAATTTTTATATTGGATATGGAATTAGAATAAAATGTGTTAAACAGGACTCGAACATGGACTTGATTGAGGTTTTGTAGAACAGAGCGGGGGATAGATCACTTTGCGGCAATGGACTAGCATGCTGCTTAGTGGTCTATCCCCCGCTCAAAGGGTATCTTTACGTGACCTTGACCCACATAAATTGTATAGTTGGTGGGGGTATAAAAAGGGCAAACCAATTGGATAGATACACCACTTTCATACCATGGCTCCACTTGACAACACCGTGTTCCATCGCGACAGAATTCTTTCAATTCTGGAGGTAATACCTGTAGAAGTTATAGAAGCAGAGGACCAACTACCTGCGGTTGATCAGGAAGAGGAGGAGGAAGAAATAATGGATATTGAAACGGACTCTGACGAAGCTGGTTCAACGGACAATGAAGTGGACTTGCACGCCTACGAAACATTAGAGTCATCATCTGAGTCGGAAATGGAATTCCAATTGGAAATTGAAGAAGAAGAAGAAGAACAAGACACTCCTCATCGTCCAATGGATAGGATGTTAGTTGCCAGAAGAATTATGTATTGTCATCGCTGCCTATTCCGTGATGAGGATGATTCCGACTCTGATGGTGATGTTTCTCCTTTGTAAGAAGTTTTAAACAAAAAGTAAAAAAAAAATAAAAAAAACAATGTGAGCGGGGGATAGAGCACTTTGTAGTAAATGATGCTGCTTAGTGCTCTATCCCCCGCTCAAAATAATAATTCCAAATGACCTTGACCTATATAAACTTGCTCAAACAGACGTCTTTGAAAAAACTTGTACAAATTATTGAATCTAGACCAAATATCATCAATTTATCAAGCCTACTGATAAATGTATTACAAACGGTTG
The DNA here is from genome assembly GCA_030545055.2 of Neoaliturus tenellus. NCBI lineage: Eukaryota > Metazoa > Arthropoda > Insecta > Hemiptera > Cicadellidae > Neoaliturus > Neoaliturus tenellus. The sequence continues at coordinate 52,137,229 of CM061537.1, read as the reverse complement.
TGTAAAGGCTAAATTTAGCACATGATTGATAACCTGTTTCTATATGACGTCACTTTCCCCACCTATCTGCCTCGGATATAAAGGGTCCCGGTCGAGCGTGCTGCTCATTATTGCGTGGACATTCACAGAGTGTGCATTCAAAGCCAAACTGTTTGAAATGGCTCTTTGCGACATTTGTGGGGAAATCTTTCAAGACGAAGATCTTTTCACCCTACACAGAGAATTACATGAAGACGAAGATAGAAAAGAAGATATTACCATGGATGAAATAGACTTAGACTCAATTGACCGGTTTTTGGAAGAGCACCAGAAGCAGACGGACTACTGGGACAGCTATCTACAGCAAATGCAAAGAAGAAGACCTAGTGTAATACAATTCGCTGGTGCTGGACCATCTACTGCTAGAAGACCTATTGAAGAAGAGGACACCGAAGAAGAGGATATGGAAGATGTAAGACAACTGCGCACCACGGCCTTGCCAGGACGAGTTGTAACACATTTCAAAATTAATAACGTTCAATTGGAACTGGAAACATTCATAACCCAGGCTAAGGAACTTGTTGGTCAAACTTTGAGGGAAGAACTACAAAGGCTAAATTTTATTAAATTTGGAATGGTGTTAGAGGCTATGTTTAACAATACTGATGGTGAAACAGCATTGAGAGCATTCATTACCAAAAATCGAACCCTTACCTTCACCTCCGACATTGATGATATTATTGAAGAATGCTTGGAGGAACTTATAACCAAACTCCAAGAACATGAAGGAAGAGGATCTGGATGGACTTTGTCATCAATTGAAGGTATGGATGTAAGGGTTCACAAGCATGGATATGGTTTAAGGGGTAGTAGTTTTATCCCTTTACCAAAGAAAATCCAAAACACTAAATCGTGTAGGAATGTGCAAAATGAAGGTAATGAATGTTTCAAGTATGCAATGTTAACCAAGTATGTTAAAGATCATCCTGAAAGAGTTGGTAGAGAATATTACGAAAATGAACACCGCTACAACTTTTAAGGCCTCACCTACCCAGTTACATTGAAAGACATAGACAAATTTGAAAAGAAAAATCCTGGCGTTTCAGTGAATGTTTTTGGTCTGGATGATTCGAACAACGTTTATCCTTTGCGGGTAGTAAAAGTTGAGCAAAGAAACCACACGGATTTGCTACTGATAACTAAGGGTGAAATTTCCCATTATGTATGGATAAAGGACTTTGAAGCCTTAGTTGTAAAACAATTGACCAAAAGAGTAAATAGGATTACAGTCTGCAAGAGATGTTTCTGCTTTTCTTGGAAAGATTCAAGACATGGAGGATTAGACTGGTTGTTGGAACATAAAAGACTTTGCAACGAGAACTATGAAGTAAAGATAAGTCTTCCACCGCCTACCCGAGCTTCAATACAATTTAACAAGACAGTTCACCAATACCGAATCCCACTAGTGGTCTACGCAGATTTTGAATCAACGTTAGTACCACAGGAGCTGCCGGACGGCGAAGTGACTAGAAGAACAAAATATCAGTTGCATCAACCCAACAGTTTTTGTCTACTAGTTAAATCAACCTTGTCTGAAAACCAATTGCAAGACTATGGTTTAACATCCACTCCAATACTCTACCGTGGTGAAGAAGCCGCTAAGTATTTTGTAGACCAACTGTACGATATTGCTGGAAAGGTTCAACGCTTGTTCGGTAATATTGTACCTATGGAACCTTTAAACCAAAATCAACAAGAAGAATACAACGTAGCGACAAGATGCTATTTATGCAAGAAGATGTTCAGTGAAGAAAATCCAAAAGTAAGAGATCACGATCACCTGACAGGGTTATACAGAGGAGCTGCTTGTAATTCATGCAATATAAATTACAAATTGCCAAACTTTATTCCTGTCGTTTTACACAATCTTAGCGGCTACGACTCCCACTTTATTATTCCAGAGTTAGGAAGAGATGACGGTAAAATTGATGTTCTTGCTACAACATTGGAAAAGTACATCAGCTTTTCAAAAACAGTAGGTAAAATTAAACTTCGCTTCGTAGACTCTTACAGATTTATGCCATCTAGTTTAGCCAAATTGTCAGAGAACCTAAGAAGAGAAGACTTAAAAGAAACCAGCAAAATTGTATCTGAAGATAAATTGGACTTAGTATTACGTAAAGGAGTGTTCCCCTACGATTACATAACTTCTGCAGAAAAGTTTGAAGAAACCAGTCTACCACCGATTGAAGCATTCAATAGCAAATTAAACGAAAGTGAAATCTCCGTTGAAGACTACAATCATGCTTGTAATGTTTGGAACCAACTAAACATTCAAACCTTAGGGGAATATTCTGACTTTTATATAAAATTGGACGTAACTCTGCTGTGCGATGTGATGGAAGAATTTCGAAACACCTGCTTCTCCGCCTATGGACTGGACCCTCTACACTCGTACACATCTCCAGGATTAGCATGGCAAGCTATGCTAAAGTCAACCAACTGTCGACTGGAACTTCTAACGGATATTGATATGATGCTCATGATGGAATCTGGTGTACGGGGTGGTTTGACACAAGCTGTAACACGTCATGTCAAAGCCAACAACAAGTACATCCCCGGCTTCGACGAGCAAAAACCATCGGTCTACCTTGGCTACTTTGACGCAAACAACCTTTATGGTTGGGCAATGTCAAATCCGCTTCCCTACGCTGACTTCAAATGGATCGACCCGGCCACCATCGGAGACATCTCACAGATTCCAAAGGATGGTCCAAAAGGCTATATTTTGGACTGTGATTTTGAATACCCGGAGCACCTTCATGACCATCACTACGACTTGCCTCTCCTAGCCAAGACTGAGGTTTCACCGACAGGAAGATGGCCAAAATTGATGATGACTTTGGAGAATAAAGATCGGTATGTGGCTCACTACTGGGTAGTTCAACAGGCTCTTGAATTGGGTCTACGTATAGTGAGAATTCATAGAGCAATTGAATTCACCCAGTCTTGTTGGTTGAAACCATATATTGATTCCAACACTACAAGAAGAGCTGCAGCGACAACAGCATTTGAAAAGGACTTCTATAAATTAATGAACAACGCCATCTTTGGAAAAACCTTGGAGAACAAAAGAAAACACAAAAATGTAAAATTAGTGAGTGATCCTAGGAAATTGGAAAAATTAGTGCAAAAACCAAATTTTGAAACATCCATGATTATAAACGAAAATCTAGTCGCTGTCAGTATGAAGAAAACAACAATAGTCATGGACCGTCCGTTATACATAGGTATGTCGATTTTGGACATCAGTAAAACCCTGATGTATGATTTCCATTATAACAAAATGGTTAAACACTACGGAAGGGACAGCATTGGAGTCGCATACATGGATACTGACGCATTTATCTACTGGATAAAGACTTTGGACATGTATGAAGACCTAAGGACTTTTCCATACAAAGAAGATTTCGACTTTTCTGACTATCCGAAGAACCATCCAAATTTTAATGAAAGAAATAAAAAAGTAATTGGAAAATTCAAAGATGAAGCAAATGGAATGCCTTTAGAAGAAATAGTGGCGCTGATGGCGAAATTGTATTCATTTAAGATGTACCACGAGAACAACACACCGACAGTCAAGAAAGCAAAAGGAGTGAAGACATCTTATTTGAAAAAACACGTGACATTTGACCACTACAAGACTTGTTTATTTGAAGATACTACGATATCAGCAACATTCAACAATATCCGAAGCTTCAAGCATCAAGTCTACAGTGTCACCGAAATTAAAAAAGCGCTGTCAGTTCGGGATGATAAAAGACACATTATGCCCGACAAAATCCACACTCTTCCTTTTGGCCACTACTCTCTAAACCCTATCAACTTGTAACCTATTCTTCGTCCTTCTACAACTTCGACCTTATTCCTTTTTCCTTCCGTAAAAAAATGGGGAACACGGCAAGTCAAACGCCGTGTTCCCCATTTTTTTACACAAGTTTGGATGACCTTGACCTATATAAATGATGTGAATATTTAAGACAACATTCATTGTGATTATACATGTGACACAACAAACATTGAAACCTGCAATATGAAGGACTTGAAGCAACAAATTGTCAACGAACTTCATGAACCTGCAAGAAGAAAGTTTCCACGAAGAAATACGGTGATAAAAGGGATTAATGATTTATATCAAGCGGATTTAATCGAAATGATTCCTTATAGCAAACAAAATAAAGGATATAAATACATATTGACTGTTATTAACTGTTTTTCAAAAATGGCTGATGCTTTACCGTTAAAAGATAAAAGTGGCAAAAATGTTACAAAAGCAATGGAAATAGCTATACAAAGAGACAAACATACTATTAAACATTTACAAACAGATGATGGAAAAGAATATTTTAATAAGGAATTTGCAAATTTAATGAAAAAACACAATATAAACCATTACTCAACCAATTCAGAAGTAAAAGCCTCAATAATCGAAAGATTCAACAGAACTTTAAAAAGTGCAATGTATAAAATGTTTTCCAACAGAGGATCACACATATGGATTGATATGTTACCAAAACTTATAAACGATTACAATAACAAATTTCATAGGACTATCGGGATGAAACCAAACCAAGTAACTAGTAAAAATGAAAACCTTGTATTAAAACGTATAAAAACGAATACTAAACCAAAAGTTGAAAAACTAAAGCCTAAAAAATTTAATGTGGGTGATAAAGTGCGAATAAGTAAATATAAAGGTGTATTCAGTAAAAGATATCTGCCAAATTGGACCAATGAGGTTTTTACTGTATTCAAAGTACAACCTACAGTACCTGAGACATATATTTTAAAAGATAATAAAGGACAATTGCTTGAAGGAGGGTTTTATGGACATGAAATGTTAAAATCAACAGTAGGCGATGTATATTTAGTTGAAAAGGTGTTGCAACGGAAAAAAGATAAGGTCAAAGTACGATGGTTAGGATTTAATAAGACGGAAGATTCTTGGATACCTAAAAAGGATTTGATATAACGATAGAGAATCATTTTAGGTTGAACCATTACAAAGGATGGAGATAGTACCACAAAAAGAGAGTTTTACTATTAATAATATAGATGAACTCACAGTGGATAATTCAGAATTCAATAGTGGGAAACATGGCAAGTTGTTACCAAACACCGTTCGTTGTCTGGTTACCGGACCTTCCAACTGTGGAAAAACTAATGTAGTATTCAATTTGATTACAAACCCTAAAGGATTACGTTTTAACAATCTATATGTATTTTCAAAATCACTACAACAACCAAAGTATCAATTATTGGAAAAGATACTGACTAATGTGCCTGAAGTTAAATATTTAAAGTTTAATGCAAGCGAGAGTGTCATGCAACCACAAGAAGCTAAACCATTCTCCGTGTTCATATTCGACGATGTATCTTGTGAAAACCAAAACACAATAAGAAATTACTTCGCTATGGGTCGACATAACAACATAGATAGCATTTATATTGGTCAAACTTACAGCAAAATACCAAAACAACTCATTAGAGACAATGCAAACATGTTAATTGTATTTAAACAGGACGAAACCAACCTAAAACATATATATTTTGATCATGTAAATGCGGATATGACATTTGAACGATTTAAAGAGTTATGTGGAAAGGCTTGGGCTGAAAAGTATGGGTTCCTAACAATTATGAAGGAACAACCGCTAAACAATGGTCGATACAGGATAGGATTTGATAAATTTATATTAATACATTGAACGTGGTATAAAACATTCATTGTTGTACAACACGTCTTGCTACAAACATGGTTAACCAAGAAAAATTAGTAAAAGAAATAAAATCACTTAGTGATTCTATTCGGGCTAAAAACAGAGCATTGAAACTAGGTATTAGCGAGAGGGAGAAATTCCTTGAATCTACTTTTAAACCCATTACTGAACCCTTGAAACAATTAAACAAAAAATTCGCGAAACCTGTATTGGAAGGAGATGCGATTGCACCTATCACAAAGTTTGAAAGAGAAAGTGTAAAATATGAAGGTTTTAGTGATGAAGACCCGGAATCCTCTACATACAGCGGCTTTACCGGAGCAGAATCTGAAAGAGAGCTAGAATCACCAGGATATAGTGAAAGGGGACCTGAAGAAGCACCAACTGCTAGTGAAGAGGAAAAAAGAGAAGAGGCAAGAGAAGGACCGTCAAACATAAGCTTGTTGGGTGAAAACATTCATAACAAAGGACCTTTAGGAAGAAAATACATGGTAAAAATGTTACTCGGAACAATTCCTAATAAGAATTACCATAGTTATGGAGCGAGATTAACAAAAGATGGTTTAATGATAGGTAATAGCCCGTTAAACGTTGACGAACATGATAATATTGTCATTGGTGATCAAAGGTATAAGGGCACAAAAGGATTATTTGAATTATTATTTGAAAATAAGCCTTCAGTATCGTTAGTAAAAGAAAAAGACATGGAAGCATATAAAAATATTTTGGAACAGACAAATGCATATAGGAGAAAGTATTTACCTGACCAGCCTCCTTTTAGATCTAAGTCTTTAAAATATAAAGAATTTGTATCCAAGTTAATACCAACTAGAAGACAAACAATGCCGTTAACACAAAGAAAACCTGTAAAACGAAGATTTATGGCATCCACTTTGGATGTAAGTGCTCAGGAACGAAGAAAAAGAAGTAAGTCCGTTACGGGTACAGGTTTAATGAAGAAATTATATAACACAAATGTGATTTATTATAATAACATCAATAAATTGGTGGATAGAATGAAACTAATACATGAAGCTAAAGAAGCGGGTCATACTGGATTGGAAAACGAATGGGTGGCTTTAGTGGATGAACTCCGAAACCGTGGGGTAATCTCATAAAAATGCGTTACTCCTTAGAGTACTATTCAGTTGCACCATGAGTGTTGACAAGTTCGGACGTTACTCCTCGGATGGGTTATATTATGCGAATAATTTAAAAAGAAGTGCTGGTTTACCACAAACACCTGATGGAGATTATGATATAAGTAATAAAAGGTTAAAAAACATAAAAGATCCTTCGGATGAAAACGATGCAATAAACTTAAAAATATTAAAGGAAAAGATATCGCCAACATTAAAACTACAAAATAACACATATGACGCGGAAGATCATAGAATTATCAACGTTGGTAAACCAAATGAAAATGGTGATGCGATAAACAAAGGTTATTTGTCATCTGAATTAAAAAATACGTTAAAATTCAATGGGAAAACGTATAGTGCCAACAATAAACGTATATCCAACGTAGATGACCCTAAAGATGCAAAAGACAGCGTAAATAGACGCTATTTACATTCCTTGATACCTGAAAAGACAAAAGATGGATTTTCTTTTTATAAATTTGTTATTAATGATATAGGTTATCCAAAAACTGAAAACGATGATGTAAATCTAAAATATATTAAAGATCATTGTATCATACGTGATGTAGGGGTTATAGATTGTTTTAATAATTGTTTAGCAAATGTTAAAGATGGTTCGGCGCCATCAGATGGTGCAACAGTGGGTCAAATGATGGAAACCTTAAAACAAGAAACATCTGGATTTGTAAAACAAGACCAAGTAGTATCGCGGAAAGGGGATGTATTTGTGCAGGGAAATGAAAAGTTTACGTTACTTGAAGAAAAGAATAATGCTTGGGATGGTAAAGGAAAGAAATTATCATATATAGGTATGGGTACAGAATTCTTTGATGTTCCAGTTGTAGCACAAACTATATGTTCTAATCCATATAATGATGAACCTTTCATATGTAGGTTTAAAAAAATACGTAACGTATCTCCTGGTATCAACGATTTCGATTGTGTTGTAGTTAGTCAATCTTTGATATTAGATAAACCAACTGGTGATATTTTTAATGCAGATGATAAGAAAATAGGTAATTTAAAACAAGGAAGTGATCCAAATGATGCTGCAACTGTAGGACAGGCTATAACAACTTCATTAAAGGACCATAAAGTATATACTTGTAATAATAAACGTATTACAGAACTTAAAGACCCTCAACATGTGGATAATGCTGTTACTGTTAATTTTCTTATTAAAGTTTTAGGAAATGCATTATTTGATATGTTCAATATTATTGCAACCCGTACACGTTGGGGTAATTGGGTGTCTGAATCCGAGAGAGGTAATTGGATTAAAAAGGAAATTTTTAATAAATACTTTATTAACCCTAATACGCAAAAGTTTAGATCATCAGATTGGGGTGATATTGATATTTAATATAACAACACAATAAACTACTTCATTTATGTCCAACTCGTCATAGAGTTAACACATAAGTTGTACATTGCGGTTATAAAAGGACAATAATGACATTCCAGTACATCAGTCCATATCGAGACACTGTAAGGAAAGGAGGCGGTATTACGTCCACAGCGGTTTCTCTGTTAAGTAAAGCTTTAAATCGTATTCCAGTAGGATCTATCGTAAATAGAGCAATAGACGCTTTACCATACGAATTTCATATACCGGGAGGTTATCAGTATTGCGGACAAGGAACTAAATTGAAAAAACGACTGGAAAGAGGTGATCCAGGCATAAACAAGTTAGATCAGGCTTGTAAAGAACACGATATCGCATATTCCACGTTTGCCGATTCAAAAAGTAGATCGATAGCAGACAGAAAGCTTGCGGACATAGCTTGGCAACGAGTAAAATCAAGTGACGCTAGCATAGCAGAAAAAGCAGCAGCTTTAGCAGTAACAGCAGGTATGAAGGCTAAAACAGCAGTAGGAGGTGGAAAAAGGAGGAGAAGAAGGGTAAAAAGGAAGTCAACCACAAGAAAACATGGAGGAAATATAAGAAGACGACGATCTAGCAGAAAAGGCAGGAAGAAGCCCACCGTGTGGTCAATGGTAAAAAACGGGGCAGGTCTTTACCTAAGACCTTATCGTGCATATTAAATGAAAGAAATCAATTGGTCATACCACATAAAGCATTAACCAATATTGAATTATTTAAATATGTTTCCTGTTTAAAAATACCATTTTTCCGCGGTGTGTTTATGAAAGACAGTTTACCAAAGAAAATGTGGCAAAATGAGACTGGAATTGTAAATTTGGATAATACTGAAGGGCCTGGCACCCATTGGGTTTGTTATAAGAAACTAAATAACAATGTATATTATTTTGATAGTTTCGGTAATTTGCCACCACCAAAAGAACTTCAAAATTACTTTAAATCTGCTAAAAACATATATTACAACTATAAAAGAGAACAACCTGATAATACTTCAATATGCGGCCATTTATGTTTGGAATTTCTAGCTAAAAGTATCAGTCATTATTGAGATGTCTTCCTATACGGTATCATTAACAGGAAAATCGTCCACTTTACGAAGTATCCTTTTTCCAGCGTTACGCTTGCAAAAAGGAAGATTTTGGGAGGCGGCGCTATTGGATTTTACAACTTACAGCTCTATTACCAATGTTACGGAAGGTAAAAATAACGTTTTGCATTATTATAAGGGAAAAGATGCCAGTGGGAAATTTACAGACTTACAAGAGTGCAGGTTACCCACAGGTTCTTATGAAATTGATCATATAAATGAATTTTTGCAAACTAAAATGGGAAAAGACAATATAACATTAAAAGGTAATAATAATACGATGAAAGCTGAAATTACTTCCAAATATTATATAGATTTTACTCAACCAAACTCAATTGGTGATTTATTAGGATTTTCCAACGATGAGCCTGTTTTAGAACCAGATATAACACATTCCGGTAAGAAAACAGTAACAATATTAAAAGTCAATAGTATAGACATAACTTGTAACATTATACAAGGAGCTTACAGGGATGGGGCTAACACCCATATCATACATACATTTTACCCAAGTGTACCACCTGGATTTAAAATTGTTGAAAAGCCACAAAACCTGGTATATCTACCGTTGAACACCACTTTCATTTCAGACATCGTGTTGAGCGTGTTGGATCAAGACGGTAACTTGGTAGACTTCAGACAAGAGCCTATTACGGTTAGATTACATTTAAAATCGACACTTTAATACAGAATCATGGGTTTAACATTTAAAAGCGAACAACCTACGGGAAACCGCATTAGTAGCTCTTCAGCTGTGGAGGAGTTAACACGTGAGAACATTCGTTTCTTAGAGAGAATTGGATTAAAATTAACCGATTATGGATATACTGGATATAGCACAGGGTCCAACATTCGACGAAACACTATGGGAAAAAGAATATCACACCCACAACCCTTACACTTCATCGAAATTAAACAATAACGATGAAATTCGTATCCCCATACAAAATCAAGACATTTACACACTACCATGTGAAAGTTACTTGTATATTGAAGGAAAAGTTACTAAAAAGGATGGTAAGACTACTGGTACAAAGGTTCCATTTATAAATAATCCAATGGCTTTCCTATTTGATGAAATTAGATACGAAATATCAGGTGTAACAGTTGATTCCACTAAAAAAGTAGGTATTGCAACAACTTTAAAGGGGTTAACATCTATATCACCTAATGAAACAAACTTACTACAACCTGCAGGATGGGTTTTACCTACAAATGACACAATCAGTCCAGATGCAAAGGGATATTTTGATTTTCATATTCCATTACGTTTGTTGCTTGGTTTTGCTGAAGACTATAGAAAAATAATATTAAATGTTAAACAAGAATTAGTTTTGTTGAGATCTTCAAACGATAAAGACATTATTAAAGCTGCAGACGGTACAACGGATGCAGACTTAGAATGGAAATTAACATTAGACAAAATTGTATGGAGAGTTCCACATGTTAAATTAGCTGACGAGCATAGGATGCTGCTATTAAGAGAGTTAAAGGCTGATCGTGATATTGTAATTCCTTTTAGAAGTTGGGAATTCCATGAACATCCCAGCTTGCCAACTACGGATCGTCACACTTGGACTGTTAAAACATCTAATTATGTGGAACGAGCCAGGTATATTATGAGGCGGTTTGAGAGCTCGCGTTTAGCTTAATCCCGGGCGTAAATACTGGTTATAACCGGATTTTGCGCGTCAGCTTAAAAATCGGGTTCGGGAGCTCGGGTTTACGTGTGCCGCGGCGTAAAGATAACTCCGAGCTAAATGTGGGAGGGATAAACTGCGGCCGAACTATTCGGGTTCGAGAGACATGGTTTAGGTAATCCGGGCGTAAAAGATAATCTTTGTGGGTTTGAGAGTCCGAGTTGTAGCGCAAATAAGATAAACTCGAGTATGAAAGGTTCGATTTTGGGCGGCAACTTAGACCTGCCAGGGGGCAGGTCTAACTGGAGCGTAACTTTATTATTACGTATTTCATGCTTGCTATTATCACTGAATTGATAATAATTCTATATTTAAGTTAACCGTGACATTCTAAAACATATTTAAAAAATATATATTATAAAAATTCATATTTTTTAAACGTAAAATAACAATAAAATTCATATTTGCTATTCTTATGAAGATTAATGCATGCTAATTAGGTCATATTTTACGTCGTTTATTTGTAATCAGTTAAATTTAAATTGTAGAGGGGAAAATAAAACAAGTGTTTTAATACTAATACACAATATCCTAATTCAATAACTTCCTCTAGGCCCAAAAAATCCATCGTAAATATTGTTGTCCTCAACTGAATCAGGAGCAACTGTAGTTTGATTTATAACACAAACAACAGTCGCAGGAGGATGGGGGGGCGGAGGGATGCCACAGCACAACAATACCTTCCACTGATAACGAACGCGTGGTTCCACTTACTCGTGGACTGTCTGGCGCAGTGTTGTGATCCGTGTGTTGTGGTGTTTTGTGTGGAGTGTTCAGTATGCAGTATCTAGATGATTTAGACTATGCTAGAAGGCAGCCACCTCGCTTGCCACCAGCTCGTTATCACAATTATAATCCATTCAATGATTTGGCGGAAGAGGAATTTAAAGAGCGGTTTCGCTTTTCAAAAAACTCCGTCAATGAACTAATTGAGGTGTTGGCTCCAAGGCTTGATGTTCCTGACCCCAGGGGAAAAAATCCCATTCCAAATTTGTAAAAAGTTTTAGTTGCCTTACGCTTTTTTGCTGATGGAAATTTTCATCGGGAAACTGGGGACTTGTTGGATGTGTCTGAGGCATCAGCTTGCGTCATTGTACACAAGGTGGCTTTAGCTATATGTTTAGAGATGAAAGCTGAGTACATAAAATTTCCAGTTGGAAACTATGCTACTAGTAGTCCAGTGAATAGAGGGATGTTTGCTTACAAACGGTCTGGTAGTTCTAATTTTTTTATATGTTGTTTAGGATGGTTAGTAGTTGTTTAAAATTCAAAATGCACAATTTTCCCCCTCCGTGCCCACCACCATATTGAAAAAATACGAAAAAATCTGTACTTTCTTCAGATTTTTTGTTATATCATTGTTTTGAGGTTACATTTTATATAGAAGACAGTGATGTAAATATTGTAGACGATTTAATTTCCTATAATTTACATATTTAATTTGTTTATCTAGGACTTATGGTTACGGAGATATTCCCTTCTAAAAATATATAAATATTTCATTTTTTTTATTTGCCAACATTTTGATTTTGGAACACTACAATTCGTTAAAAGCCAGGCAGTTGAGATTTTTTTGGTCATTTTTTACGTGGTGAACTACAACCAGTATATAGTGTTCCTAACAGCCAACCCAAGAACGACGTACGCATTTACTGTAGTGGAAGGTGAAATTATGTATACAGAACTAAATAAATTTTATTCTAATGGTACTTTGTTTCAATAAACAAATCTTCATGAAAGTCGTTTACGTTGTTTGTAGTTTATTTGCTATTGAACATTAACTCTCACCTGTAGATATTCTTATATATATATATATATATATATATATATATATATATATATATATATATATATATATATATCAAATAATTCTCATCTTGTTACAAGTTTAACAAACAATATTTATTAATTTTCGTCCATCCAGTGGACTTCTTCAGATAAAGTATAAAATAAAATAAAGTGTATAAATATGTACAATATAAAAATAGATAAAATAAAACAAATGAACAAGATTGACAAAATCAAAACCAAAACACAGCTGGTAAAAAATACTTTTGCAGATGGAGAAGGAGGTAAGTCGGTATATAATTCATTAATTATGTATGTTCTCATCTCAGATTTAGGCCAGTGGGGTGTCTAGTTTGAAGTACCAGTTGATGGGCCAATTCAGAGCGTCTGAGATTTATAGAATTAACATTTTTGTTTTGGTCGACTTGAACCTTATTAATGGCTTTAAGTCTGTAGCAATCTTCTATTTTGTTCTTATCGTGAAAATTTGCATGTTTCGCTACAGGCTTGTCTTGATCTACATGATTAATGTCGGCACGATGTCCCGTCATCCTCACTCTCAAATAGTTGGACGTTTGACCTATGTATTGTTTATCGCAGAACTTGCAGTTTAATTGATAAATAACATTTTTACTGTTACAATCCATTTCTCCTCTGATTGGGTATATTTTTCTTGTTGAGCTGCTTTGAAATGTCGTGCTAGGAGTTTCAATGATTTTGCAAGTACCGCATCTTGGTTTCCCGCATGGTTTTGATATGTTCTTTTGCGGTTGAGTCCTTTTGGTCAAATCGGTTTTTACCAACATATTTTTGAGGTTCGGTGGTCTTTTAAAAATGACTCGTGGAGGTTTGGAAAACAATTTCTTTGTGTCTGGCGAGGACTGTAAAATATGAAAGGATGTCTTTATTAAACTATTTATTTTGTGGAGTCCTGGATAAAATTGTGTAATAAATTTGGGTTCATTTTTAATAAACTGCCCTTTCCCTTGATTTTTTGGTTTGTTCATTTGATTTTTAATAACTTTTTCAGGGTACCCAGAACCTTTAAGAGAAGTTGTCAACTTTTTTATATATTCCAAAAAATCTGCATTTTCACTGAATATCTTCTTAGCTCTGAAAGAAAGGCTTTTTGGAATAGATTTCTTTATGTAAGTTGGATGACAACTCTTATAGTTTAGGTATTGCATAGCATTGGTTTCTTTTAGGTGTAGTTTAGTTTTAATATGTCCGGATTCAAGTATAATATCAACATCAAGGAAAGTAATTGACGTTAGGGAGTAATTCCATGTGAAACGCAGTGAAGAAAACTCATTCAGGGATTGTAAAAATTTCTTTAAGAGTTCCTCTCCATACTCCCATATAAAAAATATGTCATCTATGAATCTGTACCATACAAGTGGTAGATAGTCTTGTGATTTCAGGAAATTCTTTTCAAATCGGCCCATAAACAAGTTTGCATAGCTCGGAGCCATTCGTGTTCCCATAGCCGTCCCATTTATTTGCAAGTAGGTTCTGTCTTGAAACTTGAAAGCGTTCATTGTTAAGATGAATCTAACTAAACTTGTCAAGAATTTAGTCGATGGGAGTGAATTTGCTGGCCTGGAATCAAGAAATTCTTTTATGGCTTCAATTCCCTCACTATGTGAGGGAAAAGTATATATATATATTTTTTTTTTCGAGGCAAAAGGCCGAAGTAGCCAGGTAGACAGCCGAGCGCCGCCGGGTCACAGCTGGCCCGTTGCCAACACTCCGACACAATTTCCCTACGATTCCCCGTCCTTCGACCGGCGGCTAGAGTTGCGCTCGAACAAGGATAAACCCGAGAATAAGAAGTTACGCGCGAGCTCTCGAACCCAATTTTTTACTCCTGACTAAGTTAACCCGCGCTTAGAGATATTCCCGGACTACCTAGGCGCGAGCTCTCAAACCGCCTCTATATTTGGTTTACAAACAGGTAGAAGGGACACCATCACCAAACATGCAGAGTAGTGAAGAAAGCACCACTTTACCTCAGTTTTGGCATGATTTTAACATGGGATTTCCCATAAGGAGCATTTTTGGACACAACTATCAAATATTTTGCTCCGAGATTTGATATGTGCTAATGTTTATGTATGGTGATATTCCATAGTTATATGAGTGTGTATAAGTTTATTTAATATTAAATGGCTAGTGTACTACTATTTTTAAAATTGTTCTTGTCAATTTTATGCTAACAATAAATATTGCTACTTATTGTTCTTTTACTTTTAAACTAAGCATTCTAGAGGAAAATGTTAAGAATAAAAATATTTGACTCTTTATCTATAACTTTCCTGCTGACAAAACTTGCCTGACCAATAAATAAAAAAATTTCCTCACAGCCTAACTTTTTTATGTCAAAAATCAATTTTTATATTTTTATTTATTATTTATGCCATGTTAATATTAAAATTAAAGTAAATAATTTATGCCGTAATGGCCACCATATAGTCTAGTATAATACCTGAAAATATCATAAATTTACCTCAATTCTAACTATATTTTTTTATGGTGTTAATGAAATGTGGCACTAAATCTTGCGCTGGCCCCCTGTGCACTGTGCTAGTCCCATGCGCCTCTTCCAGTTGTCTTGGCTCTGTTGTATGCCTATGTATAGTAATATGCTTAGTGATATGGTTATTAAAGTTATAATTTTGTTGACCTGTCTATTGATTAAGTAGTATAATAGTGTTATGGGTATGTTTAAAATTTTGTTTAATTGTTTATTGCCTAAGCAGTATATTATTGGTATAGTTATTCCTAAATTAATATATTGTTTATATTGGTGTTGCCTTATGTATTGCTTGTGTATTGGATAGTTATAAAAAATCTTGTTTGACTATTTATTTCAATTTCCTTCATCGTGAATATTGTTTAAAACATTTCCTATAAATTGTAATGTTTTATTTGTATATGTCAAGTGTTAGAGATGTAGGGATTTGTCTGGAATTTAATAATTGTCTTGTGGTTATTCTACTTAATGTTTATAATAATACTTTAAGTTAGCTTACTTTATTTTTGATAAATTACTAAATATTGAGTTATTGGTGTAGTTAATATAGCTCTTTGGCTTTTTTATATTTGAGCATGTTGTTTTACTTGTTAAGGATTGTTACCCTTCTTATGTTTTATACATGTTTAATATAAATGACTGTGTTTTATTAGTGTTAAATATTTGTTTATTATAGTTATTTTACCTAGCTAATGTATTATTAATAGTTGTTATAGGTTAAATGTATGATTACAAGAGTTAATATTTAGTAATTTGTATTATTTTATTGTTATTTATACCATATACTGCTTATAAGTAAAATATAAGGGTGATAATGACTAATTATGCTATTAGGGTTAAATACTTGGTAAATGTATGAAATTAAATGTATGCTTGAAATGGCATTTCACTAGTTGTATTTAAATTGTCTTGATGATTGTTTTGTTAGTTAAACTTAATATGTGGCATAGTTATTATAGTTGTTGCCCTAGGTTTATAATTAACTATTTAGGGTTTCATTTTAACTTTAACTTGCATTTTGCTTATTATAGATTTTTATGCTTTAAATATTTGGTTATGTGAGTGTAACAAGTACTGCTTATTGGCTATGTAATTTCACTGGTTATTTGTATATAATATATGTTTATTTGCCTTATTAGGTTTGTTGTAAGAGTTATTTATTATAGTTGTTGTACCTGTCTCATGTTTTTGTAGAATAAATTATAAATAATTATGAATTTATGTTTATCAGGCATGAGTTTTAGTGATATTTTACTTGTTAGAGGTTTATATTTTAAATATTTAAGAAGTTTAGTATTAAATTTTAGTAGATATTTACAATATAGTTAGCAAATTTATTGTTTATGGCAAAATTGTTTGGGCAATAAAGCAAATTCTGGCTAATTGAGAGTATTTATTAATCTTTAACTAAGTTGTTCTCCTATTACATGTGTTATTATTTGTATATAAGATAGTTATGTTTTTAGGAATTATATTGGTTGTATTTCTCTATGTACTGAGTTTGTTAGGGTATAATGATGGTCTATTGTATATTATTATGACTATATGTGTGCTTGTTGTTACTTTACTATATTGCTTATAGGTGTTTGGATATACAATTTAACTAGGTCTTAATTATGCACATGTCTTTGGTCTTGGTATTTTTATTATGTATGTTGTTGGTTTACTTGTCTTATATATTGGCTTGTAATAAAAGATCTGTTAAATATTGTTAATATTTGGTTGTTACTGTATTAATTATGTACTGGTTATTGCCTATGATTTGTATCCAGTTGAGGTAAATATTTATACATCTTGTGCCTTGATATTTTTGTCTGAGTTAGTTAAGTTTTTGATGTTAAATACTAAGTAACTTTATTTGCTCTATTAAAATAAATGGTGATTTATTAATAATGTTTGTTATATTATAGAGTATTGGGAGGTATGTGTTAAACATTTTTACTGGTTGAGTTATTGAGTATTATGAATGCTATTGGTTATTGCTTTGACAGTCCTCTGTGTTGTTTTTAGTGTTAATTAACTATAAAATTTAACTACTTGTGTAAAATGTGCCATGACTTGCTATTTTTACTTTATAAGATAGTTGGTGTTAATACTTTTTTATAGTTATACATAGTATTTATAATAGTAGGCCTATATTTTAATGTTATTTAGTATAGGATATTAATATTTTGCTTATTGTAGATTATAAAGCTTACATTTTGAATTAGTTGAGTTATTAAGTTATTGGTAATTGTGTTTTCCCTACATTTGACTACATTTTAGTCATATTGTGTCTGTTATAGATTAATATGCCAGTTTAAAATATGTGTATTAGGCCTGTGTTTTGCTAAATATTTAGTTGTGCCACTGAGATTGGCTATGGAATTTTACTAAATGTGCTAAATTTTTACATATTAGTATGCTATGTATTGCTTAACATAAATTAATTTTAAATATAAACCAGTCATTTGACTTTTTGTTGTTAATAGTAATTGTGTTTTGGTTTTAGTTTGGGAGTTTGATGATGAATTAAAAAAAAAATATGATTAAAACTTATCAATTATTTACTGCTAATTTTATATGAAACTTATTAGTATATCTAATATATAAAATAAGCATGTCCAAGTAAATAGTTGATTACATTTGACAATTTTGCATGCCTTATAGCTTATTATTTAAATTTATAGGTTTAAATGTAACATTTAAAATTATTATTAAGTAAATTTTGTACAATTTATGTTTTTCTAGTAATTTATGAAAAAAAATTTAAGGCTATGTTATTATGACATTTGGTAAATAAACTCATGAAATTTATATGTTACTTGAGTAAGTTTTAGTGTTAGTGGGTATGGTATAAAAAAGTGTGGTGAATCATGGATTTCATCACTATATATGTTTATTTATTACCATTAGAGTTTGCACATGTTAAGGTCAAATGTTAATGTTCCTATAAGATGTTAAGTAAATAGTTAAGGATGTTGACTACAGTTATGGTCAATGATTTTGTCTTATCAAATTATATTTGACCAATTTTAACATTAAAATAATGTAATGTGATTTTAGTGGTTATTAATATAATTTCTGATTGTCACCTACTAATTTATATGTGTCAATATTGCACTTTAATGTGTGTTTTGATATAATATTATATTTTACTGTTTTTATATTGAATATCAGTTTAGTGATATAAAAGTGTTGTGTTTGAGTCATAGTGTCTGCTATAGTTTACATTATTACATAATTTATTAGTTAAATTGAGATATTTTGTAAAAGACACTGTTTGTAACTAAATATGTTAATTATGTCAATATATATAGCTAATATATGGTTAGGTAAGGTTAAGCTAGGTTAGACTAGGTTATGTTATGTTAGGTTAAAGTAGAAGCTTGGTTAAAGCAAGGCATGTATTCTGTTGATTGTAAGTGATTTTTGATGTGAATTAAGTGTGAAATATTAATTTTATGATTGTTTGTGTTAATTACTATTATGGTTTGCATATGTTTTTATTAATTTTCAATGTTCTAGTAGGATGTGAAGTAAATTTATTTAGTTGTAGGTGTGAATGTTGACTAAAAACTACAATTTTGTCTTATAACTACTTTTGGTAACTTGTAGTAATAAAATTGTTGTGTATGTATAATTATTCTTTAGTATTATAGATTCTGACTGTCGTCAACTAATTTATATGAGTTAATGTTGGATATAATGTTTATAATGTGGTAATATTATATTTCATTGTATTTATATTGCATACTTGATTAGTGATATTTTATTAAAATGGCGAGGAGGCGAATGCAAGGCCCAGCTTCTGCTAAACAGAGGAGGCTTTACAGAGTGTGAGGGGAAAGTTGTATTTGTGAGGTTAAAAATGAGGTAAGGGTTAGGTTTATAGGGTTTAAAATATATATATCGTATGGCATTAATGGCCAGCCACCAACTTCAGAAAAATATAATACATTCACTGAGGTGCTTAGCACCTGCGTCAAAAAATTTAAAAACTAAACTAAAAACATAAAGTTATGATCTCTCTTTACAAAGCTAAATCCAGGGCGCTAAGCCATTGCAGCCCAGCTTCACTTGCACAATGCAGCCCATTCAATCCTTCGGGGAAAGCACTCAAAGGGCACTCATTGACTATGTGAGTCATAGTCTGCAACTCCGCTCCACAGCGGCATGACTGGTCTTCTGTCATTCCCCATTTGTATTTCCAATAATTACATCTTCCCACACCAGTGCGGAATCGATTGAGAACGGTCCACTGCTTCCGAGGAAGATCCATACCACTTACTGCTAAGGTTGGGTCAGCAATTAAAAATTGATTCCGGCCTTGGAAAGAGTCCCAGGAGGAAGTCCAGTCGGTATGGATGGAAAAGTTTGTCTCCGTCAACTGGGATGCTGTCCGCAGTGGTGGTCTTCGGGACCTCAATCTGCCCGTCTCCTGGGGTAGGTAATCATGGATGGGTAGCTGTGGATTGGATACGATCTTATTATATTCCCTAGTAAGTGCCTCCCTTCGTCTTATTTCAGGTGGAGCGATATTACACAGCACTGGGAGCCAGGGTACAGGTGTTGCCATGAGTGTACCACTTATGGCTCTCATAGTCCTGTTCAGTTGTACGTCGATCTCTCTGACATGCACACTGTTCAGCCACACGGGAGCACAATACTCTGCGGTTGAGTAAACCAGGGACAAAGCAGTGGTTCGCAGAGCTTGTGCATTAGCTCCCCATGTGGAGCCAGCAAGGTGATGGACAATGTTAGTCCTAGCTCTCACCTTGGCTGCTGTCTTTTGTAGGTGGCTTTTGAATGTGAGAGACCGATCTAAAGTGACTCCCAGGTACTGTGGGTGATCATTGTGCTTTAGCTCAACACCGTCAAATACGATTTTAAGCTTTTGGTGGGCTAGTCTATTGTTCAAGTGAAAGCAAGATACCTCAGTTTTAGTTGGGTTTGGATTTAGCTTCCAGGCCTTAAAGTATTCACCGAGGGTCTTGAGGTCATTTGTTAGACTTCCTCAGCATGTCGGAATTCCTTGTGCTGATAGGCCAGTGCAATATCATCCGCATAGGCAAACTTTAAGGAGCAAGTGTCAGGCATGTCGGCAGTATACACATTAAACAGCAGTGGGGCAAGCACTGACCCCTGTGGCAGGCCATCTTTTAATTGCCTAAAAGTACTTTCCTTGCGTCCCAAATATACTTTAATCATCCTATTGGAGAGCATCGAGTTGAGGAGACGCAACAGGAAAGGGCAAGGAATCAGGTTATAAAATTTAATGAGAAGGCCTTTTCTCCAGACAGTGTCATAAGCTGCAGTAAGATCTAAGAAAGCAACAGAGGTTTTCAGTTTTCGCTCAAACCCATTCTCGATGAAGGAAGTAAGAGCTAGAACCTGGTCACAACAGTTGCGCCCAGGCCTAAACCCAGCTTGTTCGACGGGGATGCTGGAATCCAGAACAGGGAGGATTCTGTTGTATATCAACCTCTCGAGCAGCTTATAACAGACACTAAGAAGAGCTATGGGTCGGTAACTTTCTGGCAGTTGTGGATCTTTATTTGGCTTCAAGACAGCTATTATTTTCGATCTTCTAAATATACCAGGCAAAACGCCGGTTTCCCTTATGGAATTAAAAACTGCAAGAAGCCACTGTCTAGCCTTTTTACCCAAGTGTTATATGAACTCCGGGAAGATTTCATCCATACCTGCTGCTTTGCCAATTGGCATAGCATCAATCGCCACATCCAGCTCATCTACTGTGAAAGGTCTGGAGACTTCCAATGGCGCTTGCCGACTTTCCTTAATTTCATTAAGCTTAAAATTTATTTTCCTATCTGCGGACGTACGCACCGGTTTAGATAGACAGGAGAGGCGTTTTGCAATAACACAAGGGTGAGGTTGCGAGGTTGCTGGTTTTTCATTTGTCTTACCATTGGAGAGCTTCCTGAGTAAAGACCAAGCTTTCCGACTACTGCGGGTGAAGTTCAGATTTTCAACAGTTTTCACCCATTTATCTCTCCTGGAGTTGTCGAGAGAGTTAAGGAGTTGGTCCGCTACATCTCTGTCGGCAGTGCCAGTGAACTCACTGTAAAGGTCTTCGCACTCTTGACTCCATCCTGGTATGTACTCTTTCCTAAAACCTCTTGGGATAGACGCCTTAGCGCAAGACAGAACAAGTCGTGTGAACCGATCATAGTTTTTTATTTTAGGGGGGATGAACCTGATGCCTTTGTCAAGCCTGGAAGAGAAGGCCTCCCACTCAGCTTTGTTGAAGTTCCACCTAGGCCGAGGAAAAGATCTTACGAGAGGAATTTGGATTCCCACTGATATCAGAACAGGCCTATGCTGAGAGTGAGGAAAAGCATCTAGGACCCTCCTGCAAGTTGGTATGGGTGTTGCTGACCGGTCACGAGAACAAAAGCACAAGTCTGGGGAGTACCCACGACGCCATCGGGCAGAATGGAAAGTGTGTGGGTCCTTGGCATTAAATACCAAGAAAAGGTTGTTATTTTCAGCCCAGCTTGTAAGACGAGTGCCATTTTCATCATCGGACGAGTATCCCCACTGTGTGTGATGACTGTTAAAGTCACCTACATATACTACAGGATGTTCAAAAGATGGGAGAGCTGTATCTGGCCACTGGATGTTCGGTGGTTTGTAGACATTGACAATGGTAGTCTCAGATACCTTAACAGCAATAGTAAATATGCTGTTCACACAACTTTTGTGGGAGACTGATACGTCGTCTATGTCTTGCCTCACGTAAGTCGCCACACCATAGACCCTTTGTCCTATTTCCTCCACAAGCCTATATCCTGTGATGTTTCCCCTCGCACTGTTCTCTAGGTCTTCTACATGTGTTTCTTGTAGTGCGAGGACATCGACATTATTTTCTCGCAGCACCTTGCTGAGGCAGTCACTTTTTGATTTGCTCAGACCCTCTACGTTCAGATGACATATATTTAAAACGGAGCCTACATTTCTAAAATGGCCCTGGAAAGGGCCGTTTGAATTTGGTCTGGCAGCTGGCATAGCTGAGAGATCACTCGCGTGATAGTTCAGCTGCCAAAAATTGTTGTTCGTTTAGCACCACCCAGGGAGTACGTGCAGCTTTAATGGAATGCTGCGGACGCGAACAACATCACTCCCCATAGGGTTTAAAATGAGCATGGTTATGTTATATTAAACATGTAAACACCACTTCTGCTATAGCAGAAGCATGTGGAGGCTTTACAGAGTGTGAGGGGAAAGTTGTGTTTGTGAGGTTAAAAATGAGGTAAGGGTTAGGTTTATAGGGTTAAAAATGAGCATGGTTATGTTATATTAAACATGTAAACATGCTTCATGTAAACATGAAGCATGTGGAGGCTTTACAGAGTGTGAGGGGAAAGTTGTGTTTGTGAGGTTAAAAATGAGGTAAGGGTTAGGTTTATAGGGTTAAAAATGAGCATGGTTATGTTATATTAAACATGTAAACATGCTTCTGCTATAGCAGAAGTGGTGTTTACATGTTTAATATAACATAACCATGCTCATTTTTAACCCTATAAACCTAACCCTTACCTCATTTTTAACCTCACAAACACAACTTTCCCCTCACACTCTGTAAAGCCTCCACATGCTTCATGTTTACATGAAGCATGTTTACATGTTTAATATAACATAACCATGCTCATTTTTAACCCTATAAACCTAACCCTTACCTCATTTTTAACCTCACAAACACAACTTTCCCCTCTCACTCTGTAAAGCCTCCACATGCTTCTGCTATAGCAGAAGTGGTGTTTACATGTTTAATATAACATAACCATGCTCATTTTAAACCCTATAAACCTAACCCTTACCTCATTTTTAACCTCACAAATACAACTTTCCCCTCACACTCTGTAAAGCCTCCTCTGTTTAGCAGAAGCTGGGCCTTGCATTCGCCTCCTCGCCATTTTAATAAAATATCACTAATCAAGTATGCAATATAAATACAATGAAATATAATATTACCACATTATAAACATTATATCCAACATTAACTCATATAAATTAGTTGACGACAGTCAGAATCTATAATACTAAAGAATAATTATACATACACAACAATTTTATTACTACAAGTTACCAAAAGTAGTTATAAGACAAAATTGTAGTTTTTAGTCAACATTCACACCTACAACTAAATAAATTTACTTCACATCCTACTAGAACATTGAAAATTAATAAAAACATATGCAAACCATAATAGTAATTAACACAAACAATCATAAAATTAATATTTCACACTTAATTCACATCAAAAATCACTTACAATCAACAGAATACATGCCTTGCTTTAACCAAGCTTCTACTTTAACCTAACATAACATAACCTAGTCTAACCTAGCTTAACCTTACCTAACCATATATTAGCTATATATATTGACATAATTAACATATTTAGTTACAAACAGTGTCTTTTACAAAATATCTCAATTTAACTAATAAATTATGTAATAATGTAAACTATAGCAGACACTATGACTCAAACACAACACTTTTATATCACTAAACTGATATTCAATATAAAAACAGTAAAATATAATATTATATCAAAACACACATTAAAGTGCAATATTGACACATATAAATTAGTAGGTGACAATCAGAAATTATATTAATAACCACTAAAATCACATTACATTATTTTAATGTTAAAATTGGTCAAATATAATTTGATAAGACAAAATCATTGACCATAACTGTAGTCAACATCCTTAACTATTTACTTAACATCTTATAGGAACATTAACATTTGACCTTAACATGTGCAAACTCTAATGGTAATAAATAAACATATATAGTGATGAAATCCATGATTCACCACACTTTTTTATACCATACCCACTAACACTAAAACTTACTCAAGTAACATATAAATTTCATGAGTTTATTTACCAAATGTCATGTTAACAAAGCCTTAAATTTTTTTTCATAAATTACTAGAAAAACATAAATTGTACAAAATTTACTTAATAATAATTTTAAATGTTACATTTAAACCTATAAATTTAAATAATAAGCTATAAGGCATGCAAAATTGTCAAATGTAATCAACTATTTACTTGGACATGCTTATTTTATATATTAGATATACTAATAAGTTTCATATAAAATTAGCAGTAAATAATTAATAAGTTTTAATCATATTTTTTTTTTAAATTCATCATCAAACTCCCAAACTAAAACCAAAACACAATTACTATTAACAACAAAAAGTCAAATGACTGGTTTATATTTAAAATTAATTTATGTTAAGCAATACATAGCATACTAATATGTAAAAATTTAGCACATTTAGTAAAATTCCATAGCCAATCTCAGTGGCACAACTAAATATTTAGCAAAACACAGGCCTAATACACATATTTTAAACTGGCATATTAATCTATAACAGACACAATATGACTAAAATGTAGTCAAATGTAGGGAAAACACAATTACCAATAACTTAATAACTCAACTAATTCAAAATGTAAGCTTTATAATCTACAATAAGCAAAATATTAATATCCTATACTAAATAACATTAAAATATAGGCCTACTATTATAAATACTATGTATAACTATAAAAAAGTATTAACACCAACTATCTTATAAAGTAAAAATAGCAAGTCATGGCACATTTTACACAAGTAGTTAAATTTTATAGTTAATTAACACTAAAAACAACACAGAGGACTGTCAAAGCAATAACCAATAGCATTCATAATACTCAATAACTCAACCAGTAAAAATGTTTAACACATACCTCCCAATACTCTATAATATAACAAACATTATTAATAAATCACCATTTATTTTAATAGAGCAAATAAAGTTACTTAGTATTTAACATCAAAAACTTAACTAACTCAGACAAAAATATCAAGGCACAAGATGTATAAATATTTACCTCAACTGGATACAAATCATAGGCAATAACCAGTACATAATTAATACAGTAACAACCAAATATTAACAATATTTAACAGATCTTTTATTACAAGCCAATATATAAGACAAGTAAACCAACAACATACATAATAAAAATACCAAGACCAAAGACATGTGCATAATTAAGACCTAGTTAAATTGTATATCCAAACACCTATAAGCAATATAGTAAAGTAACAACAAGCACACATATAGTCATAATAATATACAATAGACCATCATTATACCCTAACAAACTCAGTACATAGAGAAATACAACCAATATAATTCCTAAAAACATAACTATCTTATATACAAATAATAACACATGTAATAGGAGAACAACTTAGTTAAAGATTAATAAATACTCTCAATTAGCCAGAATTTGCTTTATTGCCCAAACAATTTTGCCATAAACAATAAATTTGCTAACTATATTGTAAATATCTACTAAAATTTAATACTAAACTTCTTAAATATTTAAAATATAAACCTCTAACAAGTAAAATATCACTAAAACTCATGCCTGATAAACATAAATTCATAATTATTTATAATTTATTCTACAAAAACATGAGACAGGTACAACAACTATAATAAATAACTCTTACAACAAACCTAATAAGGCAAATAAACATATATTATATACAAATAACCAGTGAAATTACATAGCCAATAAGCAGTACTTGTTACACTCACATAACCAAATATTTAAAGCATAAAAATCTATAATAAGCAAAATGCAAGTTAAAGTTAAAATGAAACCCTAAATAGTTAATTATAAACCTAGGGCAACAACTATAATAACTATGCCACATATTAAGTTTGACTAACAAAACAATCATCAAGACAATTTAAATACAACTAGTGAAATGCCATTTCAAGCATACATTTAATTTCATACATTTACCAAGTATTTAACCCTAATAGCATAATTAGTCATTATCACCCTTATATTTTACTTATAAGCAGTATATGGTATAAATAACAATAAAATAATACAAATTACTAAATATTAACTCTTGTAATCATACATTTAACCTATAACAACTATTAATAATACATTAGCTAGGTAAAATAACTATAATAAACAAATATTTAACACTAATAAAACACAGTCATTTATATTAAACATGTATAAAACATAAGAAGGGTAACAATCCTTAACAAGTAAAACAACATGCTCAAATATAAAAAAGCCAAAGAGCTATATTAACTACACCAATAACTCAATATTTAGTAATTTATCAAAAATAAAGTAAGCTAACTTAAAGTATTATTATAAACATTAAGTAGAATAACCACAAGACAATTATTAAATTCCAGACAAATCCCTACATCTCTAACACTTGACATATACAAATAAAACATTACAATTTATAGGAAATGTTTTAAACAATATTCACGATGAAGGAAATTGAAATAAATAGTCAAACAAGATTTTTTATAACTATCCAATACACAAGCAATACATAAGGCAACACCAATATAAACAATATATTAATTTAGGAATAACTATACCAATAATATACTGCTTAGGCAATAAACAATTAAACAAAATTTTAAACATACCCATAACACTATTATACTACTTAATCAATAGACAGGTCAACAAAATTATAACTTTAATAACCATATCACTAAGCATATTACTATACATAGGCATACAACAGAGCCAAGACAACTGGAAGAGGCGCATGGGACTAGCACAGTGCACAGGGGGCCAGCGCAAGATTTAGTGCCACATTTCATTAACACCATAAAAAAATATAGTTAGAATTGAGGTAAATTTATGATATTTTCAGGTATTATACTAGACTATATGGTGGCCATTACGGCATAAATTATTTACTTTAATTTTAATATTAACATGGCATAAATAATAAATAAAAATATAAAAATTGATTTTTGACATAAAAAAGTTAGGCTGTGAGGAAATTTTTTATTTATTGGTCAGGCAAGTTTTGTCAGCAGGAAAGTTATAGATAAAGAGTCAAATATTTTTATTCTTAACATTTTCCTCTAGAATGCTTAGTTTAAAAGTAAAAGAACAATAAGTAGCAATATTTATTGTTAGCATAAAATTGACAAGAACAATTTTAAAAATAGTAGTACACTAGCCATTTAATATTAAATGAACTTATACACACTCATATAACTATGGAATATCACCATACATAAACATTAGCACATATCAAATCTCGGAGCAAAATATTTGATAGTTGTGTCCAAAAATGCTCCTTCTGGGAAATCCCATGTTAAAATCATGCCAAAACTGAGGTAAAGTTGTGCTTTCTTCACTACTATGCAGGCCAATTTGATCATTGTGACTTAAAAAATATTAAAGTTTATTTAAATTCACAATTTTTCCCATACGACAATTTAAATGTGTCATTCGCTAATAAAAAGTACAGCATATTGTACGATATGTATGCAAGATTCCAAAGTTCATATTACGGTAAAACAAATGCACCTTTACTATCACCAGAAAAATACTTAGATGGTTACCCTATAGTTGTAATCGATTGTTCTAAACAAAATGAATCTGTAAAATCATCAAGTGTGGATATAAAAATAGAAATGGAATTTAACGCCGCTATACCGGCTAATACAACTGCATACTGTTTAATTCTACATGATAAAATCGTAACATACACACCTTTAACTGGAATTGTTAAAAATGTATTGTAAAAACCGGTTTTGTTCCATTCCGCGAGTATAAAAGCAGAGCGTACAGGCCGCTCCTCATCAGTTTGTTGCCTACTGTTGTATGGGTAGCATCGTATTCAATATGGCTTCTCCTAGTGGTACACCTGAAAATGTGGTAGATATTGAGAAGGAGATATCTGAGTTTTTAGATCTTCAAGGTCACCAGGAAGGAGGTGAACAAAACGTTTGCGGACAACTTCACGCCAGTAATAATGTTGAAGAAAAAGGTAAAAGAAGAAAGAATATACAAAAGAGAAAAAGGGATATTGAAGATAATATTTCTCCAAACATATTGAGTGAGGTATTTTTGCGAATATTTTACCCAATCTCTTCCAGTTTGGACAAAAGTGTTTTAATCGGTGTTATGAAATCGACAGATTATTCCCCTACTGTAATTTTAACTCATGGACCAAAAATGATTTTGTTTACGGACAGTGCTTGGGAATCATTTATGAAACACTTGCATCTGCTAGAATGCTATTTAAGTAGTAACATGTTTGGAAGAAAGACAAGAGTAGGACTTTTAGATTCAAATGTGGAAATCGATATTATTAAACAACGTGGTGATCATCAGCTGAGGTTTAGAGACACAACAAGACATGATAACAAAATTCAACTTAATCGAGAGGAGTTTTTTATTTTAACTTGTGCGACTGAACCTATAACAAGATATTTGAGACAACTGGTGTTTTCAAGTTCGATTATTAAAGATTATCTGGAAGACACTTTGGATAAACAACCGGACGCACCTATATTATACGGACCTGTGGATACTTCTATATTTAATAGAGTTCCTCATGAAGTACAGATGTGGAGACAATTGGAAAAGTACGCTCAACTACATAAGAAATCAGTAAAACAGGAAGAAGAAGATGGAGGAGAAGAATCAAGTGTTAGTGATGAAAACGAAAACAAGGAAAATATAAAGATGGAAACTTAAATGACAATGGTTAGTTTTTTAAAACAATAACCAACATTTTGTGGGGTTAGGCCTATTGGGGACGGTGCCCACGTTAAATATACACCAACGCGCCAACAACTGTACGGCCTGGTATAAAAGTAGTACCTACCGTGGTGTGGAAATCAGTTGACCTCCTGACTTCGTAATGAGCAGACGTGTGACCTTCAAAATGGACAAGGGAGAAGAAGAACAAGTAAAGTCCAAGCCTGGTATTATTGAGTTTCAAGCGTTTCGTGGTAATGATGATAGATTCATTATAAAAGAACTTGTGTTTTTGGACATGAATACAAGTGTTCCTTATTCGTTTTTATTTAAACCACCATGTTCTTATTCGGTAACGGAGAGTATATAAGTGAGAAGCAGACCGGGACCTGGCATGAGTATTACTCGAGATTCCGAGACGACAACATCTCCGAGCAAGAAGACGATCTGTAACCAGACCATGGCATCTCACCAGTTCCTTCAAACTTTGGTCGAGCAGTTCAATGCTCACTCCAAGTCAACAATATTACCTGTGAAGAAGTGCTTTGAACTAAAAGATGAAAAGCACTACATAATCCATGCTATGAAGAAGATGGAGACTACAGTTGGGGAAGCCATCTGCTGCAGTCTCAGCGAGGCACCGTTTACTCCGGGGGATGAGCCCAAGTTCCAGGTGTACCTGCCCAAGAGATTCGTCCATCTTCTACAAAACGAGGACCTTCGCTCTATTCAACCCGGCTGTCTATACCTGGTGTCCCACGGCTGCACAGGTAGCAACTCTACAGAGTTGACCATCCACATTGCCGACAAGCAGCAGTGTTAGATTTAAGTTTTAATGTTGTACATATGTTATTGTAATGTTTTATAAATAAATCATAAAAGACAAAAAAAATAAGAAAACAAAAAATGCAACATATCAATATGTGAAGTTTGTCACGTATTGATATGTTGCATTTTTTTTTAAACTTCGCGAGTGACCTTGACCTTTGACCTTTGCATTTCACACCACCACTACCGTAATTACCCCCACTACCACACTAGGATTCAAACCTGCTTGGATGCGAAACACGGTCAGTCTGTTGCCAACTAGCAAACGATGAGCACCTTGTACGAGCTTTGCTTACAACGAGTTATAACTGACGCATCTTTATTCCAGACGGCTTTACAAGATAATATCCCTATAACAGTAAAGCAGGATATCGAAGAGTACAAGAAAGATAATAGAGGGTATTCGGGATACTCCTGGTATAGGTTCCAAGACGGGGAAAAGTTTTGTAGGTCTTGTGGCGATGCTGCCGTCAGAGACCTTCGACGGTTCGTACAGGAAGGTGGTAGAAAACAGTTCGGATTTCTAGCACCGATGTTTAGATTTGAAAACTACAAGGACACCTGTGCTATTTGCTCCATCCCATTGTATCGATGGAAAAAGTTTAGAAGTGTTTAATTGGATCTTCCATACCCCCACCACCGTTACCCCCACCACTTTTTCATGTACCTCCAAACGCTGTGCCTCGGCTTCATTTCTACTCCAGCAGCCAACCTAGCAACATCAGGATGTCTCTGAACGTCAGTTGCGCAAGTTACGAGGAGGTGAGCATCAAGACTCAGCAGGAGCTAAACGACTTGTGCAAGGAGTTGCAGCTGATGGTGGCACGAGGCTACCGTATAAACGTGCAAGTTTACGCTTGCAATTTACGGAACACCCGGCAGGCAAAGGAAGAGCCTGGACACTCCTCGACAGCTTCCTCACCGACGTCTATGAAGACCGAGCCGGACAACTTAGATTACTTTAGCTGACTAGCAGTTGTATTTCTTGTTCTAACCATTGTAGAATATGTTTATTTTTTCATTATATTAAAGAAGTAAAAGAGCAAAAACACCTATCTTGTTACTGACATATTAGCTCAGTAACAAGATAGGTTTTTTTAAAACACGGTTTGAATGACCTTGAAACTTCCCCCTCCACTGCTTTGCTACCCCCACCACTTGACTATTGATGTACATGGCACATCACAATTGGAAACCTCATTCCATCTTCAACAGCCAAACCGACAACATCAACAATGGCAAACCTACCAACGGATAAAACATGTCCTCACGTTTGCTGTGACTTCGTCCACGAGTTGGAGAAGAGGATGCAGGAGAGGGCGATACGAAGAAAGCAGATACACTCAGAAAATATCATGATAGTCAACGGCTATCTTTTATTGTTCGGCCTTATTATGGTTGTACTTTTCATACTGTATGGCATAGTCACATGTGTCGGCAAGGTTGCAGAAGAAAACGCTCGCCACCATCAATTGGAAAGTTTCAATGTTACTTTGTAAGTTTTCCTTTTTTTAAAACTCCGTTTGGATGACCTTGAAAATTCCCCCACTACTCCACCACACCCCCCACCACTTCACCATGTTCCTGCATGAGCATCACATCAACCGTCATTCCTTGTCCGACAAGCAACCATGGCAGACAACAACACCATCAGCCAAGCTGACTCCACTACTGATGTCGGTACAAGTACGGGTTGGACACTGTCGATCGATAGTGTACACTATTTGGAAACAATTTGCGAACGGATGAAGGAAATACTGCGGGACAACCCTGGGATCATAATACAAATGAATTTAAATTATGATTGGTCCCAAGTTAGAATGCAAGGGGACGATAACAACGGTCAACAATCTCCACAATATTCGCCGATGTCCCCGATCTACCCTTACGGCGAGTCTGACGTTGATGAAGATGAGGCTAATGAGGATGTGGGGGACAACGAGGCTGAAGAGGAGTAACCTTCATTCCTTTTTTTTAAAACCCAAATTGGATGACCTTGAGAATTCCCCCTCCACTATTTCCTTTTTTTAAAACCCAAATTAAATGACCTTGAAAATACCCCCTCCACATACTTTTGGTTTACCCTTTCTACTTTTCAATACTGTTACCACAGTCTGTAGCCCACATCATTCCTTGCTTAGCTATCATGGCGGACAGCACTCTTTCTCGAGTTGACTCCACTACGGATGAAGAATGGCCATTTTCCTGGAATGTTCATCTGCAAGACTCGGCAGAAGTGGATATGTTGCATGAGAAATTGGTGTATGTATTAAACGAAAACCCCAACATTGAATGTAGAATGACTATGGATTTCGATGCGACAGGGGTCCACACTCAACCTTCCACTTCCAGCCAGCCTGAGCCTCAGCTACAGCCGAAGAACTTTACACATCTTTACACTCCAATACGGCCGGAGGATGTGGTTATCAGCGAGGCAGACTCTACTACAAGCTATATTGAGCCAACAAATTGGAAGCTTGTTGTTGACACCTTACACAAGGTCGACTTAGTATGTGACAAATTAAAGGAATTGATGATGCAAGATCCTGGTCGTCGTTTTAAAATTGATTTGTTTTTCATCTGGGGAGCACCTGCACGGGGCTCTTCGTCTGACAGCTCTCTAAGTACAACGGACGAGGAGGAGGAGGACGACTAGTTATCATTTTTAAAACTCCGTTTGGATGGCCTTGACCTTTCCCCCTCCACTGAGTTTATTTAAGGTGCACTCTCAATGACTGCGGCATCATTTCATCGCGCACCTTCACCACAGCAACATGGAGAGTCAACTCAACTACTGTTGCGAACAGAAATGTTTTTCATGGTCAAATGACATTGATGTTGCGGATGGCCTGGCGTGTAGAAAATGTGAAGCTTTTGGTCAATGCATGTGTAAGTGCAAGTCTTGGAAGAAGCCGAAACCAGAGTTGAAGACATTCCATGTGTACCAGATGAGAGGGCATAAGTACACTTGTTGCCCTGAACGTTGCATTGAATTCACACTAAAACAGCTAACTGGCTGCAAATTGTGCAACAATCATTTTGCAGGTTTTTGCAAACATTATTTAGGAGCCTGTCAGTACAGATCAACTTGGCATACAGAAGCACTCACTATCAATGAAATCGCTATAGATACACAAGAGTAGTCTTTCTACTCTTTTCTTTTTTAAAACTCCATTTGGATGACCTTGACCTTTCCCCCTCCACTCACCTTAGTTTATATAAACCCCATTCCCACTGACCACAGCATCACTTCATCGTGCTCCCTCGTCAAAGAAACACCAACTATGGAAAGTAAGCGCATCTCGTGTTGCGAGCATAGGTGTTTGGAGATACAAGGTGTCACATATTGTGCAAAAAAGCTTTGGGAGGAAGAGACGGGGACAACCTATTGCTGTGAGGATAAGTGTTTCCTCTTACCAAAGTGGCAAGTGGATGGGCTGGCCTGCCGGCAATGTGAATGCTTCGAATGTTGCAGGTGTAGATGCAAGAACCAACAGCTGCCACCACCGGTACTACAAACTTTCAAAATCTACAAATCCAAATACTTTTATACTTGTTGTCCGCAGCGGTGTATTAAATTCCACTTCTCCAATCTTACCAATTGTCGGAAGTGCTACGGACAACCTGATGGGTGGTGAACCTGTTTTCTGGACTCCTGCCGCTACAGATCAGATTGGCTTACAGATCCGTTGGAAATTGATGAAGTCGCCCAGGAAGCACAAGAGTAGTCTTTCTACTCTTCAACTTTTTTAAAACTCCATTTGGATGACCTTGAGATTTCCCCCTCCACTTCCCCATATACCTAGAGTACACAGATCCTGCCGGTCAGTCACTCGGTGGCTGTCGTGGGGTGCGCATCGGTGTCGGCGCTCCGTTGTTAGGTTTTCAAGGTCACAGTAATATGAAATTGTTGGTGTTGTGCTGGTTCAAGGTCACCTGAGGGATAACCGATTGCCCATTTAGGCAGGGTCATGTCAGAAACTCGAGTTTAACTTGGCACTTTTGCCGTTTCTCGTCGAAAATTCGCTCCAAGTGGTCAAGGTCACGGGGACTCGGACTGAAACTCGGAGCGTAGTGCGAGAAATGGCAAAAGTGCCAAAAAATTTTAAGTTTCGGCTTGACCTTGACCTTAGTGGCGTCGGTGACGTCATTTTGATGACGTAAGGGGTGATGACGTCATCAGCACGTCATTTCTGTGACATGGGTGTGACGTCATAGAAATGACGTCATTGGTGATGACGTCATCGATTGCATCATCGATGACGTCATCGATGACGTCATCGGTGAGGTCATTGACCTCGATGACGTCATCCCTCAGGTGACCTTGAACTGGGCCAGCACCAACAATTTGACACTACTATTGAGCGATTAAAATGCAATAAAAACAACAGTTTTTTTTTCATTTTCTTGATAAAAATATTCCTTTTTAGACAAGTGGTTATTTGCAGAGTAATGTTTTTGAAAAGCCATACTGTACTAACGATTATCAGTAACTGAGAGAGAGAGAGAGAGTAGTCCAATATTTAATTTTTAAACAAAAACAAGCTCTAGTTACGTCCATTTGGAAATCAGTAATCTTTTTACAAATTTGTAGAAAAATTATACAAGTTATATTAACAAAAGATCTCCTAGTAACTATTCCATTTTGTTATAAACCAAATTATTATATAATTAGTTTACTGATTTTAGAGCTATTCCAAGCTATATTAAATTATTTTATCCACGACTATTACAAAAAATACTACAAATTATGATACTAGTAACATTTAAAGAGGTAATACGTCATTAAACAAAATTGAAACAATTTGTGTTACTAAGTATTGTAAGCCCTTACAAATTCAGGAGTCACTTTAAGTACTGGTTGTGCACATTTGATGAAAGAAGTATTACAATAGAAATCACGCGATTCCTACATCGGATGATTCTTCCATTATGACTTTATTTTTTATTTCTTTATGGTATTCTTAGCTCCAAAAGAGTGTGTGAAGTGAGAACAGCTCAATCAACAGAGAGTTTGGCTACGTTTTAGATGGGTGCAACTAAATTTATGTTGGATGCAGATAAAGTAGTGTATGTATGTGCCTTTGTAAATCTCTTTTTTATCGATAAAACGGTCAATCCCTTGGAAAGCCACAAACAGCCAGGGCTGTCGTACAACTTGAGGCCGGGTGTGGTGACTGTGGTGCAATACCAAAATGTCCTTTTTTACAACTTTCACTACTTATTACGACCACTCTATATCATGTCCATACATATCATGTCCTTTACGATTAGTGTCCACGTGACAAAACTTCCACACACAATACTAATAAAACATTAAATTTTACATTTTCTCAAAGTTACTATTGAAATGAAAATTCGATGGATCAGTAATATTATACCTTAAATTTTTCATTGTGATTTCTAAATTCAATGAATATTATCCGTGCGTGAGAAATCAGAAACAAATAATAGCCGTGTATCATTAAGTGAAGTAACAAACATCATACAACAATAGAGATACCCTGAAAACAAAACCTAAGTATTAAAATATTAAAAAAATATAAAAAATAGTTATTTGATCTAATTCTTATATTTTTAATGAATTCAAAAGATATTTTTGGGTTAATGAAATACCTGAATTATTATTTTTTTATCTTTCAACTACGATGTTTAAGCTACTTTAAGCTACGTTTATTTCAAATTAAATTGAAATTTTATTCAGACATTATACTAAATACTGCTGGAGTAGGCAAAACCTCAAATACGCCTAACTATGAGACATATTTGAACTTCTGACTGTTGTGGCTGGGTGAAACTTGCATTTTACTATCACAAAAGTTACACAACAGTCTACAAAATACATCATTGGCACAACCAAGTTCATTTATAGCTAAAAGTTTTATTTGATATAATCGTTAAAAAATAATTAATTTTAATTGTCATTTGTAAACTATCTTAAACGTTGTAAAAAATTGCAAAGATTATTATTTAAAGTAAATAAATAAAATACTTTTTTTAATATTGGTAATTACGTGGGGATTTTTTATGTTAAATATATAACAAGAAATATTAGAATAAATAATGAAAATGTCCATCATTGATTTGATCGTGAGCACTCATATTCATTATAAAAACCTTTTAGCATAAACCATTGTTCAATCAGAGCATAGGCTGTGGTATATTATGACACTTACGGGCTGAGCTTTCTGAATAATTTACAGTATGAATAGTATTGCCATTACCACATCCGCAACTGTATAACATTTTTATAACTCATGACATTACATGACTTGTTAAAAAGCTAAAGAGTCAAATTATAAAAATAAAAAAATTCTGTGTGTTGAGACGTAAAAAAATTTAGGTACTGGACAATGTTTATTAAACTAACTAAAATTCTATAGCACTGACTAAATCTTGTTATTAATAAAGTTTGATTATACAGTTACGAAAAAAACTTTGAAAGCGTGAAATCAAGATCTGTAAACATAAACTGAAATTATTGTGAGAACAATAAATCTTATGTTCGTTCCCTCGCCAATTTGAAGGTAAACCGCAGCAGAACCGCTTAAGTTTACGCTAATAACTGTGCTTTGGTTTTATGCTGAGCCATTTCTGGTTTATACTGTTTGGCTTTCCGATTACGAGAATGCATGTGTTTTGCACATTTCTTGCAAAAAGTCTTGTATTACTGAATTAATTACAGTTTATTCTAAGATGGTAGTAGTGTAAATAGTCAATGCTAGTAATAAAACCAAGTGGCAAAAATAATAACTAAAAATTTTATTTTTATATTCAAGGTTGTCTACTACGGTTACATATTGTAATTAAGTGATAAATTGTAATTGCAAGTAATGTCTGACTTTACTTTTCTTTTTTTTTTTTTGAGGGAGAGGCGGAAAAATGCATTACGCACACAGGTGGCCAGCCTGTAGTGTGGGGCTCCCCTAAAAAACGGGTTTACCCACTAAAAAACCTCCTCTACTCTTTAGGAATCTAACCTGGAATTGTTTGTCACATTACGTCAGGCTAGGCCTAAATTTGGCTTACGCCCATGGGGCTCACTCCTTATCCAGCCGCTCGATCAAGGGATCTGGGCCACTTCGCGGTCCAGATCGGTTTTCTTTTCCAGGAGGATGCCCCGGACGAACTGTGACAAACAATCCCAGTTGCCCTCATCCTCCAAAATCTTTTGGCAGACCGAGTCCACCGAAAATGCACCAAAGATTTGTGTGGCCTCCAGGCGGGGCTCTTCCCAACGGGGACAGCGGAAGAATGTGTGTTCCGCATCGTCGGGAACACCCGGGCAATAAATGCAGTCCGGTGAACCGGTCTTTCCCATCCGGTTCAGGTACGACCGAAAATAGCCGTGACCTGTCAAAAATTGGGTCAGGTAGTAGTCCACCTCGCCATGCCGCCTTTCCACCCATGGTTGGACCTGCTCGATGAGTCGCGCAGTCCATCGTCCTCAGGTGTCGTGCTCCCAGCTGTGTTGCCACTGCTGGAAGGTTCGGGAGCGCTCTTCTGTTCTTGCCGTGTCCTTGCCGATCTCGCCTTGTCTCTGATAAATCGTTTGAGACTTGCGTCCGCTCCACCCTCGACGCACTTTTCGAAGCTGCCTCCGCTTGCTTCTGCCTCCTCCTTTCTTTCTTAGACACTCGCGTCTTCCAGGCCCCAAAGGTGTTGAGGCAGAGTTTGCTGCCAAGGCAGGATTAGCCGCCGGAGCAGGAACCTCTGCAGGAGTAGCCGCTGGAATCACGGCAGCGCCCGGGGTGGATTGAGTAGCCTGGACAGGAGATGTCTGCGATGCCGCCGTGACAAAAACCGGTCTCGGCACTGAGTCCACCTCAACAAGCTCAGGGCTTCCCGGCGAAGAACCGCTCTGCCTCTTCTTTCGCTTTCTGGCTTTAGTCTGGGACTCAGCCAGGTGAGCTTGAGGTGAAACAGAGATGACTCGGTTCGTGACATCGCGCTCCTGCTTCACTGCCTTTAGCCTGGTTTTCCGGCATTCCTCAATTTCTTCTAGAGCATCTTCGAGTTTCGAGATCCCCTCTTTTATCGCCTTGTTCACGTTCTTTTGAATTAAGAGGGCCTTGGCCATCTCCTTCAAAAGAGCTTTCATCTTCTTCAGACATGAGTCTTCCTCCTCGTGGGCGTCGTCCTGCTGCTGCCGAAGCATTTGCAGCTCGAATGCCGCACGAAGAGGGCTCTTCCTGGGAGGAATCCCTTGGGTATTGGCTAATGGTGTTACCGGATTGGTCACCTCCATCGCTAGATTGACCTCCACTTCCTTCTTTTCAGGCTCGGACGACGATCCGGCGTCACTTACCGTCTTGAACGGCGCCGATGGGGGGGAGGTTTTAATTCCCCCTGTCGGCGTCCCAGTCTTCGAGGTCGGAGACCTCTGCACAATAGAGCTTCGCCTAAAAGTGGCTTGCTCATTCTCCTTTACGTTCTTCGTGTTTCGTTTAGTAGAATCCATGCTTTCATGTCACCAGTGCATCGTGCGGCAAGGGGCGGCCCGTTCATTGGCCGAGAGCGGGTGCACCCTCGGAGGTCTACCCCCCGTAGGAGATAAGACACCCCTACCCCAGTACTCTGGGGCCCGAACCTCCGTTTGCCCAGCACCGATACACACAAGGTGCCGGACGTGCTGGGGGTCGCACCGTGGCAATGCAGAGTCCGATCCCTGCATCCATGTCGCACTCCCTGACTAAGGTCCGAAGCGGCTGGCTTCTGACGACACACTGGAGGAGACCATCGGCAGTGCGAGGCACACATCAGGACTCCCAGGACCCCCCAGCATGCGCCGGTCGAAAGAAGGTGGAAAGACACCCTTGATTCGGGGTCGAAAAAAAAGAAGGTGAGCAAGGTTAGCTCAGGAAAGAATAAAGACGGTGAGCTAAGACCTGAAAGATGAGAAGAATGGCCTTAGCTCGGGAAGAACTGTGAGGAGGGTCTCACAGCTTGGCTCAGGTACCCCGGGGTCGCCAAGAAACACCCGTACAGTGGAAAGCCCACTGCCCCTGAGGGGGACTTCACATTACTTGGAATTTCCTAAATGTTACTAATTTTGTATATACTTAACATTGTTTAAAAAATATTTATATGACTTAAATATTTTATGCACATGATATAATTGATCATTGTTTAAGGTGGAAAAAAGATGAATATAAAGGTTCGAATTTTAGTTTGAGACTAATACATTTACGTAGGAAACAAAATTTATCATTGTCATTATTCACCTTGGAGATAAAAACACTATACCAACAAACCCCTTAACTGGCAGTGGAAATCCTGCGGAGAACACCATCGGACAACTTAATGCAACTGTCTACCAGACATCTTCGTGTCGGAGTATTACCTCCACAACGATGTCTAGAGTTACAACACCAAGAGTCAAGGCGAGCTATCTTCGGTGTTTGGTGAATCAGCTGCACGAAAGAAGAAAAATAGGACTGGCCCTCCTCCCATGGGCAGTACACGCACTGAGGTCCCTATCATAAATTTCTGTAAGGGGTACTTACTGAAATGGCCATAACTCGTCAGAAGCTGGAACACATATAATTCTACTTCCACATTTGTTCTAGATGCTACTAAAAATTGGTCTTGAATGTGGTGGTGTGTCCATCGCCCATCAGTCTCATCACCACACCTTTGCTGCCAAGTCCTTATTGTAACATCTCTAGCATTAGCTGCAGCTTCTTCTTTACCTACCTCCGAGGCTAGATGGAATATGGAAGATGCCAAGATTTGGTTTTGATCACAGTGAGCAAAGTTTATAGAGACAATCCCTGCAGCGTTTATGATGGCCGAGATAGAAACGGAGTTGTAGGCACGGACATAAGAATACGTTATCGGTTGGTACATAAGTAGATGAAACTGAATGCTTCAATACAGGTACCTAAAAGAGCCATAAAAATATTGTCTTAAAAAAGTTTACTATTTTTAGGGAGAAAGGTATTAAAAAAGAACCGTCTATATGAATTTCACGGATTACCTTTTATTTTGAGGTGACATGGTAGTAGAGGGAAAAAGCCACTTCTAAACCGGAAGTGACGTCAGCTGCCAGGGCAGCTGCAGGGGTCAGATGGTGTCAGCTGCCAGGGCAGCTGCAGGGTGCAGATGGCGAGAGCATATGCCCTCAATGTGAAGTAGAATTGGGCATGAATTAAAAGTTAGTTTAAAAGTGAAATTCAACTGTGTTAACTAAACTCTAACAGTTGAACAAAAATTAAGAGTTAGTTGAAAACTGAAATTTAACAGGTATAACTGGGGGCTTGGAAAGTATGTCAAGGCCATCCAGAGTAAGTTTTAAAAAAGCCTACCCAACTACCACCAGAAATAGTTCTAAGTTGAACTAGTTGGTAATAGTAGGATAGGTTGAAGTAACTTTTGAATTTTATTAGTGAACATACAATTAATGTGCAACAGCAGAGTTTAAACAAGTTGAACTTTTGTGATGAATTACAGAGTTGTAAATGCAAACACCGACGACGATGAGAAGGTAAATGCAGAGTCCCCAGATGATGTATTTGAAAAGCTTGAACAAATGTAACATTTCGAGTTGGTTTTCCTGTTCCATTTCCAATCGTTTAATTTCTAATTTCAATTTATCCTCTTCCATTCTAGTTACGAAGGGAACTTCATCCATCATATCCATCATGATTGTGTTAGTGTTTGAAATTTTAAAACAAGCGATGTTGATAGTTCAGAAGTCAAAGACGGAATGAGAAGTAAAAGGGAGAAATGTTAGTTAAATAAAGAAGTGGTGGGGGGAAAGGATGAATTACAAAGAAGTGGTGGGGGAAAGACGTTGCTCTTCATTATTACCATCAGTAGTGTCAGATGGTGCAGGAGTTAGATTTAGTAAACTGTCTTCGTCTAAACTTTCAACCTTATCACAAATAGGACAATCGTATGTTATTTCCAAATTCATTTTGATGGTTGTAAAATTATCTACAAGTTCTTG
Organism: Neoaliturus tenellus; assembly: GCA_030545055.2. Lineage (NCBI taxonomy): Eukaryota > Metazoa > Arthropoda > Insecta > Hemiptera > Cicadellidae > Neoaliturus > Neoaliturus tenellus. The sequence continues at coordinate 52,096,483 of CM061537.1, read as the reverse complement.
TAAAATATTAAAAATGTCTTGTAACTCTTCTTTAGAGTTTATTTCAAAACTAGAATTCATTCGGGCCAATGGAGAGTTGTTCATTGTTGGAGAGTCGGTGATGGAATGAGGATCGGCGCATAGGGAGGGGGCTTATATAATGGTGACCTTGAGCAGGCGTCTAGGGAGAGGGGCTGTCTAGGGAGGGGGCTTTTATATGGGGAACCTTGAGCTTATGATTGAATAAAATGTTTAGTTCTTCTTCTTCGTCTTTTAATTCAATTATTTGAACCGAAGTAGTTGTTTCATCTTCTTCACTTGATGAAGAAAACAATTCACCAGGATTTAAATATTGAACTACAATTCTGAACCATCTTATAGGATATTCGTCAATGATAGAAAGTAAGTTTTGAAACAATTCTTCCATCTCCTCCCTGTCAGTTATTATATGTTCAAACTTGATAAATTTGTTTTCCATGTTGTTAGTTAGAGTGTTGGAAGTGGAATGATTTAATATTATATAAAAATTAGAACTAGTGGTGGGGGAAATCTCAAGGTCATCCAAATGAAGTTTTAAAAAAGAGTGTAAAACTGAAATTACACATTTGATGGTTCTACAGGATCGGAATACCAATCTGATCTGTATTTACATCTTTTTATCATATGTGTACAAAAATCATCTTGATGAGACTTGGTGTGTTGACAATGAGTAAGATCTAGAGGGTGAAATTTGAAACATCTTTGAGGACAACATGTATGAAAATATCTTGATTTGTAAAATTTGAAAGTTCGCAATTCCGGTGGTGGTAGTTGTTTTGTTTTGCATTTGCAATAACAAGATCCGAAGAATTCACATTTAGTACAAGCTAACCCATCCACCATCATTGGTCCTAAATCTGTACACTGTTGTTCACAACAGTAACGAGGTTTGTACTTGTATTTTTGCTCTTCCATGTTGATGCTGCGGAGTCCAGTGAAAGAATAAGAGTGTATAGTGTTGAATAGCGAGTTTTATATACTATGAAAAGTGGTGGGGGTAATTTCAAGGTCATCCAAACGGAGTTTTAAAAAATTATACCTTACTAATGTAAGGAATGTTGATACTTAAGAAGTTTGTTTCTCTTTGTTTTCTTCAGACTTTTTATCTTTCTCAGCTTTAGCCATAGCAACTAGTTCTTCTATTGATAGCGGATGTACTTCAGGAAATTTCAAAATTAATTTAGCTTGGTATCCTTCTTTAGCTAATACATCTATATCTTTAGTCATTTGTTCAACAGTGTTGTAATCTTTTCCATAGATTTTTCCATCAAGTTGAATCATCATTCTGTACAACATTTTCTTAAATAGGTCTTGTCGTGGTGAGAGCTGAGAAGCAAATGATTATTTATTCAAGTATCACATCCTTTTTATTAACTCACATTCAACACGTGATTCTTTAGTTGTAGTTTTGTTTGTCAAAAGTTATTCAACATTGGTAATATTTTTGGAACTTGATGTTATGTTGACCAGTAGGCGATGAAGAAGTTGTAGGTTGTGTAGAAATAAATATTTCATCATCGCAATATTTTGTTTTAGTGAACATCCTTGTATTAGTAGCACTAACATCAACAGTTAAGTGATAACCACCGGTAAGTAAAACTCGCATTTCGTTGGTTAAATCTTCGAGTTGTTCAAAAGTTGTAATGGTGTTGGTATCGTAAGATGCACACTTGACTTTAAGAGACATATTTAGTTTTTTATATTAAGCAATAGAGTGAGCGAGATGTGTACGGTATGAAAGGTAGTCGTAGACTGATGAACTTCACAAGTAGATTTCTGCTTTTATCATCACACAAAATTGGGTCAAGGTCATTCCGTGGAATTTTTAAAAAAGCAACATATTGTAATGTACAAAGACATTACAATATGTTGCTTTTTATTTTTTTGTTTTATATCATATTTATTGAGAAACAATTACAAACAAATATTTACAATGTTATGTACAAACTAATTAATAGTAGGTGTTACATGAATTGTAAGTTCAGTAGAGTTATTTCCACTTGGTCCGTGCGAAACCAAATAGAGTGCACCGGGTTGAACTACACGAAGATCTTCATTTTGAAGAAGTTGTACAAAACGTGTAGGTAGGAAGATTTGAAACTTCGGTTCGTCACCAACTGTACACGGTGCCTCGCTCAATGTGCAATTAATAGCATCACCTACTAAAGTTTCCATTTTCTTGATCGTATGAATGATGTAATGTTTTTCTTCTTTTAGTTCAGAACATTTCTTCGTAGGTAGAATTGATGATTTAGAATGAGCGTTGAACTGATCGACCAAATTTTGAAGTAAGTTCTGCGATGCCATCTTGATGTTATTGTTAATTTTCTTGTAAATAAGAATGTCCGTTGGAGATGTTGTCTCTTCGGAGGTTCGAGTAATACTCATGCTGTGTCATGGTAGCGCTCTCACTTTTATAGTCGACACTACCCCCACCACTTTTTTGAAGGAAACTATTCAAGCGGTAGGCATTCTTTAAAGCGCACTGCGACCTTCGATGTTTAAAACTTTTTGATGAAATACAAAGTTTGTTGAAGTAGCATTGGAAATCTTTATCAATTATTGCATTAATCACTTCGTTGCTTGTAAATGATTGTATCCAATTTGCTTTTTCCAATCCCCTTGTGTAGATAATTTTAAACTCTTTGCAATAATGATTCATAATGTGCGGCATCATGTTATAATTAATGAAACCTTCATCCCATCTTAAGCTATGAAAATGTTTGTTCAACCATTTGTTTGTAACTTTCGCTTTAGTTGTTAGTCTATTAAATGGTACTGGAGGTTTGAACAAATAATGATAAACTACTGATGTGTTCATGTCCAAGATTACTAATTCTTTAATAATAAAATTACCATCATTTCCTCGGAAAGCTTGAAATTCAATTATACCTCTTTTAACTTCCATTATGTGTGGTGCATTAGAAAACGAAACCCGTTTATTCATGATGAAGTCTTATTAACAACTGACTTAAAAATTGAATGAGCCGACGTTTATAACAGACAGGATTGTTCTTCTTCTTTCACTTCTTGTGCCACTTCATCGATATTAAAATTGGTGTGATAGTTGTTTAATTGTCTCCACATTTCAACTTCTTGAGGTATTCTATTAAAGATTGAAGTATCCACGGGACCGTATAAAATTGGAACAAAAGGTTGTTTGTCCAATGTATCGATTAAATAGTCTTTAATTATTGCACTTGAAAATATTAGTTGTTTCAAATATCTGTTGACGGGACCGGTAGTACAACTTAAAGTGTAAAATTCTTCTTTAGTAAAATATAATTTAACATTGTGGGTAGTTAAATCTCTGAAGCGAACAATTTGTCCTCCACGATGTTTTACTATATCAACTTCAATATTTGATTCCAATAAACTTAATCTTGTTCTTCTTCCAAATGTGTTGTTACTTAAATAGCACTCCAAAAGATGTAAATGTTTCATGAGAGATTCCCAAGTAGTTTCACTGAAAGTAACCATTTTGTTTCCATGATTTAAAATAACAATTGGTGAATAATCCATTGATTTTAAAATTCCAACTGATATACTTTTTGTCATGCATGAAGAAATTGGGTAGATAATCCGAAGAAATACTTCTGTTAAAATATTGGTTGTAATGTTAACTTCAACCTTCTTCCCTTTTACTTCTTTTTCAGCTTCTTCTTCTTCTCTCTTCTTATGTTTGTTAAACTTTAGGAACTCGTCCATTTCTTGTTCAACTTGTTTTTCTATATCTGAACTATTATCATCCATTAGAGGTGTATTTTCTTCTCCGTTAGTAGAATTCATCTTGCGAATGATGTTTCCCATACGACGGTTGAAGATAGAATGAAGTTTCCACTAATTATTTTCTCGCTTTTATATTTTTCGTAAAATCCTTGAAATTTATACAATTACATAATTGTTTGTTTTCAACTTGTCTTTCACAAATGAAATTCTAACCTCAAAAATTGAAGCAGATAATTCTAACCTCAAAAATTTGCAGTCGTTGTACAATTCTTCTTAAAGTACATTCTTCACAATTCCGGTCAGCGGTGTGTAAGTAACTATTTTATCATGTAGAATTAGACAGTATGCCGAAGTTCCATCCGCTACTGGTTCTTCAAATTCCATTTCAATTTTTATATCCACACTTGATGATTTTACCGATTCATTTTGTTTTGAACAATCGATTACAATTATTGGAGCCTTGGAATAATACTGGTCAGGTGATAATAGTGGTGTATTAGTTTTTCCATAATATGACGATTGAAATCTTGCATACATATCGTATAAAATGGAAAAACGTTTTTTGCTGAACATGACATTCAAATTGTCATAGGGAAAGAATTGAGAGTTTAGGAAAACTTTACAATTATTTATTTTACAGTGATCAAATTGACCAGCATTTGCAGTGATAACATCTTTTCGCTTAGTTTGAAAACCGAGTATTATGTACCTTGCTCGTTCCAAGTAAGTTGATGTCTTGACGGTCCATGTTTGTCGTTCTGTCTGAGGTAGTGTAGGGTATTCATGAAATTCCCAACTTCGGAATGGCATCACAATATCACGGTCAGATTTCAACTTTCTCAATAATAGGATTCTATGTTCATCAGCCAATCTTACATGAGGTACTCTCCAAACAACTTTATCCAACTGTAGTTGCCATTCCAGTTTATCTTCCGTAGTTGCAGGGTCTGCAAGTATCAAGTCCTTATTAGTTGAAGATCTGAGTAATACTAATTCTTGTTTGACATTTATTATTACCCGTTTGTAATCTTCAGCGAATCCCAAAAGCAATCGTAAAGGTACATGAAAATCAAAGTGACCGTTGGAAGCCGGTGTTATAGTGTCTTTATCGGGGGCAACCCATCCGGCGGTGACTATTGAATTCTTCTCATGCGGTGTTAATGATGTTAATCCTTTCAATGTCGTTGTTAAACCAACCTTTTTTGTTGAATCAACCGTCACCCCTGATATTTCATATCTTATTTCATCAAAAAGATATGCCATCGGGTTATTTATAAAAGGAACTGTTGAAGCAGTTTTTCCATCCAATTTTAATACCCGTCCTTCGATGTACAAGTAACTTTCACACGGTAAAGTGTAAATATCTTGTTGTTGAATGGGGATCCTTATTTCATCGTTATTGTTTAATTTTGATGAAGTGTAAGGGTTGTGTGTGTGATATTCCTTCTCCCATAGTGTTTCGTCGAACGTTGGTCCTTGAGATATATCCAGGATATCCATCGCTGTTAAGTTTCAATCCAATCTTCTGTAGAAAACGAATGTTTTCCGATGTTAACTCTTCCAATGTCGAGGAGCTACTGAGCTCCCGACTCTTCTGTTGCGGTTTAAATGATAATCCCATGTTGACTTTTATGTTGCTGCTCTGATGTGTATCCGTATAGTAATTGTTTCTCCTCTAAAGTCAACACTATGACCGTCTTGATCCAATATGTTCAGTACGATGTCTGAAATGAAACTGGTGTTTAACGGTAGGTATATCAAGTTTTGTGGCTTCTCAACAATTTTAAAACCGGGAGCCACTGTTGGATAAAATGTATGTAAAATATGTTGATTAACTCCATCTCTATAAGATCCGTGTATAATGTTGCACGTGACATCGATACTATTTACTTTCAATATTGTTACAGTTGAATCACCTGAATGAGTAGTTCCAGGAGTTAAGATTTTCTTTTTTGTATCTGTAAATCCAAGTAAACTGCCAATCGACTGTTCCAAGCTGACATCAATATAATATTTCGAAGTTATTTCTGCTTTTAAAGTATTATTGTTTCCTTTAACGGTGATATTGTCTTCTCCGAGTTGTTTCTGTAATAATTGGTTTATATCATCGATTTCATAAGCTCCAGTAGGAAATGTAATTATTTTCAATTCTGAGTATTTTCCTGCAGCATCCTTAGTTTCATAATAATGTAGTAAATTATTCTTCCCTTCCGTAACATTGGGAATTGAGTTGTAGGTAGTCAAATCAAGTAATGCCGCTTCCCATAATCGTTCCTTGGATAGACGCAATGCTGGGAACAGCGTACTTTTCAATGTGGATGAATTTCCACTCAATGACACTGTATACGATGACATCTTAAAGCTGACTGACACTTTTCGCTAGAAACTCCAAACATAAATGCCCACATATTTCAGTATTGTTAGGTTGTTCTCTTTTGTAATTGTAAAAAATGTTTTTGGAGTTTCGAAAATAATGTTGAAGTTCTTTTGGCGGTGGTAGATTGCCAAAACTGTCAAAGTAGTAAACGGTTTGTCCGAGCTTTTTATAGCATACCCAATGAGTGCCTGGACCATAGGTGGAATCCAAATTTACTATTCCAGTTTTATTTTTCCATATTTTAGTTGGTAATGCATCTTTCATAAAAACTCCTCGAAAGAATGGTATTTTCAAACATTTTACATAATCATTTAACTGATGATTTGTTAAGGCTTTATTTGGAATTATCAATTGACTCTTCTTATTTAGTACACACGGTATGGTCTTAGGTATAAACCTGCTCCGTTTTTTACCATTTGCCAAACAGAAGTCTTCTTTACATTTGCCTTATGAGTTGCCTTATGAGTCCTTTTTTAATGTTTCCACCTCTTTTGGGAGCGCCTTTCTTTGCAGGTCTTCCTCTGCGACGTCTTCCACCACCTAACTTTGCTTTCGTCTTCATGGCTGTAGTTACTGCCCAAGCCGATGCTTTTTCTGCAATACTTGCGTCACTTGATTTTACTCTTTGCCAAGCTTTTTCCGCTAGAATTTTATCTGCTATTGATCTATTTGTTGAATCTTTATACTTTGAATATGCTATATCGTGTTCTTTGCAAGCTTGATCTAATTTATTAATTCCAGGATCTCCTCTTGCTAAACGCTTTGCCAACTTAGTTCCAGGTCCACAATATTGATAACCTCCGGGCAGATGTAATTCGTATGGTAAAGTGTCTATCGTTCGATTTACAACAGCACCAACTGGAATCCGTCTGAGCAGGGATAATGCAGCTGATGTTATACCACGTCCTCTCTTGCCGCTGTCTTGACGATGACTGAGAGATATGGTCTTCATTATGTTGTCTTATATAACTGGCGTGTTTACTCCACGAGATACTTTACACAAATGAATAACTTGTGCAAAATCTTTTATATTTAAAGACTTAGTTATTCAAATTAATTATATACTGATTTATAATTCTATTTTTAATCCAAGCTTCTCGTTCATCGGGTTGAATCATCACATGACTCGTTGTACTAGCTATATGATTGTGGGTATCAATAAGTAAATTACCCACTATTCTTATTAAACAATCTAAAGTTACAGCATCTTTCGGATGTTGAGGATCTTGTAACTGCATAATACGTTTATCATTACAAGTATATGCGGTTGAATCACTTTTTGATGTTGTTATGACTTGTCCAATAGTAGCAGCATCATTTGAATCTTCACCTGGTAAAATATTAATTATTTTCTTCATCTTTGCATCATATTTGGTCCCAAAGTGTTTATCCCAAGTTATTGTTTGTTTCAATGTAACACAATCATCTTCTTCATAACCAGGATAAATATTTTTTATTCTTCTATTACGACCATTGTATGTATCTAATCTACCACCACTTGCAATTAATGTTTGTACCATAAGAGGTACATCTGAATCTTTTATACCAAATCTTCCATTTGTTATTGTTTTATGTCCTGCATCCCATTCATCATTTTTTCCTTGCATTAAATCAAACTTTTCATTTCCATGTATAAATTTATCTCCCCGCTTTAACACGGCATCTTCATGTTTTACAAAATTTGATGTTTCCTTTTTTAATTCTTTAGATAATTGTTCCATAGTAACAGCATCTTTTGGTTGAGAACCAAACTTTACATTTGTCAATGTTTTACCATGACAATCGATTCCATTAACATCTTGTAAAATACAGTTGTCCTTGATGTATTTTAGGTTTACAGCATCACCGTCTTCCTTTGGGTATCCAATGTCATTTATAATAAATTTATAAAAAGAAAATCGATGTTCAGTTTTTTCCGGTATTCTAGAATGTAAATATTCTTTATTAACTGAATCTTTATCATTTTTGGGATTTCCCACGTTGGTTATTCTATAATTTCCAGCATCATACGTTTGTCCATCTTTTAAGTTATTACCCCATTGCAATTTTAAAGTATTTGAAAGTTCAGATGATAAGTACTCTTTAGTAATTGCATCAGAACCTTCAGTTGGTTTACCAACATTAATTAATCTATGTGATTTAACATCGTAAGTATTCTTATGTAATTTCAATGATGTTGAAGTAGCTTCTTTTACTGTCTTCAAATTTGCTCCATCAGTATCTTCTTCTGGATCTTTAACTAGTTTTAAACGTTTATTACTTATGCTATAGTCACCTTCAGGTGTTTGCGGTAATCCACTTCTTTTTCTGTCTTCTCCAACTTGCACTCCTAACGCGGAGTACCGTCCGAACTTGTCGACGCTCATGTTAGAACTGATACGTCTTACGCTTGCAACTCTTTTATATCCGCGGACAATTATACAACTATACCACGATTCCTAAGTTCATCAACTAGAGCCACCCATTCATTATTCAAACCCGTATGACCGGCTTCCATGGCTTCATGCAATAGTCTCATTCGGTCAACCAATTTATTGATGTCGTTGTAGTAAATCACATTTGTATTGTATAGATTTTTCATCAATCCTTTACCAGATGTTGAAGTATCTCCTTTACTCTTTTTACCATGTTGTTCAAGAAGTGATAAATCCATAAGTGATAAAGATTTTCTTTTCAGTGGTTGTCTCACCGCTGGTGCAGTACGTAATGTTGGCAATTTTCGTGGAGGAAACAACTTTTTTATAATGATGTTATATTTTGTTGCACGTGAACGATTAATCATTGCATCCTTTAAGTAGTTTCTTTTATGAGCGTTAGTATTTTGGAGAATCTCCTTAAAAACACTTAAATCTTTGGATGAATATCTTAGTGGTATGTTTTTAAAAATTAATTCATATAATCCTTTTGTTCCTTTATATCTATGCTCACCAATAATGATGTAATCGTCTTGTGTTATTTCAAGCTTTGAATTGCCAATCTTCAATTCATTCCCATCAATTCTTGCTCCGTATACGTGTGATCTACTCAAATTCGGGTTTGATTTCATGTCATGTAGCATTTTCATTATATATTTTCTTCCAAGAGGTCCATGTTGTAATATATCGCTACTCAATTGAGTTAAATTTGGAATAGATTGTTCAGCTTCAGGTATTGGCTGTTCTTCTTCCTTTTCAACAATCGGTTCTTCTTCTTTTGTTTCTTCTTGCTCACTAGCACTTGTATATGAATCATCATCTTCTTCTTTTTTTAATGCTTGTACTTCTTGTTTAGAAACTGGTAGTAAAACATCTCCTTCATAACGAGGTTTACCAATAGTTTCTGATATCTGTTTTAAAGGTTCCGTAATAGGTTTAAATGTAGTCTCTAGAAATTCTTCTCTTTCACTTAAACCCATCCTCAATGCACGATTCTTCATCCTAATAGAATCACTGAGTGATTTTATTTCTTTCAATAGTTTTTCTTGATTCACCATGTTTACACTGTGAAGTTCAACTTGTAACTAGATGTAGCATCGGTAGTTCAACGCATAAATACAAATTTATCCAACCCAATACGATATCTACCATTTTTAATATCTTCTTCCTTCATAATAACGAGAAAGCTATATTTCTCATTCCATGCTTTGCCACACATCTCTTTAAATTTTTCAAATGACATATCCGCATTTACATGATCATTATATATATGCTTTAAATTTGTTTCATCTTGCTTGAAGATGATCAACATATTTGCATTGTCTCTTATGAGTTGTTTTGGAATTTTACTGTATGTTTGACCAATGTAAATGCTATCAATATTATGATGTCTTCCCATAGCAAAATAATTCCTTATTGTGTCATGATTTTCACAAGAAACATCGTCAAATATAAAAATAGAAAATGGTTTTGCTTCATTTGGTTGCATAATTGTTTCACTGGCATTAAACTTGTAAAAATTCACTTCAGGTACACTTGCAAGTACTTTATCCAATAATTGATATTTTGGTTGTTGCAATGATTTTGAAAAAATGTATATATTATTAAAACGCAATCCTTTAGGATTAGTTATAAGGTTAAAAACAACATTAGTTTTTCCACAATTTGAAGGACCAGTTATTAGACATCTTATCGTATTTGGTAGTAATTCACCATGTTTTCCATGATTTAACTTATCATTGTCAACTGTCAATTCATCAATGTTATTGATATTAAATCGGTCTTTTTGTTGTACAATCTCCATCTTGTATAAAGGTTAAACACACAATGAGCTATTAAACAACTATACTAAGTCTTTTGAAGGAATCCAAGAGTCTTCACTTTTATCAAACCCTAACCACCGGACTTTAACCATATCCTTTTTCCTTTGTAAAATCTTCTCGACAAGATATACATCACCAACTGTTGATTTCAACAATTCGTGTCCGTAGAATCCACCTTGAAGTAATTCACCCTTGTTATCCTTTAATAAATAGGTTTCATGTATAGTTGGTTGCACTTTATAAATTGTAAATACTTCATTAGTCCAATTTGGTAGATATCTTTTACTAAATACACCTTTGTATTTGCTTATACGAACTTTATCGTTAACTTTGAACTTCTTTGGTTGCAATTTTTCCAATTTCGGTGTTGTATTATTTTTAATGCGTTGTAATACAATTTTCGCATTAGCACTGTTTACCTGGATAGGTTTCATTCCAATGGTACGATGATATTTGTTGTTATACTGTTTTATAAGTTGTGGTAATATGTCATACCACACGTATGATCCTCGTTTTGAAAATTGTTTATACATCGCACCTTTCAATGTTCTATTGAATCTTTCAATTATTGAAGCTTTAACTTCAGAATTTGTAGAATAATGATTTATTTGTTATTTCTTCATCAAAGCTCCAAAGTCTTTATTAAAATATTCTTTTCCATCATCGGTCTGTAGATGTTTAATTTTAAATTTATTTCTTTGTATTGTGGTTTCCATAGCTTTTGTAACACTTTTACCAGTCTTATCCTTCAATGGTAAAGCGTCAGCTATTTTAGTAAAACAGTCTATAATTGTTAAAATATATTTAAATCCTTTGTTTAATTTACTGTGCGGTATCATTTCAATGAGATCAGCTTGATAAAGATCATTCATTCCTTTAATGATTGTACTTCTTCTTGGAAATCTTCTTCTTGCTGGTTTATGTAGTTCATTTACAATCTTGTCCTTCACACTTTCCATCTTCAGATGTTGCTTGTACACCGCTTGTAAAAATACTGATCCATACAATAGTTTATTCTCATTTATATAGTTTGAATATAGGTCAAGGCCATTTCATATTAGTGTAAAAAAGAGGGAACATGGCATTGGGCTTGCCATGTCCCCTCTTCTTTACGGAAAGGAAAAAGGAAGAAGGTAGAGGACGAAGAATAGGTTTACTGGTCGATAGGGTTTAGAGAGTAGTGGCCGAATGGTAAAGTATTAATTTTATCTTCTAAAATATGGCGCTTGTCATCTTTGTAGCTTAATGCCCACTTTGTTTGTTTGACACTAAAAAGTTGATGATTATAACTTCTAATAGTGTTAAACGTTGCAGTTGTTTCAACATTTTCAAACAAACATCTTTTATAATGTTCAAACTGTACGTTCTTCTTAAGAAAAGAAGTTTTTATTCCTTTGGCCTTCTTCGTTACTTGATGTTCGTTCCTCTCGTTTATGTACAGTTGAAACGAATACAGTTTGGACATTAATGCTACAATTTCCATCATTGGCACACCATTCGTTTCATCTTTAAATTTTCCCAATACTTTCTTGTTTCTGTCATAGTCGTAATTTGGATGATCCTTACGATAATCGGAAAAATCGAAATCATCTTTATATATAAAGGTGCGTAGATCTTCATACATGTCATTTGTTTTAATCCAGTAAATTAGTGCATCCGTATCCATATATGCAATACCAATGTTCTCTCTTCCATAATAGTTAACCATCTTCTTATAATGAAACTCATACATATGTGTTTTTGAAATATCCAAGATTGACATTCCAAGATACAAAGGACGATCCATTTTAACTGACTTCTTGTTCATAGAAATAACAACTAGATTTTCATTAATAATTACAGATGAACCAAAGTTTGGTTGTTGCACCAATTTCTGTAATTTTACTGGATCAGTTACCAATTTGATATCCTTATGTTTCCTTTTGTTTTCCAAAGTCTTGCCAAATATTGCGTTATTCATTAATTTGAAAAAATCTTTTTGAAAACTTGATGTAGCAGTGGCTCTTCTTCTTGTGTTGTTGTCGATGTAAGGTTTTAACCAACAAGATTGAGAAAATTGTAGTACTCGATTAATTTTTGTAATTCTCAATCCTAAGTCTAAAGCTTTGTTGTATCATCCAGTAGTGTCCAACATATCGAGACTTGTCGGTTAATGTCATCATTAATTTTGGCCATCTTCCAGTAGGGGAAATTTCAGTCTTCGGAAGAAGTGGTAAATCATAATGTTGATCATGAAGATGTTCAGGATATTCAAAATTGACATAAAAAATGTAACCAGTTTCACCATGCTTCGGTATATCCATTATGTTTCCAATCGATTCTGGATCTATCCATTTAAAATTATCATATGGAAGGGGATTCGACATTGCCCATCCGTATAAGTTATTTGCATCAAAATAACCCAGGAATGTTGTTGGTTTTGATGCATCATAATCGGGCAGATACTTGTTGTTCGCCTTGAAATGTCGTGTAACGCTTTGCGTCAATCCCCCTCGAACTCCTGACTCTAACATCATAACCATATCTATATCAGTAAGAAGTTGTATTTTACAATTTGTTTCTTTCAACATGGCCTGCCATGCTAATCCAGGTGAAGTGTACGAATGAAGAGGGTCCAATCCATATGCTGCAAACCATGTATTTCTAAATTCTTCCATTATATCACATAGTAAAGTTACATCCAATTTAACATAAAAATCTGAATATTCTCCCAATGTTCTAAATCCTAATTCGTTCCATACTTTACATGCATGATCATAGTCCTCTTGAGATATGTCCATGTCATAAAGTTTACTTTTGAATTCTTCTTTAGCCGGAAGTAATGTTTCATTAAATCTTTCTAAACTGTCTATGTAGTCATATGGAAACACACCTTTCCGAAGTACCAAATCCAGTTTGTCGTTATTTACAATCTTCTTTGTTTCGATGAAATCTTGTTTCCTTAAATTTTCTGAAAGTTTGGATAAACTCGACGGCATAAATCTGTAGGAGTCCAAGAATCTTAGTTTCATGTTTCCAACTTCTTTGGAAAAACTGATGAACTTCTCTGAAGTTTCAGCTAATACATCAATTTTACCATCGTCTCTTCCTAATTCGGGTATTATAAAATGAGCATCGTACCCACTGAGGTTATGCAGAACCACAGGAATAAATAGTGGTAAACGATAGCTCAAGTTGCATTTATTACAAGCAGCACCCCTGTAATAACCTGTGAGGTGATCGTGATCTTTAACTTTATAATTCTCAATAGTAAAATCATTTTTGCACAAGAAACATCGAGTTGCATTTTCATGTTGAATTTCTTCTTCTTCCTCCATCGGTTTCATTGGTACAATATTTGTATATAATCTTTGTGCATTTCCAGCTATTGAATATAAGTGATCAAGAAATATTTTTTCTACATTTTCACCACGATATACTAGAGGTTCTGAAGTTAATCCATATCTGTTTAAATGTTCTTCTGATAATGTTGATTTAACCATTAAACAAAAACTGTTTGGTTTGTGCATTTGATACTTGACACTTTTTCTAGCTTCACAATTTTCATCTTCAACAGGAACAAGTGTTGATTCAAAGTCCGCATACACAACTAGAGGAATACGGTACTGATGATGAACCTTTTCAAATGTAACAAATGCTCTGCTTTCCGAAGGTAAAATAATCTTTGCTTCATAATTATTGTTACATAATCTTTTGTGCTCTTGTAACCATTCTCTTGAGTGTAGCCCATCTCGTTTAAAATTGAAACATCTCTTGCAAATTAACTTCCTGTGTCGATCTTTAGAAAGCTGCTTATTAACAAGACGATCAAATTGCTTTATGTACACATAGTGAGACACATCTCCTCGCGTTAGTAGTAGTAAATCCGTATGATCTGGTAGCTCTTCTTTTGCAATATGTAAAGGATACACTTTGTTTGAACTATCTAATGCAAAAACATTGATAGACGTACCAGGATTTTTCTTCTCAAATTTTGATATATCTTTCAGTGATACAGGATAAGTGATTCCTTGAAAATTGTATCTAAATCTTTGATTTTCATATTCTTGGTTAGGTCTATTCATATGAAGTGGTGGTACAAATTTAGCTGTCATTGCATAACGAAAACATTCATTGTCTTCATTTTTAACATTAACACAAGATTTTGTATTTTCAATTCTTTTTGGTAAAGGAATGTAACTAGATCCCATTAGTCCATATCCATGTTTGTGAACTCTTATATCTAATACTTCAATACTTGTAAGACTCCATCCGGATCCTCTTCTTTCGTGTTCCTGAATTTTTGTTAATATTTCTTCTATACAATTCTCTATTATTGAATCAATGTTTGAACTTTCCATAATGGTTCGGTTTTTATGAATCCTCTTGGTGATAATTCTTCTTGTACATTTATAAACATAGCTTCTAGTAGTAAACCAAATTTAAGAAAGTTTAATCTTTTCAATTCTTCTTTTAGAGTTTTACTTACAATTGGTTTTGCTTCTCTAATAAATTCTTCTAGCTTCAAGTTTTCATTTTGAATCTTATGATGCATTACTACTTTACCGGGTAATGCAAATACTTGTAGATTCGGTAAAGTAGTTGAAGATGTTGCTGTTATTTCATCTTGTTCATCTTGTTCTTCTTGTTCTTCTTGTTGTTCTTGTTCTTGTTCTTGTTCTTGTTCTTGTTGTTCTTGTTTTTCTTCTGGGTTGTTGTGAATTAGTTCTTTATGACAGTCTAATAGAATTTCATCGTGAAACGATTCCAAACATTTATCGCAACGATACATGTTGAGATGTTTACTCTTCGAAATTTCGCCAAGAAATGAAATGGGCTCTCGCGTTCCTCCTTTTATAACGGTTCCCCACCACTATTTCATCTTCTTCACTATCCAAGGAAATCAAACGTTTTGAATAAAAATATTAACCTTCTACAAACTAATTGTTCATTCGTGTTCTTTATTCCCATTGGAGTTTTAGTATATACTTCTTTATATTCAAGCTTTAACTAACTTTCCCCCACCCAACTAATTTTAGTTACTTTTAAAACCAAACACCTGCCCTCCAAACATCTGTTAGGACAGATGTTATGGGACAGATGTTGAAAGAACAAATGTTAGGGTGGAAATGGCTAGAGCACAGGCACTTGGTTGAACTAAATTTGCATATAAATTAACTAGAGTTGAACTAAAAATTCGCATAAATCAAAAGTTAGTTCAAAACTAAAATTCGACAGTAGTAAAAAAACTCTAACAGTTGAACAAAAATAAATGTTAGTTCAAAACTGAAATTTAACAGTGTTAACCAAATTCTAACAATCGAACAAATAGGTCAAGGTAATCCAATTTAACGCGAGAACGAGGAATAGAGCACTAAGTGGCATGTTAGTCCATTACCACAAAGTGATCTATTCCTCGCTCTCTATTCTACATCTACTTTTTTGGGTTTACTTATTTATATTAAAATGTTCAAATTTTACTATGTAGAATGTCCATTCTTGCTCTTCAACTCTTCGATTGTTTTTAGCAATTGTAACAAATATTTGTTAGTTTTCACCAAAGTCTTTATTTTGCTACATCCAATTTCAATGGAAGGAATTATAAGTTGTAATTTTATAAGTTCAATTTTTTCTTTCCTTGCGAATTTCTCTCTTTATTATGTTGTTCCTTATTTTTGCTGAAGATTTAAACTCCATGTTGTTTCTGCTAAAGCCACAATAATAAAAGTCTCTTCAAACAACCTGCATTTATACACATTCCCCCACCATTTTATAATCCCCACTCCTTTCCCCCTTCTTTATAGGATTTGAAAGGGATAGGGTGTAGGGTGGGGGAAGGGTAATTTTGTTATTACACTAGTTGTGCAAGAAAATAGCCGCCAGTGTCCACACCTTGTTCATAGCACTCCATCATAGATTGTGCCCACTGCAACATGCGGTCTCTGTTATTTGGTGTGACAAGGAAAGAATGACTATCACCATACAATATAAAAGAGTCAATTCGTACATAACATCCTGAGTCCAACCATTTATTAGCTTCAGCCATAAACTTTTCTATTGTATCAAATGGAAATTGTGGATCAATTGCTATGACTTTACGTTCTTCACTAAGTTCAACAGTATAATCATCATCGTCCTCATCATCTTCACTTTCACTGTTGTTACTTAAAGTGTCTTCAAATTGTTCAAAAACATCAGAAATTTTGGAAGAATTGAAATTTTCATTCAGATGAGGAGTCATTTTAAAGCAAGAAATATTGTAAACAGGAGAGACGAAACGACAAGAGCGGCATGTAGAAGATAAATGAAGGAGTGACCAACGCTCGCTCTGCTTTTATAATACTATGCAAATGAGGGGTAGGAGCTGACCGTGACCAGTCATCGACCCAAAGGAGTGGGGGGAAGTACTTTTTTTTACTACTCAGATGGAAGTAGGTTAGTAGGTCACAAGACTTAGAGTGTTAAAAAATAATGGGGGAGAAACACAACGCTATAACGCATTGTGTTTCTCCCCCATTATTTTTTATAGCAAAATTTTGAAAAAACTATGTGAATTTACTTTTTACGCCCCCACCTTGTAATACCATCCACTTTGTGTCTGAGGAGATAGTCTTTAGAGTCTAACTCATGAACAGATTTCTCTTTGCGCAAGGACTCAATTACTTTAATATTATATTTTTTGCCGTTACAACTTACCAAAATGTGTTCGTTGTCAATAACACTTTCAAAAAAATAAACACAACCTCTCTTAAGCCTATTTCCTTTTACACCAATAATTTTGGATTGGTATTCAACAGTGGGGGTTTCTGTCAGTTGTGGTTCAGAAAGGTATTTCACGACATGTACACGGCAAAAACTTTCGTTTTTAACACATTTCCTCCCACAAGCTGATCCTTTCTTATTTCCCCTAGTAAGCATTTCAGGGCAAGTAGTGGGACGTCTAAATGCCCTACGACGCTCTTCTTGTAATGATTGAAATTGCTCTGAAGGAGCAGGTTTAGGGGCAGGTTTAGGAGCTGGTTTAGGAGCTGGTTTAGAAGAATCAGTTTTGTGATAGGTATGATCTTCAGGTGTAGTAAGTGGTGGGGTAGGAGGCAATGGTGATAGTGGGATGATGGGTGTACTAAGGCGATGAACAATAGTTTCAATTGAAGGGGTATTAATACGGGGAACTAGCTTCTGCGGTGGCGGCATCATAGTTGATGGTGGTGCGGAGTCGTTTGAAGGCGAAGGTGAAGGTGGTGAAAGAATACTGCGAAGTCTAGAAGTGTTGGTTGGAGGAAGAATAGCTCCAGAAGTTGAAGGTAGAGATGCAAGTTGATTCTTGTAGCAATCAGGAAAGTTTTTAAGGCGAAGAGTTTTCTTAGGTGCAGTCGTAGTAGAAATTAAAGTTGAAGTAGAAGTAGCAGAAGTAGTAGTTGGCAGAGACGACATGGTTAGAACTACGAGTACACAGCTTGATGTCTGGAATCAGAATGAAACACTAGCCACAGTCGCCGCGTCTTTTATAACAATATGCAAATGAGAGGGGTAGCAGCTGGCCGAGACTGATTATTGACCTGGGAGGTGGGGGAAAAGGGGAAAGAGAAGGTATTTATTTCAAATAATTCGCATAACTTTTGACTAAAATAAGATAACCAAATTCTTCTTTTACCAAAATGTTTGTCTTACATAGACCTTTTCAATGATGTATCGCTTGTCCAAATCCGTCAATCCATTATCAATTTATAGCCATTTTAATTTTTCAGGTCATGACCGGTCATTCACCCGGAGTAGTGGGGGAAGGAGTGGGGGGGTAGGAGTGGGGGAAGGGGGGGGGGAATCGACTCCATTTTTTCGGGGGGGGAGGAGGGGGAGGGGGGGGAGGGGGGGGTCATTGACCCTTCCGAAAGTGGGTCAAGGTCATTCAAGATTTATAATGATCCAAGGTGATGGGAACAGTAATACTGTTCCCACCACCCTGTTTGCCTAGCGGTTCCCACTCCCAACCCACTAGTTACGTTCTGCAAGGGAGGTCCCTGGGCCGTCCGCATCAAAGCGTAACTTCCCGTCCGCATCAAAGCGTAACCATTAATTTCAGGGAAACTGGAACAGTTAATGCAGAAACGCAACTCTAACCCCACCCAAACTAATCCCACCCATCATATTCCTAAACAAAATGCAAAAACCTAGTCCGCATTTTGCGGATGTCCCACCCCTTCTAAGTGAAGTTCAACCAAACTTCTGAATTTACATTTAATCTACCCCCTAACATCTAGCTGTAAGGCAAAACAACATTAATTAGTATTACCAACACTTAAAACTAACAACACATCATTATTAAAAAACCAAATAATTCAACACAACCAAATACCATCATTATTCTTAAAATTAATACACCTTAATGCTAAATACCTCTTAAAATTAATACACCTTAATGCTAAACCCAACTTATAACTAACATCGCAATGCGCAAATTATTTCTTAAATTAGATACAACTTATAACTAAACACACACACACACACATACCACATTGCATTAAAAAACGCAACGTAGTAGAAGAAGTTCAAATATATATAGGCAGTAGTGGGGAATGGGGGCTTTTGGAACAGTTCAAGGTCACCTGAGGGATGACGTCATCGATGACGTCATCGAGGTCAATGACCTCATCGATGACGTCATCGATTGCATCATCGATGACGTCATCACCAATGACGTCACTTCCATGACGTCACACCCATTACGTCACAGAAATGACGTGCTGATGACGTCATCACCCCTTACATCACCAAGATGACGTCATCGATGTCACAAAGGTCAAGGTCACGCTGAAACCTAAAATTTTTCGGCACTTTTGCTGTTTCTCACACTACGCTCCGAGTTTCAGTCAGGTTCCCATGACCTTGACGACTTGGAGCGAAATTAGACAAGAAACAGCAAAAGTGCCGAGGAAACTCGAAGTTTGCAACGTGACTCTGCTTAAACCGTCATGTGACACCGCTCGGGTGACCTTGAACTGTGGCCCAGAAGCCCCCATTCAACCATTACTGCAACCGCGATGTGCACCCTACGACAGACACCGAGCGACTGACTGTCCGGCCCCGCGCACTCTAGGTATATGGGAAGTGGTGGGGGAAATTGCGACGACCTTGGGAAACTTGAAAATGTCAAGCCGGGTAGCACCGTTTCGGTGCTACCTTAAAGTTACATGTTAAAGTGTGATGACCTTGAGTAAAAACATAGAAATACTACAAGTTGATACCGTCCCAGAGTTAAAGTGTGATGACCTTGAGTGAAAACACAGAAATACTACAAGTTGATCCCGTCCCAGAGTTAAAGTGTGTTCAAAGTTGTAGAAGTGTTGTGACCTTGAACTACCCCAAATTGTCAGGAATTGGAGTAGCAACTGCGATGTGCACCCTACGACGGACACCGAGCGACTGACTGTCTGACCCTGCGCACTCTAGGTATATGGGAAGTGGTGGGGGGAAATTTCAAGGTCATCCAAATGGAGTTTTAAGAAAAGGAAACTATGTCTATTTACTTATAACATAACCACTTAAACTAAAAGGATTGGGATCAACAGTACGTTTAATCATCATATTCGTTATATTCTTCATGTTTCTCAGTTTTCACCTCCACCCGGATAGTACCTCCACTCTTTAGCTTCTTTTCGGCTTCTTCTAGTTGCTGGGTAATCGCCATCTGACATTGAAGTTCAAAATCATCACGCGGCACAGATCCGCAAATATCCATCTGAGTCAACCAGAGCTGCCTGAGGTTCTTTTCCTTTTCCTCGACAGCTTCGACGGCTGCATGTAATTCCTTTTCTGTAATAGAGGAGTCCCACAATTGTTGATCATCGGTTTTGTTGACAACCTCCTTTTCGGACTCCTTGTACAAATCGTTCAGCTCCTGCTGAGTCTTAATGGTTACCTCCTCGTAACTAGCACAACTTACATTGAGAGACATCTTGATGTTGTACGGTTGACCGTTGGAGTTGAAATGAAGCTGAGGCACAGCGCTTGGGGTACTATAAAAAAGTGGAAAAAAGTGGTGGGGGAAGTTTCAAGGTCATCCAAATTGTGTTTTAAAAAATTCTCTCTTGTTACTGAGCACATATGTCAGTAACAAGATAGGTGTTTTTTTCTCTTTTACATCTTTAATATAATAAAGAAATAAACATATTCTACAATGGTAAGAAGAAGGAAGACAACTGCTAGTCAGCTGTAATAATCCAAAGTCTGGCTCGCTTCAGTCTTCATGGACGCCGGTGATGAAGTCGCTGGAGAAGAGTAATGTTCAGACTCTTCTTTTGGGTGTCGGAGATTGCGTATATTGCAAGCGTAGACTTGCACATTTATACGGTAGCCTCGCGCCACCATCAGCTGCAACTCCTTGTACAAGTCGTTCAGCTCCTGCTGAGTCTTAATGGTTACCTCCTCGTAACTAGCACAACTTACATTGAGAGACATCTTGATGTTGTACGGTTGACCGTCGGAGTTGAAATGAAGCTGATGCACAGCGCTTGGGGGTACTATGAAAAAGTGGTGGGGGTGTTTGCATCGAAGCAGGTTTAACCTTTAGCTTGGTGGTGGGGGTAACTGTGAAATGCAAAGGTCAAAGGTCAAGGTCACCCGCGAAGTTTAAAAAAAATGCAACATATCAATATGGGACAAACCTCACATATTGATATGTTGCATTTTTTTGTCTTTTGTATTTTTTTTTGTCTTTTATGGTTTATTTATAAAACATTACAATAACATATGTACAACAGTAAAACTTAAATCTAACACTGCTGCTTGTCGGCGATGTGGATGGTCAACTCGGTGGAATTGCTACCCGTGCAACCGTGGGAAACCAGGTAGAGACAGCCGGGTTGGATGGAGCGCAGATCCTCGTTCTGGAGGAGATGGACGAATCGTTTCGGCAGGTAGACTTGGAACTTGGGCTCATCCCCCGGAGTGAACGGTGCCTCGCTAAGACTGCAGCAGATGGCCTCTCCAACTGTAGTCTCCATCTTCTTCATGGCGTGGATAATGTAGTGCTTCTCATCTTTAAGTTCGGAACACTTCTTGACAGGTAGTATGGTAGATTTGGAGTGAGCATTGAACTGCTCAACCAAAGTTTGCAGGAACTGGTGAGATGCCATGGTTGAGTTAAAGATTGTCTTCTTCGTCTTCTTGCTGGGAGATGTTGTCGTCTCGGAATCTCGAGTAATACTCATGCCAGGTCCCGGTCTGCTCCTCACTTATATAACCCCCGTCACCCCCACCACTCCCCACTTCCCCACTTTGAAGGTAAGATGCGAGTTTATAGGCGTTTTTTAAAGCGCAATGTCTATCTTTTTCATGTTCTGGACTTTTAGTACAAATACAAACATTTTCCATCGTATACTTGTAGTTTTTATCCAAGTCCACATCATTAACCGGAAAATTAGTAAATTCTTCGATCCATCTCTTCTTTTCCAGTCCTTTTGTATAAATATTGGAAAACTGATGCATGATGTGATACAAGTCTGTGTAACTTGCAAAACCATCATACCAATCGATATGATGGAAATATTTTGAAATCCACCTGTTGGTAGTAGCGGCTTTGCTAGTTAATGATGAATAAGAACATGGTGGTTTGAACAAAAATGTATATGGAACACTTGTATTGATGTCGAAAAACACAAGTTCTTTTATGATAAATCTATTGTCATTACCCCGAAACGCTTGGAACTCAATTATACCAGGTTTGGACTTTACTTGTTCTTCTTCCTTGTCCATTGCGAAGGCCACTCGTCTGCTCATGACGAAGTCCAAAGATCAACTGATTTCCACACCACGGTAGGTACTGCTTTTATACCAGGCCGTACAGTTGTTGGCGCGTTGGTGTATATTTAATGTGGGCACCGTCCCCAATAGGCCTAACCCCACAAAATGTTGGTTATTGTTTTAGAAACTAACCATTGTCATTTAAGTTTCCATCTTTATATTTTCCTTGTTTTCGTTTTCATCACTAACACTTGATTCTTCTCCTCCATCTTCCTTTTCTTCCTGTTTTACTGATTTCTTATGTAGTTGAGTGTACTTTTCCAATTGTCTCCACATTTGTACTTCATGAGGAACCCTATTGAATATAGAAGTATCCACAGGCCCGTACAATATAGGTGCGTCCGGTTGTTTGTCCAAAGTGTCTTCCAGATAATCTTTAATAATTGAACTTGAAAACACCAGTTGTCTCAAGTATCTTGTTATTGGTTCAGTTGCACAAGTTAGAATAAAAAACTCTTCTCGATTAAGTTGAATCTTGTTATCATGTCTTGTTGTGTCTCTAAACCGCAACTGATGATCACCACGATGTTTAACAATATCGATTTCCACATTTGAATCCAAAAGGCCTACTCTTGTCTTTCTTCCAAACATGTTACTACTTAAATAGCATTCTAGCAGATGCAAGTGTTTCATAAACGATTCCCAAGCAGTGTCCGTAAACAAAATCATTTTGGGTCCATGAGTTAAAATTACAGTAGGTGAATAATCCGTCGATTTCATAACACCGATTAAAACACTTTTGTCCAAACTTGATGAAATTGGATAAAATATTCGCAAGAATACCTCACTCAATATGTTAGGAGAAATATTATCTTCAATATCCCTTTTCTTCTTCTGTGCATTCTTTCTTCTTTTACCTTTTTCCTCAACATTATTACTAGCGTGGAGTTGTCCGCAAGCGTTGTGTTCATCTCCTTCCGGTTGACCTTGAAGATCTAAAAAGTCGGATATCTCCTTCTCAATATCTACTACATTTTCTGGTGTACCACTAGGAGAAGCCATATTGAATGAGATGCTACCCATACAACAACAGGCAACAAACTGATGAGGAGCAACCTGAACGCTCTGCTTTTATACTCGCGGAATGCATTGGAATGTAACAAAACCGGTTTTTTACAATACATTTTTAACAATTCCAGTTAAAGGTGTGTATGTTACGATTTTATCATGTAGAATTAAACAGTATGCAGTTGTATTAGCCGGTATAGCCGCGTTGAATTCCATTTCTATTTTTATATCCACACTTGATGATTTTACCGATTCATTTTGTTTAGAACAATCGATTACAACTATAGGGTAACCATCTAAGTATTTTTCTGGTGATAGTAAAGGTGCATTTGTTTTACCGTAATATGAACTTTGGAATCTTGCATACATATCGTACAATATGCTGTACTTTTTATTAGCGAATGACACGTTTAAATTATCGTATGGAAAAAATTGTGAATTTAAATAAACTTTAATATTTTTTAAGTTACAATGATCAAATTGGCCTGCATGTTTGGTGATGGTGTCTCTTCTGCCTGTTTGTAAACCAAATATAATATACCTGGCTCGTTCCACATAATTAGATGTTTTAACAGTCCAAGTGTGACGATCCGTAGTTGGCAAGCTGGGATGTTCATGGAATTCCCAACTTCTAAAAGGAATTACAATATCACGATCGGCCTTTAACTTTCTTAATAGCAACATCCTATGCTCGTCAGCTAATTTAACATGTGGAACTCTCCATACAATTTTGTCTAATGTTAATTTCCATTCTAAGTCTGCATCCGTTGTACCGTCTGCAGCTTTAATAATGTCTTTATCGTTTGAAGATCTCAACAAAACTAATTCTTGTTTAACATTTAATATTATTTTTCTATAGTCTTCAGCAAAACCAAGCAACAAACGTAATGGAATATGAAAATCAAAATATCCCTTTGCATCTGGACTGATTGTGTCATTTGTAGGTAAAACCCATCCTGCAGGTTGTAGTAAGTTTGTTTCATTAGGTGATATAGATGTTAACCCCTTTAAAGTTGTTGCAATACCCACTTTTTTAGTGGAATCAACTGTTACACCTGATATTTCGTATCTAATTTCATCAAATAGGAAAGCCATTGGATTATTTATAAATGGAACCTTTGCACCAGTAGTCTTACCATCCTTTTTAGTAACTTTTCCTTCAATATACAAGTAACTTTCACATGGTAGTGTGTAAATGTCTTGATTTTGTATGGGGATACGAATTTCATCGTTATTGTTTAATTTTGATGAAGTGTAAGGGTTGTGGGTGTGATATTCTTTTTCCCATAGTGTTTCGTCGAATGTTGGACCCTGTGCTATATCCAGTATATCCATAATCGGTTAATTTTAATCCAATTCTCTCTAAGAAACGAATGTTCTCATGTGTTAACTCCTCCACAGCTGAAGAGCTACTAATGCGGTTTCCCGTAGGTTGTTCGCTTTTAAATGTTAAACCCATGATTTTGAATTAAAGTGTAGATTTTAAATGTAATCTAACCGTAATAGGCTCTTCTCTGAAGTCTACCAAGTTACCGTCTTGATCCAACACGCCCAACACGATGTCTGAAATGAAAGTGGTGTTCAACGGTAGATATACTAGGTTTTGTGGCTTTTCAACAATTTTAAATCCAGGCGGTACACTGGGGTAAAAAGTATGTATTATATGAGTATTTGCTCCATCTCTGTAAGCTCCTTGTATAATGTTACAAGTTATGTCTATACTATTGACTTTTAATATTGTTACAGTTTGTTTACCGGAATGTGTTTTATTTGGTTCTAAAATTGCTCCATCTTTGGGAAATCCTAATAAATCACCAATTGAGTTTGGCTTAGTGAAATCTATATAATATTTTGAAGTAAGCTCAGCTTTCATTGTATTGTTATTACCTTTTAGCGATATATTGTCTTTTCCCATTTTATTTTGCAAAAATTCATTAATATGATCAATTTCATAAGAACCTGTGGGTAAACTGCACTCTTCTAAGTCTGTAAACTTACCACTGGCATCTTTTCCTTTATAATAATGCAATAAGTTATTTTTACCTTCCGTAACATTGGGAATAGAGTTGTAAGTTGTAAAATCTAACAGTGCTGCCTCCCAAAATCTTCCTTTTTGCAAGCGTAACGCTGGAAAAAGGATACTTCGTAAAGTGGATGATTTTCCTGTTAATGATACCGTATAGGAAGACATCTCAATAGTGACTGATACTTTTAGCTAGGAATTCCAAACATAAATGGCCGCATATTGAAGTATTATCAGGTTGTTCTCTTTTATAGTTGTAATATATGTTTTTAGCAGATTTAAAGTAATGTTCAAGTTCTTTAGGTGGTGGCAAATTTCCAAAACTATCAAAATAATATACATTGCTATTCAGTTTCTTATAACACACCCAATGGGTGCCGGACCCTTCAGTATTATCCAAATTTACGATTCCAGTCTCATTTTTCCATATTTTCTTTGGTAAACTGTCCTTCATGAATACTCCGCGAAAAAATGGTATTTTTAAACAGGAAATATATCTGAATAATTCAACATTAGTCAACGCTTTATGTGGTATAACTAATTGATTTCTTTTATTTAATATGCACGATACGGTCTTAGGTATAGACCTGCCCCGTTTTTTACCATTGACCATATTGTTGGTTTTTTATTATTTTTCTTCGTAGAACGTCTTTTTAGTCTAATATTACCACCATGTTTCTTCATGGTTGATCCTTTTTTATTCCTACCCCTCCTTTTTCCACCTCCTACCGCTGTTTTAGCCTTCATACCTGCTGTTACCGCTAAAGCTGCTGCTTTTTCCGCAATACTAGCGTCACTAGACTTTACTCGTTGCCAAGCTATATTTGCTAGCTTTTTATCAGCGATTGACCTATTTTTTGAATCGGTAAATGTGGAATATGCGATATCGTGTTCTTTACAAGCCTGATCTAACTTATTTATGCCTGGATCACCTCTTTCCAGTCGTTTTTGCAATTTAGTTCCTGGTCCGCAATACTGATAACCTCCCGGTATGTGAAATTCGTATGGTAAAGCGTCTATTGCTCTGTTTACGATAGATCCTACTGGAATACGATTTAAAGCTTTACTTAACAGAGAAACCGCTGTGGACGTGATACCGCCTCCTTTCCGTATAGTGTCTCGATATGAACTGGTGTAATGAAACGCCATGATTGTCTTTTATATTCGAAAAGCGTAACCCATGTGTTACCTCTATGACAGGTTGCACATAAATGATGTAATATATGGTGTTATTTAATTAAATATCAAAAGTACCCCAATCTGATGATCTAAACTTTTGTGTGTTATGATTAAAAAAATATTTATAAAGAATTTCTTGTTTAATCCATGTATTTCTCATTTTTTCGTCAATAGGTTTATGTTGTCCTGCTACAATATAATTATGCATATCAAATAATAAATTACCTATTACTTTAACAAGAAAATTAACAGTTACAGCGTTATCAGCATAATCAGGGTCTGCAACATTTGTTAATCGTTTGTTATCACAATTCCACCATTTTTTTCCAGTTGGCTCTAATTGTATTATCTGTTCATAAGTAACAGCATCACCAGGCTTTTCACCAATACCTAAATTTGTCAATAACTTTCCTTTACCATCCCAAACATAATTGTTTTCTTCAAGTAAAGTAAACTTTTTATTTCCTTGTACAAATACATCTCCTTGACGTGTTACTACTTGGTTTTGTTTCACAAAACCGGAGGTTTCTTGTTTTAAAGTTTCCTTCATTTGACCCACCGTTGCACCATCTGATGGTGCAAAACCATCTTTTACATTCGCTAAACAATTACCAAGACAGTCAATAACTCCTACATCACGTGTAATACAATGATTTTTGATGTATTTTAAATTTACATCATCATTTTCATTTTTTGGATAACCTATATCGTTAATAACAAATTTATAAAAAGAAAAACCATCTTTTGTCTTTTCAGGTATTATAGAATGTAAATAGCGTCTATTTATGCTGTCTTTTTCATCTACAGGGTCTGCTACGTTGGATATACGCCGATTTTCAGCATTATACGTTTTTCCATTAAATTTTAACGTATTCTTTAATTCCGATGATAAATAACCTCTGTTTATTGCATCAGCGTTTTGATTTGGCTTACCAACGTTGGAAATTCTATGATTACCCGCGTTATATGTGTTTTTATCTAATTTCAGTGTTGGTACTATCTCTTTTTTTAATACTTTTAAATTTATTGCATCATTTTCATCTGTGGGATCATTAATGTTTTTTAAACGTTTATTACTAATATCATAATCTCCATCAGGTGTTTGTGGTAATCCAACACCTCTTTTTAAAGTATTAAAGTAATATAATCCATCCGATGAATACCGTCCGAACTTGTCAACACTCATGGTGCAACTGAATAACATTCTAGAGTGTAACCCATTTTTATAATATTAGTCCCGATTTCTAACCCATATCAGTTTTTATACAAATTCTTAGTCTTCATCAGTTACATTTGCATCATTCCCGGGACATTTAAAATATTTTAAATCTGCACTAATTAATGATCTGTCTGCTTCATTTCTAAATACATGATTTTTATGAATAAATTCCTCACCAGACAATTTTCTAAATCCTAAATTTTCCAATTTTCCAATTTTCTAAATGAATTTGGATCTGCAATTAATATATTTTGATAATCATTTACATCCATTAATTTAAATCTTTTGGTATTATAAATAAACTCTTGATTTGCACTATCATATTGTAATGTTTGTCCTACAGTTGCAGCATCCTTTGGATCTGTTCCTTGTGCCAAATTACCTATTTTCTTATTTTTCGCATTGAAAGTACTACCTCCTGGTTTGTCTAATATTAAAGATTGTTTTACTACAACACAATCGTAATCATCGATACCTGGAAATATGTTAATTATTCTTCTATTTGTACCCAACCAACTTCTATGATAATTGTTTGGATTAGTATGTAAAACTTGTGATAAAATCGGAACATCATGAGCATCTGTAGCTAATTGCGCATTTGATAATTTCATGTCTTTGCAATCCCAAACATTATTTTTTTGTTCAAGTAAAATAAACTTTTCATTTCCTTGTACAAACACATCACCCGACCGTGATACTACTTGATCCTGTTTTACAAATCCAGATGTTTCTTGCTTTAAAGTTTCCTTCATTTGACCCACTGTTGCACCATCTGATGGTGCCGAACCATCTTTAACATTCGCTAAACAATTACCTAGACAATCAATAACTCCTACATCACGTGTAATACAATGATCTTTTATATATTTTAAATTTACAGCATCATTTTCATTTTTCGGATAACCTATATCGTTAATAACAAATTTATAAAAAGAAAAACCATCTTTTGTCTTTTCAGGTATTAATGAATGTAAATAGCGTCTATTTACGCTGTCTTTTGCATCTTTAGGGTCATCTACGTTGGATATACGTTTATTTTCAGCAGTATACGTTTTTCCATTGAATTTTAACGTATTTTTTAATTCTGATGATAAATAACCTTTGTTTATTGCATCACCGTTTTGATTTGGCTTACCAACATTGACAATTCTATGATTACCTGCGTCATATGTGTTTTTCTGTAGTCTTAATGTTGGTGATATCTTTTCTTTTAATACTTTTAAATTTATTGCATCGTTTTCATCTGTGGGATCTTTTATGTTTTTTAACCTTTTATTAGTTATATCATAATCCCCATCAGGTGTTTGTGGTAAACCAGCACCTCTTTTTAAATTATTTGCGTAATATAACCCATCCGAGGAGTAACGTCCGAACTTGTCGACACTCATGGTGCAACTGAATAGTAATCTAGGGAGTAACGCATTTTTTATGAGATTACCCCACGGTTTCGGAGTTCATCCACTAAAGCCACCCATTCGTTTTCCAATCCAGTATGACCCGCTTCTTTAGCTTCATGTATTAGTTTCATTCTATCCACCAATTTATTGATATTATTGTAATAAATCACATTTGTGTTATATAGTTTCTTCATTAAACCTGTACCTGTAACAGATTTGTTTCTTTTTCTTGGTTCTGGAGCACTTATATCCAAAGTGGATGACACAAACCTTCGTTTTACAGGTTTTCTTGGCATTATCGGCATTGGTTGTTTTCTCGTTGTTGGTATTAACTTGGATACAAATTCTCTATATTTTAAAGACCTAGATCTAAAAACTGGTTGGTCAGCTAAATACTTCCTCCTGTATGCATTGGTGTGTTCCAAAATCTGTTTATATGCTTCCATGTCTTCTTCTTTAACTAACAATTCTAAAGGCTTTTTTTTCAAATAATAATTCAAATAATCCTCTTGTGCCCTTATATCTTTGATTACCAACAATAATATTATCATCTTCATCAATGTTTACCGGGCTATTACCAACCATTAAACCTTCTTCTGTTAATCTTACTCCATAACTATGGTAGTTTTTATTAGGATTTATTCCAGCTAACATTTTTATCATGTATTTCCTTCCTAAAGGTCCTTTGTTATGAATGTTTTCACCCAACAAGCTTATGTTTGACGGACCTTCCCTTGCTTCTTCTTCTTTTTCCTCTTCACTAGCAGTTAATACATCTTCATGTCCTCTTTTAGCTTTTACTTCATATAATTCTCTTATACCACTATAGTCTGGTGATTCTAGCTCTCTTTCAGGTTCTCCACCGGTAAAACCACTATATGTAGAGGATTCCAGGTCTTCATCACTAAAATCTTCTGATTTTACATTTTCTCTTTCAAACTTTGTAATAGGTGCAATTGCATCTCCTTCCAAAACGGGTTTAGCAAATTTTTTGTTTAATTGTTTCAAGGGTTCAGTAATAGGTTTAAAAGTAGATTCAAGAAATTTCTCCCTTTCGCTAATACCTAATTTTAATGCTCTGTTTTTATCTCGAATAGAATCACTAAGTGATTTTATTTCCTTTATTAACTTTTCTTGGTTAACCATGTTTGTAGCAAGACGTGTTGTACAACAATGAATGTTTTACATCATGATCAGTGTATTAGTATAAATTTATCAAATCCTATCCTGTATCGACCATTGTTTAGCGGTTGTTCCTTCATAATTGTTAAAAACCCATACTTTTCAGCCCAAGCCTTTCCACACAACTCTTTAAATCGCTCAAATGGCATATCCGCACTTACATGGTCATAATATATGTGTTTTAGGTTGGTTTCATCCTGTTTAAATACAATTAACATGTTTGCATTGTCTCTAATGAGCTGTTTTGGTATTTTGCTGTAAGTTTGACCAATATAAATGCTATCTATGTTGTTATGTCGACCCATGGCGAAGTAATTTCTTATTGTATTTTGATTTTCACAAGATACATCGTCAAATATGAATACTGAGAATGGTTTAGCCTCTTGCGGTTGCATGACACTCTCGCTCGCGTTAAATTTAAAATATTTAACTTCAGGCACATTATTGAGTATTTGTTCCAATAACTGATATTTTTTGGTTGTTGTAGTGACTTTGAAAATACATATAAATTATTAAAACGTAATCCTTTAGGATTTGTAATCAAATTGAATACTACATTTGTTTTTCCACAATTGGAAGGACCGGTAACCAGACAACGCACCGTGTTTGGTAACAAAACACCGTGTTTCCCAGTATTGAATTGAGAACCATCCACTGTGAGTTCATCTATATTATTAATAGTAAAATTGTCTTTTTGCGGTATTATCTCCATCCTTTGTAATGGTTCAACCCAAAATGATGCTCTATCATTATATTAGATCCTTTTTAGGTATCCAAGAATCTTCCGTCTTATTAAATCCTAACCATCGTACTTTAACCTTATCCTTTTTTCGTTGCAACACCTTTTCGACTAAATATACATCACCTACTGTTGATTTTAACATTTCATGTCCATAAAACCCTCCTTCCAGCAATTGTCCTTTATTATCTTTTAAAATGTAAGTTTCTGGTATTGTAGGTTGCACCTTAAATACAGTAAATACCTCATTTGTCCAGTTTGGAAGATATCTTTTACTGAATACACCTTTGTATTTGCTTATTCGCACTTTATCACCAACATTAAACCTTTTAGGCTTTAGTTTTTCAACTCTTGGTTTAGTATTCATTTTTATACGTTTTAATACAAGTTTTTCATTTTTATTAGTCACCTGGCTTGGTTTCATACCGATAGTTCTATGAAACTTGTTATTGTAATCGCTTATAAGTTTTGGTAACATATCAATCCATACGTGCGATCCTCTGTTAGAAAACATCTTATACATCGCACCTTTTAAAGTTCTGTTGAATCTTTCAATTATTGATGCTTATACCTCTGAATTGGTTGAGTAATGGTTAATGTTGTGTTTTTTCATTAAATTTGCAAATTCCTTATTAAAATATTCTTTTCCATCATCAGTTTGTAAATGTTTTATAGTATGTTTGTCTCTTTGTATAGCTGTTTCCATTGCTTTTGTAACACTTTTGC
Organism: Neoaliturus tenellus; assembly: GCA_030545055.2. Classification (NCBI taxonomy): domain Eukaryota; kingdom Metazoa; phylum Arthropoda; class Insecta; order Hemiptera; family Cicadellidae; genus Neoaliturus; species Neoaliturus tenellus. The sequence goes on along the minus strand of CM061537.1, from coordinate 52,064,871 downwards.
CACTTTTATCTTTTAGTGGTAAAGCATCTGCCATTTTTGAAAAACAATTAATAATAGTCAATATGTATTTAAATCCTCTATTTTGTTTACTATAAGGAATCATTTCGATTAAATCCGCTTGATATAAATCATTTATTCCTTTTATCACTGTATTTCTTCGTGGAAACTTTCTTCTTGCAGGTTTATGAAGCTCGTTGACAATTTCTTGCTTCGAGTTCTTCATATTGCAGGTTTGAATGTTTCATGTATCACATGTATAATCACAATTAATGTTGTCTTAAATATTCACATCATTTATATAGGTCAAGGTCATCCAAACTTGTGTAAAAAATGGGGAACACGGCGTTGGACTTGCCGTGTTCCCCATTTTTTTACGGAAGGAGAAAGGAATAAGGGCGAAGTTGTAGAAGGACGAAGAATAGGTTACTAGTTGATAGGGTTTAGAGAGTAGTGGCCGAAAGGAAGAGTATGAATCTTATCCGGCATAACATGCCTTTTATCATCTTGAGCTGATAGTGCTCTTTTAACTTCAGTGACACTGTAGACCTCATGTTTAAAGCTTCTGATAGTGTTGAACGTTGCAGACATTGTAGAATCTTCAAACAAGCAGGTCTTGTAATGGTCAAATGTCACACGTTTCTTCAAGTACGATGTTTTGACTCCTTTAGCTTTCTTCACTGTCGGTATGTCGTTTTCCATAAACATCTTGAAGGAATATAATTTGGACATCAGCGCAACTATTTCCTCCAAAGGTATTCCATTTGCTTCATCTTTAAATTTTCCAATTACTTTTTTATTCTTTTCATTGTAATTCGGATGGTTCTTCGGATAGTCAGAGAAGTCAAAGTCGTCTTTGTATGGGAAACTCCTTAGATCTTCATACATGTCCAAAGTCTTTATCCAGTAGATAAATGCGTCGGTATCCATGTATGCAACTCCAATGTTGTCTCTTCCATAGTGTTTAACCATTTTGTTGTAATGGAAATCATACATCAGAGTTTTACTTATATCCAAAATCGACATTCCAATGTATAACGGACGATCCATCACTATTGTTGTTTTATTCATACTGACAGCAACTAGATTTTCGTTTATAATCATTGATGTTCCGAAATTTGGTTTTTGCACTAATTTTTCCAATTTCCTAGGATCACTTACTAATTTTACAATTTTGTGTTTTCTCTTGTTCTCCAAGGTCTTCCCAAAGATGGCGTTGTTCATTAATTTGTAGAAGTCCTTTTCAAATGCTGTTGTCGCTGCAGCTCTTCTTGTAGTGTTGGAATCGATATATGGTTTCAACCAACAAGACTGGGTGAATTCAATTGCTCTGTGAATTTTCACTATACGTAGGCCCAATTCAAGTGCTTGTTGAACTACCCAGTAGTGTGCCACATATCGACTCTTATTCTCCAAGGTCATCATCAGCTTGGGCCATCTTCCTGTCGGTGAAACTTCAGTCTTGGCTAGGAGAGGCAGGTCGTAATGATGGTCGTGAAGGTGTTCTGGATATTCAAAATCACAGTCCAAAATATAGCCTGTTTGGCCATCTTTTGGAATCCGTGATATGTCACCGATGGTGGTCGGGTCAATCCACTTGAAGTCTGCGTAGGGAAGTGGATTTGACATCGCCCAACCATAGAGGTTGTTCGCATCAAAATATCCAAGGTAGAGTGATGGTTGTTGCTCGTCGAAGTTGGGGATATACTTGTTGTTGGCCTTAACATGTCTTGTCACAGCTTGAGTCAAACCACCTCGTACACCTGATTCGATCATGAGGACCATATCGATGTCTGTGAGAAGCTCCAATCGGCAGTTAGTTGACTTGAGCATAGCTTGCCATGCTAATCCAGGGGATGTATACGAGTGTAAAGGATCCAATCCGTATGCTGAGAAACAGGTGTTCCGAAATTCTTCCATCACATCGCACAGCAGAGTTACATCCAATTTTATATAAAAATCAGAATATTCCCCTAAAGTTTGAATGTTTAGTTGGTTCCAAACATTACACGCATGATTGTAGTCTTCAACGGAGATTTCACTTTCATTTAATTTGCTATTGAAGGCTTCAATCGGTGGTAGACTGGTTTCTTCAAACTTTTCTGTGGAAGTTATATAATCATAGGGGAAAACTCCTTTTCGTAATACTAAGTCCAATTTATCTTCAGGTACAATTTTGCTGGTTTCTTTTAGATCTTCTCTTCTTAGGTTCTCAGACAATTTGCTCAAACTAGATGACATAAATCTATAAGAGTCTACGAAGCGAAGTTTAATTTTACCAACTGTTTTTGAAAAACTGATGTACTTCTCCAATGTTTCAGCTAATACTTCGATTTTTCCATCATCTCGTCCTAACTCTGGGATAATGAAGTGGGAGTCATAGCCGCTAAGATTGTGTAACACGACAGGAATAAATTGAGGCAGTTTGTAATTTATATTGCATGAATTACAAGCAGGTCCTCTGTATAACCCTGTGAGGTGATCATGATCTCTTACTTTTTGATTTTCTTCACTGAAGCTCTTCTTGCATAGATAACATCTTGTTGCCGAAATGTATTCTTCTTGTTGATTTTGGTTCAAAGGTTTCATGGGTAAAACATTACCGTATAAGCGTTCCGCCTTTTCAGCAATGTCATACAACTGGTCTACAAAATACTTAGCAGCTTCTTCCCCACGGTAGAGTATCGGAGTGGATGTTAAGCCATAGTCTTGCAATTGTTCTTCAGGTAAAGTAGATTTCACCAATAAGCAAAAACTGTTAGGTTGAGGCAATTGATATTTGGTTCTTCTAGTTACTTCACCATCCGAAAGTTCCTGCGGCACTAACGTGGATTCAAAGTCAGCGTAGATAACTAGTGGAATCCGGTATTGGTGAACTGTTTTATTGAACTGGACAAATGCTCTAGATGGTGGTGGCAGACTAATCTTCACTTCATAGTTGTCATTACAAAGCCGCTGGTGTTCCGACAACCACTCCGATCCTCCACGTCTCAAGTCTTTATTTGTGAAACAAAAGCATCTCTTACACACTGTTACTCTAATTTTCTTTTTAGTCACTTGTCGTCCAACCAAAGTTTCAAAGTTCTTGATGTAAACATAATGTGATATTTCACCTTTGGTCAATAGCAGCAAATCTGTATGATTTTGACGTTCAGTCTTTGTAACTCGTAACGGGTATACGTTATTTGATTCGTCTAAACCAAACACATTAACTGAAACTCCTGGGTTTTTTCTTTCAAATTTAGCAACATCATTAAGACTAACAGGATACGACATACCTTGGAAGTTATAGCGGTGTTGAACAGCTTCGTATGCTATGCTAGGTCTACAGGCATTAGGTTCCACATATTTTGCTAACATTGCATACCAGAAACATTCATTATCCTCATTTTTCACATTGATACATGATCTTGTATCTCGGATCACCTTTGGTAGAGGGATAAAGCTGCTACCCCTCATACCATATCCATGCTTGTGAACCCTCACATCCATACCTTCAATCGATGATAGCGTCCAGCCGGATCCTCTTCCTTCATGTTCTTGAAGTTTCACTAGCAGTTCAACCAAACATTCTTCTAAGATTTCGTTGATATCAGATGTGGTTGTAAGGGTTCGGTTTTTAGCAATGAATGCTCTCGGTGAGTTTTCACCATCGGTATTAGTAAACATAGCCTCCAACACCAATCCAAATTTAATAAAGTTCAATCTTGCCAATTCTTCCATCAATGTTTTTACAACTAGATTTTTAGCTTGGATTATAAAGTTTTCCAATTCCAATTGAACATTATTAATTTTGAAATGAGTTACAACTGGTCCTGGCAAGGCTGTGGTGCACAGTTGTCTTATATCTTCCACTTCTTCTGTATCCTCTTCTTCCATATCCTCTTCTTGGGTACGCAGTTGTTTTACATCTTCCACTTTTTTTTCTTCCATTTCCTTTTCAATAAATCCTCCAGCTGTAGATGGTCCGGCTCCGGCAAATTGAATAACACTTGGTCTTCTTCTTTGCATTGACTGTAAATAGCTAGCCCAGTCCTCCTGCTTCTGGGGTTTTTCCAAAAACCGATCAATCGCATCCAAGTCTTCTTCACTTACTACAATCTCTTCTTTTCTGTCCTCTTCACGATGCAATTCTCGGTGTAACTGTAGATAGCTATCATAGTCGTCCATCTGCTTCTGGTAGTTTTCCAATAACCGATCAAACGCATCCAAGTCTTCTTCACTTACAACAATCTTTTCTTTTCTGTTCTCTTCATGATGCAATTCTCGGTGTAAAACAAAGATATCTTCATCTTGGAAAAACTCACCACAAATATCGCAAAGAGCCATTTTTTTACAGTTTGGCTTTGAGTGTGCACTCGGTGAATGTCCAAGCAATAATGAGCAGCGCGCTCAACCAGGTCCCTTTATACCCGAGGTTGAAGGGTGGGGGAAGGTGACGTCATATACATCCGGTTTATCAATCATTTAGTAAATTTGGCTTTTAAACACCCATTTTCAATATATTCTTCAACAGGCTTGATAAACCAATAATGTTTGGTCTAAATCCACTACTTTGTACAAGTTTTTTCAAAGATGTCTGTTTGAGCAAGTTTATATGGGTCAAGGTCATTTGGAATTATTATTTTCAGAGGGATAGAGCACTAAGCAGCATCAATTACTACAAAGTGCTCTATCCCCCGCTCACATTTTTTGTTTTAATTTCTTACAAAGGTGAAATATCACCGGTATTACCTCCAGAATAGGAAAAATTCTGTTGCGATGGAGCGATGGAAGTGGTGTATCCAATCCAATTGGTTTGCCATTTTTATACCCCCACCAACTATGCATTTATGTGGGTCAAGGTCGCGTAAAGATACCCTTTGAGCGGGGGATAAATCACTAAGCAGCATGCTAGTCCATTGCCGCAAAGTGATCTATCCCCCGCTCTGTTCTACAAAACCTCAATCAAGTCCAAGTTCAAGTCCTAGTTTAACACTTGGTTGGGAGAATTACATTAGTTTGATGCTTATTTCTACCGTTACACTTGCTCCATTCTCAAAAAGATATAAATAATATAATCCTGGATACTGTTTTTGTTTCACGTCCTGCATGTTCCTTAATAAAGTCAAAAGCCAATCTTTTTGAATATTCATTATGAAACACTTCTCTCACACAAACAAGAATTTTTTCTTCCACTAATTTTAGTTGAATTGATGATAGTTTGCTTACATCATCCTTGTCTATCAGGGGTAGCTTGTAGGTAAAAGTATTTGGCGGTAGTTTTCGCGTTCTGTCAAGTAAACAACAAAATTTTTTATACAATTTCTTCTCATTGTCTGTAATACTATTAATCCCAATCAGATTATAGTACGAAGGTTTATAAGGTATACGACGAGACATTTTTGGTCACCGGTCTTCTTAAGAATGAGCTCCTGGACAGCCACTTCCAACGAAAGGTGGAGCATGAATGAGAAGTGCTTGCAACCTGACCGCCTTATATCCCCACCAGCCAAGGGCGACCCCACCCGGGGGGGGGTCACTTCTCGTCCGGAGCAAAAAACTTTTTGGTCAAGGTCAAAAATTTTTTCGAAAAAAAGTTTAAAGGGAGGGGGAGGGGGTAGGGGTGGGGGTGGGGGAGGGGGTGGGGGAGGGGGTGGGGGAGGGGTGGGGGAGGGGGTGGGGGAGGGGGGGGGGTCACTTCTCGTCCGGAGCAAAAAACTTTTTGGTCAAGGTCAGAAATTTTTTCGAAAAAAAAGTTTAAAGGGAGGGGGAGGGGGTGGGGGAGGGGGTGGGGGGGGGTCACTTCTCGTCCGGAGCAAAAAACTTTTTGGTCAAGGTCAAAAATTTTTTCGAAAAAAAAAAGTTTAAAGGGAGGGGGAGGGGGTGGGGGAGGGGGTGGGGGGGGGTTATATTTAAAAAAATGTAAACATTTTCTTATGTTGCCATCGTTGTGGTCTCCGAAGAGACACAACTATGGTCAACGCCAGACTTGTGTGTTAATAAAGCCTAACTGTTGAAAATTTTCAAAGACCTTAATATATTTACTGTGTTAAAAAAACATGAATGTTAAAGATTTTGAAAACTTTTATATATTTAGGTCAAGGTCACGAAAAAAATTTTAAAAAAATTAAGCCCCACACCCCCTATGGGGGTGTGGGGCACTTGGGTTGTCATCGCTGTAGCCTCCGAAGAGACCCAACTATGACAACAAGGCAACATCCAATGTCGTGTACCCTTCGCCGCGCAAGACTTGTAAACATTTACTACATTGTCTTTTCAGTAGCTAACAAAGATTCATTTACATAATTTTGAGTTTCCAGAAGGAAACAAACTGAGGACACCCTAGTGGCTTACGTCCTCGTCCGAGTGCAGAGGCCGCCGCAACCTTTTGCATGCCAGCGTACAAACGGACATGCTCCCAAATGCCATCCGCAACCTTTTGCATGCCTGGCAGGAGCCTACCGATAATTAAAATAGGCTTTACACGAGGGCCTACTCCCGTAACCTATCTTTAATATTTTTAATTTAGCAATGCATTGAATTTTTACAAGTCTTTGTGGGTCAAGGCCACACGGACATTTAAAAATTTCGGCCCCCGTACATCCATGGCGAACCACGAATGTTCGGGGGCCTTGGGGACTAAAAACACAAATAGCTAACAAAGATTCATTTACATAATTTTGAGTTTCCAGAAGGGAAACATACTGAGGACACCCTAGTGGCTTACGTCCTCGGTCCGAGTGCAGAGGCCGCCACAACCTTTTGCTTGCCAGCGTACAAACGGACATGCTCCCAAATGCCATCCGCAACCTTTTGCATGCCTGGCAGGAGCCTACCAATTATTAAAAGTGGCTTTACACGGGGGCCTACTCCCGTTCCCTGACGTAACAATTTACTTTGAGCATTGAATAAGCTGAAGGGGGGATTGCTAAAACAAGCGTATACACTTTAGAAACATATAACACACAATTGAACTCAACGTAGTCAATGCTGGAACAAGCACATATAACAAACAAGACACAAAGGATAAAAGACACACAGGAGACATAGGGTACAAGTAAAACACTCTCATATAAAACAATTCGCAATACCCAAACGCAAGCGCAATATCTTACAACTAATACAAGTCTTAAAGTTAGAGTAGACTTCGCTAAACACTGAAGGCGCCATTCAATGTTTAGTGATGCCTATGGCGGTCCGTCCCGATCGTTCACGTTCAACGCGCGGGAGCGGACTGCGAGCCGGCTCTGGCCGGGCCCCCTTATATCCCCACCGGGGCTGCCACGCCCAGGATATCAGGGGTGGGGGGGGTGGGGGGGGTGGGGGTGGGGGGGGGTACTTTTTGTCGGGGGGGGGGGCTCGCACTTTTTTGTCGGGGGGGGGGGCTCGCACTTTTTGTCGGGGGGGGGGGGGGCTCGCACTTTTTGTCGGGGGGGGGGGGCTCGCACTTTTTGTCGGGGGGGGGGGGGTCAGGTAAGTTAAGTGGGTCAAGGTCACCCACAACACTTGTACTCTAAGTGTTGGCTATACCCCCACCACAACTGGGTCCCTAGGCTGCACAACACCGCTTCGCCAGTATGTCTCCGGCTTCCATGCGGTGCGTCTCGCTGTTCTCTAGCTCTCTATATGTAAGTAATTTTACAAGTTCTGAATGTGGGTCACTACACTTTAACTCTGGGACGATATCGACTTGTAGTATTTCAGTGTTTTGACTCAAGGTCATCACACTTTAACTCTAGCACATCGGTTATCGTACCAGAGGTGCTTAATAACCTAACTTGTAATGTTTAGGGTGGCGTTTGCACGCCACGTAGTATCGCCATGAGTGTCCAGTCCAAGTTTTAAGTTAAATTGATTTTACTGTAATCTTTTCCATTTCCACTTCGTTTTGCCAAAGTATAAGGTGTCGCTTAATGAAGTGGTATTTCTCTAAAGTTATAGGGGATTGCAGGGATACAATTAGTTTATTTAGGAGACTCTTCATCTTGGAGTTTAACACAATTTCCACTTTGACTTTGCTTCCTCGGCTCTCACAGCCTAAGCTGTACAGAAATGTTTCTTCTAGTGCCAACTCGGGCCAAGAGAACAGTGTGTTGACTGTAGGACAGCTCATGGTGAAGTGATGCGATACTCCAGCGTACCACCTCACCTTCCCCCACCACTGTGACCTTCCCCCACTCCTGCTGTTTCCCCCACCTCTTTTCCCTTGACTCATGCGCTACAAGCAGTCTCTCAGTATTGTGCGGACTTTTGTGAGGTAAAGCCATGTCGCAGGACACTTTAGGTAAGAAACTTAGCCATGTTAAGGCTTTATTAGTTGCTCACTGTCCACCGCTCAAAGTTAAGAGGGTTTCGACTTTGGCTAAGTGGCGCAAACTGTTGCGCGGACACCCTAAGTTTTATACAAAACAGTCTAATGTCGGTTTTACTGATGAAGATTTGTTTAAAATATTGGATGAAATGACTTTTCCTTACAAAATTCAGTTAGTTACCCCCATTCCTGACAGTTTGGAGTCTTAGTCTCTCAAGCCGATATACCTAGAGTACACAGAGCCTGACAGTCAGTCGCTCGGTTTCTGTCGTAGGGTACACATCGCGGTTGCAGTAATGGTCGAATGGGGGCTTCTGGGTCAGTTCAAGGTCACCCGAGCGGTGTCACATGACGGTTTAGGCAGAGTCACGTTGCAAACTTCAAATTTCCTCAGCACTTTTGCTGTTTCTCATCGCGAATTCGCTCCAAGTCGTCAAGGTCATGGTAGCTGTGACTGAAACTCGGAGCGTAGTGCGAGAAACAGTAAAAGTGCCTAAAAAATTTTAGGTTTCAGCGTGACCTTGACCTTTGTGACATCGATGACGTCATCTTGGTGACGTAAGGGGTGATGACGTCATCAGCACGTCATTTCTGTGACGTCATGGGTGTGACGTCATGGAAGTGACGTCATTGGGGATGACGTCATCGATGATGCAATCGATGACGTCATCGATGAGGTCATTGACCTCGATGACGTCATCGATGACGTCATCCCTCAGGTGACCTTGAACTGTTCCAAAAGCCCCCATTCCCCACTACTATAGGCCTACTATATATTTGAAACCTCTTGCTGAGTCGCCAACAACCTTTCGCTATGAAAGTTTGTTGACGACTGATGCTAAGATCAGGCTCGTATTGCTCCTCGGATTCTCGAGTAGTGGGGGAAGTTGTTTCACTCCAGTACAGTGTTCAATCCAGTCCAGTTCGCAGCAGTATAAAAGGAAGGCGAAGGAGTGGGGAGCGGCGCATGGGCAGCGACGCAAAACCAAGGTTTGAGGTTAGAATTATCCATGCGAAGTAGCGCTAAAGTGAGTAATACAGGACTAGGCGCATGCGCAATAGCATAGTCACTCTTCCGATCCAAAGTACTTGTTGCATGCGCATAGGTTTGAGGTTAGAATTATCATCGGCGACCAACGATGACCAGGTGACCGGTCATTGGCCTCAAGGAGTGGGGGAAGGAATGGGGGAAGGGGTGGTAGGGGAAGGGGGGGGCTCCATTTTTTTTGGGGGGGGAGGGGGCTCCATTTTTTCGGGGGGTGAGGGGGGGGGGGTGGGGGAGGGGGGGGTCATATGACCTTTCCGGTCATTGTCCCCAAAACCCCCTACTTCTTTTACCATCTGTCCGGCAGCTGCCCGGAGTAATTGCCGCTATAAAACCAGATAGTTGGTCGGCATCTGACAGCATTTGGCTAGGGTTATTACTGCCTCTATAAAAGCGGATAGTTTATCGCGTCACAAACATTCATTACCTTGCATCCTCGCAGTGATCACCTCTCCTTAGTTTTACTTTATGACTACTTCGTTACTTCTAACATGCAATTTAGCATTCATCAGCATGTGGCTTCCTAGCCACTTCATTAAATGAGTCTAGTTAATTCTAACCTCAAATATTACTACTATATTGTTCTGTTTCAATATCCTTTACACTTCATTTTATACCTCAGTCTTCTTTTAACTTCTGAATGTAACACATTAGCTATAATGGTTGCACAATGTTTAAGGTTAAAACTTTTGCGAAAACAACATATATTACGAAGTACTTCTAAATCTTCAATTTCTAAGTGTAAAACTAATTTAAATAGAGTTAGGAAGAAATACAGTTTTAACCCGTTATATTTTTCTACAACTTCGCAGGTTAACGTTGACGATAGTGTTATTCACGACATTTTACGTTCTATGTTATGCTTCCACAACTTTGAACTTATTACTCCTATCGACTGTGTTCAACAGGTTTTCCTATTTTACTCCCACCATTCCTTATATAAATGCGCTCACCGCAATTCCTACTTCATTATCCTCTATTCTCTTCAGCTAAGCTAGGATTTAAGGTTAGAATTATCCATGGCGGCCGCCATGTCTAGTTCAGTTTCACCACATAGAGTCGGCGACAGGTTATTGGTCTAAAGGAGTGGGGGAAGGGGTGGTGGGGGAAGGTTGCCATTTTATAAGCCCTCTCCCTAGGCGGCGCTTCTCATTCCATCGCCAACTTTCAAACGATAAACACCTCTCCCATGGCACAAATGAATTATCCCACTATCACCAACTAGTTTAAATTTGAACTATTTCTGGTGGTAGTTGGGTAGGCTTTTTTAAAACTTACTCTGGATGGCCTTGACATACTTTCCAAGCCCCCAGTTATACCTGTTAAATTTCAGTTTTCAACTAACTCTTAATTTTTGTTCAACTGTTAGAGTTTAGTTAACACAGTTGAATTTCACTTTTAAACTAACTTTTAATTCATGCCCAATTCTACTTCACATTGAAGGCATATGCTCTCGCCATCTGCACCCTGCAACTGCCCTGGCAGCTGACACCATCTGACCCCTGCAGCTGCCCTGGCAGCTGACGTCACTTCCGGTTTAGAAGTGGCTTTTTCCCTCTACTCATGATGTTTAAAAGGCTGCTCTTGAAAGCATACTTCAAATAAATAAACCGAAACTTCCGGTGTGTTACAAAGGGTCCACGCTTTATCTTCTATTCGCCCAATAATCTTCAAATAATATACTTTCCGTCCCTTTCTCTAAGTTGTATTTAATTTATGGTAACAACTTTTTTATAGTTACTATTCTGAAGCATCCTCAACTTAAGATATGCACTATTGGCATGAGCAAATCAGTTATCAGAGTCAAATTGAAACCACTTTTATGTAAATACTAAATACACCCTCTTTGGTAGACGTGTTATTGAGGACCGTACATCCAAATATTCTTAAATTTCATGATGACCGAGGTAGAAGCGGTACGGCAGTCCGTGCGATCCTCAGAGCAGATAGCACGCACTTACTGTACTTCATCAATCTCATGGCACACCCACCAACACTTCTGCACCGTACAGAAGAATGGCTTTGATGGTGGACATGAGTAGCCGTCGTTTGATTTAATCACTCAAGTTCCTCATCAACCTACAAAGAGACATAACAGTCCTCGTTGCCCTATCGGAGCTCATCTGCATGTGATCCCACCACCAAAGTCTTCAATGAAGCATCACGGCCGAGTATGTAGCTGATGCCAGTATGTAAACTGACGTTTCCAGCAGTTATGGATTCGATATAATAAAATTCGATATTGAGAACTGAAATGTATTGCCCTACTGCAGATTACCTGTTTGTCTGTTGCAGTCTTAGCAGCAACCAAATAGGGACACCTAGCCCGGGATCGTATAGAAAGGTCGGGCTGGTCAGATTGTGCAGCCGATAAAAGCCCTTAAACTGCAATAATGTATAATGATAAACCTTTTATCATAATGATAAGCCTTTTCACAACTGCTAGCTAAAACCGCTGTGGTCCAACTGTGGTGTAATACCAACAAGGATTATGGAAATATGGCATTATCCAAGCATCATTACCGATACAGCTACATTCTTTTAAGATTGTATCTGTATTGTAAGATTGTCATCTTACAAGTTGTTTTAATTCATCTTTGTAAACAATAAGAGGTTGATTAAAACAATAACAAATCTTTTCATAATTGAAACATTTCAGTTTTTTAAATATATATAAGTATATAGGTGAATTAATCTAATAGTTTTTATCATTCAATCTTTAAAAAAAATAGTTAATAAAGCCAAAATCATGACTAATAAACAATCCTAATAATGGCCAGCTTCTTACGTAAATTAGTAAACTATCACAGTATAAAAAACAACAAAGCTTTGGATGGTAGTTCAAACATTCCCTTCGTATAAATGAAAGGGCACAAACCGAATTAAAATTAGCTTTGTTTGAAAATACAAACTGTAGTGCATCCTAACAAAAGTGATTGTTATTGCTTTTGTCAACATGAAGTCTCTTGTTATTTATTTTCCTGATTATATAAAACTTTACCAAGGGATTTTGCTTTTGTATTTGTTAGTGTAACAACAGGATATTTATAATCAATATTTCTCATATAGTTTTGAAAATTCATACTTGATGTTCTAATTATTACTTATACTTTCCTTTTTACTTTTCTGTTAAGCTATTTTGTAAAACAGTAAAATAACTCTTACTGAATACTTGATGTTTTGCTGCAACACTAAAATTACGAACAACCTATTAAAGGACGTAACAGCACGGATTTCTCCTAGAACCCTTAACGGAGGCAATTAGCAGCTGTGTAACGGCACCAGTAAAGAATCGCCCTTTTATACGTAAGAGTCCTACAAACATTTATTAGTTGGATTTCATTAATTGTTATTTTTCTAACATGTATATTTCAAATTTTAGTTTTTAGTTTTTTTAGTTGTTTTATTGTTTCGTCCATTTTCATGTGCACAAAACTTCATAGAAAAGAATCCAAATTGAAATTCTTTTTTGTGTTCAAATATCCAACCTATTCAATATAAATTAAAGCCAATTTTTACTAAAAACAAATTTTTGTGTAAAGGAGAGTATGATATATAAAAATTTTTATATAGCTCTTAATGCTATATAAAAAAGTATTACATAGTACAGAGTTATTGGAAAGTTCCTGTCAATCTTATTTTTGTTATTATTTGGAAACTACACGTGATACGTTTTATGTTAAATGAATAAACATAAAAGCAACCGAAAGACAATTTAATATCATTAATGGTGTGGCTGTGACTGTGTGGCTGGTCTATGAGTGAGCCCAATGGGCTAGTTTAAGCCTAGTCTGATGTAATGTGACAAACAATTCCAGGCTAGATTACTAGAGATTAGAGGAGCTTTTTTAGTGTGTAGACAAGTGTTCAGGAGAGTCCCACACTACAGGCTCCTGTTGCCTGTACAAGGTTGCCCCCTGTGTGCATAATGAATTTTTCCTGTCTCTCCTCCAAAATAAATGAATAAAATAGCCAGTTGTTTTTACTTACTCTGTATTAGATCACTTAAAAGTGACTCTCCTTAAAACCTGACAATTGAATACAATAAGAACGTAAATAATTGAATGGTTTAGTTTCATTTGTATTTTTTTGCTGTAGTTCCAACCAAAAGACCGAAAACATATGCCAATATTTTCCGTATAACGTCATGTACGTTGGAAATAAATGACAGGATTAGCTTAATAAGCCAGCTTATTACATCCTTAGCGATGTATACGTTTATATCAGTAGCTGTTAAACAGTATTTATACCCTTTAAATGACGACGATCAGAAAAAGTAGATTACAGCCTTGTATTGTAAAAAGATTCAGATTTTTTTATTTTAAACTTCGACAATCCATAGATGAACTAAAAAAATTTAAACTGCTATGACAAACAAAGAGTAAAATATGTATCAGACTAAATCATTTAAATAACATTTACTTGAGTATTCGGTTGATAGTAAAAGTTTTTATTTGGTGTGTTGATGTATCTGTTTACTTGCTGGTGGATAATCAAGCATTGGCTCCGTAGCAAATGTGCCCAGCAGTCAAACAACAGGGATGAGCAACAGAAGGGTAGCCACACGAAGCAAAACAGACACTATTAATATATAGTATATAGTACAGTATTGAAAAAGAAAATAATTTTTAACACTAGTTATCGTAGTTAAAAGATTATAGAAATTTAAAATTTTGTACGGTATCCTCAATAATAGTATACCTTTAAAACTTTAAATGACCTAATACTTTTAAACATTGCAACTAAATATTTTACATGTGTATAATAAACGTTTGCAAAACAACTTTTAAAGCAAAAATTTTTTTGAATTGTAAAAATAAATATAGACATTAAAATGTACATTTTAAAAATTTTAATAAAACTCAATGCAACAAAGTAATTATTTCAATATAGTATTACGAACTTCAAATTGTCTCTGTCGTCTGGATTTACAACTGGTAGTAATTATCTTGTAAACTTTAGGTATAGTCAATAATTACTGTTGAATTAGTTTGAAGTCTGTAACAATAAGGCAACTTAGTTAGTTGTATTAATTTGAAATCATCTGGATCAGTAAGAACAATTAATTGTTTACCGTACAAACTTCCACAACGTTGATCTTTCGTAAGAATGCAAGGTAAGTGTAAATATTTTTCATTAATATTTTACAGTAAATTAATAGCAAAAATAAAATAGAAACTAAGTTTGACTACACTACGATATTTTTATTTTTTTGTGATTATAATTTTTTTTTTTTTTCAAAAATACGTATGAGATTAGGGGAAAAACATCTATCTCTTATATTAATACGTGAGGGCTGTTTTTTGTGAACAAAACTCCTCCGTTATTTTTTGGATTAATTTTAAAGTTTGAGCTGTTAAAAAGTTTGTCCCAATTCGTAGTTTTGCATAAAGGTTTTTGATTTGTTATATTTGCACTCTGAAGGGCACGAGAAGCCCTTGAAGATCGCCTTTTGTCCATAAGATTAACATGGGGAACAATTTATATTTAATTGCAAAATAAAACAGCTGTTGATAGTAAAACAAACAAACACATGTTAAAAGCTAGCTAAATAGAAGCAATTAAACTACTGGTACTAAAATATCGACACAATTCCATACTTTAATATGAGGAGTATCTATTATGTGTAACAAATTGTATGTTTTACCTTTTTCTCAAAATGTAGCAGGTAGATTTTGCTTGAACTTTGGATATATGTGCATTTGGGCACAAAAATAAGTTTAGTAGCTTAATCCCGAAAAAATTCAGTTTCCTGTACAAAAACAGGGTTGGAAATTGAAATTTTTGTCGTGGGCTTTATTGGTTATCAGATTGGTATTGAAACAACAACTAAAGTTAACAAAAATAAAAATAGAACAATAAATGTTTGCGCATGTGTTTTCAAACTGCTGTGAACTAGGAAAAGGGATGGTTGGTTGTTGGTCTAACTTTTATAACCTGTTTAATAAAAGTAAAATAATTTCCCCTCTGCACACTCTTGCATATCATAATTGTCAGCTGTACAAGCTGTAGAAGCTGTACAATTTAGTACACCAAAATATTTATTCATGTTTGTGCGTATGTTAGCACTATACATGATTTTTTTAACAATATTACAGTAGAATAGAACGTTCTAATTTAGACTTGCTTACTATTTATTATCTTAAAAGCCAACGAAACAGCAAATAGTAACTAAATACATCTTTAAAACAAACCCAGCATTTTAAACAAATTTACTAAGATTGAAAGATAATAATATATTAATTTGTCATATATCTTTTGAAAATGAAATATTGTGCTAGTACAACAAAATAATTCTAGTTTATAATAGGTTTTTATTAAAGATAAATTTTAATAATATTGTAGATAATTTTAATATTGTAGTAATATTGTAGGTATCTACGTACACTAACTTGATAAAAGATCATTTATATTAAGATAAGATATTTACAGCTAAGAAGTTAATGGTTATTTTTAAATGGAATTCTTAGGTTATTCCGTTTAACGAAAACACAATTACCCGTTTAAAATGAAGGAATAACCATATCGGCTGACTGAGCAGTGCTTTACTTCTCGGCTAACAGGGTTCCACCTCGGTGGAAGTCGATTACTAAAGTTTTTGTGGAATGATCAAATTGTTCCACCAGCATGTTTTAGTGTAGGCCATTTACGAATCACAATATTAATTGATTCTTTTAATTTAAAGATCTAATAAAAGCGTTAGATGATACATTTAATTTTTTTAAATTAGACTTTTGATAAAGTTTTGATGCTATAAGGTCCGTTTTTGATCCGAAATAAAAAATCTAGAATGTAATTGTTTTGTATTTGATCTCTGAGCTGCCATGTTCAATTTTTCCCCATTTTATTATCATTTCGTTTGTTAGCAAAAAATATTGAGAGCACGAGAGATTTATATTTTCTATCCAATTAACAGTTTATTGCAACAACCTTAATTTTTTTCAATGCTTTAGTAAAGTTTTCAGCAAATTTAACTACAGACAATAAATTTATACAATAAATTTCCACACTGGGTTCAAAAAATTTGGTATTTTCCTCGTGCGAATTTTATAACCGATCCAGTACAGTGTGCCCAGTAAATCGCAGCGATCCTTGTTTAATAGGTAAACCAGCCAATCCCAATATGGCAACAAACTGAATTCAGTTGTCCATCTAAACCCTTCTCTCTGTATATATTAAATTAGCAGGTTGTCCCAGCATTTCTTTAAATGATTGTGTTAACCCTCTTTTTCTGATGTGTAGTAAAAAGAATTACAGATATATTTATAACACTTTAATATAATTTAATTTAACTATGATTTTCAGTAAAGATACATACAATAAATTATAAGAATGTTGCTAAAATAACTAATGTTTATCAAACAAGGTGAAAACTAAATGTGTAATCTCCTTATTAACTTTTACAAGACAATATAACAAGATTTCAAAGTTCAGCACATGAATACTAGTGATAATAATCTAGTTATCCGTCCTATTAAGAGCCTGATGGCTCGCATTGCTTAATATGTACATCATTTGGAGAACAGAATAACGGCTCCTCTGTAAATGTTAAAAAAGCAAAAATTTCAAAATCTTAAATTTAAGCATTCCTTAATATGTACATCAATTGGAGTGTCTCACTTCGTGGTAGACTAAAACGAAAGTGACAGGTAATAAAACTTTCTTCTGCAAACCATAGGTATAAAATGTAAAAAATTGTAATTAATTCTAAAATAGTCAATCTTTTGAGGTCAGGTTTGTGGCACAACTAACTAGTTTCGATGACCCTTAAAGTTATAAATGACGGAACAAAGAACGATGAGGTTTCTTTATAACTTCTTTAAAACACGATCCTTGGGAAAAGTTTTAAAGAAAATCATATTCGTAATTTCACTCATAACCCTAAACGTTTTTGAATTTAGAGCAACATATCCCTAACCCGACCTCAAAATGTTAAATATCTCTGATTTGTTGCATTAAAAGTTTTAGTTATTTGATTTTTAACGCTAAGTTTGATTGCCTACTCTTTCTGCCTCAGACAACCATTTTAAGTTTGGTCGTGTCATTATACTCTATTAAGCTTCAATTCGATGCCCATTTACATCTGCTTACATCAGATCCATGGTTGGCGTTCCCCCAGACAAGTTATTCGTCCCATTTAGCCCACAAAGTTTGTTATTGTATCCAGTAACTATGTGTGATCTTAGGTGTCTGACGTGGTGTAAACATTATTTTAAAGGTTTCGAATTGATTGCAAACCTGTATATCTTAACTTTATAGCCGGTAGGTCTACTATTTACTAATACGTAAGCATCTTATTAATGGAGAAGTGATTAAATTTTCTTATTTTTACCCGACCGTCTTTATTATGTGTAGTAAATATTTTTGTATTGCAAGTAACATTTTGAATGGTTTCCTTTTATCTTTCTCCTATATCAAAAGAATTCAAATTAAAAATATATATTATTCAAAATTTTATACGTCAACATATCATTAACCCTAAAACACAGTCGGAAAAGCAGTTTAAAGATGTAATAATTTAAAAATACAAAAATACAATGGAAGGTAAAGTAAGTTGTTGCCAATCAATTAAATCAGCGGATTCACTGCAAGTTTCAATCAATTGTGGTTTAATCAGACGTAATTGAATGGTTGATAGGCAACTAATCAATGCTGGCCAACCCATTGTCCCTTGAATTGTGAATGCCCCAAACGGTGATGTATAATTAAATGTATTTATAAAAAGAACTAAAATCTTTACCTTGATGAATTATTCAGTGTTTGTCTTTGTGCTTTTTGAATTAAGTATATTGAGTTTCATTTTGTTTTGTTTTGGTGTTCTTATTGATAATCGCATAGGATTCAAGCGTTGAGTATCTGACTCACTAGTATAGACTAAAGTTTCTCCTAGGAAAATTTATTCCTAGGTTTATCTTTTTGGATCTTAAAACTATTTTTTGTTTTAAATAAAACCTCAATGTGCAACGATCACACAAATTAATACTTTAAGTAATTCTTTTATCATATAAAAATAAATATTGATTGAGAAAACTATAAATCTATATTCCAGTTCACATTAATCTGTAAGCTTAATCATGTATTTCAATAAATAATTACAGTATACTATGTTAAATAACTCCTAAGTAACTCTTAAAGGCTACAACTATTTTGTTTTAGTAGTGTAAAATCTCCAAGCCTTAAAAAATTACACATTAATAGTCTGAAAACCATGGCAAATGAATGATTAAAAAAAATATTTATAATGTTTAAAACAGCACCTTTCAACAATGACTTTATCAAATGTTGTATATAACTTGTTATGAAACATTTTAAATAATTTTCGGGTGGCAACCTATATGTTTTACAACCTTTTTTTCTAGCTCTACTAATTTTGGGGGAATACGAAAAATTCCATACTATTTTTTTTTTTTTTTTTTTTTTTTAATACACATAAATTGATTTAAGGAAATGAAATTTTAAGTCATGAAAACATTTTCAACTGTTGGTTTGCTTTAATTAAAATTTAATGTTGTTTCTGGATTAAAATAATATATTTGTAAAAAGATATATCTTGCTTTATATCTGCTTGTGCGCCAAACTATCCCATAAATGCCAGTTTTGAAAGATAAATTGATAGAATAGTTGTTCCAACCTTTGAACAAATCAAAAGTTAATAATGTTAAAATAACAAAATATTTTTCCTACCACTGCATGGAAATAATCACATTGCCACAGCTGTAATCCTACGCAAAACAGTTCATTTCCGTTTTCCGGTCCTTTTCCGCTCTAGAGCGGTAATGGAACATTGGCGCACGCTAAATCAAGGTTATTTTAAATCTACAATAGGTTAGAACGGTAAAGAAGGTGACGTCACAACACAGACTAGTCTCTATTGGTCAGAAACCACATGACAATCACCATAATTATTACAAATTAATTGTAGTTGCTTTGCTCTGAATCGAATCAGCTGATTTCACGGTCAGTATTTTGATAACCCTAACTTCCGGTTACACACCTATGCAAGTGATTACGATTTATTACAGTTATTAAGTTAATGAAAGTTAATGAAGTTAAATTTAAAGTTGATATAATTGTGTACGTTTATTAAATTCATTTAATCGGTTGTAATTAATTATGGTGGTAGGAAAATATTGTGTGTATTACGAGCACAAATAGTCATTGCCGCTCTCGAAATGTTTGGCCGCACTCAGCTGACGCTTCGTGCGGCCATCTACATTCTCGAGCGGCAATGACGTTATTTGCGCTCTTAATACACAAATAGCTATATCAAATAATAAAATACTGTCGGTAGTTAGCTACACACGTAGGAAATAACGAAAGTATTTTTCTATGTGGTTGTTATACGTGTAACTTGCCCACTTGGTAATAACCACCGTTGTCCATCGTGCGACATGGCTGCTGGTTTTATCGCCACAGCTGCTACCGCACCGTAACGTATAAAAGCATTCCCATGTCAGTCGTGGACAGTTTTTATTGATAATGTATCATTTCTGACGTATATAGAACATACAATAAATACCATTCAAGTCCAAGTAGTATTAAAGGAAAACTGTTTAAAGGTTTTTCTTGGATGTATAGAGATACAATTAGAATTAGTTTTTCATTTAAATATCGTGTTCGGCCTAAATTTAAATTACCTAAGTGTTTTACATTTCTTAACTTATTTTTATTTATTGAAGTAAAGATTCTATAACCATCCAACTAATTTCAAAGGAAGACCGGTTTAGTTTAAATCCTCCTTGCTTTAATTAAACATTGAATCCGTCTTGATTGCTGAATACGGTTGGTTGATTTAAATGGGATTTTGAGATACCTATATTGTATACATTTTTTAACTTAAAAGATATTTGTTGTTATTGTCTATTTCACGGTTCAAAAACCGTTAGTAAAAATAACGATGATAAATTATTTAAATGGAAAAAGGATATTTGATAGTGTAATATCGTGGGTTTTTAAGTGTCAAACAACGAACTGCAAAATGTGCACAACAACTTCTAAGCTTTTCCCCTTTATTGTTAAAATAATTCATGTTAACCTGGCATAGACATAAAATAAAACATAATAATTCTAAGATTCAGTTAAACAATATACTAAAATATATTAACATATAAGCCCGTTCTGTAACATCTTTTATTTTATTCTACCGTAGGTCGGTATACTGAGGTTTTAGTTGAACATATGCCAAATAATACACAAACATATATATAAATATTGTAAGATTGATCTTATATTATTTTTTGTATATTGCTAAAACAAAATCACAAACTAATTATTATTTTGCAACGATGTATACATATAAGCAGTGAGCTTTATTGTGTTACAATATAAAGCTTTGTTTACACATAGGTGTATAGAACTCACAAACTCTGAATTTAAACTCGGTATGATATATCGTTCGTATTTTTTCCGTTTTTATCTTATTTTAACATTAGTTAATAATTATTTCCCGCTTCTTTTCTTTAAAGTCGAAGCTAACTACATTTCTTATCTATAAATGTGTTATATATTTACTTTTGTTCTTCCCATTTACTACATGTACTCACACTACTATATATTAGTATATTTTTAAATATATTTAATGCTCATTACAATATTCTTACTTCTTCAAACAGTAAAAAAATTATATTTATTCAAATTATTAGTTAAATATATTAAAACTTGAATGAGTTTGTGAAAATTACAACCCCAGTTAACTGTATATAGGCCAAACTGAAAATTATTTCTACAATAATGAATCCAAACACATTAAAAATATTTTTGACATGCTTAAAGTAGTGTAAGAACTTTTAACATATCCTTTTAAACATAAGTCAATAATTGTCAAAATTTTGTGAAAAATGAAAATATTAAAAAAAATTAACACGAATTAAGGTTGATGAAATAGTTGTAAATAAACCGTCTATGTTGCCTATCCTTCTGACTCATTCAATTCATTATTAGCTGATAAAGTTGATTCTTTTCAATAGTTTTCAATTTTTCACTATTCCTTTTCATTTTAAAGTATATTTTAGCAAATATACAAAAAATACATAACATTACTTTTGGAAAAAAATTCTTAGTGTTAATTTATATTTTATGATATTTAACATTTATTTTTATAAAAAATAATAATGTTTTTAATAATTTACAATACCATATAATACATACATTTACAATAATAATGTTTGACAATTAAATATTACAACACTCTGAAAAAAATTAATCTGTAAGGATGAATAGAAACATAGTATAATCTATTTTAGTAGAGGATGTACAAATTCTACTTTTTGTTTTGTGTATAATTTTATACCTTTTTTGTGTATTGTAGAGTCCCAAAATAACTACAGGTTTCACATCTTACATAAGATAATTTACAAAAATTCGTTTAATTCTGAAGTCGCAACTTCGCAAAACTATGTATTTAAATTTAATCATCTTTGGCTTTAAAACAGACTCTGTTGCCTACTGATGAAACCACTTTAGCTTTATTTGAGTTAGGCTGAGCGGAGTTTAAGTGGTAAGGGATAAAGGGTGATTGTTTACCCTGAGAGGGTTTCGAACTTCATTAAAGCCCTGCGGCACCCAAGCTTGATAATACAGGGTGTCCTAAAATATTGATGCCAAACAGCTACACCAAATACCATGTCTATGATTGACATTTACATTGACATAGGAGTATGATATACTGACTTTAAAATATCAGTATAGTTTCGTTTAAGGAATGCTCAAAATAAAATGTTGATTACTTTTTTTATAACTAAGTTAACATTACAGATTTATTGTTTGCATTTTAATTTTGTTTTATGAAACGATTGTATTTTGAATATAAATCACGAATATCTAAATATCTCAATATCTATTTCCAAATATCTATCGAGTATATTAATGATGGAAATAATATCATATTACTATAATATAAATAAATACAAGTATAAAAATTATATGTTATTGACCACAGTAGTGGCAAAACACCGGTTCTGCCCCAGTTCAAGGTCACTGATTTTTTTTGGCTTGGAAGTGGCAGGTGTGGGGTTTGAAGTGTGGGGTGGGGGTGACAGTGATGGATGGGTTTGGGAAGTGGGTCAAGGTCATCCGGAGGGGGTTTTAAAAAAGTGGGAGCCGCAGGGGCTCGGTGGGAATGGGGAGGGGTGGGGCGGTGCCGGGCCGCGGGAGGTTTTCGTTTATTTTTAAAATTAAATCAAAGTTGTGTTCTTGTGCAGAGAGGTGTTGAAATATCGTCCAACGGTGAGGGAGTGGTAGACGCCGAAGGCGGTGGTGAAGAGAAGGTAGATGCACAACATGCACAGTACGCATTTGAACAGTTGCAGCAGGCGAACCATCCCTTGTTGATTTTCCGTTTCCAATTGCAGCCTGTTGATCTCTAGTTTGAGTCTGTCCTCTTCCAATTGTGTTTTAAGTGAAAAATCATCCATCATGTTTGTGTGCTCGTTTTAATTTCTATTTGTGAAATGGGAGCGGTGTTGACGGTCGGAAAGTTGGCGATGAAATGAGAAACGAAGATGAGGACAGGGCATATTTACTGGAAAGTGGTGGGGGGTTAAGAAAAACAGTTGTGTGTCCGATCAAACGTCATCGTCAGCTGTTGGTGTAGGTTTGGAGGATGCAGGAGTGAGTTCTAGCAAACCATCTTCATCTTCACTCTTAACCCTATCGCATGTTGGACAACCGTAAACCGTAAGTTCCAAATTCATAGTGATGCAGTGGAATTTGTCTATAATATCTTCTAAAGTTTCCATTAAATCTTTTAAATAATGTCTTGTTCTAATTATAAAAGTAGATTTCATATGTGGTAGCGGATCGTTGTTCATCGTACGGGAGTCGGGAAACAAATGGCGAGCGTCAGTCAGCGGCTCGCTTATATGCGGGCAAGGGCGGTGGAGGGGGAAGTGGAGGGGTGGTGGCATGGTGGGGGAAGTGGAGGGGTAGTGGCGTGGTGGGGGAAAGGCGATATAACCCCATGCGAACCGTTGGCCAGCGCATGTCGCTGCGAAACGCCATTCGGGTAGGTAGTAGGAGATGTACTAAGATAAGCATTAGTTGTATTTTTAAGTTAGGAATACTAATAATGTTTGTAAATTATAATAATTATTTTTAAATTAAAATTAAATTTATATTTAACCAGAGCTTGCATTTCTTGTTCCTCGTTGTTTAATTCAATAATTTTAACACCATTAGTTGTCTGTTCCTCTTCCTCTGCACTTTGCGACGATGAAGACGTGGAGGTGCCAGAAGAAGATGATGATGAAAATATTTTGGTAGGATTGACATATTGCACTGTGATGTTGATCCATCTTAAAGGATAGTTATCAATAAGTGTGAGTAAGTTTTGGAATAGGGTTTCCATCTCTTCTCTGTCGGTAATTAAATGTTGAAAGGAAATGAATTTATCATCCATGTTGTTGTTGTTGTTGTTGTCAGTGCGAGTAATGAAATAAAAATGAGAAGCGTATCGAATGATCCGTAGAATTTATGTTGTAAAAAATAAGTGGTGGGGGTAATCTCAAGGTCAATCAAATGGAGTTTTAAAAAAGGGCTGCAGTCAGTGACTACAGCTATACATTTGAAGCTTCAACGGGTTCAGAAGACCAATCTGATCTATACTTGCACGCACTTATGATGCATGTACAAAAGTCGTCTTTATAATATGCATTGCACTTTCGACAAATGACAAGTCTTTCCGGATGAAACTTGATACACCTCTGGGGACAGCAAGTGTGGAAGTATCGTGATTTATAAATCTTGAAGGTTCGCAATTTCGGTGGTGGTAGTTGCTTTGTTTCGCATCTGCAGTAACAGGATCCGAAGAATTCGCACTTTGTACAGGCTAATCCGTCTACCATCCATCTTCCTAAATCGGTGCATTTCTGTTCACAACAGTAGCGCGGTGTGTCCTCGTTTTTCGTCTCTTCCATGTTGATGCTTCTAAGTGTAGGCAAGAAATGAAGTTGTATAGTGTAGGATAGCATGTTTTATAGATTAAGAAAAGTGGTGGGGGTAATCTCAAGGTCATCCAAATGGAGTTTTAAAAAAGATCATCTTACAAGTGTAAGATGTATTTATTTAAGATACTGAGTTTTTATCTTCTTTTTCTTTCTTTACATCTTGTTTGTATTTTTCTTTTTCCTCTTTAGCCATGGCGATGAGATCTTCAGTGGAGAGTGGATGTACTTCAGGAAATTTTAGAATTAATTTTGGTTGGAATCCCTCTTTAGTCAATACTTGAAGATCGGACGTCATTTGTTCTGCACTTTGATAGTCCTTTCCGTAGATTTTTCCATTGAATTCAATCATCATTCTGTACAACATGGTATTAGTAGTTGTTTTCGCTGTGTCAGTTGGAGAGCAAATGATGATTCTGTTAGGTTACAAGTTCCTTTTATAGATGCTACAGCGACCACTTGATATTATTTAACATTAGTAATATTTCTGGAACTTAACATTACTTTGAGTAGATGGTGTTGTAGTTGAAGGTTGTGTGGAAACGAATACTTCTTCGTTGCAGAACTTTTGTTTAGGAAACATCCTCATGTTGTTAGCATAAACATCAATATTTAAACGATAACCACCGGCAAGTAACACTCGCAGTTCATTAGTAAAATCGTCGAGTTCTTCAAAAGTTGTGATGGTGGTGGTATCGTATGATGCACACTTAACCTTAAGAGACATGTTGTTATTTGTAATAACTGGAGAGCCAACAGAGATGTGTACAGCAACAAAAGGTAGTCGTAGACTGATGAGATCTTCAAGAAAATTACGGCCTTTATATACCCTCGAAACTAGGTCAAGGTCATCCAAACGTGTTTTTAAAAAAAGCAACATATTGATAGTGCAGAAACACTATCGATATGTTGCCTTTTCTTATTTTTTTTTCATTTTTACTTATTTAAAATCAGTTACACACATGTACAACAGTATATACAAATTACAGACTAGTTGCTAATAGGCATAACATGAAGTGTAAGTTCAGTAGAGTTGGTTCCGCTTGGACCGTGGGATGCCAAATAGAGTGCGCCGGGGTGAATCAGTCGTAAATCTTCATTCTGCAGCAGTTGAACGAAGCGTTTGGGAAGAAATACTTGAAATTTCGGTTCATCACCAGGTGTGTAGGGTGCTTCACTCAATGTGCAATTGATGGCATCTCCAATTGATGTTTCCATCTTCTTAATAGTGTGAATAATGTAATGTTTTTCTTCCTTCAACTCTGAACATTTCTTTGTCGGTAGTATTGTAGATTTAGAATGTTTGTTGAATTGATCAACAAGTGACTGTAGAAAAGTTTGCGATGCCATTATTTGTCTTCTTACTATTGTTCGTCTTCTTCTTCTTGTGCTTGCGCGTCAGAGGTGTTGACTCCTCGGAGGTTAGAGCAATACTCATTCATTGTCATAGTGCCGCTCTCGCTTTTATACCCATCGCTTCCCCCACCACTTTGCTGGAGATAGACATTCAAACGATATGCGTTCTTTAAAGCACATTGAGACTTCCGATGTTTAAAGTTTTTAGATGCAATACAGATGTTAGCAAAGTAGCAATAAAAATCTTTCTCCATTTGCACATTTATCACTTCATGGTTTGTATATGCTTGTATCCAATTTGCTTTTTCCAATCCTCTTGTAAAAATAGTTTTGAACTCTTTGCAGAAATGATTCATAAAGTGTGGCATCATATTGTAGGTTATAAAACCTTCATCCCATGTTAGATTATGAAAATGTTTCATCAACCATTTGCTTGTTACTTTAGCTTTGGTTGTTAATCTGTTGAACGGCAAAGGAGGCATGAATAAAAAGTGATAAACAACAGATGTTATCATATCTAGTACCACTAACTCTTTGATTATAAAATTTCCATCATTACCACGGAATGCCTGAAACTCTATGATACCTCGCTTTACTTCCATTATTTCCGTCTTCTTAGAGAATGAAACTCGTTTATCCATGATGACGTTCAGTAGACAACTGGTATGTCAATGCAGATTGGCAGCCTTTTATACTCCAACATTCTTCTTCTTCTTACTTACAATATTCTTTGTCTGTTTAATTTGTTGTTAATTGTTGATTGTTGAAACGTGATTCGTTTTCCTTGTTTTCTTGCTTTTCTTCTTCATCTAAATTAAAGTTGGTTTGATTGTGGTGTAACTGTCTCCACATCTCTACTTCATGCGGTATCCTATTGAAGATTGAAGTATCTACTGGACCGTATAGGATTGGAACATATGGTTGTCTATCCAATGCATCAATTAAATAGTCTTTGATAATTGTACTTGAGAATATTAGCTGTTTTAAATATCTTGTTATAGGACCAGTAGCACAAGTTAAAGCGTAAAACTCTTCTTTTGTCAAATGTATTTTTATATTATATTTAGTTAAATCTCTAAATCGAACTAGTTGTTGACCACGTTGTTTAACAATATCGATTTCAATATTTGATTAGAACAAACCTAGTTTAGTTTTTCTTCCAAACGTATTGTTACTCAAATAGCATTCCAAAAGATGTATATGTTTCATAAAAGATTCCCAAGAAGATTCAGTGAAGGTTACCATTTTAGATCCGTGATTCAAAATAACAGTTGGAGAGTAATCCAATGATTTCATTACTCCAGCAGACACAGTCTTTGTCATACAAGAAGAAATAGGATAAAATATTCGAAGAAACATTTCCGTTAAGATGTTAGCGGGAATGTTATCTTCAATTTTCCTTTTCTTTGTTTCTTTTTCAACTTCCTCTTCTTCTTCTGTCTTCTTATGTTTAAACTTGAGGAACTCTTCCATTTCCTGTTCAACTTGTCTTTCTATATCCAAACTATTGTCAGCCATAAGAGGTGTAGTTTCTTCATTAGCACTTGATGTAGTAGAACTCATCTTGCGGACGATGTTACCCATACGACAATCAAAGATGAAATGAATTTCCAGCTCTTCTTTCTCGCTTTTATACTCGCAGATGACCTAGATATTATTGATCTTTTGTAAAAACCTTACAAATCGTGCAGATGTTGTATTAATCCTTCTTAAAGTACATTCTTCACGATTCCTGTCAGCGGTGTGTAAGTAACAACAGTATGCTGAAGTTCCATCTGGTATTTTATCTTCTAATTCCATTTCAATTTTTATATCTACACTTGAAGATTTCACAGATTCATTTTGTTTTGAACAATCGATTACGACAATTGGAGCTTTTGAATAAAATTGTTCTGGTGATAAAAGTGGTGTATTCGTCTTACCATAATATGACGATTGAAATCTTGCATACATGTCATATAGAATGGAATAACGTTTCTTGTCAAATGAAACATTTAAACTGTCATATGGAAAGAACTGAGAGTTTAGAAAAACTTTGCAATTCTTTATCTTGCAATGGTCAAATTGACCAGCGTGCGCAGTTATAACATCTTTTCGTTTAGTCTGAAAACCGACTATTATGTACCTTGCCCGTTCTAAATAAGTAGAGGTTTTAACAGTCCATGTTTGTCTTTCTGTTTGAGGCAATATGGGGTATTCATGAAATTCCCAACTTCTAAATGGTATCACAATATCACGGTCAGATTTTAATTTTTTCAATAATAATACTCGATGTTCATCCGCCAATCTGACATGAGGTACTCTCCATACAACTTTATCCAATTGAAGTTGCCATTCCAAATCGGCATCTTTAGTTCCACTTGGCGCTTGTATTACATCCTTATTTGTTGAAGATCTGAGCAGTACCAGTTCTTTCTTTACGTTTATTATTATTCTTTTGTAATCTTCTGCGAATCCCAAAAGCAATCGTAAAGGTACATTAAAATCAAAGTAACCTTTTGAATTAGGAGTAATAGTGTCTTTATCAGGAGTCACCCATCCAGCCGAGATCAAAGAATTCTTTTCATGAGGTGTTATTGAAGTCAATCCTTTTAAAGTTGTTGATATACCAACTTTTTTTGTTGAATCAACTGTTACTCCAGATATCTCATATCTAATTTCATCAAACAGATATGCCATAGGGTTATTTATAAAAGGAACAGTTGAACCAGATTTTCCATCCAATGTTGTTACTCTTCCTTCGATATATAAATAACTTTCACATGGTAATGTGTAGATATCTTGTTGTTGAATGGGAATTCTTATTTCATCATTATTATTTAATTTTGATGAAGTGTAAGGGTTGTGAGTGTGATATTCCTTCTCCCATAGGGTTTCGTCGAATGTCGGTCCTTGTGCTATATCCAGTATATCCATGGTTGGCAAGTTTTAGTCCGATCTTCTGTAGGAAGCGTATGTTGTCCGGTGTTAACTCGTCGAATGTTGAGGAGCTACTGAGCTCCCGACTCTTCCGTTGTGGTTTAAATGATAATCCCATGTTGACTTTATGTTGCCGCTCTGATATGTAACCGTATAGTTATTGTTTCTCCTCTAAAGTCAACACTAATGCCGTCTTGATCCAATATGTTCAGTACGATGTCTGAAATGAAACTGGTGTTTAACGGTAGGTATATCAGGTTTTGTGGCTTCTCAACTATTTTAAAACCAGGAGCTACTGTCGGGTAAAATGTGTGTAATATATGTTGATTTACTCCATCTCTATATGATCCGTGTATAATATTACACGTTACATCAATACTGTTCACCTTTAATATTGTTACTGTTGTATCGCCAGTATAATCATTTCCAGGAGCTAAAATTCCTTTCTTCTTTGAAAATCCGAGCAAATTGCCGATTGAGTGGTCTAAACTAAAATCTATATAATACTTTGAAGTTATTTCTGCTTTCAATGTATTATTATTACCTTTTATAGAAATATTTTCTTCTCCAAGTTTCTTTTGTAATACTTGGTTTATATCGTCTATTTCATATGCTCCTGTAGATAATGGAATTATTTTTAATTGTGAATAATTTCCTTTTTCATCTTTACTCTCATAATAATGTAGTAAATTATTTTTTCCTTCTGTAACATTGGGAATTGAATTGTATGTAGTCAAATCCAATAATGCTGCTTCCCATAGTTTGTCCGTAGATAAACGTAACGCTGGGAAAAGTGTACTTTTCAATGTTGACGAATTTCCGCTCAGCGACACTGTATACGATGACATCTTAAAGCTGACTGACGCTCTTCGCTAGGAACTCTAAACATAAATGTCCGCACATTTCTGTATTGCTAGGTTGCTCTCTTTTGTAGTTGTAGAATATATTCTTGGAGTGCCGAAAATAATGTTGAAGTTCTTTTGGTGGCGGTAAATTTCCAAAACTATCAAAGTAGTAAACATTTTCTCCAAGTTTTTTATAACATACCCAATGAGTACCTGGTCCATAATTAGAGTCTAAGTTTACTATTCCAGTTTCATTTTTCCACACTCTATTTGGTAATGTATCTTTCATAAAAACTCCTCTGAAGAATGGTATTCTTAAACATTTCACATATTTTGACAATTGATAGTTTGTTAATGCTTCATTTGGAATTATCAATTTATTCTTCTCATTTAATACACACGGTACGGTCTTAAGTAAAGACCCGATCCGTTTTTTACCATTGACCATTTGGATGTTTTCTTGACTTTCCTTTTAGGGTTAGTGCGACGTCTTCTTTTGATGTTCCCACCTCTTTTGCAGCTTCTTTTTTACTAGGTTTTCTCCCGCGTTGTCTTCCACCACCAAACTTAGCTTTCGTCTTCATGGCTGTTGTCACTGCCCAAGCTGCTGCTTTTTCCGCAATACTGGCGTCACTTGATTTAACCCTTTGCCAAGCTTTTTCCGCTAGCGCTCTATCCGCTATTGATCTATTTGTTGAATCTGCAAACTTGGAATACGCTATATCGTGTTCTTTGCAAGCTTGATCTAATTTATTAATTCCAGGATCTCCTCTTGCTAAACGTTTTGCCAACTTAGTTCCGGGTCCACAATATTGATAGCCTCCGGGCAGATGAAATTCGTATGGTAAAGCGTCTATTGCTCGATTTAGAACAGCACCAACAGGAATCCGTCTTAGCAGGGATAACGCAGCTGATGTTATACCACGTCCTTTCTTGCCGCTGTCTTGACGACGACTGAGCGTTGCGGTCTTCATTATGTCGTCTTATATAACCAGCGTGTTTACTCCACGAGCTGCTTTACATAAATGAATAACACATGCACAATTTTTATATTTAAATACTTAATTATTCAAATTAATTATATACTGATTTATAATTCTATTTTTAATCCAAGCTTCTCGTTCATCGGGTTGAATCATCACATGACTCGTTGTACTAGCTATATGATTGTGGGTATCGATAAGTAAATTGCCCACTATTCTTATTAAACAGTCTAAAGTTACAGCATCTTTTGGATGTTGGGGATCGTGTAACTGCATAATACGTTTATCATTACACGTGTAAGCAGTCGAATCACTTTTCGACGTTGTTATAATATTAATTATTTTCTTCATCTTTGCATCATATTTGGTCCCAAAGTGTTTATCCCAAGTTATTGTTTGTCTCAATGTAACACAATCATCATCTTCATAACCAGGATAAATATCTTTTATTCTTCTATTACGACCATTGTATGTACCTAATGTACCACCACTCGCAATTAATGTTTGCACCATTAGAGGTACATCTGTATCTTTTATACCAAATCTTCCATTTGTTATTGTTTTATGTCCTGCATCCCATTCATCATTATTTCCTTGCATTAAATTAAACTTTTCATTTCCATGTATAAATGTATCTCCTCGCTTTAGCACGGCATCTTCATGTTTTACAAAATTCGATGTTCCCCTTTTTAATTCTTTAGATAATTGTTCCATAGTAACAGCGTCTTTTGGTTGAGAACCGAACTTTACATTTGACAACACTTTCCCATGACAATCGATTTCATCACCATCTTGTAAAATACAGTTGTCCTTGATGTATTTCAGGTTTACAGCATCCCCATCTTCCTTTGGGTATCCAATGTCATTTATTATAAATTTATAAAAAGAAAATCCGCGTTGAGTCTTTTCCGGTATTATAGAATGTAAATATTCTTTATTAACTGAATCTTTATCATTTTTTGGATTTGCCACGTTGGTTATTCTATGATTTCCAGCATCATATGTCTGTCCATCTTTTAAATTATTACCCCATTGTAATTTTAAAGTATTTGAAAGTTCAGATGATAAATACTCTTTAGTAATTGCATCAGAACTGTCAGTTGGTTTACCAACATTAATTATTCTATGTGATTTAACATCGTAAGTATTCTTGTCTAATTTCAATGATGTTGAAGTAGCCTCTTTTACTGTCTTTAAATTCGCTCCATCAGTATCTTCTTCTGGGTCTTTAACAAATTTTAAACGTTTGTTACTCATATCATAGTCACCTTCAGGTGTTTGCGGCAATCCACTTCTTTTTTTGTTTTCTCCTCCTTGTACTCTTAGCCCGGAGTACCGTCCGAACTTGTCGACGCTCATGATTGAACTGATCCACTGTATGCTCACAGCTCTCTTATATATCCGTGATGATTTATACAACTATTCCACGATTTCGAAGTTCGTCAACTAAAGCCACCCATTCATTATTTAAACCTGTATGACCAGCTCCCATGGCTTCATGTAATAGTCTCATTCTATCAACCAATTTGTTTATATCATTATAGTAAATCACATTTGTATTATATAGGTTTTTCATTAAACCTTTACCAGATGTCGAAGTTTCTCCTTTTTTCTTTTTACCATATTCATCAATAAGTGATAAGTCCATAAGTGATAATGACTTCCTCTTAAGCGGTTTCTTCACAGCTGGTGCAGTTCGTAATGTTGGTAGTTTTTTCAGGGGAAACAATCTTTTTATTACAACCGTATATTTAGTTGCACGTGTTCTATTTATCATTGAATCTTTGGAGTAATTCTTCTTATGGGCATTAGTATTTTGCAAAATTTCTTTAAAAGTATTTAAATCTTGAAGCGTATATCTTATAGGTATATTTTTGAAAATCAGTTCAAATAATCCTTTTGTTCCTTTATATTTATGCTCACCAATAACAATATCATCATCTTCAGTCAAATGTACTTTTGGATCCCCTATTTTTAATTCATTTCCATCAATTCTCGCACCATATACATGTGACTTGTGTAATTTTGGGTTATCTTTTATTTCATGTAACATCTTCATGATATACTTTCTTCCAAGAGGTCCTTGTTGCAATATATCACTACTTAATTTTGTTAGATTTGGAATTGATTGTTCTGCTTCAGGTATATGTTGTCCTTGTTCTTCTTCTTTTTCAACATTTATTTCTGGTTCTTCTTGTCTTGTTTCTTCTTCTTTTTGAGAAACTTCACTATCACTTGTGTAAGAATCATCATCTTCTTCCTTTTTCAAACTTTTTACTTCAAATTTAGAAACAGGTAGCAAAACATCTCCTTCATAATGAGGTTTACCAATAGTTTCTGTTATCTGTTTTAAAGGTTCTGTAATAGGCTTAAATGTAGTCTCCAGAAATTCTTCTCTTTCATTCAAACCCATTCTTAATGCTCGATTTTTAAGTCTAATCGAGTCACTCAGTGATTTTATTTCTTTTAATAGTTTTTCTTGGTTCACCATGTTTACGCTGCGAAGACCAATCTATTACTAAACATATCATCAATCGTTCAATGGATTAATACAAATTTATCCAACCCTATACGATATCTTCCATTTTTTATAGCTTCTTCTTTTATAATAACTAGAAATCCATATTTTTCAGCCCATGCTTTGCCACACATTTCTTTAAATTTATCAAATGACATGTCTGCATTTACATGATCATTATATATGTGCTTTAAATTTGTTTCATCCTGCTTGAAGATAATAAGTAGATTTGCATTATCTCTTATTAGTTGTTTTGGAATTTTACTGTAAGTTTGACCAATATAAATGCTATCAATATTGTAATGTCTCCCCATGGCAAAATAACTTCTAATAGTGTCATGATTTTCACAAGATACATCATCGAAAATAAATATAGAAAATGGTTTAGCCTCGTTTGGCTCCATTATAGTTTCACTAGCATTAAACTTGTAAAAATTAACTTCAGGCACACTTGCGAGTACCTTATCCAATAATTGGTATTTGGGTTGTTGCAAAGATTTGGAAAAAATGTAAATGTTGTTGAAACGTAGTCCTTTAGGATTTGTTATTAAGTTAAAAACCACATTAGTCTTTCCACAATTTGACGGTCCAGTTATTAAACATCTTATTGTGTTTGGCAGTAGTTCACCATGTTTTCCATGATTTAACTTGTCGTTGTCAACTGTTAATTCATCAATATTATTAATAAAAAATCGATCCTTTTGTTGCACAATCTCCATCTTGTGTAAAGGTTAAACACGTAATGAGTTCATAAATTGTTACACCAAGTCTTTTGTAGGGATCCAAGAGTCTTCACTTTTATCAAATCCCAACCAACGTACTTTAACCTTATCCTTTTTTCTTTGTAAAATCTTTTCAACAAGATATACATCGCCGACTGATGATTTTAACAACTCATGCCCGTAGAATCCACCTTCGAGTAATTCACCCTTGTTGTCCTTTAAGATGTAAGTTTCAGGTATTGTTGGTTGCACTTTATAGATTGTAAATACTTCATTAGTCCAGTTTGGCAGATACCTTTTACTAAATACTCCTTTGTACTTACTTATACGAACTTTATCATCAACTTTAAATGTTTTAGGCTGCATTTTTTCATGTTTAGGAGTTGTATTATTCCTAATACGTTTTAATACCATCTTAGCATTACCGCTATTTACTTGGTTAGGCTTCATACCAATGGTTCGATGATACTTGTTGTTATATTCTTTTATAAGTTGCGGTAAGATATCATACCAAACATATGATCCTCGTTTGGAAAATGTTTTATACATTGCTCCTTTTAATGTTCTATTGAATCTTTCTATTATTGAAGCTTTAACTTCAGAATTTGTAGAATAATGATTTATTTTATACTTCTTCATTAAAGCTGCAAAGTCTTTGTTAAAATACTCTTTCCCATCATCAGTTTGTAGATGTTTGATGTTGAATTTATTTCTTTGTATAGCCGTTTCCATAGCTTTCGTAACACTTTTACCAGTCTTGTCCTTTAGCGGTAAGGCATCAGCCACTTTAGTTAAACAGTCTATAATCGCTAAAATGTATTTGAATCCTTTATTCAAGTTACTATGTGGTATCATTTCAATGAGATCGGCTTGGAAAAGATCATTCATTCCTTTTATAACTGTACTTCTTCTAGGAAATTTTCTTCTTGCTGGCTTATGAAGTTCATTTACAATTTTATTTTTTAAGTCTTCCATATTCAGTTGTGTCTCCCACATCGCTTGTAAAGGTACTGATCTCTAGAATGGTTTATCCTCTTTTATATATGGTTAGGATATAGGTCAAGGCCATTTTACGTTGGTGTAAAAAAGAGGGAACATGACATTGGGCTTGTCATGTCCCCTCTTCTTTACGGAAGGAAAAAGGAAGAAGGTAAAGGACGAAGAAAAGGTTTACTGGTCAATGGGGATTAGGGAATAGTGGCCGAATGGTAATGTGTTGATGTTGTTTTCAAGAATGTGGCGTTTATCATCCTTATAACTTAATGCCCACTTTGTTTGCTTTACACTATACAATATATGGTTGTAGCTTCTGATGGTGTTGAATGTTGCGGTTGTTTCCACATTTTCAAACAAACATCTTTTATAATGTTCAAACTGTACTTTCTTCTTTAGATATGAAGTCTTGATGCCTTTGGCTTTCTTCACCACTTGATGTTCATCCTTTTCACTGATGTATAGTTGGAATGAGTACAGTTTGGACATTAAAGCGACGATTTCTTCCATTGGTACACCATTTGTTTCGTCTTTAAACTTGCCCAACACCTTTTTATTTCTATCGTAGTCATAGTTGGGATGATCTCTAGGATAATCTGAAAAGTCAAAGTCAGTAGTATATACAAAAGTACGTAGATCTTCATACATGTCTTCTGTTCTTATCCAATAAATGAAAGCATCTGTATCCATATATGCTATCCCGATGTTTTCTCTTCCATAAAACTTCACCATCTTGTTGTAGTGAAAGTCATACATGTGGGTTTTAGAAATATCCAAAATAGACATTCCTGCATATAGAGGACGATCCATTGTTATTGAGATTTTGTTCATGGTAACAGCTACAAGATTCTCGTTAATAATTATACTCGTTCCAAAGTTTGGTTTTTGTACTAATTTTTGCAATTTCGCCGGATCGCTAACTAATTTTACATCTTTATGTTTTCTTTTGTTTTCCAACGTTTTGCCAAATATTGAATTATTCATTAATTTGAAAAAGTCCTTTTGAAAAGCGGATGTTGCTGCAGTCCTTCTTCTTGTGTTGTTGTCGATGTATGGTTTTAACCAACAAGATTGATTAAATTGTATTGCTCTATTGATTCTTGTTATTTTCAATCCCAATTCTATTGCTTGCTGTATTGTCCAATAATGAGCTACATATCTTGACTTGTTGGTTAACGTCATCATTAACTTGGGCCATCTACCAGTTGGAGATATTTAAGTCTTGGCCAATAGTGGTAAATCGTAGTGGTGGTCATGCAGTTGTTCAGGATACTCAAAGTCTACATCCAAAATGTAACCAATGTCTCCGTGTTTGGGTATGTCCATTATATTGCCTATCAAATCTGGGTTTGCCCACTTAAAATTACCATATGGAAGAGGATTTGACATAGCCCATCCATATAGGTTATTTGCGTCAAAATAACCTAAGAATGTTGTTGGTTGTGACGCATCAAAGTTTGGGAGATATTTGTTGTTAGCTTTTACATATCTAGTTACACTTTGCGTCAATCCTCCACGAACACCTGACTCTATCATCAAAACCATATCGATATCTGTAATAAGTTCAAGTCTACACTTTGTTTCTTTCAGCATAGCTTGCCATGCTAGTCCAGGCGATGTATAAGAATGAAGTGGGTCCAATCCATATGCTTCAAAACAGGTATCTCTAAATTCTTCCATTATATCACAAAGTAAAGTCACATCTAATTTAACATAAAAGTCGGAATATTCTCCCAATGTTGTCATTCCTAGTTCATTCCATACTTTACAAGCGTGTTCATAGTCCTCTTCACGAATGTCCTCTTCATACAACTTACTCTTGAAGGCTTCTCTTGGCGGAAGTGATGTTTCTTCAAATTTTTCCAAACAATCGATGTAATCATAGGGAAAAACACCTTTGCGGAGAACCAAATCCAATTTATCTTTACTTAAAATCTTCATTGTTTCTATTAAATTTTCTTTCTTTAAGTTTTCAGTAAGTTTACTTAAGCTAGATGGCATAAAACGGTAAGAGTCTAGAAAACGTAACTTCATATTTCCAACCGTTTTACTAAAACTAATAAACTTTTCAGTGGTTTCTGCTATCACATCGATTCTTCCATCATCTCGTCCCAATTCCGGTATAATAAAATGTGAATCATAACCACTAAGGTTATGCAAAATTACAGGTATGAAGTTGCGAATTTGATAGTTAATATTACATCTGTTACATGCAGCACCTCTATAATATCCTGTTAAATGGTCGTGATCACGTACTTTGTGATTTTCCATAGTATATTCATTTTTACATAAATAACAATGGGTTGAACTTTCATATTGAATCTCTTCTTCTTCATCCATCGGTATCATTGGTACAATATCACTGTATAATCTTTGTACCTTTTCTGCTATTGCATATAAGTGGTCAAGGAAAATTTTAGAAGCACTTTCACCACGATATATGACAGGTTTTGATGTTAGATCATATTTATTTAAATGCTCTTCTGACAGTGTAGATTTAATTAGTAAACAAAAACTGTTTGGATCATGTATCTGATACTTAACACTTTTCTTGGCTCCATCATCATCATTTTCAATAGGAACAAGTGTAGATTCAAAGTCTGCATATACAACAATAGGGATACGATACTGATGAGATATCTTTTCAAATTTTAGCTAGGCTCTATCTGCTGTTGGTAATATTATTTTGGCTTCATAGTTGTTGTTACATAGCTCCTGATGTTCTCGTATCCATCCTCTGTTTGATATTCTTTCTTCCTTAAAACTAAAACATCTTTTGCATATTATTTTCTTGTGTTCAATTTTCGATAATTGTTTACTAACAAGCCTTTCAAAACTTCTTATATATACATAGTGAGAAACATCTCCTTGCGTTATTAGCAATAAATCCGTGTGGTCTGCAAGCTCATTCTTTACAACCTTTAAAGGATATACTTTATTTGAACTGTCCAAACCAAACACATTAACAGATGTTCCACAGTTTTGTTTTTCAAATTTTGTAATATCCTTCAATGCTACCGGGTACGACAACCCTTGGAAATTGTACCTATATCTTTGGTTTTCATATTCTTGGCTAGGTCTATCCGCATGTTTAGGTGTTACAAATTTTGATGTCATTGCATAACGAAAACATTCTGTATCTTCATTTTTTACATTTATACACGACTTTGTATCCTGTATTTTCTTTGGCAGTGGAATGTAACTGCTTCCCATAAGCCCGTATCCATGTTTGTGAATTCTTAAATCCATTCCCTCAATACTAAGCAAACTCCAACCTGATCCTCTTCCTTCATGTTCTTGAATTTTAGTTAAAATTTCATCAAAACACTCTTCAACTATTGAATCAATATTTGAAGTAGCCATAATTGTTTGGTTTCTTGTTATAAATCCTCTAGGAGACATTTCTTCATCTGCATTAATAAACATAGCATTTAATAATATGCCAAATTTAATAAAGTTTAATCTTTGTAGTTCTTCTTTTATAGTTTTACTGACAATTATTCTTGCTTCTTTAAGAAACTGTTCTAATTCCAATTTTTCATTTTGAATTTTGTGATGCATTACTACTCTACCTGCTAGAGCAAATACTTTTACACTCGGTATAGCATTAGATGGTCCTGCTAATGGTTCTTCTTCTTGTTCTTCTTCTTGTTGATCTTCTTGTTGTTCTTCTCCATATAGTTTTAGATCTTCATTTTCGGTTTCTGTTACATCTTCATTATTATTATGGAATAACTCTTTGTGTATTTCTAGTAGAATATTATCATGAAAAGTTTCTAAGCAAATTTCACATTGATACATCTTGTTGATGTTTACTCTTTGAAATTTAGCAGCGAAATGAAATGCTTCTCTAATGCTCCCTTTTTATAACCTCCCAGTTGTAGTGGGTGGAGGGGAGGGGGGGTTATTGTAAGATTTTTAGTAAGATGTTAAAAATAGTAGGTTAAGACTAAAGCTGAAAAGTAATGATTAAACCCTATATTTTCTTCCAATTGCAAATACTCCACATATGCCTCCGCCCATAGCCATAACAGATCACTGTTACGCCAATATACACCAAAGGTGGGTCTATCATCAACTAAAATTGGAGATGCTATGTTTACTAATCTTTCATTTTCTATCCATGTCATAACTTCAATTACAAACCTTCCTATAATATCCATTGGAGAATTTGGATCCACAAATATTCTTGTTACAACATTTTCACTTAACAAAGGCTCATCAATTTCTTCATTGTTTTCTTCATCGTTTTGTACATCGTTTTGTACATCGTTTTCTTCATTGATTTCTTCATCCACCTCCAATACTTCTTCAACTATTGTTCATTTGTTATAAAATATTGGAGCATCTCGGGGAGACATGTTCACTCTAGCTATTATTGGCAAAGAATGTCCCAACGCAAACCACGACACTCTTATATAGGCAAGTCAATGAGTGGGGGTTTCTTTTAATAATAAAGTTTTATTAAAAGAAAATAATTTAATTCCGTCTTTACTACAATATTACTCCTAATTAGAGCTTTCCAATGATGTATCGCTTGCCCTATTCTGGCAAACCGTTCTTAAGTTATAAGTAAATTTGTTAGCACTTGGCTGGCGGGGGGGGGGGCTCGCCGGGTTCAAGGTCAAGGTCAAGACGCTACACTTAAGACATTTTACTTAAGACATTATACTTAAGACGGTACACCTAAGACGTTGTGACGTCGGGGGGGGGGGGGGGGGGCTCGCCGGGTTCAAGGTCAAGGTCAAGACGCTACACTTAAGACATTTTACTTAAGACATCACACTTAAGACGTTTGACGTGGGGGGGGCTCGCCAAGTTCAAGGTCAAGGTCAAGACGTTACACTTAAGACGTTACACTTAAGACGCTACACTTAAGACGCTACACTTAAGACGTTTGACGTCGGGGGGGGGGGGCTCGCGAAGTTCAAGGTCAAGGTCAAGGTCAAGACACTACACTTAAGACATTTTACTTAAGACATTATACTTAAGACGGTACACCTAAGACGTTGTGACGTCGGGGGGGGGGGTTATGCATGAGTGGATTTAGGTCAAGGTCACCAAAAAATAATAATAATCCAAGATGATGGAGGCGGCTGTAACCGTCTCCACCACCCTGTGTTCCTCAAACACTCCCAATCCCAACCCAAAAAGTTACGTCTTGCGAGGGATCCCAATTTTTGGCCCGCACGCACATGGCGATCCAGTTTGGTAGTCTGTGATACGGGCGGCCAGCCTCGGGCCTGGGCACTGGACTTGACCATTCCAATTTTACAATGGGGACTCTGGAACAGCTAATGCAAGACGCAACTCTAACCTTCCACCCTTAATCTAAACCCACCCAAACATATTTTTGCCTGACCAAAATTAAGAAACAAAAATCAAAAACAATAAAAATATGCGCTACCTACGGCACAACGCGCATGTCCCACCCATATTTAATGAAGTTCAATCGAACTTCTTCAATTTACATTTACATTTCAATTTAATCTACCCATCCTAACAGCTAGCTGTGGAATATAAAAAAAATTATTAGTACACAGATAAACACAGACATAGCCATAGGCATGCACACACACACACACACACACACACACACACACACACACACACACACACCATAATCCAATACTTAAAATTAAACACGCATTTCTTAAACATAAATAATACCATAACACACCTTAATGCTAACATCGCAATGCGCAAGTTAAACCTTAAAACTAACACATCTTAAGACTAAAACCAAATAACACTTTGCATAAAACCATAGACACACACACACACACACACACACACACACACACACAACAAATATTAAATAGTAATAGCCTAACAACAAGAGTAACTCAAATATATATCGGCCGCTTATACATTTGAGTTGCCCTCTGAGTCGGGTCGGAGCGCTGCGTCCAGAGTTCCGAGCCCGACTGCGGCGGCAATAGTCGTCGGGATAGTTCTCGGCTCCCAGAGTGGTGGGGGGCCGGGAGGGGTTTGAGGGGCGCGGAACTTTCCAGAAACGTCAGTGGAAAATTCCAAACGGATGTGCTTTGTTACATGTGGGTCGCCTAAAACGCAGGTGGAGCCTTGTACCTCTCAATTTGCATTAGATAGCATCAAATTACATCCGCTGACAAGTACATCCGCGGCTTTCCCCATCGTGTGGCAGCATAATTATCGTCGATTGTTATCCACCCTCTTCCGCCGCTTAATTATAGTTCCAACGGAAATACGCCGAAGCACGCAACTTGTTTTTAACATACAATAGACTATTGTTTGGAAATGCATTACTTATGCTCATAATCCTTGGCCTGGTCGGTACTTCTTACACGCTACACCCAAGACGTTGTGACGTCGGGGGGGGGGGGCTTCCGGCTTCCGGTCCGGTCGGGGGGGGGGGTCATGCATGAGTAACCATCCGCATGTATATAAACGACGGTAAGCTCGCGCGCCTCCCATATAGGGAGCTGACACCCCAGCGGTAAACAACCAATCCGTGAGTTCATACCACATAGTACTATAACACACGATTTATTTTAACATTTTAATTATTTTTACACTATTTCTTAACACTACACCAGTTATTTTATAGATCTCAACTTTATTTTCGTGTCGAGTTTCCATTTTTTTTTTTTTTTTTTAATTAAATATGCTAATTAACATCGTGTGCAGGAAACTCACACTGATTAATTGCAGGTTCCATTCTTACACACCTGTTTCCTCCTTAATATGCAAATAACTCTCTTACTTTAACAACACTTAAACTCTAACCGCTACTTCTCGGTCATATTAATATAATTAGTGCTACACTACGGGATTTACCTGTGGAATAGTGCATGCTATGTTTCCTGCACGTCTGCAGGTAATACACCTTACAATCATATACTTATTGCTACATTACACAAGACATTTCTTGCACACCTGCAGGTAATACACTTGCTGGCCGTCTACTATTATAATTATTGCTACAGTACGAGAGACATTTCTTGCACACCTGCAGCTTATACACTTTACAACCGTTTAATATTAACATTATTGCTATACTACAATAGTTACCTGTTCAATCACAGTTGTGGTCCCCCACTTGATTATCTACAGAGCAATACTTGCAATCCTACAACTGAATAATTAATTAATTAACTTCCGCTATTACCGATACTTTTCTTAAACTATCTGTCTCTTCCTCTGACTCTTGTGACCGTAGCCGCAGCCGACTGACAAATAACCGAGCTATCCCAAAGCTCGCTCTTTTATGCGGTTTTCTCGGGGAGGGGGTTGGAGGGGAGTCGCACGTGACTCATCGATCGCATAAAAAGAGGGGTTGCTGCCGCGCGCGCGCCATTTCGGTGGCGGAATCGGTCGGGTGAGGTACTATCCGTAAGTCTCTAGCGCTTTTATAACTAACACTTGTTACTCTAAAATGTGTTTGCACTTAATATGCTAATTAGTCTCTATATTTATGCACGGGACATTTCCTGCACACCTGCAGGTGATACACCTTACAACGGTCTACTATTATACTTGTTGCTACAATACAAGATTTACCTGTCCAATTGGCAATTGTGATCCCACTTAGTCGTGCACGGGATATTTCTTGCATATTAGCAGGTCATACACTTTACAACCGTCTAATATTATAGTTATTGCTACAGTACAAGATTTACATGTACAATTGACAATTGTATTCCTACTTATTCGTGCACGGAACATTACTTTCAATCCTGCACCTGAATAATTAATTAACTTCTGCGGCTACCGATACTTTTCTTCGCCTATATGTTTCCCCCTGCTACAACCTTTCGCGGCGCCGCCCGACAAATAACTGAGCTCTCCGAAGTTCTGTTCTTTTATGTCATCCTCTCAGGGGGAGGGGAAGGGGAAGGGGGGGTTGGGAGGGGCCACACAACCCCTATAAAACGGGCATCGGTACCGCGCGCGCGTCATTATAGTGGCGATAAGGCAACAGTGAACAACTATCCGCAAGTCTCTAACACCTAGTCTAACACTTTTTTTACTTACGCTTTTTTACTCTAACATATGTTTGCACTTATTATGCTAATTAGTCTCTATATATTCAGGCACACTCGCGGGCGCCGGTCATATACTCGTCGATTGTCGGAGAGTACACATCTCCCCTTCGTGTATTATCATGACTTCGCACTCTTTACAACTAAAACTTTTACGCGCAAAACATATTTTACAGAAACAATCTAACTTCACAGTTTCTAAACCGCGTACTACATTGGCTAAGCTTAAGAAATACTACAGTTTTCACCCGTTGTACTTTGCAAAACCTAGCCTGTGCAACACTGCATACTGTACTGATACTG
This sequence comes from Neoaliturus tenellus, assembly GCA_030545055.2. NCBI lineage: Eukaryota > Metazoa > Arthropoda > Insecta > Hemiptera > Cicadellidae > Neoaliturus > Neoaliturus tenellus. The sequence goes on along the minus strand of CM061537.1, from coordinate 52,021,934 downwards.
TTTTGCACGCTGTCTTAACTGACATGCTGCAGTATCAACATTTCAATCTTATTACTCCTATTGACGACGCTATCCAATTATTCGTATTCACTATATTACCAGGTTTATATGATCGTTCTTCCTTGGACACATGTCTCATTCTACTGTATCGACTCGCACTGTAAACACCTAGGAGCTCTCCTATCTTGCAACTATTATTTTAATTTAATTTTAAGAATAAACGAAAACCTCCCGCGGCCCGGCGCCGCCCCACCCCTCCCCATTCCCACCGAGCCCCTGCGGCTCCCACTTTTTTAAAACCCCCTCCGGATGACCTTGACCCACTTCCCAAACCCATCCATCACTGTCACCCCCACCCCACACTTCAAACCCCACACCTGCCACTTCCAACCCAAAAAAAATGAGTGACCTTGAACTGGGGCAGAACCGGTGTTTTGCCACTACTGACCACCCATCAAAAATGTAGCCATATAGATGTTGCTTGACTAAATCGTGTCGTTCAAATTTACATATGATCACAGCCTTTTAAGGGTAGACTTATAAAGCAACTAAAACTGAAGCGTAATTCAACAATCCGAAGCATATATTAGAATTGCGTAGTTGCTATTAAGACACTACTTTCGTCATATACTGAGTTTTCATTTCTCTAGAAACTGTGTTTTGATGTGAAACCTTAAATTTAGTAATCTCATAAAAACTGTTTTGAATTTGGTTTAATCATGTACTTCCTTATGATGCTAGTTGAATTAAAATTATTGGTGATTATGGCAACGGTTATAGATAAAATATTGAAAAGCATAAAAAATGAACCAAGCATATTTATAAGCTTCACAGTGTGACCTGAAACTCATTGTGCCATTAATGAATGAAAATCAGAAAAAATAATGATACACACAAAAATATATATTTTATTATAAAAACTTTACTATTTACTTATATTTTTGATAGATTAAAAAATAAATAGTTCAAATACAGCGAAAAATTGTTACCATCATCATGTGTAATACTTATATAATCGTAATTAATGCAATTTAAAGTATGGAGATATTCTATTTATCGTGATTTTTTGTAATTTGAATTAATTCGCCTTTCATAAATCAACAATAAATATTGTTGTAAGTGTATTTTTAGAGTAAACCTTAAAGGACAAGTTAGCAATTACATAGGCCTATGGAAACGTTCATTTAATTTTACCAATACAGTTTTTAAATATATGACTTGATAACTCAATTTAAAGCACATGGAACTCATCAAAGCGGTCACGCTGTTTACAGAAATAAGTTTCAAACAAAATTAAAACTGCAGACTAAGGACAAAAAAAGAATTCACTTTGTCAGCCACACAATCCTGCTGAGCCAGGCTTTAATCAACATAACTAGAGGACTTCCACTTTAGTTATATGACGGAAAATGTCATATTTTTAAAATTTACATAAAAGAAACAGCTTGTTTGTAATTTAACTTTCCTTAATAGACTACGTTATTAAAATTTTTAATTAAATAACTATTTTTAAAATACTAATAAAATATTTTTATATAACGATGGAAAATAAGTTTTATTTCTATTTGCATATACTAGTTTATAAGATAATGATAATAAAACGATGGAAACTTTATTCGTCTAATCATTCATTTGCACGCAGGACGTCTTCTTGTTTTTTGTGTGGGTATTGAAGTCATACAAAATTGCATTCATATATAAATAAAATAATTGTAATGAAAATGACAGGGAAACTGTGACCCAATCATCAACAGTTTGTTATGCGTTAAAAATATTAAATACAATATTTATTGCATTTCCGGAAAGTTGTGGTTAACGTTTTAAATTAATTAATTAACATACAATATAAAGGATATGCGACTGACTAATTATTTTTAAGTATGTTTGTGTTACGTCAATTGTTTAACTAATTAAGTTTTTTTCTAAACACATAAGTAAAATTGAAAGAAACTATAAGTACATAACAAATAGAAAAATTTTCTTTTTACATAAATGGCTTATAATATATAGCCTACATATAGGTGTTGTAGATAAGTTCTGACAAGCCTACCACGTAAGATGTATTGCACAAATGTGGTCATATCACTTATTTTGGACCACCACGGCATTGGTGAGTACTAGCCTTGTTTATGCTTGGTTTGCTGAGTAAAGCTTTCTCTCTAGGCCAAGCCTACACCAAACAGAGGCTCTTTTGCTGTTCCAAGAAAGACTTCAGGCGGTCAGGTGGGATGTTTTGCTTGGTGATAATGAGATTTGTGTGTAGTTTGATGTATTATTTCCAATGTGTAGACCATTTTTTTTATGCTTCACAGCGAGTCGTCCTGACCAACCAAGGAGGGTGAACGGATGGTACACCCTGGAGCGAACACGTTCGGCTGTAGATAGTGGAATGATAGTTATGGGTACCAATCTCTGAAGAATAGGTATGATTAGAATCAACCAAAAAAGCCACAAAAATGAAGTTCATCGAGTCTGCCCACAAAAAATGCAAGGCTTTCTGGAGTGTGGTGAATGGTTTGATGATTAAGAACGTATGGATGGTTTGTCCAGTCAGTCCGAAAAAGTTTAATGATTTCTTTCTCTCCTCTGTAGAGGGAATAGCTAGGAATGTTCCTGCAACTTATATTGACCCTGTTGCTGTCGCCCGGAATAGGACATTTGATTTGCAATGCTTTTCAGATAATTGAAAAGGGTTTCTGTTGCGCATTCTTTGAAGATGATCAACAATTTCAAGGGCTCAGTGAGTAGACTGCTTTGGCTGGTTGACTCGCATTCTGGAGGAGTTGGCGGGCATTATCGCTCCTGGACTGACCAGGGTAATCAATGGTTTCCTCGAAACCGGTAGATTCCCTGATCAGCTAAAAAGAACCAGGACTATGTACATTTTCAAGAAAGGTGATTGCATGGATATGAAAATCTACAGACGAATCTCCGTTCTCCCTGTTCTTAGCAAGGAGTAGGTAGAGACGTGATGAGGAGCAAATACTACTTTTTGCTGAGTGACTCCCAGCATGGGTTCCGAGCTGAGTGGTCTACTTCTTCGGCCATGGAGATCCTTTCCAAGGAAGTATGGTCGGCGTTTGAGGATAATGAGTCGGTGGCGTCGACGCTCTTCTACCTGATTCGAGCCTTTGAATGTGTGGCCCACGAAATTCTCCTGCAGAAGCTGGAGTGCTACGGTGCTATTGCAATTGTGTTCGACCTGTTTGGGGACTAGAACACAGTCAGTATTCCTATCTGGTGCTGACTGGGAGGAGTTGGTAGTGCCTTCATCATGGAGTTCTCCAGGGCTTGGTCATCTGTCCTTTCCTGTTACTTGTTCCTATAACCGACCTTGATATAGGCAGAATGGCAGAGCTGTTCAACTGCATTGAGGCTGGGAGGGTGGCGATGGGTCATCTGAGGGGTGCGCAGAACTCGTTCTGCGCCAATCGGCTGCAGCTGAATGAGGCGAAGACTCAGCGGCTTCGGAGCTTCTCTTCACGCTTTCCGGAACGCCTGCCTGTGGAAGGCAATGCGTTCATGGGATTACCGTTGGATCCTAGGCTCAGCTGAAACGACCACGTGGGCCTGCTTGTCACCGCCTTGCCAGGGTGAACTTTCTCTTTCGTCGGCTGCGCAAGAATGTTACCGAGCAGTACCTGCTCATGGTGTATCATGACATGTTACATGCCCATATTGGCAATGGCGTTCAAAAAGCCCAACAGAAGAAGAAAGAAGAAAAGAAGTCAAAAAGCTGCAGAAATTGGCTCTACGCACTGTAACTAACAGTGGGTTCAGGGTGAACTGCAAGCCAATCTTCGTCAAATTAATAGTTCTTACATTATGCAGCCAATACATCTTCGTCTGCCTGGCTCAGATTAAGAGCAGTGTGCATCTGTTGGCCATAAGAAGCGAAATCCACCAGCATAGCACCAGACATCGGCGAAAACTCAATGTGCAATGGGCTAGGCTCACAGGACTAAAAAATCATACTCTTCATCGACAATAAATTTTTATAAGCTCCTGGAAATGGTGCGGGGTTTGGATGATAGGAAGCTCCGTCGTAGGTAGCGGTCGTTGATATATTGCTGGAGCGTCCATTCTGCAGGGTGGAAGAGTTTTTTAAAGACACTATGGAGGTAAGTAAGGTAACCGCATGAATGCTTCTTACACGTTTTGAGTGAGTATTTTCATTTGTGAATATTAAATTAGTTTTACTTAATGACGCTGTCTATACTTTCGTTAGGGGGTCGCTGACAAAGAGTATAAAAATGGTAAATAAATGCCCAATTCCGGTACTGCGTAAGTCTTCTACTTTAGCCACATTAATCGACAATGATGTCAAACACTTAACCACACAAGGGTATTGAGGGTGTGCCATTTTAAATATTTCAATTAAAGAATTGCAAAGGAAACAATCTAAACAAACAGTAATCTTTGCCAAGTTGTACACCCAGACACAAAGAGTCCCTAATGATGAGTTGCCATGGGAACATAGGGCTGCGTCACGAGAGCAAACGAATTGCCACCGATGATGATCGAAACTGTTATGTGTTTGTTGTTGTTCTGTGAATATATCACATAAGTTCTTTTGTGAAAATGTATTGGGTCAAGGGGTATTTATTACAAATTACAATCCAACGGTATGGTACAGGAGTTCTATATCAAGTATAGGTTAGTGGTTAGTTAGTTGTGTATAAAAATCAAGAAAATATTTAATTTCAAATTAGAGCATATAATATGTAGTTTATTAATTTAAGAAACATTTAATTTGTGAAATAAAAAAATTATTAGTAAACATGAGAACGTGACCATTTTTGCTTATTATCAGTCGAAGTCAGTAAATAGTTTTAATATTATTTACTTATTTATTTTTGTTAAAATTAGGTTATATTATTAACTATGAATACACTACTTTAAGTATATACACGATTTTGTCTACACAAAAATCACTTGTGTATTCATAGTCTATGGTTATGTGCTATGTGCATTATCTCGTACTCGTAATCATTCAATACAACTTCCACGAACGATAGATTTTAAACCACATAACACTAAGTTTTAAGCTATATTACATACCCTTAGTTATTTATGCTCGTTACTTTCAAATATCAAATTTTTATTTATTTTGTTACTTTTGAATAAATTGTCCTTAAAGCAAAAAATTTTACGTTATAATTGGTTCAAAAGCAATTAAGAACTGAGGCATAAAAAAAATTTGTATGTAAATCAAATAATTTTTTTCAGAACAAAATTTAATTAATAATAGAATATGTAGGCCTAAGTAAAATTTTTCGACCTTCGTGTATTAAGTTTTTTTTCTTTACTAAAAAAGCAAAAAAAAAAAATCCAAGTTAAATGAGAGGAGAGAGAGAGAGAGAGAGAGAGAGAGAGAGAGAGAGAGAGAGAGAGAGAGAGAGAGAGAGAGAGAGAGAGAGAGAGAGAGAGAGAGAGAGAGAGAGAGAGAGAGAGAGAGAGAGAGAGAGAGAGAGAGAGAGAGAGAGGACAGGATGGGGCCGTGTGTTTGCTCTACATAACGTTTGTGCAGTTTGTTGACAGACTTATAATTAGTCTGTTAAATACCCCCCGTCGCAGCAGACCTGCGTACTCAGCGAATTTCCAAATTAGTAATATTAATTTTGACCAGCTAAACTTGTAAACAAAATTTCATCACGTGCTCATAAATGTCTATTCTCCTTAAGAAAAATATAGGGAAAGAGTATGCAGGTATGCTGCCATGGGGGACACTAAAAGTAGGTTTTTAGCATAGAAAACAATTATTTCGACCATATAAAGCCATATAGTAAGTTTCATCAATATCTGTCCATAAATAAAACAGTTTGCCTATTCTCCATATGGTTAACATGGGAAAAGAGTATGCAGGTTTGCTGCCATGATAAGTACAAAAACCAAGATTTTTTACCTTAAATGGATGAATCTCAACCAAATGAAGCTAAATACTAAGTTTCATACAAAAATATTGGTTAATAAGTGAAATATTAACACATCCTTATTCTTCTCCATAAGATTAACATTGGACCCCCAAAAGACAATGTACTGTCTTTAAACTATGTAATATCTCGGTAACCAATGGAGATAGAGCAAAGCTTCAAAATACTAAATTGTGTGTTTTTTTTTTTGAGCTAAATCCAATGGTCAAAATAAAAATTTAAAATTTTTTAAATTTACATATGAAAAATGCAAAAAATCCATTTTTGGGGTACAAAACCCCCCAAAACTACCCCTTCCGGTAGGTCGATATGTCTGGTTTTCGAACTCATCCGAATAAACGCAGGATTACACGTCTCTACCAAATTTGGTGTCGATCGGACCGTTTTTACGAGAGTTATCGTGCCTAGGGACACACACACATATATATATATATATATATATATATATATATATATATATATATATATATATATATACATACATATATATATAAAAATTTTAATGACTATTATTTTTGGTCTCTGGGCACCTAAAAACGAAAAAGTAACATGGTCCCGGGCTTAGGTCATACCATGAGACCTACGGTAATAGCTTATTCCCTATGGGAAATTCGCTAAAAACCTCTTTTGGTTTCAAACATTTCTACCTTGATTAATCAAAACTATATTTATATATTCTTTTAACTACACATGCTACGTATTTCTTTTATTGCAAATAATTTTTAAGTATAAAGTATGTTTCAACAATCTATTCTTCATAAAAATATATCCCTACTTTAATTTAATTTAAAATCGTTACTGATATAAATATTGGCTTAGGTATGTAATGTTCTTTAAGTAAACCTGCTTGAATCGGTTTTAATACATCCTTCGTAAAATATTTACTTATCTTAAAATTATTTTTTATATGCTATAGTCGTTAAAATTTAATAGAGTACTTTGATTACTAAGCATACACCTTAGAAAAAATAAAATTCCTATACTTGTATCAGTTACTGTCTCAGAAAATGTGTTGTATATCATTCTGCAATAACTGTTATTTTAGATTATGGGTTAGAATTTCTTGTGTTGTCCCTTATAAATGTTTCAATATCTTTTGGCCGTGTCTTTCTTCGTATTAATACAAATGACATCTCACAATTAAACATTAAAATTTATTTCACATAAAATTAAATAATAATTAATAAAATGGCAGTTGTCAATGCAGAAAAATGAATAATTTTTCTCTCGAGAGATAGTAAACTGTATCGTGCAGTTTTTTACAATATATTAATAATATATAATCAACATGTATTTGTCTTTTTTATTTTGCTTTGAATTTAAAATTTAAAACAATGGGCGGTTCATAGAAGGGACATAACAGTGAATTTCCTTTACAAATAAATATCCCAGACGGAATGGACTATCGTAATTTAATAATGTATAAAAACAATAAATCTTCAGTCGATCCTTTTTATAAACACAATACGTGACAAAGCAGGAATCTATTTCCAGGACGCTCCCTATAGAAAGGACTACGTTAATAAATAATTATAATTAATAATTAAATAATAAATTTTCCCATCCCCTGGACAGTTCGCCCCTCCCAGTTTATGAACATCCACATTGATTCACATTGTTATTATACGATTACGGCCATGAACTCAAAAGTAAAATTTTTTAGATTTTCAACCAGTGCTCTAGTATATTTTAAATCCTAAATGTACTGTCGTATTTTTATAATTACTTTTTTTATTTTACAGTATTTTTGTGAAACAACCAAATATTTCATTTCAAAGGTGCTTTTGGTGAATAGTTTCATTAGTAGAACATATTATAAATGCAAAAATTAATTCAACAAAGTGATTAATTATAAACTATTTCATTATGGTCAAGAATGAACAAAATATATCTTTTGCGGTTTTTAAATTTGAATTTTAACTAACTTACAAAACTTCATATAACAAGGGAGCAATTGAGTATAAAAAGAAGAATTCGAACCAAAAAGTATCAAGGTTTTGTGTAGTTATTAATTTTTTCATTATATGGTGTATGTAAATTTTTTAAGCAAGAGGTGTTTAAGAAACAACATTTATTTTTCAAAGGTTGTGTCTTAAAAGTTATTATTTAATTGTCGTAGACTGATGGCTGAAGCAAGCAGAAAACCCCAATAAGATTCCGAAGTCACTTCATACATTATGGATTCTTCAATTGTGAGCTGGATGCCTTTTTGTCCGTTTAAATGCCAATTCTCAACGCCGATGTGCGGAAAGAATAAATGCACATATAACGCTGTAGCAAGTTTACTGAAAAGGTCTTTTATTAAACTAACGTATTCTCGCAATACAGGGGGACTGAAAAGTCTAGAAATGGCTTGATATTGGTATTAATAATTTTGAATGAAGTTTAAGACTCTGAAATACAATTGAGAGATGAAATCCTATTTATTAACGATATAACTTTCATAGTCTGATGGAGGGTCACCCATAAGGAGTCAGTAGAAATTCTCAAAGTATGATGAAATTCGTAGTATGATATGTTGATATCAAATCAATTTCTCACTTATACGAACAATGCCACAAACACGTCCTAAAATGGATTAAAGATCCTTAAATGGCAGGCAATGAAACTTTATATTGAAATCATAATGATGAAACTTAATGAATTTGGACTAACTTGGCATTGTTTAATCGGGTTTGTGGCTTATCAATTGGTAAGTAACTTTCCAAGTGTATAAAACATCTCATAGGCCAATGAAATTTCCTTTTAAACTTCCTTCAGGGACGCCCTATCAATCTTGGACACACAGTTATAAAGTTAAGTGATATTTAGCACTCAAATAGCTATATTTTTTTGAGTTTTAAACGTATGTCTAGTTTTTTTTTATAAAATATTAGGTTGGTTCTAGACTTTTCTGAAATATTTTATAAGATTTAACTAAATATCATACATGCATTTGGCGAAATAAATTAGCAGTTATTGAACATCCTGATTATTTAAACTATAAATGACACCGGGAATTTAATAAAATGTCGAATATTTATTAAAACATGTCTGGAAAAAACATAAGGAACTGTCATATTTACTGCATCTTGTCTGTTGAAAATGTTTGTTTCCAGCATGAATTGATGTTTTTTCTTCGGTATTATATTGCTGTGTTAAGTTTCACCAGTCAAAGAACACTCAATTAATGTACATCGTCGAGAATCCCATCAAAGGTTTAGAGACATTGCAGAACGTAATTGCACCTGAAGGAGTCGCGTACCACATGGATTCGAATAGTAGTAATATCTAATTATACTAATTACTCTCAAAAAATAAAAACAGCTCATTAATTAGTGTTTTTTTACACATTGGTAAATAATAGCACTTGAGATAAAATTGCACAAATCAGTTATTTGACATTTTAACATTCATTGTTGGTCTTCACGTTTTAAATTTGTAGAAACCTTAATCAGTTACAAGGAACTAATATTTAATTTTGATTGTTTAGGTGTTTAATTTATTTTATGTAATATTGATTTTATAAATATAACATAATAGTGTTAAGAAAAATTAATTAATCCATTAATACATTTCACAAATTTCTCTATAAGGAACGCTATTAACCAGCATAAGTTCGCTGGTTCAGATGAATGCATATAATTTCAACGGTCGAGCAGGACTCCATTCCCAAGGCTATTGAAGGGAAGTGGACATAAATATCCACTAGTCTCCTGACATTTACACCCTCGTAAATCTGCGAATCCCATACCTTGGAATAGAAAATATCATGTAGAAAAATGTGTATTCTAAATAAAACATGGTTGGAAAAACCAAGTCCAAAAACTTAGTGATGAACAGGTAAACGTTTAACCATTTAACTATAAACTAGTATTATCTGAATAATACTTTTTATTCTCTGTATATTCCTAACCTAAGAGTTTTGTATAAAATATGAATAAAAATATTATTAGATATTATCCATCGTAAAAAATGATTGTTTACATGTTCCATAGTGAATTATGATTCGATTGCTTACATTTTCCATAGTGAATTCTGATTCGATTGTTTACATTCATATCATAATTCAGGGCGAAATAATAAAACATGTTCCATTATTACCCGACATATTCACACTTACACTAAGAGATGGCGTCCAAGCAAGGACGCCATCTTGATTCTCTTGGACGTCAGTCTTAGACTGGGATGGTGATGACCAGTGTGACATGAGAAATCCGATCACCATTATTAGATGTTTCGCTATTTAACGTATTGTGTATCGATGCTGTGTAAGTGTAAATATATCGAAAAGTGTTAGAATACGTTTTATTATTTCCACCTGAGTAACAGCAACGACACATATAATGTTAATCAAGAGGTTACTTACATTATTTACTCAAATAAAATTAAATAATGAGATTCAGTTTATGATTCTCTCTATTCATATTTTGAAGAAAAATTTGGCATACATTTATAGACAGTAAATGTATATACAGTAATATACATTTATAGACATTTATTGCAGTATGAGTTACAGTAATCTGGTCACATCGGCTACGATAGACTTACCATGTCGTAGCCTAATTTGCTGATCTGAAGGGTTTAGTTGGCCAGTACGTCTACAACGTTTACGACCTGCAGCTACCAATCTGCTGCAAAATTAACAGCATTATGTTTATAAGCTTTCAATGTCTTGCTAATCATCAAGGTTGAGACTAATGAAAAAGTTAATATTGTAGATTACGTTCGGGAAAGTGCATACTTAAAGTATACGCGAAGCTGTGTTATAATAACGTAAATTTCGCTTATAGTAGAATTATATTTATCTGTGGCTTAGATTATTTCTAAAATTTTATTTGTCTACCATCCCAAAAAGTGTTGTGTCATATTGTGTTTATTGAGTTACAGATTCACTAAAATAAACCCTCAAAAGTTAGCATCACCAGCATATTGGCCAATAATCAACGACAAGATCCATTTATCAATATAATTGTATACAAATATCAATACTTTATGTATATTCATAGAATATTACAAAAAGTATTTTCTGTGCAAGTGGTAAATATAAATATCACATCATTTCAAACTTATAATATACTAAAAGTGTAGATTAAACTACTTTATTTGTGATGTGGAATTTGAGAAGATCAAAGTGAAGGGAGTATAGCCTTCAGCCATAACTTTCATGTCTTCGTCATATTGACTTTTCCCTAGCGGATTACAATATTCTCTGCTCTTTCTTCCATCACCGAATAAGTTATAGGAAGGGGAAAATATCACTTATTTATGAAATACTATGTAGAAGTAAGAAACTAATGTATCGTTTTTGTGTGACAAGTACTAAATTTAATATTTATTTGCTAGGCCTGATTAAAATAGTTGAATTTTTAATCACCCTACGTTTCTATAGTCATTTTTTAAGAACATCGATTTATTTATAGTTTAATAAATGTTTTATCTATAGTAATTAAAACATACCTTGTTGTTTCTTATGTAATATTATAGCCATCTAACTAATATTGTGGATTAACCTGTTTCTTCGTAACTCACAATTACATATTCCTTCGTCACAGCTATACCACTGTAGCAACCTATTGGTTCCATTGCTGTATGTCAGATCTTAGTTGGTTTACTGATCTGGGCGATTCTGCCACCGCTCTCAAATAAAAAAAGCATAGCGTTTTACACACTGTATCCAAAAACCGGAACTGGATTTACATATTCACATTCTAATATAAATACAATTGGATACTTCAAACTTAGAAGTAAAGATCAGGTTAGTCAGGTGGCATGAGCTCATGGTGCGTGAGTACTTTACATACAATAAATTTATAACATTCTTATATCATTGTAAAACTACTGACAGACTGTATTTTCAATTCAAGATTTAAGAATGTAATTTATTCCACTTACATATCAGCTGTTTTTAAGAAATTAATTGTTTAAACCAAGATAGAAATCAACCACTATATGGAAAGAGAATATGAAATTTTAATCAATTTATTCTTAAATTACCTTTATATTTTTGCAGTATGAGAAAAACGTTTGTCATTATTTGGACTTAAAGTGTTTATTTCTGAGATATACTTCAACTCGCTTGTAAAATGCGATTGCGCACGGAAAAAAAATCATTTAGGTCCTATAGTGATGAAAACTACTATTTAACTAAAACAATAAAGTTTTTTTAGTTTTGGTTGCATTTTTTTTTTTTTTAATATAATAACAAATATAATAATTTAATGCATTATAATTCTTTCATACATTAACATAGAAACTAAAAAAACCTGCAATACACTAATATTAGGTCAATATTAATTACAAAGCGTTTTTTGCTCATCAATAGGACCTTCCTAACAGTATGGAAGGATTTCTCCTAAGATGCACGAAACAAGATGAGAAAAAAGAAGATAACGTATTGCGCTTGCCTCGTAATATATAGAGACCAGAGTCGTTTGAACACATCCATACACATCCATACACAAGGTGTTCTTAATAAGAACACCTTTTAACAATTAATTAATATAATAAAAATAGTGTGACAAAAATATTTTTCTTTAAAAATTATAAAATATTGTGCCTTATAAATCTTTTGATAAAAGATAACATCGTGTACGGTGTCTCAATTGAAATCGTTAGGCCTATTGATTTCGAGTAAAAAACTATACCATTAAAAAAATAATGCTTGGTTAAAATAAAGTCAGCAAGAGTAGATTAAACTCAAAGCAGCTTCGATTGTCAAAGCTTTGTGTCGTCATAGATTATATACCTGCCTCTGTCTGCGTACTTTGATATTGCGAGCGTCGGATGAAAAATGAGAATTTTAATCGAAGACATTGCGTTAGTTACTGGAATTTTAAATCAATAATGGTTCACTTTTTAGAAACCTTTTAGTTGTTAAAAATTTCGTTTACATAATGTCGTAGGCCTATTAATTTTTTAAATTTATATTTGTATCGCGTTATGCAGAGACTGTTTTAATTTATAAGCGAGTTTAACGTAAGTAATCTAAATAATAAAGAAATTAAGGTTACAGTGTTTTTTAAAAGTCACCTGAAATGAACATATTATTATATATATAATTATTAAACATGTTGTCCTAAAAAATCTGATAAAATCTCTTAGAACATATAAGGAACGGTTTACGAATAAAAATTCAAAATCAAAAGGCTAATAATATATAAATTGTAAATATAAAAAGATTAAATGGATTCTTAGAGTTTGTTAAATAATATGCAGAGTAGTGGCAAAGTAGGGCTGCTGGACCAGGTCAATGACCCCTGAGGAATGCTGACGTCACCAAGGTCACTGACGTCATGAATGACGTCATCGGTGACGTCATCGATGACGTCATTTCTATGACGTCATAGGTATGACGTAATAGAAATGACGTCATGACGACGTCATTACCGTTGACGTCACCATAATGACGTCATTGACGTAATTAAGGTCAAGGTCATGTGGAAAGACAAAAAAATTTTTCTTTGCACTTTTGTGGTTCCTCGTATTCGGCTGCGGAGCGAAAATCCACGAAGAACCACAAAAGTGCAAAGAAAAATTTATTTTTCCAGCGACCCGACCGAAAAACCTACCAAATGTGACGTAAGGCATTCCTCAGAGGCCATTGACCTGAACCCCAGCAACCCTACTCTTAAAACTAAAAAAATAAATAATTTTTATTTCCACTTACCCACTGGAGAAACCCGAAGCCCAACTGGAAACGAAATTGCGAACAGCCGACGGTGGTGGTGTCATCGCCGCGCGGGAGCCGGACGTCGACTGACCGGACAGCACCGTGCCGTCCGGGTACCAGGCTGCGTGGTGGGGGCAAAGTGGTCAGATGCAAAAAAAAATAATATTTTTTTCAACAACTCATTTGAGTTTGTCCTTTTGCTGGACCTCCGTTACTTGGAGTGGAAATATTTGTAAAAAAAATAATTTTTTTATTAATTCTTAAGTAACCTTGACACTTAGTCTGGAATTGGAGTCACCAGCGTTATTTTACTGGCAAAAGTTAGCTCGTCTAAAAGTTTTTGAAACATTTTATCATCCATAGTGATTTTGGTGTCTTTTGAGTAAAATTTTGGATTATTCTTGAAGCAGCGTTTCATTTTTGTTAAAGTGGAAGTCTTGGACATCGTAACAGAATTATTTTGCTTGGCCAGCAAAAACTTTACTCTTAATAATTTTTCTCGCAAAGTTTCAGCCATTGCTGCGTCTCACAGTAAGGTTAGTATAATACTGAAAAACTCAGTGAATTGTTGCACCTAAGCTGGAAGTAGTGGGGGAATGAGTAGTGGAGGGGGTAATGCGGACTGTTGTTGTGAAGTGTAGAAACAGTTTGCTGGGAACTGTCCAAGGAGTAACACGTACTGTGCAGAAAAATAATAGCGAGACTAGTATAAAATTGAAGTTAAAGAAAATATTTATGCTAAGGTTAATAAAGAGGTAGAGCTAAATGAAAAAAAATAATTTTTGTACAAGATGTGCATGGTTCAGTTTTGCAGCTAAGTCCAAAACCCACCAGTGTAGAATAAAATTTAATCATGAGAGTAAAATATTTAAAAACATTTGCGAAAATATTAGGAGACTTGTAGTGCTAAATAAAAATTAATTTTGTAGCAAACAGGTAGCAATATATTTTGCTAAGTCATATAATAAGAGAGAATGATGTAAAAATTAAAATTTTACTCACAGAAAGTCCGGTAGTGTTGAGTCGCAGCGTGTACCTTGTGTTGAGGAAGACGGCCGGCGAGTAACTGACTTGTATCGAGAGAGAGCCAAGACGGCAGACATGGGTTGGTTACATAAGTGTTACGTAATCCGCAAGCGACACTGGAGACAAAATTTAATTTTGTTCCCAACCAACACTGACTGTAGGCCGCGCTGTCAGTGGCATTGGTTGACTATCCATTGTGGCACTTTACCGCTGTCACGTATTGTATAATGAGATCCGGCTAGTTATGTATTCAGGCGTAGCTCTTGGGGATTGTCCAATGCCGCAAACAAGTACGTGTCGAGGTCCGTACGTGCCGAGGTCCGACTGTTTACGTAAGAAGGTCCGGTTCCCCCACTCCTGGCCGGCCCACCTTGGCCCTTTCCGCCTAACCATCGTCGCAGTTGTCTTCGAACAGTCCAGCTGGTTGTTCGGAGCGCTGTCCTATAGGATTCGCAATGTAATGTTGGCGCCGCATTATATTGAGAATTCTTTTCTAGTCTAAGGCATGGCATGTGTAGTGTTAGGAAATAATTTTATTTTGTGCTTGCTGCTTGGTGTCGGTTGTGATTTAATGAAAGTGTTGTGCAGTGAAAAATATTTGTGTGTGCTAATGTTTCCACAGGTTGGTGTTAGTCTAAGTCTTGTGTTTAGAAAAATATTTCTTTGTATTAACCTTCCACAGGTTGCCCCCAAAATTAGTTTTTATAAATTTTGTGGCTTCCTTAGCCTATGTAAATAGTTATACTGTTAGGTTTGAGGCTTAGAAGCCTCCGTAAAATTAAATTTTTTTCGAGGCTTAGCATGCCTCAAGAATTATTTTTTACCAACAATAGTATGACACTTTACGAGCCTCGGGGTTGGCCCCCTTGGTATTCACCGTTAGGCCTTGTGCCATCGGCGCTGCTGGACCTCATCACTCGTCACTGGCAACATACGGGTGGTTGGCATCCTTCAGCACAAAGTGTCGGCCCTGACACTGACCGGTACGCTAGGCTTTATGTCAGTGCTTTGCATTAGATTTTATGTCAGTGTACTGGTTAAGATGGGGCCCAGGTCATGATTAGCATGACCTTATGATTTCCGTTAGGGGAACCAAAATTATTTAGCATGTTTCCCTTGTGGAAACTCAAAATTAAGTAAAAATTATTTATTTTTTGTAACATCAATCCCCCTATGTTTAAGTTGTTGTGTTGTAAAATATTTCTTTGTACTAATCTCCCACAGGTTGTCCCTAAGATAAATATTTTTTAAAATTCGTATCTTGGAGGATTAGCCTCTGTAAATTGGCAGTAAAAGTTTTAGGTTTGAGGCTTAGAAGCCACCATAAAATAATTTCTTTTTGAGGCTTAGCATGCCTCAATAATTATTTTTGAACAACAGTAGTATGGCGCTTAACGAGCCTGGGGGTAGGCCCCTGGGGATCGACCCCTAGGCCGCCCGTGCCAGGGACGCTGCTGGGCCTCATCACTCGTCACTGGCAACATACGGGTGGTTGGCACCCTTCAGCACGAAGCGCCGGGTCCTAACACTGTCCGGTACGTTAGGCTTTATCTCAGTTTATCGGTTAAGATGGGGCCCAGGTCATGATTAGCATGACCTTATGATTCCCGTTAGGGGAACCAAAATTATTGTAGCATGTTTCCCTTATGGAAACTCAAAATTAAGTAAAATTATTTTTTATTTTTCACCTCCCCCTAAGTTGTGAGATTCCCCCGAGGCCTTTGACCGCCGGCGGTCTTAGGCCTCGGGGGAATTTCTTTTTAATTCTTGGATGACCTTGACCTACATTTGAGTGTGAATAAAAATAAAATTTTTTTGTTTCACATGTAATCTCAGTCAGCCAACACTTGTTGGATTTTTTGCCAGAGTCCTGAGAGCTCGCAGGACTTAGAGCGATATGCGTAGAAGTGTTGGTTGTCTGAGCTGTGGTTAAAAATTTTATTTTATGTTCACACATAAGTAAGGGTAGCAGCCATCCAAGAGTTAGAGTCCTAGGGGTAGGTGACCCCCCCCCCCCCCGGGGGAGGGTCCGACCGGTCGAGTCCCCCCCCCGAAACTTTTTTTTTCGGAAAATTTTTTGACCTTGACCAAAATTTTTTTGCTCCGGACGAAAAGTGCCCCCCCCCCGGGGAGGTGGAGGTGCCAAGCCAGTAGTGTGAAATTGTTACTCCCAGAACAAGTTAAAATAGTAGTGCTAAATTGTTACCGCAGATACAAATTTATTGTATCTTCAAAATTCTAATAGAACTTAACACATTTTAAATGTTGCTACTTCAAGGTAGCACCGTTTTGGTGCTACCTTTGGTGTACTATTTTTACATGTCCAAATTTGCTTTAGGTTTTTAAACATTACTTTAAATACCTGTTTAATGTAAAACTAAGAAATACGTTTATATATGAATTCTTAACCAAACCTTAGTTTTAACATTAAACCGTATTTGGAAACTCCTAATTGAGCTTAACACATTTAAATGTTGCTACTTAAAGGTAGCACCGTTTTGGTGCTACCTTTGGTGTACTATTTTTTACATGTCCAATTTTGCTTTAGGTTTTTAAACAACAGTTTTAACTACCGGTTAAATGTAAAACTACGAAATATGTTTATATATGAGCCTCTTCTGACTCAGAGACAAGTACTTGGCCCCGTTCCTGTCTGGCTGGCAACTTGTTGTAAACCTTCAACCCCATGTATAAGGGCCCTTTTTCTAAAAGTGACAGCTTGTGAACCGGATACTGCAGAAGCCCCTGATTCCTCGTATTATATCCGTGCTGCCAATGATGATCCTGCATCAGATGCTGGTTCGATCTGAGGAACATCACCAGCTCAAACACATACAAGGAAGGGAGTGTCAGTATCCCAAGCTGCTCAAACAAGGGTCTACATGAATCTCTGCTTCTGGCACCTGCAACCCGACGTATAGCTCTCTTCTGCATTTTAAACACCCTTTCTGTACTTTCTGTACTGGTTTAATGTAAAACTACGAAATATACAAAACCTTAGTTTAAACATTAAAGGTAATTTGGAAACTTCCAATTGGGCTTAACCTATTTAGTGTTGCTACTTAACATTAAACCGTATTTGGAAACTCCTAATTGAGCTTAACACATTTAAATGTTGCTACTTAAAGGTAGCACCGTTTTGGTGCTACCTTTGGTGTACTATTTTTTACATGTCCAATTTTGCTTTAGGTTTTTAAACAACAGTTTTAACTACCGGTTAAATGAAAAACTACGAAATATGTTTATATATGAGCCTCTTCTGACTCAGAGACAAGTACTTGGCCCCGTTCCTGTCTGGCTGGCAACTTGTTGTAAACCTTCAACCCCATGTATAAGGGCCCTTTTTCTAAAAGTGACAGCCTGTGAACCGGATACTGCAGAAGCCCCTGATTCCTCGTATTATATCCGTGCTGCCGATGATGATCCTGCATCAGATGCTGGTTCGATCTGAGGAACATCACCAGCTCAAACACATACAAGGAAGGGAGTGTCAGTATCCCAAGCTGCTCAAACAAGGGTCTACATGAATCTCTGCTTCTGGCACCTGCAATCAGACGTATAGCTCTCTTCTGCATTTTAAACACCCTTTCTGTACTTTCTGTACTGGTTTAATGTAAAACTACGAAATGTACAAAACCTTAGTTTTAACATTAAAGGTAATTTGGAAACTTCCAATTGGGCTTAACCTATTTAGTGTTGCTACTTAAAGGTAGCACCGTTTTGGTGCTACCTTTGGTGTACTTTTTTTTACAAGTCCAAATTTGCTTTAGGTTTTTAAACATCACTTTTAACTACCAATTTAATGTAAAACTACAAAATATATATATATATAAATATATTAAAGTTGTTTTTTAATATTCACATATATATATATATATATATATATATATATATATATATATATATATATATATATATGAATTCTTAACCAAACCTTAGTTTTAGCACTAAACCGTATTTGAAAACCGTGTTTAAACCGTATATTTTATTGAAAACTCCTAATTGAGCTTAACACATTTAAATATTGCTACTTAAAGGTAGCACCGTTTTGGTGCTACCTTTGGTGTACTATTTTTTACATGTCCAATTTTGCTTTAGGTTTTTAAACAACAGTTTTAACTACCGGTTAAATGTAAAACTACGAAATATGTTTATTTATGAGCCTCTTCTGACTCAGAGACAAGTACTTGGCCCCATTCCTGTCCATTATTAAGTATACTGAGGCTTTATATTTTTAAACAAGACTTTTAACTACTGGTTTAATGTAGAACTACGAAATATGTTTATATATGAGCCTCTGCTGACTCAGTGACAAGTACTTGGCCCCGTTCCTGTCCATCATTAAGTGTACTGAGGCTTTTTAACTTAACAAAACCTTAGTTTTAACATTAAAGGTAGTTTGGAAACTTCCAATTGGGCTTAACCTATTTACATGTTGCTACTTAAAGGTAGCACCGTTTTGGTGCTACCTTTGGTGTACTATTTTCTACATGTGCAATTTTGCTTTAGGTTTTTAAACAACATTTTTAACTACTGGTTTAATGTAAAACTACAAAATATGTTTATATACATGATAACTTAACAAAACCTTAGTTTTAACATTGAAGGTAATTTGGGAACTTTTAATTGAGCTTAAAACATTTAAATGTTGCTAATTAGAGGTAGCACCGTTTTGGTGCTACCTTTGGTGTACTATTTCTTCCTTGTCAATTTTGCTTAAAGTTTTTAAACAACACTTTTAACTAAGGGTTTAATGTTAAAGTATGAAACAACTCTTTTAACTAAGGGTTTAATACTAAAGTATGAAACAACACTTTTAACTACGGGTTCAATGTTAAAGTACGAAATATGTTTATATATAAGCCTCTGCTGACTCAGAGACAAGTAATTGGCCCTGTTCCTGTCCATAATTAAATGTACTGAGGCTTTACGTTTTTAAACAAGACTTTTAACTACTGGTTTAATGCAAAACTACGAAATTTGTATATATATATATATATATATATATATATATATATATATATATATATATATATGAGCCTATGCTTGACGCAGAGACAGGTACTTGGTCTTGTTCCTATCCCTAATTAAGTGTACTGAGGCTGTAGGTTTTTAAAAAAAACACTTTTAACTTCTGGTTTAATGTAAAACTACGAAATATGTTTTTATAAATGAAATCTTAACAAAACCTTAGTTTTAACATTGAAGGTAATTTGGGAACTTTTAATTGAGCTTAAACCATTTAAATGTTGCTAATTAAAGGTAGCACTGTTTCGGTGCTACCTTTGGTGTACTATTTCTTCCTTGTCAATTTTGCTTAAAGTTTTTAAACAACACATTTAACTACATGTTTAAATTTAAAGTACGAAATATGTTTATATATGACCCTCTGTTGACTCAGAGACAAGTACTTGACCCCGTTCCTGTCCATTATTAAGTGTACTGAGGCTTTACGTTTTTATATCTACATGAATTATTAACAAAATTTTAGTTTTAACTTTAATGATCATATAGGAATTTCTATTTCTTTGTTTTGCTAGATATTGTACTACCGTTTTGGTGCTACCCTTAATGTACTATTTAATAGCGTTTTTATGTGTAAATTTTAACATAATTAGTTTTATATTTGATTTTATTATTGTTTGGAACACTTGTTATGTGTTTTTAGTCAAGCAAGTCTTATTTTGGTATAAAAAATAATAATCTTTAGCACATGTATGTAAAGCTAATTTTTTAAGTTCAATTTATTAAATAAAAATAAATGTGGCATTAATGTAAAATATATTAAAAAATCAGTTAAATAAAATTCTACAGGAAATTGTCAACAAATTTAAAATGTATCATATTACTGTTAAATGTGCAGTAATTCCCTTCATTTTTGCATGCCCAGTTGCGCTTCATCATTTATGAAAGTGGTTTGTTGAGTGTGCCCTTATAATTTACATCCGCAAAAAAAAATTGTTCAAATTTAACATACAATTGTGTATGCTCAGTAGTACTTGTCTACTGCGCATGCGCAGAAGGTTTCCACCACTCTTCGTCGGGTATATAAGCAGCTCGGTTAGCCATGCATTTCATTGTTTGGCGAACTTTTGCCAAGTGAACATCTTATTCACAACTTCGGTTATTCCGGATATTTAAAAGGTGTATGCTATTTTTGTTACATTTGACTTCAATATGTCTGAACTGCAGTGTTACATGTTTGATAGTAAACCTGTAGCTGTATTATTTGATCGTGAAAACAATCCATGGTTTAAGGCTAATGATGTATCAGAAATTCTAGAATATAAAAGACCGCGAAAAGCAATAAATGATCTAGTTAAGGAAAAATATAAAAAGTTATTTAAAGATATTGATGGAAACAGTTTAGTGCTACCCTCTAACTTTCAAAAAAGTACCGTATTCATCAATGAACCAGGTTTATATTCCTTAATTTTATCGTCTAAGATGAAATTAGCTAAGCGCTTTCAAGATTGGGTGTTTGAAGAAATACTACCATCAATTCGCAAGTATGGAGAGTATAAACTAAAAAGAGAAAACCTTAAGTTGACTCACTCCTTACGTAAAGCGTTGTCAAATAATGAGAAACTAATTGAAACGTTAATTGATCAAATACCTAAAGTTGCTGTTATACCTGATGATATGGATTTAAAACATATCTTTTGTGTATTGGAAAAGGACACATACTATGAAAAGTATGGAGTAATGGAGTACAAGTGCATTCGTACAGAGAAGAGACGATATAAAAGAGCACTGAAAAGAGCAAAGGAAGATGGTTTTGTACCAAGTTTTACAAGATATCCTGTACCAAACAGTATAAATATCTTTAATAAAGCTAAGGAGGTTATGAATACTTATGGTATGCATTACGAATGTTCTTTGAATAACATACTGACCCCCCATAATTTTGTAAATATTGTAAAAATTATTCTTAATGAATAAACTGTATGAATGTATGTATGGATGTGGGACTTATTAGATTGAGAAGTTAAGGTATTAACTTTAGCTACTCATTTGAAAAGTCTGGTGTGAATGAAGGTCACTGGCGCGGTTGACTAAAAGACCCGTAAACCATGTGTGTGTGTGTGTGTATGTGTGTGTGTGTGTGTGTGTGTGTGTGTGTGTGTGTGTGTGTGTGTGTGTGTGTGTGTGTGTGTGTGTGTGTGTGTGTGTGTGTGTGTGTGTGTGTGTGTGTGTGTGTGTGTGTGTGTGTGTGAATGTGTGTGTGTGTGTGTGAATGTGTGTGTGTGAATGTGTGGAAAACGACGTACACCCACCTCCTCGCGGTGTTTTCTGTGTAACGCTAAGAGGTATACAACCAATGTATTGTAAACCACATGAATTAATCTATTTGTATTTTTTAAATATACATTCATAGGTATATACAATAATAACATTGATTTAAATTAAACAAATTTAAAAGCATTTTAAATGCATACAATTTATAATTGTTGTCGCAAAAACACCTCGTGCTTTACTAAAAATAGATGAAAACGATAATGTATGTATAAAATATATATATACAAATATGAGTCTTTTAATTATTGGAACTAGAAAAAATAAAGATAGCATTAAATTAGTGTTATCATACAATTTGTTTATAGAACAATAAGTTTTTTTTTTCATAATTATAGGTTAATATACAAAAAATGTCGAACCTGATTCCCTTATAGAAATAATGAATAACAATCGCAATAAACACTTATCTTTAAGATACAATTGAGGGTAGCACTGAATCAGTGGTACCTTTAAATAATGTGAAAAGCCTTATATTTGGAAAAAAAATTATACATTTGCCTAAATAATACAATTTACATGTTTTCCTTCAAACTAACTTTTTAACACGCCGATTTTGAACCATAAAAATGTTTTATATACTGGTTTTAAGACCTATATTTAGGTAACACTAAATTAGAGCTACCATTAAGTTAATAAAATAGCAACATACATTTATAATTATATTTTATTATTTAATTATTAAATATATTTAATTTATTCAATATTTATTTGACTGACTTTTTTACAGTAAAAATAAGTATAAAAACACAAAATCTGAAACAAATTAGTCATTTTAATTTTAATGTAAAATAATAAAAGCTCAAAACTTAAGACATTCTTCAAAATTAAACAAACTATCGGTGTTATCTTGAAATATTTATAGAAATTATAATATAGTATGATTTTATTAATTTAAACTAAATTGAATTCATCCTTATTCTACACATAACGGTAAAACCATTCATTCTGAACCTTAATGCTTAGAACTCTGACATATTGTCTTTATTTCAAGATACAGCTCAACCTTTCATTCTAAATCTTGTTATTTTTTTAAATAATATAATAAAAATATAAAACACATTAACTTTTAGCGAATTTACCAATAGGGAATACGCTATCACAATATTAGTCATGATAAGACCTAAGCCCGGGACCATGATACTTTTTCATTTTGAGATCTCTGGAA
Source organism: Neoaliturus tenellus (assembly GCA_030545055.2). Lineage (NCBI taxonomy): Eukaryota > Metazoa > Arthropoda > Insecta > Hemiptera > Cicadellidae > Neoaliturus > Neoaliturus tenellus. The sequence continues at coordinate 51,998,860 of CM061537.1, read as the reverse complement.
GCCAAAAACACCGTTTGTTCAATTTGATATATATATATGTATGTATGTATGTATGTATGTGTCCATGAACACGATAACTTTTGATCGGAACCTTAAATTGAATTTATCCTTATTCTACACATAACGGTAAAACCATTCATTCTGAACCTTAATGCTTAGAACTCTGACATATTGTCTTTATTTCAAGATACATTTAAACCTTTCATTATAAATCCTGTTAATTTTTTTTAAATAATATAATAAAAATATAAAACACATTAACTTTTAGCGAATTTACCAATAGGGAATACGCTATCACAATATTAGTCATGATAAGACCTAAGCCCGGGACCATGATACTTTTTCATTTTGAGATCTCTGGAAGCCAAAAACACCGTTTGTTCAATTTGATATATATATGTATGTATGTATGTATGTATGTATGTATGTATGTATGTATGTATGTGTCTATGAACACGATAACTTTTGAATGGAACCTCTGATTTTGATAAAATTTGGTACAAGGGTGTAAGCCAGCATCTACTTTAAATTGAGTTTGCGAACCATAATGATCGGACCATGGAAACGAGGTTTTATGGGGTTTCTAAAGGGTTAAAATTGGGTTTTTGGTTTTTTTTATTTTTATTTATAGAACTCAACAATTTTAACGTTAACCATTTAAAAGAGCTTAAAAACAAACAATCTAGTATTTTGAATTTTTACCTAACTTAAATGGTTATTCAGAAAATCCAAACACTATGTTTTCCATGTTATTCTTATGGGAAATCAACAAAACCTTTTATCTTGCTTATTTATTGAAATATCTTGATAAACTTGGTATGTACATTAATTGGGAAGCGTTTAACTTATATCTGCTTATAAAACGCATATGGCGGCAAACCTACGTACTCAGCCATATGGGTTTTATGAAAAAAATTAAAAAGAACACCATAACATGATAAAATTTGGTATGTACATTCACTACGTAGGGTTTAACTTATATTTACCAACAAAACCCATACGGCGGCAAACCTATATACTTTAAACCCCCATGGATTTTATGAGAAAATAAAAAATATATCAAAATTCTATTGGAAATTTGCTGAGTAAGCAGGTCTGCTGTGATGGGGGTATTATATTTATAGTTTCATTAAGGTAGCATTATTTTGATGCCACCTTTAAATAAAATATATTAATTCAATTGTCTTATTGTTTTACATTAAATTTAGTCTACATGTGGGAATTTAGACAGCAATTTTTTGGAAAATGAATGCATATAATCATGGGATATAGTCTTTATTCTGTAAACCCAGCTTACCCCTTAATCGTTTCCCTTTAAATTTTCATTTTATTAAATTTAAAGTGGAAACAATTCTTTTTACAAACAAATTTGTGCTATTATCATCACTTTTCTTTGTTTAAATTGAATGTAGTCCTTTTTACTCTACTTATAAAGCAGACAATATACTATTTCTGGAACTTAAATCATATAGTCTTGGAACTTGAATCATTATTCCGAACATACAATTTAACTCTCCGATTGTAAATATAAGACGAGAAAAGCTAAAATTTCTATATTAAGTTATTTCCTAGGCTAAATAAAGCTACGATCAAATACATAAACCTATTTAATTAAAAAAAAACTATTGTTACCCCCTCACAAACATAAATACCCCCTCTCCTTCTTTTCCCCCAGCTCCCGGGTCAATAATCGGTCACGGCTAGCTAGCTGTTACCCCTCTAATTAGCATACCGTTATAAAAGCTGAGCGAGCGTTGTTCACTTTTTCATTCCGCTTCTACAAGCCACTCTTGTTGTTTCGTCTCTGCTGTTTACAATATTACTTGCTTCAAAATGCCTCCTCGTCTCAATGAAAATTTCAATTCCTCCGAAATTTCTGATGTTTTTTAACAAACTGAAGACACTTTAAATAACGACAGTGAAGATGATGATGATGATGAAGATGATGATTATACTGTTGAAATTAATGAAGAACTCAAAGTTATAGCAATTGATCCACAATCCCCATTCGATACAATAGATAAATTCATGTCAGAAGCTCATAAATGGTTGGACTCAGGATCTTACGTACGAATCGGCTCCTTTATATTGTATGATGATTGTAATTCTTTTCTTGTAACACCAAATGATAGAGACCGCATGCGGCAGTGGGCACAAACAATAAAGGAGTGCTACAAACAAGGTGTGGATGTTGGAGGCTATTTTACAGCGCAAGTGGTTTAATAACCAAACTACCCTTCCCCCACCCTACACCCTATTCCTTCCCCCACCCTACACCCTATACCTTCCCCATCCTTATTCCTTCCCCCTTCCTATTTTTAAAACTCATAAAATGCTGACTATAAACCTCCAGGTTTCTAGTCTGTACTTGCACCTTGTGCCGTCCCATATGGCTGAGTACGTAGGTTTGCCGCCATATGCGTTTTATAAGCAGATATAAGTTAAACGCTTCCTAATTAATGTACATACTAAGTTTATCAAGATATTTCAATAAATATATAAGTTAGGTAAAAATTCAAAATACTAGATTGTTTGTTTTTAAGCTCTTTTAAATGGTTAACGTTAAAATTGTTGAATTCTATAAATAAAAATAAACCAAAAACCCAATTTTAACCCTTTAGAAACCCCATAAAACCTCGTTTCCATGGTCCGATCATTATGGTTCGCAAACTCAATTTAAAGTAGATGCTGGCTTACACCCTTGTACCAAATTTTATCAAAATCAGAGGTTCCATTCAAAAGTTATCGTGTTCATAGACACATACATACATACATACATACATACATACATATATATATATATATCAAATTGAACAAACGGTGTTTTTGGCTTCCAGAGATCTCAAAATGAAAAAGTATCATGGTCCCGGGCTTAGGTCTTATCATGACTAATATTGTGATAGCGTATTCCCTATTGGTAAATTCGCTAAAAGTTAATGTGTTTTATATTTTTATTATATTATTTAAAAAAAATTAACAGGATTTATAATGAAAGGTTTAAATGTATCTTGAAATAAAGACAATATGTCAGAGTTCTAAGCATTAAGGTTCAGAATGAATGGTTTTACCGTTATGTGTAGAATAAGGATAAATTCAATTTAAGGTTCCGATCAAAAGTTATCGTGTTCATGGACACATACATACATACATACATACATATATATATATCAAATTGAACAAACGGTGTTTTTGGCTTCCAGAGATCTCAAAATGAAAAAGTATCATGGTCCCGGGCTTAGGTCTTATCATGACTAATATTGTGATAGCGTATTCCCTATTGGTAAATTCGCTAAAAGTTAATGTGTTTTATATTTTTATTATATTATTTAAAAAAATAACAAGATTTAGAATGAAAGGTTGAGCTGTATCTTGAAATAAAGACAATATGTCAGAGTTCTAAGCATTAAGGTTCAGAATGAATGGTTTTACCGTTATGTGTAGAATAAGGATGAATTCAATTTAGTTTAAATTAATAAAATCATACTATATTATAATTTCTATAAATATTTCAAGATAACACCGATAGTTTGTTTAATTTTGAAAAATGTATTAAGTTTTGAGCTTTTATTATTTTACATTAAAATTAAAATGACTAATTTGTTTCAGATTTTGTGTTTTTATACTTATTTTTACTGTAAAAAAGTCAGTCAAATAAATATTGAATAAATTAAATATATTTAATAATTAAATAATAAAATATAATTATAAATGTATGTTGCTATTTTATTAACTTAATGGTAGCTCTAATTTAGTGTTACCTAAATATAGGTCTTAAAACCAGTATATAAAACATTTTTATGGTTCAAAATCGGCGTGTTAAAAAGTTAGTTTGAAGGAAAACATGTAAATTGTATTATTTAGGCAAATGTATAATTTTTTTTCCAAATATAAGGCTTTTCACATTATTTAAAGGTACCACTGATTCAGTGCTACCCTCAATTGTATCTTAAAGATAAGTGTTTATTGCGATTGTTATTCATTATTTCTATAAGGGAATCAGGTTCGACATTTTTTGTATATTAACCTATAATTATGAAAAAAAAAACTTATTGTTCTATAAACAAATTGTATGATAACACTAATTTAATGCTATCTTTATTTTTTCTAGTTCCAATAATTAAAAGACTCATATTTGTATATATATATTTTATACATACATTATCGTTTTCATCTATTTTTAGTAAAGCACGAGGTGTTTTTGCGACAACAATTATAAATTGTATGCATTTAAAATGCTTTTAAATTTGTTTAATTTAAATCAATGTTATTATTGTATATACCTATGAATGTATATTTAAAAAATACAAATAGATTAATTCATGTGGTTTACAATACATTGGTTGTATACCTCTTAGCGTTACACAGAAAACACCGCGAGGAGGTGGGTGTACGTCGTTTTCCACACATTCACACACACACATTCACACACACACACACACACACACACATTCACACACACACACACACACACACACACACACACACACACACACACACACACACACACACACACACACACACACACACACACACACACACACACACACACACACACACACACACACACACACACACACACACACACACACACACATGGTTTACGGGTCTTTTAGTCAACCGCGCCAGTGACCTTCATTCACACCAGACTTTTCAAATGAGTAGCTAAAGTTAATACCTTAACTTCTCAATCTAATAAGTCCCACATCCATACATACATTCATACAGTTTATTCATTAAGAATAATTTTTACAATATTTACAAAATTATAGGGGGTCAGTATGTTATTCAAAGAACATTCGTAATGCATACCATAAGTATTCATAACCTCCTTAGCTTTATTAAAGATATTTATACAGTTTGGTACAGGATATCTTGTAAAACTTGGTACAAAACCATCTTCCTTTGCTCTTTTCAGTGCTCTTTTATATCGTCTCTTCTCTGTACGAATGCACTTGTACTCCATTACTCCATACTTTTCATAGTATGTGTCCTTTTCCAATACACAAAAGATATGTTTTAAATCCATATCATCAGGTATAACAGCAACTTTAGGTATTTGATCAATTAACGTTTCAATTAGTTTCTCATTATTTGACAACGCTTTACGTAAGGAGTGAGTCAACTTAAGGTTTTCTCTTTTTAGTTTATACTCTCCATACTTGCGAATTGATGGTAGTATTTCTTCAAACACCCAATCTTGAAAGCGCTTAGCTAATTTCATCTTAGACGATAAAATTAAGGAATATAAACCTGGTTCATTGATGAATACGGTACTTTTTTGAAAGTTAGAGGGTAGCACTAAACTGTTTCCATCAATATCTTTAAATAACTTTTTATATTTTTCCTTAACTAGATCATTTATTGCTTTTCGCGGTCTTTTATATTCTAGAATTTCTGATACATCATTAGCCTTAAACCATGGATTGTTTTCACGATCAAATAATACAGCTACAGGTTTACTATCAAACATGTAACACTGCAGTTCAGACATATTGAAGTCAAATGTAACAAAAATAGCATACACCTTTTAAATATCCGGAATAACCGAAGTTGTGAATAAGATGTTCACTTGGCAAAAGTTCGCCAAACAATGAAATGCATGGCTAACCGAGCTGCTTATATACCCGACGAAGAGTGGTGGAAACCTTCTGCGCATGCGCAGTAGACAAGTACTACTGAGCATACACAATTGTATGTTAAATTTGAACAATTTTTTTTTTGCGGATGTAAATTATAAGGGCACACTCAACAAACCACTTTCATAAATGATGAAGCGCAACTGGGCATGCAAAAATGAAGGGAATTACTGCACATTTAACAGTAATATGATACATTTTAAATTTGTTGACAATTTCCTGTAGAATTTTATTTAACTGATTTTTTAATATATTTTACATTAATGCCACATTTATTTTTATTTAATAAATTGAACTTAAAAAATTAGCTTTACATACATGTGCTAAAGATTATTATTTTTTATACCAAAATAAGACTTGCTTGACTAAAAACACATAACAAGTGTTCCAAACAATAATAAAATCAAATATAAAACTAATTATGTTAAAATTTACACATAAAAACGCTATTAAATAGTACATTAAGGGTAGCACCAAAACGGTAGTACAATATCTAGCAAAACAAAGAAATAGAAATTCCTATATGATCATTAAAGTGAAAACTAAAATTTTGTTAATAATTCATGAAGATATAAAAACGTAAAGCCTCAGTACACTTAATAATGGACAGGAACGGGGTCAAGTACTTGTCTCTGAGTCAACAGAGGGTCATATATAAACATATTTCGTACTTTAAATTTAAACATGTAGTTAAATGTGTTGTTTAAAAACTTTAAGCAAAATTGACAAGGAAGAAATAGTACACCAAAGGTAGCACCGAAACAGTGCTACCTTTAATTAGCAACATTTAAATGGTTTAAGCTCAATTAAAAGTTCCCAAATTACCTTCAATGTTAAAACTAAGGTTTTGTTAAGATTTCATTTATAAAAACATATTTCGTAGTTTTACATTAAACCAGAAGTTAAAAGTGTTTTTTTCAAAAACCTACAGCCTCAGTACACTTAATTAGGGATAGGAACAAGATCAAGTACCTGTCTCTGCGTCAAGCATAGGCTCATATATATATATATATATATATATATATATATATATATATATATATACAAATTTCGTAGTTTTGCATTAAACCAGTAGTTAAAAGTCTTGTTTAAAAACGTAAAGCCTCAGTACATTTAATTATGGACAGGAACAGGGCCAATTACTTGTCTCTGAGTCAGCAGAGGCTTATATATAAACATATTTCGTACTTTAACATTGAACCCGTAGTTAAAAGTGTTGTTTCATACTTTAACATTAAACCCTTAGTTAAAAGTGTTGTTTCATACTTTAACATTAAACCCTTAGTTAAAAGTGTTGTTTAAAAACTTTAAGCAAAATTGACAAGGAAGAAATAGTACACCAAAGGTAGCACCAAAACGGTGCTACCTCTAATTAGCAACATTTAAATGTTTTAAGCTCAATTAAAAGTTCCCAAATTACCTTCAATGTTAAAACTAAGGTTTTGTTAAGTTATCATGTATATAAACATATTTTGTAGTTTTACATTAAACCAGTAGTTAAAAATGTTGTTTAAAAACCTAAAGCAAAATTGCACATGTAGAAAATAGTACACCAAAGGTAGCACCAAAACGGTGCTACCTTTAAGTAGCAACATGTACATAGGTTAAGCCCAATTGGAAGTTTCCAAACTACCTTTAATGTTAAAACTAAGGTTTTGTTAAGTTAAAAGGCCTCAGTACACTTAATGATGGACAGGAACGGGGCCAAGTACTTGTCACTGAGTCAGCAGAGGCTCATATATAAACATATTTCGTAGTTCTACATTAAACCAGTAGTTAAAAGTCTTGTTTAAAAACATAAAGCCTCAGTATACTTAATAATGGACAGGAATGGGGCCAAGTACTTGTCTCTGAGTCAGAAGAGGCTCATAAATAAACATATTTCGTAGTTTTACATTTAACCGGTAGTTAAAACTGTTGTTTAAAAACCTAAAGCAAAATTGGACATGTAAAAAATAGTACACCAAAGGTAGCACCAAAACGGTGCTACCTTTAAGTAGCAATATTTAAATGTGTTAAGCTCAATTAGGAGTTTTCAATAAAATATACGGTTTAAACACGGATTTCAAATACGGTTTAGTGTTAAAACTAAGGTTTGGTTAAGAATTCATATATATATATATATATATATATATATATATATATATATATTTTGTAGTTTTACATTAAACTGGTAGTTAAAAGTGATGTTTAAAAACCTAAAGCAAATTTGGACTTGTAAAAAAAAGTACACCAAAGGTAGCACCAAAACGGTGCTACCTTTAAGTAGCAACACTAAATAGGTTAAGCCCAATTGGAAGTTTCCAAATTACCTTTAATGTTAAAACTAAGGTTTTGTATATTTCGTAGTTTTACATTAAACCAGTACAGAAAGTACAGAAAGGGTGTTTAAAATGCAGAAGAGAGCTATACATCTGATTGCAGGTGCCAGAAGCAGAGATTCATGTAGACCCTTGTTTGAGCAGCTTGGGATACTGACACTCCCTTCCTTGTATGTGTTTGAGCTGGTGATGTTCCTCAGATCGAACCAGCATCTGATGCAGGATCATCACTGGCAGCACGGATATAATACGAGGAATCAGGGGCTTCTGCAGTATCCGGTTCACAAGCTGTCACTTTTAGAAAAAGGGCCCTTATACATGGGGTTGAAGGTTTACAACAAGTTGCCAGCCAGACAGGAACGGGGCCAAGTACTTGTCTCTGAGTCAGAAGAGGCTCATATATAAACATATTTCGTAGTTTTACATTTAACCGGTAGTTAAAACTGTTGTTTAAAAACCTAAAGCAAAATTGGACATGTAAAAAATAGTACACCAAAGGTAGCACCAAAACGGTGCTACCTTTAAGTAGCAACATTTAAATGTGTTAAGCTCAATTAGGAGTTTCCAAATACGGTTTAATGTTAAAACTAAGGTTTGGTTAAGAATTCATATATAAACGTATTACTTAGTTTTACATTAAACAGGTATTTAAAGTAATGTTTAAAAACCTAAAGCAAATTTGGACATGTAAAAATAGTACACCAAAGGTAGCACCAAAACGGTGCTACCTTGAAGTAGCAACATTTAAATGTGTTAAGCTCTATTAGAATTTTGAAGATACAATAAATTTGTATCTGCGGTAACAATTTAGCACTACTATTTTAACTTGTTCTGGGAGTAACAATTTCACACTACTGGCTTGGCATATCCACCTCCCCGGGGGGGGCACTTTTCGTCCGGAGCAAAAAAATTTTGGTCAAGGTCAAAAAATTTTCCGAAAAAAAAAGTTTCAGGGGGGGGGGCTCGACCGGTCGGACCCTCCCCCGGGGGGGGGGTCACCTACCCCTAGGACTCTAACTCTTGGATGGCTGCTACCCCTACTTATGTGTGAACATAAAATAAAATTTTTAACCACAGCTCAGACAACCAACACTTCTACGCATATCGCTCTAAGTCCTGCGAGCTCTCAGGACTCTGGCAAAAAATCCGCCAAGTGTTGGCTGACTGAGATTACATGTGAAACAAAAAAATTTTATTTTTATTCACACACAAATGTAGGTCAAGGTCATCCAAGAATTAAAAAGAAATTCCCCCGAGGCCTAAGACCGCCGGCGGTCAAAGGCCTCGGGGGAGTCTCACAACTTAGGGGGAGGTGAAAAATAAAAAATAATTTTACTTAATTTTGAGTTTCCATAAGGGAAACATGCTACAATAATTTTGGTTCCCCTAACGGGAATCATAAGGTCATGCTAATCATGACCTGGGCCCCATCTTAACCGATAAACTGACATAAAGCCTAACGTACCGGACAGTGTTAGGACCCGGCGCTTCGTGCTGAAGGGTGCCAACCACCCGTATGTTGCCAGTGACGAGTGATGAGGCCCAGCAGCGTCCCTGGCACGGGCGGCCTAGGGGTCGATCCCCAGGGGCCTACCCCCAGGCTCGTTAAGCGCCATACTACTGTTGTTAAAAAATAATTATTGAGGCATGCTAAGCCTCAAAAAGAAATTATTTTATGGTGGCTTCTAAGCCTCAAACCTAACACTTTTACTGCCAATTTACAGAGGCTAATCCTCCAAGATACGAATTTTAAAAAATATTTATCTTAGGGACAACCTGTGGGAGATTAGTACAAAGAAATATTTTACAACATAACAACTTAAACATAGGGGGATTGATGTTACAAAAAATAAATAATTTTTACTTAATTTTGAGTTTCCACAAGGGAAACATGCTAAATAATTTTGGTTCCCCTAACGGAAATCATATAAGGTCATGCTAATCATGACCTGGGCCCCATCTTAACCAGTACACTGACATAAAATCTAATGCAAAGCACTGACATAAAGCCTAGCGTACCGGTCAGTGTCAGGGCCGACACTTTGTGCTGAAGGATGCCAACCACCCGTATGTTGCCAGTGACGAGTGATGAGGTCCAGCAGCGCCGATGGCACAAGGCCTAACGGTGAATACCAAGGGGGCCAACCCCGAGGCTCGTAAAGTGTCATACTATTGTTGGTAAAAAATAATTCTTGAGGCATGCTAAGCCTCGAAAAAAATTTAATTTTACGGAGGCTTCTAAGCCTCAAACCTAACAGTATAACTATTTACATAGGCTAAGGAAGCCACAAAATTTATAAAAACTAATTTTGGGGGCAACCTGTGGAAGGTTAATACAAAGAAATATTTTTCTAAACACAAGACTTAGACTAACACCAACCTGTGGAAACATTAGCACACACAAATATTTTTCACTGCACAACACTTTCATTAAATCACAACCGACACCAAGCAGCAAGCACAAAATAAAATTATTTCCTAACACTACACATGCCATGCCTTAGACTAGAAAAGAATTCTCAATATAATGCGGCGCCAACATTACATTGCGAATCCTATAGGACAGCGCTCCGAACAACCAGCTGGACTGTTCGAAGACAACTGCGACGATGGTTAGGCGGAAAGGGCCAAGGTGGGCCGGCCAGGAGTGGGGGAACCGGACCTTCTTACGTAAACAGTCGGACCTCGGCACGTACGGACCTCGACACGTACTTGTTTGCGGCATTGGACAATCCCCAAGAGCTACGCCTGAATACATAACTAGCCGGATCTCATTATACAATACGTGACAGCGGTAAAGTGCCACAATGGATAGTCAACCAATGCCACTGACAGCGCGGCCTACAGTCAGTGTTGGTTGGGAACAAAATTAAATTTTGTCTCCAGTGTCGCTTGCGGATTACGTAACACTTATGTAACCAACCCATGTCTGCCGTCTTGGCTCTCTCTCGATACAAGTCAGTTACTCGCCGGCCGTCTTCCTCAACACAAGGTACACGCTGCGACTCAACACTACCGGACTTTCTGTGAGTAAAATTTTAATTTTTACATCATTCTCTCTTATTATATGACTTAGCAAAATATATTGCTACCTGTTTGCTACAAAATTAATTTTTATTTAGCACTACAAGTCTCCTAATATTTTCGCAAATGTTTTTAAATATTTTACTCTCATGATTAAATTTTATTCTACACTGGTGGGTTTTGGACTTAGCTGCAAAACTGAACCATGCACATCTTGTACAAAAATTATTTTTTTCATTTAGCTCTACCTCTTTATTAACCTTAGCATAAATATTTTCTTTAACTTCAATTTTATACTAGTCTCGCCATTATTTTTCTGCACAGTACGTGTTACTCCTTGGACAGTTCCCAGCAAACTGTTTCTACACTTCACAACAACAGTCCGCATTACCCCCTCCACTACTCATTCCCCCACTACTTCCAGCTTAGGTGCAACAATTCACTGAGTTTTTCAGTATTATACTAACCTTACTGTGAGACGCAGCAATGGCTGAAACTTTGCGAGAAAAATTATTAAGAGTAAAGTTTTTGCTGGCCAAGCAAAATAATTCTGTTATGATGTCCAAGACTTCCACTTTAACAAAAATGAAACGCTGCTTCAAGAATAATCCAAAATTTTACTCAAAAGACACCAAAATCACTATGGATGATAAAATGTTTCAAAAACTTTTAGACGAGCTAACTTTTGCCAGTAAAATAACGCTGGTGACTCCAATTCCAGACTAAGTGTCAAGGTTACTTAAGAATTAATAAAAAGATTATTTTTTTTACAAATATTTCCACTCCAAGTAACGGAGGTCCAGCAAAAGGACAAACTCAAATGAGTTGTTGGAAAAACTATTATTTTTTTTTTTGCATCTGACCACTTTGCCCCCACCACGCAGCCTGGTACCCGGACGGCACGGTGCTGTCCGGTCAGTCGACGTCCGGCTCCCGCGCGGCGATGACACCACCACCGTCGGCTGTTCGCAATTTCGTTTCCAGTTGGGCTTCGGGTTTCTCCAGTGGGTAAGTGGAAATAAAAATTATTTATTTTTTTAGTTTTAAGAGTAGGGTTGCTGGGGTTCAGGTCAATGGCCTCTGAGGAATGCCTTACGTCACATTTGGTAGGTTTTTCGGTCGGGTCGCTGGAAAAATAAATTTTTCTTTGCACTTTTGTGGTTCTTCGTGGATTTTCGCTCCGCAGCCGAATACGAGGAACCACAAAAGTGCAAAGAAAAATTTTTTTGTCTTTCCACATGACCTTGACCTTAATTACGTCAATGACGTCATTATGGTGACGTCAGCGGTAATGACGTCGTCATGACGTCATTTCTATTACGTCATACCTATGACGTCATAGAAATGACGTCATCGATGACGTCACCGATGACGTCATTCATGACGTCAGTGACCTTGGTGACGTCAGCATTCCTCAGGGGTCATTGACCTGGTCCAGCAGCCCTACTTTGCCACTACTATGCAGGACAAAAATAGTATGACTTAGTTAGGAGTTATTAAAGGAATCTAAATAATAAACTATGATAATCTAAAATTTAGACCATATATGGTAAGAAAATGGTCATAAAGCAGTAGTAGGTGATAAACCAGCTTTTATACCAACTCATGCTTTGTCCAACCATCCTAAAACCACTTTTGAAAATGGTTTGATACTTAGATTTCCTTAATACCTAAAACTGTCCTTCATTAATAATATTTATTTCACTTACTACTGAGTCATTTTTAATTTTTGTATGATATTACTATTTTAAACCGCATTTTTTAAATTACTTTGGTTGGTTATAGACTTGATTCAATCTCATTACTGACAAGCACAGGTTTCATACCACAGAGCTTGCGAGGGATATTGTAATCTGTTTACGATATTTCCCCAAACTAAGCCCAAATGTTGAGGTAAATTCCTTCAAACGACCGTAGCGGCCATTCCCAGAGCGATAAACCTAGATCTCTGCATGCAATTCCAAGGGGCCTCAGCTCTATAGCCGCCTTGTGCGACGATTATATAAAACACATGTTTTCCGAAGCAGTTATATGGCTGAGCAGATTAGAGTATTATTTTGTAAAAAAGTTTACTATCTCCTACAACTTTATTTAAAAGTCATACAGTAATTTTAAACAATTGCATGCCACTTTATTTGGCGAGATTCTATAAAGGTATAATCTTTTATCGTCTACTCATATCACATTTGTTACAAATTAAGAATGAATCGTTATTGTATTGTTATAATTTATTATGACAATCTTTTTATACAAATTAAATGACGTTATAAAATTGGATGTCTCTCACCTTAAGGTTGTTTGACCGCTAGCTTACTCTAGCGGCGGACAGAGGAAGTAAATTAGTTCCCCGCTTGTACCAAGAGTTTCGCGGTACACATGGACTTTAAATTAATTGAAGCACGGGTGGCCTACTCAACCGTGGAAGGCGTTTTCCAAAAATAAAGATTCAACGATTTAGGTCAAACTAAAAAATAATGATTTGGAAAAAATTGCAAAAGTAGATGGGTGTTATCTTTATATTTTGGTTTATATTTCATTACTAAAAAATCCTTCGTTTAAGTATTTTTGTTGGTAGAGACAATTAATTTTTTAATTGTGTAGTTAATTAATCAAAATATAATGTAGTTAGTTTAACATATTTTTTTTTTTAATAACTGTAAAATGCTATGACTACAATGGTTTGATCTAAACAGTTGTACCAACATTTAACAAGTGTCTACTTTCAATGCCAGTTATTTTCACTTTTTTCAGAATCACTTATAAGCCATATATTCCAAGTTTCTAATTTTATCCCAATTCAGTATATGTTTTTTCCTAAAATGTGTAATGAATAATGGAGAAGATAGTTCTTGTCGATTGGTAAAAACACAAACAGTGTGAGTGAAACCTAATAATATCCATAGGGTGAGTGCACCAGTGAATGACCACCCCCCAGTGAATGACCGTTTCGTATAAAAAACAGTATATTAAGCTTTACCTTTTGCCTAGTCTATCATACACGGTATTAAAATTAACTTCGGATTCTGATTTGGATCCTCCCTGTCACTGGTTCAAAAAGAAAGTGTCAAACATCTGAAACACAAACAAAATTAAGTGTTCCACCCAGTTCATCTTAGAGCTTCCCCACTATATCGTAAACAAGGTTAGCTGTATTCTTCATTGTTCTTTGATTATTAATTGAAACTGCAATATAAATGTAATTAACAGTAAACATGTTAAGGTGCAGTTCTGTACTCATTTTAATACTAAAATCTTAAACAACAATTTAATTATACAGTCGGTCATTTACTGGATTACAACTATTTTTATAACCAGTGAATGACCATTTCGGTCATTCACTAAATTTTGATCAATTTTCTTTAAACGTTTTGGAAACAATGTTTTCTGGCAAATTAAGTGCTAGGAAGCACAAAAAACATCAGAAATCATGTGGGTACAATAAACAAAAATTTGACCGGGGCTTAATGTTTACGGAAATTTACTACAAGAACAGTGGTCATTAGGTCATTCACTAGAATCTCTATTTTAACAATCTGGAAATGGTTAGTGTTGTTAATATACAGGGTTCCAGCTTCGACTCTGTGAGAATCTTTGTGAGAATCTGTAACACATATTTTCTGTCTGTCGGTCTGTATGCATTTTATTTTATATAAATCTCATTGTCTCAAAAACGATTATAGATAAAAAAATAATAAAATTTTGTAGGTAAGATTAACATTTGGTTTATATTTTGTTTTTGTATAACTTTCAGTTACAAAATGGTGGTACTTTAAACGATTTTCAATGTTAAATTTTTTAAGAGCCCATACAATGTTTTATATATATATATATATATATATATATATATATATATATATATATATATATTTTTTTTTATTTGCAAGAAATACAATATTTACGCAATTATTGCGTGTGTATTTTTTGTGTGGTGGCTTTTGTCTCGATTGACCCATTTTTAACGGTCATTCACTGGTACATTCATGCTAAATAGTTGGTATTTTGATACCAATGAATGACAGGTCATTCACTCCGGAAACACCGGTCATTAACTGGTGGATAGGCGGTCATTCACTGGTGCAATGATTTATGTATGATAAATTGTATTTTTCAATACTCTGTTTTAACATAATGCATTAAGTTTTACCATTAGGAACTACAGAAGAATACGGGCAAGACATTTAAACTATTCCCTACACTGTAGCGTAAAAGCCTGTTTTACTATGTAAGATTCAAGTGGAAACTCAACCTTAAACGGTCATTCACTGGTGCACTCACCCTACCATTCCAAATAAAAGATACATGTATTTTAAGAATAAACATAAGTACATAAATATTTCCCATAATGTGTCAAAACATTACCTGTGTTTTTGTACAACGTAGGAGTTCTTTTATTTAAACTCAGGTGATGAATCATGAATCGAGGACGCTATAACTGATACAGTTTATCTTTTTCGTGGTTTACATTCAAGAAATAACTATAAGAACATTTTTTAAGGTCCTATCAAATGATATTTTCGAAATACGACTTCCGATACAGTTTCACTGTTCTGTTGTAAGGCAAGGACAAAGAAGAATGGGAGACGATAAAAGTTGTTACCACCGTATTTTCCAAACACAAACTTAAAGTGGTTACAATGGTAAAGTGATAACTTTGCAAACTTATTTCCCCTTTCTATAACTCATGGCAAGTGTTCGAAAAATTTACTTTGTACCTGAACAAATATTGTCACAGACATGAGTGATCTGTTTTTCTTACATTCCAAGATATGTTTTATTGCTACTACTAGTATTCGTTTTAGTGATTTAATATAAAAAGGTTTAACAAAACTTTATTTTTTCAGCAATGATTGTCCATTAAGTTTAATTGTAGATTTTTCATTCAATATTTGACAAAGATAATACCTAGTAAAGACTACATTCTTAATTTAAAATTACACATATTTTATAAAAACATTACAATTACATAGATTTATTTGCTATAATTTAATATTATCTATTTCAGGTTATATATTTAGTTAATGAATACCTACCTGGACCCCAAGCATTTGCTCGGTAAGCTTTCAAAACTTTAAAACTTTAAAACTTTTAAACCTTTAAAACTTTTAAACTTTAAGACTAGATCGTTCGCTCCACTCACTCGCCAAGCCAGGGGGTGCTACACTTTTGTTTGAATCCAATAAACCATAGGTTGAATAAGTGAATGTTTGTTTCTATCTACATTTTGCAGCTGATTTGAACAATTTAGCAGCTACATTGAAAATCCATTAACACGAAAACTTTGAAGGGCTATAAGACGAAAACGATTTTCCCAGTTATGGAACCAGCTCCAACTGATTCATCGTTGCCAAAATCCCCTTATTAAAAAATAATTTAAAAAAAATTGACTGAAAAAATTGGTCCCTATAAAAATTCCTATTTTTAAGACACAAATGAAGTACAGTATTCGATAATGTAACTAATGTTATGTTGGTTAAAAAGAAAAATGAGGGAAATTAAATTGTTATTGTTTAATACACTATGCTATACAAGATGTATATTCAATTTATAAATACACCTTTCCCAAATTTTTTTTCAGTAAATTGGCATTTAGTTAAAGTGACCTCAACTGGTGTGTTTAGACAGAGAAAAACGACAATAGAAACTATTGCTCAGACCGACACTAAACTGTGCCCCAAATAAATACTACCTTCATATATAATTGTGAAACACTCGGCCAAAACAACACTCTGTATTCAACTCCAGGGCGGATTTAATGTTTTAATTAAACACGATTCAGTTTAACAGAACTTGTTATTGTTTGTAATTACGCAGATAGTTGAAACACAGGCGAGGAAACGGTTTCATTTCCATATTGGGTGGCGGCATTAAGGGAAAAGTAATTGAAACTTTGTATCTCGTAAAAAGGTTTAGATAAAACACAAGTATACCACATGTGTGCAGTTGCTTAACTTTTATAAACATATTTAAATTGTTACTGTATTTAATATTCATATTTGTAAGTTTTTAAGCTTACATATGTATGTTTCACTTAAAGATAAAATACCAAATAGTCTCGATTTTAAATCACTGTGTACTCATATTTAAGATAATGAAATTTCCGAGCCATATTAGCTCAGATATTAAAGTAATACAAATATTTGATCATGTAATACATTTTGCAGTATATAGCCTCCAAAACTGTTCTTTTCGATACAACTGTTTCGGGGCTAACGAATTTGTTATGTTTGGCAAAACGTTGCAAAGGCCTCTTTATTCTACAGTAGTTATTTTTCGTCCCAAGGAGGAAAACAATAATCTGCTGTTGAGGTCATTAGGTATTAAATTAACTATATTAAATTAGGCATTAGGTGTTAACAAATAGTAAAACTGCAGTAGTAGATGACAATAAACTGATAGTTTTTAACAGTAAGTTGATCTTTGTTCAAAAGTATCTAGTATGAATTTAATGTATTCACAAGTTAGTTTTTAACATGTCAGCACCTTTACTCTCAAAAAGCCCCTCATACTTAAAGCAAGTTTTGATAATCATATCATATTATAACAATAATTCCATTAAACAAAATATTGATGTTTGCAACCTGTTATGTTTTTAATAAAAGAGGTTGATGTAACTCTTTTTGCCTTACTTTGATCCATGCACATAGACATTGATCTGTGCGTGAATCGTATTAGATGTAGTAAGTGGGTGAACCGCTAAAGTACAGAGGTGAAAGGTACTGATAAAAGTCACTGACAGAACGCGGATTCGAACCTACGACATCGTTGCCATGGTACCGAAGTCTGGCGCGCTATCTTCTATGCCACCGCCTCATCCAAATGAATGTTAATGTTTACCTTTTAAAACAAATTCAGGATCTATATTTATAGTAAGTCAAAATGTTTCTTTATGCAAAATAAATCATGAAAAAGCCTAGTTGTAACACACAATCACATAATGCATTGAGATATATTATTGCTATTGTATCTGAATAATGTTTTATAAAATTAGACATTTTTAAAATTAGATTTTACTATTATTCAGAGCACGTATTATTCAGACAAACATTTAATTTTCAAGAAAAGAGTTTATCTTTGTAACGTGTGGTGGAAGTGGTTTTTAGAGTGAACTCTCAAAGTTGGTGAATAATTTTGGTGTGAACTTACACTCAAGTTTCATCCTCTTTTCGCCTGCATCTGTTGGGAGTTTGGCAAGCGTCATGGGCGTGTAGCTGAATAAATAACGCGAGTCAGCCGAATATTAGAATTAAAAATAATGTATTAAAAATCTAAGGATGCGCACACTGTAAAGAGGCAAAATATGAATTATGTTTACTGCATTTGGAATATACATATTTATTATAAAAAACATAATATTTTTTTAACCGGTGGTATTCATGTAGTTTTTTATCTGCTCAGTAACAAAACTTTAATTTTAAATTGATTATACCATCCCAAATATCAATTCTGAATAATAAAATGGACATAAGGAAAAAATCAAATTTAGTATTTCATGACCCAATTTAAATAAAAACTTTTGAAGGATTATCGGTTATTAAGTTGAAAGTTCAGTTGAAGGTTAATCTACCCAGAACCGCATTAACGGAACAATCCCTTACCCGTTTGAAAGTTAGCAAATTAGGCAGGCTTAAGTATGGTTGTTAAAGGTTAATTTGTAATTGTCTTCCCTTTGACACAGCTTTAAAACTTAATACGTATACTTAACATTTGCTTTGATAACTTGATTGTTTCGCTCTTATACCGGTTGTTTTTTTACTTATTTTTACCTATAAAATCTCAAATAAATGGCAATGATCATTTACTGGTCTCTTTTATCTTCTAGAACTATTCCTATAATACTAAAAGTAGCCATTACAATGCATCCATAGGTTTTTAAACTAAAATTTACTAACATTTTAATCTCCTTTCAAATTTGTTAATGAATCTTAAAATTATTTACTCCAAACATTTTAACAGCTCTTGCAATTTTATTAATTAATTTTTAATATTAAGTCAAGTTTCATACTAATAATAATAATTTGTTTTACAAAACAAATATACGTATTTTTTTACAATACATAATAATACAATGTTCCTTTTTACATTTTAAATTCATACAATTAAAATTACAAATTAAACATTAATAAACTAATATAAGTAAATAAGCAAGGCTGACAACCTCTGAACTTAGATATTTTTAAAATAAATATTAAATATATAATATATATAAGTATACAATATTAAATATAAATGTATAATATATAAGATAAATATTAGATATTTTTTACTTACGTAATGTTAAAATAACTCAAATTGTAATCTTAAGAATAACCTAAGTAACTGATGTAATTTTTAGTATTTTAAATTTATAAAACATTTACAAATAATATAACAAATGATTGATAATACAATATCAATAAATATTTATCACGTATTAGCAATGTTTATAATTATGGAAAGAGGATTACAACTGTTGATTAAAATGTAATTACAAATGTCGCCAGGAAGCTGTTATACAAATCGTGTGTTGGAAAACGCGTTGATGAGGTCCGACTGCTGTTGTTGACGTCATCAGACCCTGCTGATTTTCCTGTGAAACCCATGTCATTTACAGAATCAGAAGTTATTACTTGAATTTTATCATGTTTTTATATAAAAAAAAATAACTCGTTCGTAAAATTATTTATTGCTAGTATTTTTTTTGTTGTTGAAAGTTTAAGTAATTATTAATATTTTTAGGTAAGAAAATAATTCTGTAAACAGATAATTTTATGTACACAGAATAATAACAGAATATTTCTGGTGCGCTAATGATGCCAAGAAGCAAGAAGGTTAAAACTTCAGTCATGGGTTTAATAACCGTTTTCTCACATTACTCAATTGTATGGTAGGTGTTAAGAATAACCGTGTAGTGTATATTGTGAACAAAAAACAACAGTTCACGTTTAATTATAATTTAAGTACCTTAAGCCGGTCCATGGACACCGTCAACAAGCATAGTATGAGCATGTAGATCAACAAGCATGTAGTTTGAGCTACTTGAGCTATTTGGGATCTCCTGGCGCGGCAGTCTGCTTCTTGCTTGTGACTGGCAATCTAGGGTTACGTTTATAGGCCCATCCGTTTTTGAACGTTTACCTCGTATGTGTTTTATGTTGTGTGAAATATGTGTATTTTTAAGTCATATAAACAAGCTCATGAAGCGGATTAATTTTCTCTTTATCTTAAAAACGTATGTCCCTTTATCTTAAAATATATAAATATATATACGTTTTTAACATTATATATATATATACACATATATATATATACATATATATGTATTTTAATAGTTGATAGCATTTATTCATGAATGGTACAGTGAATAGTTTAAACTTTTGTCTAAGCCCTAACGTTTTAAGAATTCTATCTTGAAATTTCTCCACAAGGGTAAGCCTAATGGAAAAGTGAGCAATATTAGTATTATTAATAACATTATCGTTCTAAGAGAAATTTTTACTGATTGTTCTTTCTAAAAAACTATTTTATTCTTTAAATAAACAACATATTTATATTCAATTTACTAAATTACTTATGAATTTAAACCTTTCGAATTTACAGATGCCTGTAGAATTCAAAGCATATATTAACAATAATCGTGTCTTGACGTAAGTCTGGACTTATGTATACTTTGAATGGCCACTAGATGGTCTTAGTGAATATCAGCTTTTCCTTTTCACTAGGCCTAATTAGTTCACAAAGAAATGTGAGAATATCATATTGTGTTAAGTTTTTATGTTTTAGATTTTGATGTAATATTTTGCTACAAGATATTTTTTGCCAAATGTCATATACCAACAAGAATGGTTTTTACCCGTTTTAGATAAGAGAGCTGAAGTTACAAAGAAAGTTGGGATCCAGCCAAAGTGAAACAATTCTCGTAAATATAATTCAAACCTGAAACAGTGATGTTGCCCTAACATTATTGTACACATTAAAGGACATACGCATTCTATACGTCTGATGGCCAGTCACAATTTTATGTAAACAGTTTGATAATTTCTCTGGGTCATTTAGCTTATAAACTATATAGAAAGGATTTTGTTTAGCAATAAAGATGTAATTATTTATTATGTAAAACATTGGTCAGCTGTGAGGTTCGTGTGAGGACAATGGTCCTTAGGTGCTTTAAGTGCTGAACAATAGGCACCATCGCAGCGAGTACACAGGAACGGATCGGCCCGCTATTTAATATTAATGTGTAGAAGCAGGACACGATTATAAAACTTGTGTCTCACACAGAGGTGGGTGGCTTAAGGGGGGGCCATGGCCCCCTCCGAGAAATTTCGGTCAGTAAATTTTGGGGGGTTAAAAAATAATACGTTATATTTTAGTTCAAAAATTATCAATTTTTATGAAAGTTTGACATTTTTTAGGTGTATTTAGCTTTGATTTATATTAATTGAGATTAAAAACAACATTATTACATTTTGAGGAAGTTTTGGAGGTTCTTAATTATTTATTAAGAATAATTAAATAATTATTAATTTAGCAGAGTTTGCGTGAGCGCGCGGCAGACGACACGGACAACTGGATAAGGGACGAGAAGACAGGGACATTGGTGCTGTATTGTGAATGCCATCAGCTGATCGGGATTGTTGACAGTAGTGTAGTAGTGTAGTGTCGTTTCGTCCAGTGTCGTTTCGCCCAACGCCTATTTTTCCTTAAAAAGTGCTGTTTTCTTCTGCTTAAGAGAAGCATAATAAAATCAAAAGGCGTGATGTTATAAACTCAGACTGACTGCAATTATTTGCGTGATGCGTACTTGGTGGGTTAAATCTTCCTTTACTGAGGTTAGGTTACGATAAAATAGCTAAAATGTATAGTTTGATTTTGCAAATCTTTTCAAATTATTCTGTCACTCTTGGCGACTGAATCTTTCCCTTTCATCTAAGAAAATAATACTATTCATAATGTAAAATAACAATACCACCAGTGATCGGCAATTTCTACCACCCCCCTGAGGTAATGGGAATCACAAAATTATTCGATCTCTAAATTAACCGTTGAAACGATACCCAGTGAAATTAAATTAAAATCCCTCACTTAAATAACTATTTCGAAGCATGTTAAAAATTATATTCCAAAAAAATTGTCTTGAATGCTACACAATTCAAAAAATGTGTATAGAAACTATTGTAGCTCTTTCTTGATAAAGTTTCATTTTCGTGTTATTTTAAGCCTTAAATCATACTGAATTTATTCCTTGAGTGTGTAAATGACGGTCAAAGACAGTTTTATAGTTGTACAAATACAACCCTGAAACAACATATAAAGACCAGGGAACTTCATGCGAGAAAGGAAAAGCAGATGTCCAAAGTTAATTCGGCCCAAAGCATATAGCAAGTATTTAGCGAGATGATGTTTTTGTATATTACTATAGTCGTTTGTCAAAAGATACATTTACTTTTTGTCATTAACGCAATGGATGAGATAAACTAAGACTAAATAACTAAATAACACTGAATACGTCTTAATTTATTCTCATAATAGTTTTAAAAGAACAAAAAATCTTTACACTTAAAAGCTACTTACACAATATTTTAGATAAATTTTTGGACTGTGACCATACTACAAATCCTAGTACACCAATTGATATTATTGCGTATACTATTCCAATATATCCAAAGTATTTTATACAAATATTAGTTTTGGGAATTAAAGATATAGTTTGAACTATTTTGTTGAAACAAAAATAATTGAATAATACCCCCGTCGCAGCAGACCTGCGTACTCAGCGAATTTGCAATGGAATCTTGGTATAGTTTCTATTTCCTCATAAAATCCATGGGGATGAGAGTATGTAGGTTTGCCGCCATATGGGTTTTGTTAGTAAATATAAGTTAAACCCTACCTAGTGAATGTACATACCAAATTTTATCCGGTTATGGTGTTCTTTTTATTTTCCCCATAAACCCCATAGGGGTAAGTACGTAGGTTTGCCGCCATATGGGTTTTCTGAGCAAATGTAAGTTAAACGCTTCCGAATGAATGTACTTACCAAATTTTATCAAGATATGTCAATAAATAAGCAAGATAGATGGTTTTGATAATTTCCCATAAGAATAACATGGAAAACATAGTTTTTAGATTTTCTCGATAACCATTTAAGCTAGGTAAAAAATTCAAAATACTAGATTGTTTGTTTTTTTAAGGTCTTTTAAATGGTTTAAGTTACAAGTGTTGAATTTTATAAATAAAAGTAAAAAAAGCCAAAAACCCATTTTTACCCTTTTGAAACCCCATAAAAGCCCGTTCCCATGGACCATGGGACATATCATTCCTATCATTCCATGGGACAGATCATTCTGGTTCGCGAACTCAACCTAGCAGACGCTGGCTTACACCCCTGCACCAAATTTCATCAAAATCGGAGGTTCCGTTCAAAAGTTATCGTGTTCACGGACACACACACACACACACACACACACATATATATATATATATATATATATATATATATATATATATATACATATATATCAATTTGAACGCACGGTGTTTTTGGCTTCTAGGGACCTCAAAACGAAAAAGTATCATGGTCCCGGGCTTAGGTCTTACCGTGACTACTACCGTAATAGCGTATTCCCTATAGAGAAATTCGCTAAAAAAGTTAAAGTTTAAATTTAACAGTCGCCCCAACTAAAAATAAACATTGTAAACATAAGGGTGAATATAACTTTAGTTCTATTTGATTTTTAATATTAGTTTTATTATTTGTTTCAGTTGGTGGGTATTTTAACCTGAATATGAATGGAAGATGAGTGTAGGATGATTGTGGCACGATCTTGTAGTCTTGTTACTGACTAAGGCCGATATTCTCCTTAGGAAAGACTGTTATTTAATAGCTAACAGGCAATAGTAAAAAGCTTTAATACGTACCACATATATAAATATTACGTGAAATATATACTTTGAGTTATTTTTTGCAACACAGGCAGTCTTGCAACAGCCTCAGAAGTAAAAATTAAATTTTCCCTTGAACGTTGTTTTGCAACAACAATTATTAATTTCCCATGCCCGCTGTTTGGTCCCATCTCCATTTTCCATCTGAGTGTTTCAATATTGACTCCGATATTGCTCTCGATTTGTTCTTCGTCTCATCGGAAATATAAATAGAGATTCGCTTATGATTAACATAAAAAGTTTCATCTTTCTAAAAAAAAATAATAATAATAATAATAACTTAGATTTACTTTGTTAATGACAATATGCAGTAGCATCAATTATTTATAACTTTTTGTTATACTCACCATTGGGATCTCGCAAACTATAAAAGTTACAGCAAAGGTCATATTAGCAAAGTAGTGCGGAACTATAAGCTGAACAAAATGATGTGTAAGAATCCCAGATATTTCTACTGGTTCGTTCGCTGTGCTCGAAAAACTGTTTTTTGCTCAAAACTTCTTTTGCCTATCAATTTGTTATTTGTTGAAATAAAAAAAAAACTTTTTAGATAAAACTTTACTAAAATTTTACGTATATTCTGAATATTAAAATTAAATTTTTTTACTTCAAACGGTTTTTGAGATATTTTAGACAAGTTGATTATTTTTAATGCAAGTATGTATTTTTTTCATCGTCATAAAAAGAAATAATTTTTCTGATCACCAAAATACCAAATATGGCGTATTTATTTACCATAATAATTATTTAATTATAAAAAATGTGATTACTAAGCAACCCTGAAATGCTAATAATGAGGATGCTTCTAGCATGCGGTGCAACAATGGTGTAAATCAGCTGTTTTTAATTTTGTGTTTCATATTTTGTTGCTTACATTGTTGATCAGCTGTTTACCGGCATCCGCGGTTCTCATGTAACAGCTGATTTACACTATTGTTTTATGGGAACCGCGGATGCCGGTAAACAGCTGATCAACAATGTAAGCAACAAAATATGAAACACAAAATGAAAAACAGCTGATTTACACCATTGTTGCACCACATGCTAGAAGCATCCTCATTATTAGCATTTTAGGGTTGCTTATTAATCACATTTTTTATAATTAAATAATTATTATGATAAATAAATACGCCATATTTGGAATTTTCGTGATCAGAAAAATTATTTCTTTTTTATGATAATGAAAAAAATTACATAGTTGCATTAAAAATAATCAACTTGTCTAAATTATCTCAAAAATCGTTTGAAGTAAAAAAAGTTTAATTTTAATATTCAGAATCTACGTAAAATTTTAGTAAAGTTTTATCTAATAAGTTTTTTTGTACTTCAACAAATAAAAAAGTTATAGGCAAAAGAAGTTTTGAGCAAAAAACAGTTAACTGAGCACAGCGAACGAATCAGTACAAATATCTGGGATTTTTACACATCATTTTGTTCAGCTTATAATTCCGCACTACTTTTCTCATTGACCTTTGCTGTAACTTTTATAGTTTGCGAGATCCCAATGGTGAGCATAAAAAAATGAACACACTGTAGACTGCAATAAGATATGGACATTTCCACCGTTTCTTAGGTAACCAGTCTTTTGTCTACACTTTCTCATTTTTACGGTTTTTTTGCAACCATTACAAAAGCTAAGTAACCAGGGACACGAAGGTAAAGTGCGTAATGGTTGCCAAGGAAACGGCGAGAAATGTGGGTACAAAGGTGCATATAAAAAGTTGGCAGAAAATTAACATTTCTTTATCACTCAACATGCAATTTAACCATGTTGGTCTCGCAATATTACTTGACAAATGAATTTTCACTACAACTCATTTTAGATTATCTTATAATCAACTGTTCCATGAATATTCACATGTTACCCAAGCACGATGTTTTTGGAAAAGTAATCTCCCCCATTCCTGCTGTTTTAGGCCATTCTTCAACTTATGTGGCAAGGCTCACAAGAGTATTCAATAGAATAATATATTCATATTTTATTTTAATAATTTAATTTACATTATTCTAATGTAAGGATAATTTTAGTACAGATTGATTACTGTACTAAAATTATCCGTTAACCGAACGTTTTGTAATAAACTTGAAATTGATTAAAAAT
This sequence comes from Neoaliturus tenellus, assembly GCA_030545055.2. Lineage (NCBI taxonomy): Eukaryota > Metazoa > Arthropoda > Insecta > Hemiptera > Cicadellidae > Neoaliturus > Neoaliturus tenellus. The sequence goes on along the minus strand of CM061537.1, from coordinate 51,972,857 downwards.
ATATACAAAATCGAAATTAATTAATGAGAATTATACTATTGATAAAATTTATCTTTATTATTTTGAAACACACACACACACACACACACACACACACACACACACACACACACACACACACACACACACACACACACACATGTATAGATATAAAATATACATGTCATAAGATAGGTTAGAATAATTTAGAGAATAAGATTACAACCGACATTCAATTTTTTATATATCAATTTAAAAATTTTAAAGTTGTATTTGTAAATAAAGGTAAATTTATATTTCATTTGGTAAAATATGTAATGGACAACGAGAGCTGGAGGTTTTGTCGTTTTTGGTGCAGCCAGAAACAGCAATTTGTCAACCAGTTCAAACAATAAACTTTAGACAACAGAAGGACAAAAAATAATTAATGAGGCTGTGGTTTGGGAATATGACGTGAAGTTTTATAAAACAACGAAAAACAACTCCAAGGGATTAAAGATTTATTTTGTACCTCCAATGTTTTGGAATTAGAATGGACGGTATTAATTTATTTAAAGTACAAATACTGACATTAGTGGATTAAGTAAAAAAAATTATTAATTATTGAAGACTGTGCATTTAACTGACATTGCATAATCGCTTTTTAAATCGATTAAAGTTAGCCATTAAAGGTTTTCACTAATAACCCTAGGGTTATCAACATGTATTTGCAACATTTAAACATCCTATACCAATAAAAAGAGCACATTTTAGTGTATTGAGAGAAAACTACTGAATGTAATATGGCCATTTTGGGGTCTATGGATTTTTAAAGCTTTCAATATAATTTCTTAATTTGAGCTCATTTGAGTTAATTGCAAATTTGTAACAATAAATTGGCATTAGTCTACAAAAATATAAAAAGTAAATTAATTAAATTGAAGTATAAAAATATTTTACAGAGCAAACTAGTCTAGATAGATATCGCATATATTTTAATTTGATAATCGTTTAGCTTTAAGTCTTTAACAGTAGAATTTTGTGTTTTAACAGTACTCTTTTGTGAAAAACAAGAACTCTTCTTTTAAGTTTAAGATGTTTAAAAAGTTTTCTTAATATATAAAACAATAAACAGAACGATATTTCCTACTTAAAATTTTTTGTGCCATCAAACATACTGATTATTGAGCTAAATGTAATAACTATCAAACAATGTATTAGTACCAGGGGCTTAAGCTCGGTAAAATTAATTAACGTAATTTTCTTTTTCAGACAAAGCTCGTTTGCTCAGCTCACTCACTTTCTTCCCTTTTAGACCGCTCGTTCTCTTCGCTCACTCGCTAATCAAAGATTTGAACCACAGGTTAAAAATATAACATATTTGCTTTCTACAGCTGTCAGATGATTATGTTCAATTTAGTAGCTAAAAATATCCATAAGGATGACATGGGAACTTTAGAGGGCTTTAAGACGGAAACCGGATTTTTCCCTATTCATGGGGTTAGATCCAACTGATTTTTCACAGCCGAAAATCAAATATTAAAACAAAAATCCCTAGACAGGGAAAAAAATTTCCGGGACAAACAGTTTTAGAGTACAAGATAGACACCTATATTAATTCATCCTTATGAGTAAAATTTCAATACTAAGTATAGCTAAGTCTCCTACTGGAATTGGAACTACCAACCTAATTAGTCTAAACCTCTTATAACTAGACAAAAAAAAGTACATTGTCACTGTAATTTTAAATATGCAGGTCTCAACGTAGTTTTCCAAGGCCAAAATAAACAGATGGGTAAAAGACAAATCAATACATTTTAATCCAAATACATTGTATTTTCAATAAGGTTATTTGTCACAACTACATCCAGTTATAATATTTCGGAAGGATTTTTTTTTTTAAGTTTATAGAACGCGTTACCTCATAAAAGTTTTATTTACTCTAGAAGATGTTTCGGAAAAAGTGCTTCATTATCATCGGGGGTCTACAGATATATTTTTTCCTTGATGTCATGTAGTTTTATGAGATAGACAAAGACCTCCAGAATTAGGTTCTCCTTAAATATGACCGATATAAGTCATCAAGTTATCCTTCGTCCCAATAGTACTTTGTTAGTGTCTGGTACCTAATACAGTAACAATAACCATGAGACAGTTTTCCACAATGAAGCCTGCGAGACCAAAGTCGACATCGAACACTCGGCAAGAGAACGGCGAGGACCGGTGGATGTTGGCCAACATCTGATGTCTGATGTCTCTGGACAGTCGATGTCCTCTCCTGTGGTTGAACTGTAATCTTAGGAGCTGCAACGTGTTCAGTTGTTTCAATTTTTGTATCCTACTTTCGAAAGTGATAAAAGACAAGACAAAAATCACCCGAGGAAAGTTTGAATAAAATACAAACCAGAAAGGAAAACGATTTGTCCTTGAATCAGTTGGCGAAAGATGATAAACCAAAGTCATTATTTGAATAATGGTGTGCCAAACAATGTGAATATAGGAGTCCATTCGAAGTTTCATTTCCATGTTAGTCAAAGCATTTTGTAGATGTTTAAGAAGTTCGAGTTGTCCTATTCTTAATAACTGTACACTGCATTGTTCCTGGCCAGAAGTACCTCTTTTATGAAATAAATTTTTCTCTAAATCTGCCTCGTAAATTGCCAGGAGTTTTTCTGTTCCCTTTGCTAGGGATTCCAGTAACATTTTGATGTTATATTGGAAAACCGCAATAGTCAAGCCCACGGTAATGAGCATTTCCTGGCGATGATACGTTATAATATACAGTGTCAATGGAATCGTCGTAACTTCATTGGTAGTTCCGATGGGTAAATACAACTCATATAAAGGATATGCAGCAGCAATTATAGATATCCCAATGGTGATCAATTTACACATTTGTATTTTATCAGTTGTTAATTTACAATCCAAAGTCATGTGTCGTTTAATTGCTTCTATAGTTAAAACAGCAGATAAAAGACTTTTGTGTCTAAGAATAGCCATTAATATTATGTATATTATAAATGATGTATCGATGATGAAAATAATTTTTAACAATACACTCAAGTTTTCTGATGGGTCTTGGTCGATAAGAAAAATCCCAGACAGCTGATATATATACACCAGGATGATAAAACTGCCATAAGAAACTAAAATTGAATTTCTTTTTAAAGTGTGTAGTGATGTAGTGTTTAATCCAGCTGCTATATTTAACCAAAATATTGGCTTAAAAGGCCCAATGTCCATGTTATATTACAAGTATAATTATCTTAATTCATTTAATCAAATAATTAGAACTGTTTTAATTTTAATGGTTGGTTACGAAATACTGTATGAGATTCCTACGGTATACAAAACCTGACTATCTTTTATGATCTATAATATTGCACTTATTTTATATCATATTTCAATAAATTAAGTAGAATGAATATTGACATTCCGTCACATCATTTAGTTTGGTTGTCATGAAGTTGATTATATGTTTGTAAAACTCTTCAACAACTAATGCACTTGATAACCTAAAATAACATAACCGCCACGACACACAAGGGAAAGCATTTCAATCGTAGTATATTTGTTTGTTTATTCCTTACCAAGTAAATCGATTATCATCGGTGTGTTCATAATTAATGCAAATCAATTATTTTGACTTTGATGGAGGGTAAGACTGAAAAGACAGTGTGATTGAATAAGGTGTAAATTAGTTACTGACAAAGAAAAGCTGATTCATTTGTCAGGACCACTTAAAGGGGGGTGGAATCAGGTTCGAGCTTTCAAAAAGAGACCAGCTTTCATCGGGATCGAACTACCAGCCTTTTGTTTTAAAGGTGCAGAAAACCATAACTAAGACCGTTTATGAACATATAGAGGGATAGCGGTAGTCAATGTAGGGAAAGGGCTGAAAAACATATATTAGGTAGACAAAATAGAAAATATTTGCGTTAATCTACCTCAAAGTAAGCTTTTTGGTACCTGTTACAAGCTACATTATGAATATTCCGGGAATATTACATAACTATAATAATAACTGAAATACTGATTTATTTGATTAATGATAAACGTAATTCTGTAATTAGATAAAAACTAAAATTGCTGAAAGTTGTAAAATGAAAAGTCAATAGCTTGCAAAATAATTGGTGTACATTACATTTAATTAAATTTGTTTAAATTCTGCCTAACATTCCATAACATTAAAATACATACAAAACATGTACAGTTTTTTTTTTCACATCAAGAAAAGACAATACAAAAGAAGAAGGAAAGTTTAATTTCTCTCTCTTTTTCAGACACTAAAACGATCTTTTGTCTCTTCTCTGTTCTTTATCCTTATCCTTAATCCTTGGATAAACTTTCACCATCTCGAACTTACTAGATACGAAATTACAATGTGATCCGTAAATATTCTATTCATGATTTTTAATATGGATTTTATTTATATTTTTAGTAATGTTTTATTATAATAGGAAATAAATTGTTAAAAAATAACTTTGTTTTAATAATTATTTATGTAAAAATTATTGTTTACAGGCAATAAATTTACAATAGATTTCTGCCCAGAATATTGTTAACACTTAAGGGGAAATTTCTCATATAAATAGTATCGTAGTCAATGTATTATGACATGATTTTTTTATTTCAAATTGTGGCCAATGTTTAGTCGAGAACTACGACTATAATGTCACATAAACATGAGAAACATAATTGTGTTGGCTGGCTTCATTCAACTTCACCAACTGGAAAATAAAAGTAAAAGGCAAGAAGAAGACGTATAAACAAATAACTCGTATAACAGAGTTTTGAGCATTTATTGATATTGTGCATTGCTCCCAAAACTTTCAGATTTTTTTTTTCAAGAAAAAAAAAATTAAGGGTGCGCTCTACCCATCTGCTGCGCGCGGATGCAAGGGTTAGAATCTCCGTGGTTGTCGCCCCAGTTGTAAACAGATTTAAAATATTTTGGTGTAATTCTTTTCGTAATATAATTTGTACTCCGCTTTCGTCTTAAAATTTCGATATTATGTTAAATTACTAAGCAGAGTGCTTGCTAATCGTGATGAAATAATCGTTTTTGTATCAATTTTTAACGTATTAAAAACAATTTTTAAGAAAAAATAAGATGATACGTGAGTACAATATAATCTTGAACAAGAATCTGCAATAAGATTGGTAAAAAGTTTATAGATAACGATGCAAGAAGGGAGATGCGAAAGGTCTGCAATTTAAAAAAAACATCGTTATTAGACCACTGATCGATTTCGCACTGAAACCAAAAAAGCATTAAAGTAACAAAATTTAAATTCACCCGTCATATATTTTCCAAAATGTGAGTTTCCGCGTTTAGCGGCAGTTAACAGTCTCGCTCGACGATTTTGACGCCAAGGTAGAGCGCACCCTTAATTCTTTGAAACCACCTTTACTCAAAAGTAATTAGGCAAGACATCCTTTCTCTCTTTCGAGCTAAAAATATGTGTGACTATTAATAATTATTTCATTTTACTAATAAATATATGAAACATAATCAAAATGAACGATTAAATCAAACCTGTGCAACATTACAATAAACAGAGAGGTAAACATGGTTTGACCAACTATGCCTTTAATGTACTCCTTATATTGACGTAGTTTGGCTCAATGCTGTGAAAACCAAAACAACTTCTTTGATGGGAATCGGATGTCTCTTAATCCCTCTATAATGAGCATATGAAACATTTTTATGGCTTAACTTACTTTTATATAAAAAATAAAATCATTTTAGCCTTTAATTAATAAAAAAAATTAATTACAAAATTAACATCAATGTTTTAGACATATAATTGTCTTAAATATGCCGTTATTGTTATTAGCATATATTTTGAACCTAATAGCGAATATAGATAAATCTTGTTTGATATCACAGATTTTACTACTATAAGTTTTATACAAAATAATGTGATTGTTGTTTAAGTTTAAATTTCAAATCTTCCTTTTCTACTAATATTAGCTCACCACTTAACCATTCGATCCTAGTATGAAGAAGCATATTTTCTTCTAACAACGACAAACAGTCTTGTTATTGGAGAAGCTATAAACAGGAAATGACTTGCTAAACTGCGCTGACCTGGTTAAACAGTGGCGGTGGTGGCATCCATTGCAGAGAAAACTGTTCTATAACCCGTTCAATTGTTTTATAACTATAAAACTGACAATAATTTCAAGTATTATTTTAAGATGTAAGAACTGTGTGATAATTTTTTTATTTCTTGATATTCATACTTTATAATTATTCCTTCTTACATTTTTTTGAGTTTGATTACTTCCTTTTTATTTCAATATTGAATGAAATATGAAATATTTTAAAGGTTGTTTAGATCTTGAACTGACAAATAAAGCGGGAAGATTTCTAGTTTTAAAAATACATAGTTAATAATAATGTAATTATTAAATAGTAGTATGATAGATTAACTTAGTTATTGATTTATAAATCATTATATTAAATATCCAAATTAAAATAAAAAGTAAATTTTGTATGCATTCCTATCAAATTAGTTTACATGTTAGCAGTAACGTGTTATCACGTAATGGTAAATAAATAAATAAATAACAATGTGTCAATAAATAACAATAGTTTTTATACATTTGTTATATAACGACTTTTTCAGAGATACCTAATTTAACAAAACTAGTTAAAATATGAAACTACACCATAGTTGTTATTTTAAAATCATTGTTGCATGTGTTGATGAGGTAGCGAGGTTCGGTGTTATTTAGAAAACCAATCAATTTATATGGTACACTGTGTCTAGCTGAGTGCACATCAACTCAAGCATAGAGGATTAAACGCATTAAAGAGGATTGAAAGTGTTCACCCGCATAAAACAATGCATAGAGTTAAAAGTAATGTTGTGTTTGAAATATATTATTTAAATACAATAATAGTTCAAAACAGTCATAACGATATACTTATTAGGTTAAAACTAATACTTTAGTTAAATTAACAGCTTAAAACTTACATGGGATCCAGCTTCCACCCTAACAAACCTTTCCATGTTATTAAGAAGGCCAAAATAATAAATAAAAAACATAGCTTAAGAGGATGTTAAACCCCCGCGAAAACGGACGCAAAAACACTCCTGCGCGGTAGCACATCCTGGCGTTATAACTCAACGTACAATAATAAACTATACACCAAATTAAAGATAAAGATATTTCCCACTAACTTCGCTTTTCCATTTTCCGCTATTGTTAAAAATACAGCTTATACGAACATTTGAATTTAACCAAATTTAACCATTTTGGAAGAAATGTAACTAAGTAACCACGTAAGTAATCGAAAAGTTAAAAAGCGAAGTTAGTGTTGAATTTTATTATCTTTAATATGGTACCTAATATACGGTTTTAAATCCAATAGCGTAGTCGTAATATGCTACCGCGCGAAAGCATGCATAAGCTGATAGTGGCGATCCTAGCGACACTTGCCGAAAACATCTCGCGGCGGATGAATACATACTTCATTCATCTGGGTCAGACGTGTTCCCCACCTCGTCCACCTGTTACCACTATCACTGTTATCGTTCCTTCGTGTTGTGTTGATAAATTTAATTATTATAAATAATATCCCTGTTTGAGTTTACCGAGCAAATGCTCGGCCCCCAGGTACTACACTCTACCTCATCCAATGATGCTCTTAGTGCTTGAACATATTTAATGTTACTGCAAACAGAACAGCCGTTTTATAGTCTGTAATTCCGCAAAGCTTTCTGCACCGAAAAAACATCTGTTAATTATTCCTTGCGCTAACCTCAAATGGTTTTTTTATGAAGCAAACATCGTAGGCCTAAATCCAAAACCAACAGGGCAATTGTTAACAAAAAACGACTTGCAGACTAAATTTTTAATGCAAGATTATTGATTTAATTCACTTACATATCAGCTGTTTTTAAGGGATATTTAAATTGATATGGAACTCAACTACTATAGTCGGGGGCAATAGAACAGGCGGGTGAAGGTCAACCTAATTAACATGTAGTTAAATGAGCAAAAATCAGCTGGCTTATTAAAAGATTTGACCTTGACACGCCTGTTCTATTGCTCCCGACTATAAACGTGAACAGATACAGGCCCGTGCTGGGCTGGCCGAAAGGGCTGGGAACAGCAGCTACGACAAGGGCGCTAACTACAGGCTATTAGCGTAAAATAAGTTATTGGTTTAATGAATTAGGAATATGATAGGCCTACTGTAACAAAGGGGCAGTGAGTGACCTTTTATTTCATGCATTTCTATCGTAAAAAATTTAATTTTTAAACCATAAAACTATAAAACTATAAGATACTCGTTTAAGAAGCCTAAATATAAACTGTCAAAGTTGAATTAATATATTAAAACAAAGATAAAGGCGTATTTGACATTTAAACTTCTAAGTAACTTCAGTATGCACAAAAAAAGTATCAAAATGGGCTAGTATATAAAAAATTAAATCCTTAAAACGAATTAAAATAACGAGGTGACCCGTGCGCAAATTGCGCATTTTATGATTCTGTATGAGTGAAACTCACCTACAGTACGTGAATGTTGATTATGAAGTGACAGAGATCTATTTTTGTTTACTATCTGGCTTTTAAAATTCATCTGAAGGTAATCAGCTGTTAAATTACAATTCACATTAAAAAACTTGCAATAAAAGTTGGTCAACCCATTAAGGCCCATGGTCCCCATCTGGGACACTTAGAATTAAGACTGGAGTAAAATGTTATATGGCATTATTAGAATGAATTTAATTGACATTTTGAATTGAAAATATGATTATATTTCGTATTTCAAAGCTGTAATGGCACACACACAGTTAACAGTAGTAAAAAGTAGCAAAATCAGTGTTGACCAAGGTGCAACTCTCAAAGAATCGACCGATCCCGTCAACTTCCACGCAAGCCTGCCACCGTTTATTTAACGTGGGCCCTCCCACCAACGTTACCACAGATCGGCTAACCCTTTAAGAGTTGCACCACCAGGTCATAGTTTGGTCGTGAGCGGATTCGAACCCGCGCCGACGCAGACATCCTGGCCAAGGATGTCTACGCCTTATCTGAGCTATCACGACCGGATTTAATTCACTTACATATCAGCTATTTTTAAGATATATTTAAATTGATATGGAACTTCATGGAACTTAAATTTTCATGTATGTGTATATTTTTTTATAAACAACTTTAATTTAGAACAAAAAATATTTGGAGTCGTGTTCACCTATATAACAGTGCGCATGTATTTTTTTTATTTATTATTCAAGTTAATTGCTAAGTGTAAAATACGATGAGGTGATTAAATTCTTCTATAAATGCGAATGTCCTGTTGTTTGTCAGGCTTTCACGCGAAAACTACCCAATCGATCATCATGAAACTTTGTACACCATATTCTTGGAGGTAGCAGAAGTAACATAATATTATGATACTTTTCACATTAAAAAAATTATTTTGTATTAAAAATTAAAACTATATTTTTTAATCTGGAAATCGATTATATATTTTTTAATGGTTGCTAAGAAACAAATTCAATACAAATTTCCAATTTTAGCGAATTTTTAAGAGAGCGAAGCCGCGGGTAAAAGCTAGTAAAGTTATAAAAAGAGAGAAGGATTTCTGTAAATAAATACAGTACTGCAAAAATTTTATATCTGAACAATGTAATGTCATTTTTTATGTATTGGTAATAAGATTTCTTATTTTTCGTAGTACACAAATTTATTGAATGAGAATATGTATTAAGTTAAAACTATAATTCATTGTGATTATTTATTATATCATGTTAAATAATCTTTGAACTTGAAGACGAATTTTCAATTTTTTCATATGTTATGGGCCTATGGTTTAGTTATCGCTAAAATGGTTCATTTCCCCCCTTTCTATTCGTCTAGGAATTAAGAGGGTAGTGAACATCTGTGTCGATATAATGATGTATGTTGGTGCTGTGACGGTATACACAGCGGTAGCTCCGGACCGCAGCCGTGGGGCGGACGGACGTGACGCGACGACAAGCAAGATGTCCTGGCGCCGCGCCGGGCGAGATAAGGACAACGTAGTACTACAGCGCACTATTTTCGTGGTGCTGCGCCCGCCGCGGATTAGTCCACGTAGTTCTGCACACTGCCGCTAGTCTCGCAGACATGCGAGAAAATTTTTGCTTTAACATCCTCTTAAACATCATATAAAACATATACAAAATATAAACATGTACAATCACTTATAAACGCATAAACACATAAACATATGATCATATAAACATTGTCCTAAAATGTTTCGTTAAACCGCTTTGTTTTTTACTACACTCAAGAGTTTTTATTTCCGTAACCGTTAGTTGCACTAAGTTTATATTTGGCATGTATCTTTACCACAATAGGTTCAAGTTGTATATTTTAAACCCCAACTCCAAACATGAATTTGATTGCGACACTACTATGGTGCTACACAAAACAAAACAAACCATTTATCTGTTTCTACCAACATTTAATTAAACCATCATTTGTTTCTATTTATAAAAAACGTACAAGTGTAAAACAAGTATACCTAATCAAAATTTACAAGTAAAAGTTAAATTTCACATGTCCATGCCATGAAAATGATTACGCATATTTAGTTCAATACGATTATAGGTTGAAATATGGTCATTGAAAATATCACCTCATTTATTAATATTATTTCCCTAACCTTGATTAATACTTAACTTGTTCTTGTATTTGTTACTAACAATATGTAAAAAAATATATATTAACATTTTGACATTGAAATGTTGATCGAATTCTAAATTATAAAATCCATTAAACATGTTATTAGAATATATTAATTCCTACATTATGTATATTAAAAGATAAATAAATATAAAATCTGAAAGCTGTGGAGCTCGAGCGGGAAATGACAGCTCAATACTTCCTGGATGGGACGACTTCCCGTCAATCTGAGTTTGTACACAGCTCCAGTGACGACTGTCAAATGTATTGTTGTCATTGTAAATTAATTTATTTGGTCTCAAATAATAAAAAAATAAAACAATACTATCACAATTTCGTTTTTAGTATTGCACTCTGTTGGTTGATTTCAGTTCCTTGTTTTTCTGTAAATGCCTTTTTCTTTATAGTATTTCAGAGCTCAAGTAGAATTTATGAACATGTGATACATTTTTGCAAAGATTTCTAGAATATTATAATTAACATCTAAAAATTACTTAAGAATAAAATTTGGCTTCAATTATGTCCTTAAATTACTTGTTATCTTTAATACAATAAACTAATATTTTAGTTTTACTTTGTAGACTTTACATTGAGGTCCATAGCCCAACTTCAACGGTCCATTATCTGCAGCGTTCCGTCATTAACATTTACATTAAATCATGGGTTTAATCTCAAGGTCACCATTACCTCATTCTTCATGCATTAATCAGGTCAAACCTGGAAAAAATACAACCAAACATATGCACCATCAATTGACATTTCCTGTCTGTAAGTAATTCTTTATGTATTCATCATAGAAAAATGTTTTATGTTGGAAAATACTTTTATATTCCCAAAAAAATGTATTCTAGTACAAGAATTTTAATTCGTATTTGTACATTCTTTAGTCTCAAATTAGTATTTTTACTGATATTATGAAACAAACTAAGTAGCAAAGCTTAAAAAAAATCCCAAGTAACTCTTCCAATTACTCAATCTAGTTGAATGAGAAGTAAACTGTAACATTACGGTTTTCGCTTATAACTACATTTACATTTTAGAGTTAAATATTTAACAACATAGTAAAATTTATTTTGTATTAATAAAAAAGAGTGTATTATTAATCAACAACACAATTTTACCTTAAAAAGATGTAAAAAATCCTATTCTTAGTTAAATATAGACAATTAAGAACTCCCATATTTATTTTCAGCATTGAAAGAAAGGTGAAATTGGTTTTCACCCCATACGAGAGTCAACCCAGCAAATCAAATAAGACTCCGACGTCACTGAATACATTGTGGTACCCCAGCCGGGTGACTGGGCCGGGACACCTATCACTGTGTTATTAGATCTGCCTCTATATTCGTTTTACTTGGTACTTGGTACTTGGTACAAAATAGTTGATGTTAGATTTTGAACTTGGTTTTAAATTATTGAACCTTCATCACTTAAACCAGTATTTTAGATTACTAAGATTAGTTAAACTTATATTGAACCGTATTTTAATGTATATACAAATTGAAAAATAAATAAATAAAAATACTCCTGGATAGTTTTTAACAATTTGAAGGGATCACGTAGAACTGAAATTAATACTATTGAAGCTTAAAGATAATGGGTGATTTGTTTTAATACTAACCAAATGTTCAAGAATGTATAAATCGTTTTTAAAAGTCATTGAATTTCCCAACCAGTATCCATTGGTTTATAGATTCATAACGTACTCATAAAATACTTCCTTCAAAATAGTTTTAGAATTTTTATTTGTTTACCTACAGAGAATTGAACCCTGACTAAGATTATTGTACATAATAGTCTCTTAGATATGTAAAAACTTTATATTCATGGGTTAAAAAAACTTAAGAAATGTATAATGCATGGAACTACATTAGAATCTTATTGGGTTTACTTTCTCAACCGATTGCAAGTTATTCTACAGTGCTTTTGAAGCCATCAAACACAATTGACCGAGTTTCTTTAAGGAATCACTCCCCAAATATCATTTGGTTCATATAAAAATGGTTATTTAAACATTACTTTGTAATCTTAAGTCAAGAATACAACACGTATGAGAAAGGCAATCTAATCAATTCTAAGGATCCCTTAAAAGTACTATACGTGTATTACTCAAAGCTATCTCTCTAAGTAAAACAATAACTATTATGTTCACTTCAATCATATGTAATAATTTATTCTGTAAAATGAACATGTGATATTTTGTTTACTTTTCTTTGCTAGTTTTCAAGAGCATTGTGGTTTGTTATATTCTATTAAATAAAATGTTTACCGATATATTTTTCAACTTTCTTTGAACACATAATAAATGGCGACGAGGAAATTTTTTTTTGAACCCTTTGATGAGAATGAGGAACCTTGGAATAGCTACCTAGAGAGACTTGAAATAGCTTTTAAGTTTAATGAGGTTTCAGAAGAAAACAAATCAATAACACTGTTACATGTCATAGGAAAAAATGCTTATGGAATACTGAGGAATTTACTTCAACCTAAACTACCTACAGATTTCACATATAAGGAACTCATTAAATGTCTGAACAAACACTTCTCCCCGCCACCGAATGAAGTGGCTGAAGCCTTTAAGTTCCACAATAGACGCCAACGGGATGGGGAAGATATACAACATTTTGCAACAGCTCTGAAAGGATTATCCAGATACTGGATAAAGCACTCGAGTTGGCGATCACCGTAGAAAAAGCCTACAAGGATGCAGCAACTCTACACCAAAGTAATGACTTTGAAGTGGGTATCGAAAAGGTGAGTAAACAGAACAACCCTAACTCCAACAATCCTAAGATTTGTTATCGGTGTGGGAAAACACACACATATCCTTGCGCACAAGTCAACACTTATTGTAATTATTGTAAAAAAGTAGGAAGTTGCAAAAGTTTGCCTTTCAAATCCTAATGCACTCATTAAATTACCTATTAGAAAGTTTGAAAATGTCAACACATCTAAGAATGTTAAAGTTATACACCAAGAAGAATCTAAGGTTGATTATGACTTAGGGTCAGGGTTTAATACACCAAACAATGTAATTGATATTTTAAATAATTCTAATGATTCAAATGATAAGATCTTATTGAAGGTCTATCTCAACGACCAGCCAGCTGTAATGGAGTTGGACACTGGATCAGGAGTGTCTATTATGTCTAATTTCAACTTTAAGAAACTTTTTCCTAATCATAGACCATTACAAACATGTAATGTAATTTTTAGGGATTACAACAAAAACTGTTTTTCTCCACTAGGGAAAACAATGGTAAAAGTTAACTATCATGGACAGGTCAAGGTTTTACCTTTGTACATCGTTGATGGGAACCGTGATACCTTGTTTGGTAGGGATTGGCTTAAGGAGATCAAAATAAATTGGCAAGAAATAAACAAACTATCTTTTAAGGAGAATTTGTGCTTAGAGAATCTTATTAAAAGTTACGAAAAAGATATTTTTTCCAAAAACATAGGTAAACTGCAAGGTCTAGAAGCTCAGCTTTACTTAAAACCTAATGCTAAACCAGTTTTCAAAAAAGCTCGAACCATTCCTTTTGCTCTCATTCCAAGAGTAAATGAAGAACTTGACAGGCTTGAAAGGGAAGGGGTCATCTCTAAAGTTGACTACAGCAGCTGGGCAACACCAGTAGTTCCGATTGTAAAGTGTATTGGTAATATCAGATTGTGTGGGGATTTCAAAGTCACACTTAACCCATCACTTCTTGTCCCTGAATATCCTGTTCTGGCAACTGAACAAATCTTATCCAAAATCGGTAACAGTGTCATGTACAGTAAAATTGATGTGTCAGAAGCTTTCCTTCACTTACCTGTTAGAGACTCAGATCGTTATTTATTAACTATTAACACGCATAGAGGTTTGTATCAATATAATTGTTTACCATTTGGTATATCTGCAGCTCCAACCATTTGGCAAAAAGCAATGGAAAAGGTAGTTGAGGGGATAGAAGGGGTACAAGTCTTCTACGATGATATTGTTGTTTCGGGTTCTACTAATGAGCTACACCTTAGTCGATTAAAACAAGTTTTTGAACGATTCAAACAGTATAACTTAAGAATGAATAGGGAAAAATCCAGCTTTGGTAGATGAAATTGAGTATTTGGGGTATAAAATAAGTAGCAAAGGTGTAGGCAAAACCCAGAAATTAACTGAGGCTATAGATAATTTACCTCGGCCGTGTAACGTACAAGAAGTCAGGCATGTGCTTGGTCTAATTAACTACTATAGAAGGTTCATACCAAACATAAGCGAAAAACTGTTCCCTCTAACAAATCTCACACGATCCAATACAAAATTCGTCTGGTCTGAGAATTGTGCAAACTCATTTCAAGACATTAAAAAAGAAATGAAATCTGACAAAATCCTAACACATTTTGATCCCAATTTATCACTCATTCTTGCTACAGATGCTAGCCAGCATGGCATCTCTGCTATCCTTTCACATCTGTATGCTGATGGGTCTGAAAGACCTATTGCTATGGCATCTCGAACATTAACACCGTCAGAAATGAAGTACAGCGTGATAATGAAAGAAGCTTTAGCCATTTACTTTGCTGTAAAAGGTTTTTACACTTTTCTGTACGGTCACCATTTTACACTTTATACGGATCACAAACCTTTGACATATATATTTGGTGACAAGAAAGGAATACCTATAATGGCAGCTACACGATTACAAAATTATGCAGTTTTTCTTCAAGCTTTCAATTTTGACATCAAGTACAAGTCTACTGAAGATAACGCTAATGCAGATGCCTTATCACGTTTACCTTCAAACTTTTGCACTGACGTTAATCTACTGGACAATGTGGATGTTTTTGAACTACGACAAATTCAGACTCTTCCCGTTACTGGCAAACTGATCCCTGCTGAAACACTTAAAGATCAAGAGATATCAGAAGTCTATCAAGCTTTGAGTAAGGGAACATTAATAAGCCAATCAAGCGAATTTAAGGGCACTGAATTAGAATGGAGTGTCCAAACAGGTTGCTTATTTAAGGGACGCAGAGTAGTTATACCCAAATCATTAAGAAACCCAATTCTTGAAGAACTACATGAGGCACATTTAGGAATTAATCGTATGAAAGCACTGTCTCGTTCATATGTTTGGTGGAAAAATATAGACCAAGATATCGAAGAGTTAGTGAGAAACTGTAAAAATTGTCAAGAACATCGTAACAACCCTAAAAAATCACCTCTTCATCCCTGGTGTCCACCTGAAAATCCTATGGAGAGGATCCATATTGACTTTGCGGGACCATTTATGAACAGCTATTTCCTGATTATTGTGGATGCTTACAGCAAGTGGCCAGAAGTCATTCCGATGAGCTCCATAACTGCCAACAGAACAATTGATTGTCTTCGTACTTTTTTCTCCAATTTCGGTATCCCACAAATCTTGGTATCAGATAATGGTCCACAATATACATCACATGAATTTAAAAAAAACTTCTTGAGACTGAATGGAATATGCCACAAGCGTTCTGCTCCATATCATCCAGCCACCAATGGCCAAGTTGAAAGATATGTCCAAACCTTAAAACAATCCCTCAGAGCAATGAAAAATGAAACCGGTTCTCTAAACCAAAAATTGGCCAGATTTCTACTGGCTTATAGAAGAACACCTCACTCAACAACAGGGCTAACGCCCGCTCATCTTTTTATAGGTAGGCACTTGAGATCAAGACTTGATTTGACTGCAGTTTGTAATTCTTTGCCTAATTTAGAAAGAAATATATGCGCAAGAAACTTTAAAGAGGGAGAGTCGGTTTCCTACAGAATTTATGGGACTTCGAAAAAGTGGCACTTTGGAAAGATAATACGTAAACTAGGCTCGTGTCACTATGAAATAAGATCTGGGAATTCGGTACACAAACGGCATGTTGACCAAATAAGAGATGTCGGAGAAAGACTAAAATATGAAATTAACCATGATTCTTTCATAAACATAAATCTTCCTACAGAATCAGAAGTTAACAACCAGGAAGTTAACAACCAGTACCACCCTGTCCCCGACACCTCAGAAACTCAACCATCCTCATCGGTTCTAAGAAGATCCTCAAGAAAACGCCAACCAGTTCAAAGATTAAACATGTGACTTAAAGGTTAGGGGGGAGGTATTATGTTCACTTCAATCATATGTAATAATTCATTCTGTAAAATGAACGTGTGATATTTTGTTTACTTTTCTTTGCTAGTTTTCAAGAGCATTGTGGTTTGTTATATTCTATTAAATAAAATGTCTACCAATATATTTTTCAACTTTCTTTGAACACATAATAATAACAATAGAACATTTTACAATAAACAAGAAAGCAGGAATTTTTATACAACAAAACTAATAAATTCTGTTTCAGCATTTACTTTCCACATCAACCATTGTGTTAGTCAAAGTTATTGCAGTTTCACAAAAATAAATAAATAAATAAAATAATAATGTTGGAACCATAAAGCTACAAAAGCTGATAATAAAATGTAACCGAATGATATAGACAGAAACAGTTGGGTGCAGACAGCTCCATCTTGGCAATGGACGTGACGGGCACTCCAAGTAGGTCGATGATAGATAACATGTGTTCACAGATAATATTAAAAATTTGGCGGGTCTTCCTTTTAAAGCTAGTGATATAGTAGTACTTTTATTTATAATAATTTTAGACATTTTTTGTGTCCAAACTATTATATACTATTATTTTTTAAGGGAGATGATAAACAATGCTAACGCACACAAGTTGGCCAACTTGTAGTGTGGGACTTCTACAAATAAATATAGTACGTTGCCCTAAATAAATTTCTCTTCCACTTTTGGACACTAGCCTTGTATCGCTTATCTCATGTCATCAGTACTAGGCTACTATACAGGGTGTCCCGGAACTCTCTGGAACCCTTTTGTATATTTGTTCCTTGCATCGAGACAAGAAAAAAACATCATACAAATAAGTGTCTAAAATCCATAGTTTAGCCGCTAGCCGCCATTTTGTTTTTTTCACGTAATAATTTTTATTTCCGTAACGGATGGTTGTATTCAGTTCATATTTGGTATGATATGAACTAATCATACTAATCATACTAATCATACTAATCATACTTTATCATACTAATGTACATTTTCAGGAAAAAAATTAATTTTTTCTACTGTGTATTTTCAAAATGGCGGCCATTTTTTATTTTCAAACTAAAATATCTCAAATTCGGTAAATTTCAAAAAAATTTTACCTCCTACAAAAAAGTTGCTAAATTAAATTATCTAACCAACAGTACCAAGTTTGTTAGGATTTGATAACAAATAACCAAGTTATTGCGATTTTTCTGTGAAAATGGCCATAATTTGCATTAATTATAATGCAAAATCAATGTTTTTTTTTTGAGAAAAATCGCAATAACTCCGTTATTTGTAATCAGATCCTTACAAACTTGGTACCGTTGGTTAGATAATTAAATTTGGCAACTTTTTTACATAGAGTAATTTTTTTTTTTTAATTTACCAAATTTGAGATATTTGAGTTTGAAAATTTAAAATGGCCGCCATTTTGAAAATACGAAGTGGAAAAAATTAATTTTTTTCCTGAAAATGTACATTAGTATGATAAAGATTCATACCAAATATAAACTGAATACAACCATCCGTTACGGAAATAAAAATTATTACGTGAAAAAAACAAAATGGCGGCTAGCGGCTAAACTATGGATTTTAGAAGCCTATTTGTATGATGTTTTTTTCTTGTTTCGATGCAAGGAACCAATATACAAAAGCGTTCCAGAGAGTTCCGGGACACCCTGTATATTATTTTCCTCGATTCAACAAAGACAATTAAATTCGATTTCAAAATGTTTATTCACAAACAACCTAAATTAAATGTCACACATGGGTTTTTTTAAACAAAAACAATTTATCACTTCACAGGTTGACAAATGTCAATAGTAACACTTGCTGTATTTGAAAATAACACATTGCATGATTTAAGAATTTAAATCGGTTTGATAAAATAACTTGCATTTTTGCAACATTGCCACATATTAAAAGAAGTTTATACAAAATAAACAATAAATTAGTATATTAAGTTCATTTGAATAATTTATTTTATTATTGACGTAATGACCTTATATTACAAAAAGCGTGCAATGTGATGAAAATAAACTATTACATAAAACTGTTGACAACAAAGTACTTGAAAAACATTTGCTAGACACTATATTTTCAGCGAAATTAATTGAAATTATTAATCCAAAATGTAGAATGCACTCTAATATAAACCGTAGCAAAGTTTTGAAGTAGGTCTTCATATCACAGTTAAGCCCAGAGAGTGCTGGCGGTGACAGTGCTATAAAATGGCGCCATTAGGAGCAGTCTTGGGCAACAGTGATAAAAATCATAGATGTTTAAAGTTCCACACTACTGTACTACCATAAAAAAGCAATCCGACAACACTTTCCATGACAACAACTATGTGGTATATGGGAAAAGCTATGAAATTTATAAACATAGCAACAGTTTGGAAGATATATATGTGAGCCTAAATTACATATGTTTTGAAAATTACGAGTTTTTATAAATTAATTTTAATTTATTTTAAATTATAATTGTCTGCAGCTCCTAATTTAAAACACTTTTTACTTTAGGCCTACTGGTAGAGAGGCCTACTGGTGTTATATAAAGCTGACTAAATAAACTAAGTTTAATTATGTTGCTCCTTGCTGTTTTAAAGATGATGCCAACCCGGCAGATGGTTACCATAGCCAAGTTGTGGCGTTTTTATCTTTGGGTCCCCTTTGTGGAAACAATTTTAACCATGTATACAATTCAAATGAAGCATTTTTTTATCCACTCTTTGATTCAGTCAGTCAAGAGGAGAAGAGGAATGAATCCAAACTATTATTTTATTCCGGCGATGTTTAGAAATAAGTCAAATTTTAAGATTGTGTGCAAATAAGGGGAAAACTATACCCATCCCCATTTACATCATCACTGTAAAATTTCTACAGTATGCAACCAAGATTATTATTTCTAAATAATTTTTTAATGTTATTTTGTTTCAATATATTAAGTATTTTTTTTAAGCGAGAGTGTCAATGTATTAAATTACAACTGATCAAATTATGTAAATATAAGAATATTACATTTTAACATGGAACCTTTAGAATGCTATCTTAAACAATATTGAAATAGTTCCGGAAGAATTCGCGAAGTTTTTACATAGTCTAGGAGTTAGAGATTTAGTAAGTTGAAAACTATGTTGAAGTTCTTTCATTGTCATGAGGTCATATTGCGTTTCATGAACGTAACAATTTTACTTTACATCCTATTCCGACTTATGTTACCAAAATTTTGATAATATACACACATCAAAAATATAATAATTAAAAAATTAACTTAAAAGATAAAAATTGAATCACATAAAATATGATAGAATTATTGTCCTCACCAATGAGTTAGTATTATAGAAAAACAAAATTCCGTAATAACATGGTTAATTAACTAATGACTACCCAAATTGAATTGATCTTGTAGTGAGAGGCCTGAGAATAACCATTAAAGGTACAATGAAAGAGCCCCCCACCCCCCTCTTATCGTCCTTTCAGCGAGGATAATATCAAATAGATCACCTGATATATTGTGGCATTAGGATATTTTCGGCTGCATATTGTTTAGCTTAAGTATTATAGGTTAATAGAGCACTATAAAATACAATATCCTAATGTTTAATTGGTTAGTTATAGAATAATTTAGTTCCTGCTATCCTATTATTGAAATTGAAATTATCTATTACTATCAAACTGATTGAAATAAAGTATTTCTTATTTTGAAATTTCCTTAAAAACTGTTTAAAAACAATTGACGGTTTTATAATAAGTGATGCATTTGATACACTAGACAAACTACTTAATAATGTATAAAATCGCAGATAAATTTATAAAACACTAACAAACTGTTAGTTACATGGTTTTATGATTTCGATTTAATTTTGCTGCAAAATAACTATGTAACATCCCAAAGAGCAAAGCTTGGACCACCTGTACTGTCTGTCCTACACAACAAAGAACTTAAATTACATTAAAGAGAAAAGGGAAACATCGTGTCTTTGTAAAAGAATTACGATTACAAATTTCTAAACTCTGAAGAAACCCCATTGTCAAAAGAATGTGATTCTACGGTCGCTTTACGTCTAACGTTGGCTAGTACTTGTACCTTATTTGGTTTTACGGTAACGAGTTTTGTTACACTTTTGCTCTACTTCAACTTCCTTTCTAACTTCGACACTAACTTCTTATCTTGAGCTTGATATCATGATGTTGAAAAAATGCTACTCAACCAAAAAGTTGAGCTGTACACTACCGATTAACTTTGCGTGATATTCTGTGCTTAACTTCATGTTAATAGAATACATCTTAATGACTAATCAATTTTAATATTCTAGGTGGAGTACGGATGGTACTCCATCCGTATGAACCGTATGACGGATGAATATTCCGTCAACAATAAGTACGATGTACAGAATTGTATAAATACCTCATTCTATTACAACACCAAACAAAATGTATATTTTTCATAAATTTATCTATTATTATAAAATTAAAATAGTACCCTACCTGAGCTCTAGATTTCTCAAGAACAATATGCTTAATTATTGTTATTCCTCCGTTAAAATACCTCCAGTGTCATAAATTATGATAGAAGGCTTTATAGTGTATGTAATAAATTTTAAATAATTTTGAACTTTCATTAATTAAAAGTATTATTTTGTTTTGTAAACTTCCGTTGCGTAGTTTCACAAATAAACAGCAATAAAATTAAATTACACCTTAATAAGAATAATTAATATTTAGCTTATTATGTTTATTAGGTAGTCAGTCATTACCTCACACATAAATTTTCAAAAAATAAATAACATCGATTTTTTAAAATTTATATCAAATACAATAGGGAATTTTTTTTAGAAACAATACGTCATTCAGTGAAGTAAATCACCTTAAGGACGCTTGAGTGCTGCTTTGTCTATCTAAGTTAGTTGTTGAGAGCGTAATGAAAACTTTAATCAAGACTCGTTTTTTGGAATACTTATTTGAATATAATGTGTTGCAATAGTGCATATACAATTATAAAAATTTTCATATTTGTTGATTACTGAAAGGTATTAAAGCTATATTTATTGAGAGTATGATGAATGTAATCTTCGGTAACTGCTTCACATGTGGTTCAGGAATTCCCAGGAATACTTTTGGAGATTTTCTTTTAGAACCCACATAATTCCTTATCTTATGGGGGGGGGGGAGTTGGGGGTGTAAAAACATTTTAAACGGGCGATACAAAAATTGTGTTAAAACATGTGCCTTTTCCTTCCCCATTACCTATTTAAGCAATTTGTATATTTAAAAAACAAACAGATTAATATGGGTACAAAAAGTCCCAGGGTTAAAAGAAAATAATATTGGTGGAAAGTGAGTTTTAAATTATAAGCTTCAATAATTGTAATACTTTTTTATTTCACACCTTTTATGTATATTTTACAGTAGGCCTATTGAATTATTGAATAATCTATGTATATATATATATATATATATATATATATATATATATATATATATATATATATATATATAATTCTGTAAGTTTCTTGAGCAAAATTGTGAGCGTTATAAAAATTGCAAGAAGATGGGAGCGGTCTCAAATTATAGGTCTCAGTTCCATGCACGAGGAAAAATTATCGGCGTGTCCTTAATGTTAGCAGGAAAAGAGATATAACGTAAAACGCCCTCCTTAAGAATAACATGGGGAATTAAATAACGTCTGCTTTGCGTACATTAAAACGTGTTTTTTGGTTTGATTTTATAAAGAGGACTGGAAGACATTGTCTTCCGGGTGGAAGCAAAACTTTTGAAGCAGAACTTTGAACATTTGAACATACTTTATACAATAATATTTTATTTCAAATATTCCTATAATATACTACTGAAATGATAATAGCAGTACTGAATATGTACACCTAACGAAACCTTACTCAACGTTGGGTTAGTAGTTTGAGTTGTTTGTCGCTGTGTAAATCAAGCCTGCCTCTTGCATTCGAACCTTACTCCTAATAAGTTTAAAAGTATATCTTCCTTAAATTTAGATATATGAGTCTTACTGCAAGAAATGGAAGTTGCACTAAGGCTCATTGATTAACCTACAAAACTTTTTTTTAATCGCGCGAGAATTTACATTTACAATGGAGGTGTAAAGTTTGCCCCTAAAGTTTTAATTTTCAAGATAAGTATAATATGCCAGGCTTGTTTTACAGTTGTGAAAGTTTGTAATCTGGTAATACATTATCAACTTTGCGTGCTCCCAAATGTGTTTGGCTTGAAGTGGATGGCATTTTAACACGATTGCTGGTTTACCTTTGTTAAACACAACATCAAAGGAATCCTTTCTCCCATTACACTTTAATGGAGAAAGGGGTATGCACTCACATTCAATTACACCATATACTAATTAGATTCTGATTATATTACAAGTATTATCGTATTACTCCTCCCATTTCCAGCAATAATTAGTTTTCCACCTTTTATTACGGGTTGTGCTTAATAATTTCTACTATATAATTAGAATAATTTTTACTATATGTGGATAATTTTTACTATATGTAAAAATTATCCACTACTGTATCTGCGTTCTCATGAAAACATGAATTTTATTCTGAGTTGATAGTATAATTATTTCAAGTCTTTTATTATTTTTTCCCTGAATTATATTATGTAAAATAATAACATTGGAAAACCTTTGTCTGAGGGAGAAAATTTTTGTTTCAATCATTCTTTGCTTTTACTTTACGTGTGCAGTAACGAATAAACACCCGTTAATGCCACAAAGACTGTTGTCATTACCGGTGTCTAGTGACAATGTGTTTGAAAACAAACAATATACAGGGTTAGGCAAAAGTCTGGACACCCCCAGTTAACTTTTTAACACATTGCAATAGGGAAACCAAACTCGGGACATGTTTACAACATAAATAACGACACTTTTTCATCAACTACACAACTTTCCCCCTGCCCCAAAAATGGGGTATTTTGGGGGCAGCCCCGAATTTTCAAATATAAACTCCTATTGAGTGACCCATCATTTTAAATAGTTTATCAAGAGAAATCAAATGGCGCAAACTGGAGGTCGATATCTCACCCCTAACCAAAATGCCAGTCATTTTAAAATTTGAAATGGGTTGATTGACATTCAATGAAATTAAATCGGTAAAAACTATTTTAGAAATACGAATTTTTAAAAAAATTTTGAATTAAACCTTCTAATTTATTTTTGCTACTGGGTTCAATTCTAAATAATTCCAGAAGTTTGTTATTCTAAAAAAGGCAGTACCAATTTAATTTTATTGAATGTCAATCAACCCATCTCAAATTTTAAAATGCCTGCCATTTTGGTTAGAGATGAGATATCGACCTGTGGTTTGTGCCAATCAATTTCTCTTGATAAACCGTTTAAAATGGAGGGTCACTCAACAGGGATTTTTGAAAATTTGGGGCCACCCCCCAAATACCCCATTTCGGGGGCATTGGCAAAGTTGTGTAGTTGATGAAAAAGTGCCATTTTTTATGTTTTAAACATGTGCCAAGTTTGGTTTTCCTTCTACCACGCGTTAAAAAGTTAACTGGGGGTGTCCAGACTTTTGGCTAACCCTGTATATACAAAGGCAATGTTCTACTTCATTTAACGAACAGACTACCTAAGACTACAACCGACATTTGTATGAAAAAATAAGAATAATAAGTTGTAAGTGCACAGGACACAGCTGTCCATGGTTTAGGAGTGCACAGGAATAATGGGAAAATAATAATATTTCGTCATGCTGTATTGAACTATTTAATATGTTTTAGCCTGGAAATCGTCATTACCATGACAGATCTTTAATGTATAATAATACTTCAATAATAGTATAATAGTTCAATGGACCTTTTTTTACAAAATCGACTACTATTTTCAATCTTAGGGCAGATTATTGATTCATTTCTAAATTAACTCCACCAACAAATTTTATTAAGATTAGGTAACATTTTATAAGAAAATAAAAACATATAACTTGAAATTGACTCGAAATTTTTGTTCCAGGAGATAGTTAGGCCCTAATTGAAACTTATTTTCGGAAATAAAATCACAATTTAGATTTTTTAATGAGTTTTTGCCCTTACAAGTCCCTAGTAAGCTATGGATGTAATGATTTAGCTATACTCAAACCCTAGCAAATTGTAATTACAAATTGGAAATATTTATTAGTAAAATGTCATTATCAATCGTTGTATTTAATGTCAGGTCAGTGTTTGCCGTGGATTTGACTTTGCGCCTCGCTGACAAATGAGTTCGCAGCTCGGCCACGGCGCGGCGCTGCGGTCGCCGTAATCTGCTTCATCATAACTTTGTAAATTGCTTAGCGAGGCAGGTACATGTGTGCTGAGTCGCAAATATTACGGTCAGAACTTTCGGCGGCTGGAAAATTGTAATTATTTAAACTCAGATATGTGAGGAGAATTATTCAAAGAATTTTTTTAACTATTTTTATACTTTACAAAAGTTATAATTATCTATTAATAAACTTTTATTGACAACGATAAAAGTGAAAAAAGTGCTAATATAAATTTTTTTAAAAGAACGTAGCTAGTTCATATTTTTTTGGAATTAACTGGTAAAAAGATAGTCGAATTCCGATCCTGTCCAAGTAAGTCTGGCTCTATGTTATGTTATTTCAGATTAAATATTATTTTCCCGTAAAAAAATATTGATAAATAATCAGGGTTTTAATAAATGAAAAAATAAATAGCTCAACAGATAACATTTATGTATATTGAATTTCAAAATAAAACGTAATAAAAGAGAATCTACTAAATTAACCTCAAAATTAATGGCGTATTTAAAGTCATATGACGTTTAAACCACATTTTCATACAAGTCATTTAATGTATTTGAACAAAGTTTACGGTTATGAATTATTCTGTAAAACATTACTGTATATAGAATATGCTCCTAATCTAAGCTTTTTTCTAGGAGAAAACCGTGTTTTATTCTGCAGTGGAAATTGAAAACAAATTTCAAAGTTGTCTCTTTGCCAGTTTGTTTCTACTTTAACTTTCCGTCCTGGAAATACATTGAAAACAGTTGACATCCTTACCCAGGTTGTGCTATTGATCAGTTCAACTTTTCTTATTCATTCGTTTCATATTGTGTACGCACCATTAGGTGTTGAAACTGGCAAGAAGTGATGTATTATCAATGCCGTAATTGTATTAAGAAATTTGAACAATGCTATAAATTTGCAATTGTACATTTCAGATTTATTCAGTTTTATTGAGAAATACAATACGATATAAACATCCAACTGTTTTAAAATTTTTAAACAGAGTTTCATTTTTTTTATAACAGTTTGACTTTTAAGATAAGTGGTTATTTAGAGTAATGTTTTTGCTAAGCAAAATCCTAACGATTAGCAGAAACTGAGGGTTAGTAGTCCAATATTTGATTATCTAAATAAATACAAATTGTATCCACGTCCATTTAAAAATCAGCATTTTCATATTTAAAAAACATATTTGTGAAAGGTTTTACATATATTAGTAAACAAATCCTCTTGGTGGTTATTAAAGTGCTTTAAATAACCTAATTATAATTAGTTTATAGATTTATTCTAATAGATAAATCATTTTATCCACTACTATTACAAAAACAAAAACTAATGATATTATTAGTACTATTTTAAAGAAGTAATAATAAATTACTAAACAAAATTGAAACAAATGCGGAACTCACAATAAAGTGCAGCTTCTATACATTTGACGAAAGAAGTATTATAATTGAAAAATACTTGATTCTCACAACAGATTATTGTTACATTACGATATATATTTATATATATATATATATATATATACTTTTTTGCTTTTTTACTTACTTTTTTGCTGTATGCTTAATTTCAAAAGAGTTTGTAATGTTAGTGATAACGGTGATTATCTCAATAACTATCGAGTTTGGCTACGTTTTAGATCGGTGACCTCCTGTTACCTATAACTTTCTGCACATATACTTTATTTTTTCAGCGATTTTCCAGATTTATGCGGGATGTAGATAAAGTAGTGTATGCAACAATTCTATTTAGCAATCTTTGAATAAGCTACTATTAAATACTCATCAATAATCTGTCATGCATTTGATAACCAATAAACTAATATTTAAAATTAATATAAATTAAATTAAATAATTTAATTTTGCAGTATACAATGACTGCAATCAGTTGTTTAAGTTCAAAAGAGGGGTTTTTCGTAAGAACAACCAAAGAAATATGCCTTTGTAAATCTCTTTCTTATTGATAAAACGGGCAATCCCATGTAGAGCCACAAACAGAATTGTGGATTATGATTTGAGACCGGGTGTGGTGACTGTGGTGCAATGCCAAAATGTCCTTTTTTACAACTTTCACTCCTTATTACGACCACTCTATATTAATCCATACATATCCTTTCCGATTAATGTCCATACGACAAAACTTCTACATACAAAACAAATAAAATTGAACATTTAAATTTTACATTTGGTCAAAGTTGCTATGAAAACGAAAATTTAATGGATCAGTAAGATTTCTTATACTTAAAATTGTTCAATATAAATTTTTAAATTCAATTAATATTATTTTTGCGTGATGTGTAAGAAACACATAATAGCCGAGTATCATAAAATTAAGTTACATACACCATATAACAATAAAGACACTTCTTTGTTTAAAGTTCATTTTGGTGATGGTGAGATCATGTTATTGTTTAGTATACCCTGGAAACGAAACCCAAGTATTTAAATTTATAAATTAGTTATTTGATCTAACTCTTATATATTTAATGATTTCCAAAAATATTTTTGTGTTAATGAAGTACCTCAATTTTTTTTTTTAATATTTCAACTACAATGTTAAAGCTACTTTAAGCTACGTTCATTCTAAATTAAATTTAAAATGTCATTTCAGACATTGTACTAAAGGCTTTAGTAGGCAAAACCTCAAATAAGCTAAACTATGAGACATGCTGGAACTTCTGACTGTTGTGGCTGGGTAAAACTTGCATTGGAACAGAAGTTACATAACAGTCTACAAAATACATCAATGGCAAAACTAATATTTCGAATTTCATAGTTTGAGTACTAAGTATTCAAGTATTATGGCATGTTTAATAGCCAGAAGTTTTATTATATGTATATTTGTTAAAATAATATGTATATTTATCAGTTGTAAACTATCATTCACATTGTTAAAGCAAAATATTGCAAGTCTAGAGAATATATAAAGTAAAGAAACAAAACATTTTTATATTGGTTTTTATTTGGAGATCATTTATGTTAGCTATATAAAAATAAATATTATATCCATGAATGTGTTCAAGCATTTAATTAATCGTGAGCACTCTTATTCATTGTAAACCCCTTTTTAGCATAAACCTTTGTTCAATGAAAACATAGTCTGTGGTATGTTGAGACTCTTTGGGGTTCAGGTTTCTGGCTAATTTTATAAACAGCAATGCCACTCCGACATCCTCAACTTTATACAATTTTTATAATTCATGACACTACGAGACTAGTCACAAAGCCAAAGAGAGTCAATATTACACATATGTATTCTGTCTCGAGCCTATAAAACTATATAAAGTATAACAATACGACTATATATCATGTAATTAAGTGGAGGCGTAAACATATCTTTTATACTGGAAAATTAAAAAAAAAAAAAAAAAAAAACTAACTAAAATGCTAAAGCTCTGACAGTCTAGTAACCAAAGAATAAAGTTTGATTTGAACCACGGTTACGAACACAAAGAAGAAAGACTTTGGAAAAAAAGATATGTAATATTAAATTGGAATTATTGTAAGAACTATACACCTATCTTCCCCTCATCAATTTTGAAGGTAAACCGCAGCAGAACCGCTTCTGTTTACGCTAATAACAGTGCTTCAGTTTTATGCTGAGCCGTTCTGGTTTATACTGTTTGGCTTTCCGATTACGAGAATAAATGTGTTTTTCACATTTCTTGCAATAAGTCTTTCATGACTGAATTCATTACAATTTATTCTAAGATACTAGCAATAAAAACAAGAGGCAAAAATAATAATGAAATAGTTAGATATTTTAATTTTATATTCAAGGCTGTCTACTACGGTTGTACATTGTGATTAAGTAATAAATAGTAAATGCTAGTAATGTATGACTTTACGTGACTTTTCATTTCCTAAATGAGTTACTCATTTTGTATATACTTTGCAAAGTTAAAAAAATAAACATATGGTTTGAAAACCCAATTTATTTTTTGCACATTATACCGAATGTCTCATGTAAGGTGTCCGATTAGGCCTAAACACCAACAGTTTTTCTTCAATCTTGAAACAAAAACATTTCCCACTAAATTGACCCCAAGGAATAATAAAAAATATTTTAACGTTTTATAAATAAAGGGTGTCCCAAAAAATGAGGGTCACAGTTTCGAATCTTGGAAATATAAAAAACAAACATATAACATATCAAACATCATTAGAAAGGTCTAGTTAATACAAACATTTTGGTACAAACAGAATTTTGTTATCTCTATATGTTTTAAAATGGCGTCTATTTTTTTAGTCAAAATCAAAATTTACGGAATAATCTGCAATTCTAATATTATTTAACATAAATGACTTATGATTCAAAATACCTATTTGAAATAAGCTAAGCTTTACAATGATATCTGTAATCTATTTAAGACACCTTACGTGAGACACCCGGTATAATTTATCAATGTCTAAGGTGGAAATTAAAGATAGTCATGAAGGTTCGATTTTAGTTTTACGCTAATGCATTTACGTAGGAAACTAATTGAACAAGGTCACTCACCTTGGAAACAAAGAACAAAATGCCCACTTAACTCACTCCCGGAAGTGGAAATCCTGTACGGAACACTTTTGGGCAACTTCATGTCTGGGCCGCGGTGTCTCTGCCCTGACTTATTTTTTGTAAAGACAAGAGACTAGGGCCTCCTCCCCTCACGCTTAACACGAAGAACTGCGTAGGAATAGGGGGAAACTGTCTACCAGACATCTTCGTGTGGGAGTATTACCTCCACAATGGTGTCAAGAGCGACAACATCAAGAGTCAAGAGGAGCTATCTTCGGTCTTTGGTGAATCAGCTACACGAAAGAAGAAATTATGGACGTACCCCTCCTCCCATGGGCAGGCAGTACGCGCACTGAGATTCTCTTATCATAACTTTCCGTAAAAGGTAATTCCTGAAACAGCCATGAATCGTCAGAAGCTGGAACACAGAATTCTACTTTCACATAGTCACCCGTCTTTCACGATTGGCCCTAAATGTGGCGGTGCGTACATCGCCCATCAGTCGCATCATCACACATTTGCTGCCAATTTCTTATTGTAACTTCTCTAGCATTTGCTGCAGCTTCTTTTTTACCTACCTCTGAGGCCATATGGAAGATGGAAGATGCCAAGATTTGGCTGTGATCACAGCGAGCAAGTCGATAGAGATTACCCCCACAGCGTTCATGGTGACAGAGACAGAAACGGTGTTGTAGGCACGGACATGAGAAGACGTTATATGTTGGTACAAAAGTAAAGGATATTTAATGCTTAAACACATATACCTATAAAAGAGAGATAAAAATATTAATTGAAACAAGTTTACTATTTTTAGGTAGAAGTTATTTTAAATAACAACAATCATTATAATTCTTTACGTGTTTGACTTCTATTTTGAGGTGTCAAGATGATTTTAAAAAGTTTCTCATCGAAACAGGCTTCAAACTAATAGACTGAAAACCCCAGTGTGCCACAAGGGTCTGAGTTTGGTATGCTAATGATCCTATAATTTACAGACAATATACCTCCATCCGTCCCTTTTTTAAGTTGTATATAATTTCGGGTAACAGTTTTTTTCTAGTTACTATTCTGAAGCATCCTCAACTTTAAATATGCACTATTGGCAAGAGCAACTCAGTTTGAGTGTCAACCTGAAACTATCTTAATGTAAATACTCAATAAATCCTCTTTGATAGACGTGTTCTTGAGGGCCCTTCATCAGAAGCTTCTTAAATTCCATGATGGCTGAGGTAGAAACGGTACGGCAGGTACGTACGGTAAACCTCATAGCTGATAGCACGCGCTTGCTGTATGTACTTCATGATTCTCATGACACCCACCAACACTACCTGCACCGTACAGAAGAACGGCTTTGATGGTCGAAATGAGCAGCCGTCTATCTTTTATCGCTATTCTTCTACGTTCTCCATCAACCTAAAAAGAGAAATAACAGTCGTCGAAGCCCCATCGTAGATCATATGCATGTGATCCCACCACCCAAGTCTTCAGTGAAGCATCATGCCCAAGTACGTGGCTGCTGTCAGTCTGTACATTGATGTTGCCAACAGTCATGGGTTCGATTTTAGAAAATTTGATATTGAGAACTAAAATGTAATGCCCTACTGCGGATTACCTGTTTGTCGGTTGCAGTCTCAGCTGCAACTAAAATGGGGACACTCAGCTCGAGATCGTATTGAAGGGTTGGGCTGGTCAGATTGTGCAGCCGATAAAAGCTCCTAAGCTGCAATCATGTATAACGATAAGCCTTTTCACAACTGCTAGCTAGAACCGCTGTGGTCCAATCTTGGTGTAATACCAATGGGGATTATGGAAATTTGGCATTATCCAAGCATAATTACAGATACATTTACATTCGTTTAAAGATTGCAGTCTTAGAAGTTATTTAAATTAATCTTTGTAAATAATAAAAACAATTTTTGTAAAATAATTAAAACAATGAGAAATGTTTTCATAACCGAAACATTTTAGTTATTTAAATTTATATAAGTATATAGGTGAATTCATCTAATAGTTTTTATCATTCAATATTAAAATATATTTAATGAAGTAAAAATCATGACTAATAAGCAATCTTAATAATGGACAAATTATTACGTACATTAGTAAAATATCACATTATAAAATACATCAAGTGCTGGATGGTAGCTCAAACATTGCCTTCGTATAAATGAAAAGGCACAAACCAAATTAAAATTAGCTTTGTTTGAAAATACAAACAGCAGTGCATCCTAACAAAAGTGATTGTTATTGCTTTTGTCAATACGAAGTCTCTTGTTGTTTATTTTCTTGATTATCCAGAATTTTACAAAGGGCTTTTGTTTTCGTATTTATAAGTGTAACAGCAGTAAGTAGTAATGCCGGGCGATCGAGGTCTAACATGGGCTCTTATGGGGAGTAGGTGTCCCGAGGATCGGGCACAAAAAATGGCGTGCGCATGCGCCAATTTTTTTCTGTGACGTCATGGCGCCTTTTTTTGTGACGTCACCAAGATGGCGGCGTTTTTTTTCTGTGACGTCAGCTGTTTTTTTGTCACGTCATGGCGGCGCTCTTTTTTTGTGACGTCATCAAGATGGCGGCTCCCGCCAATTTGACGCCAGCTGTTTTTTTCTGTGACGTCATGGCGGCGTCTTTTTTGTGACATGATGGCGGCGTTTGCGCCAATTTTGCCTAATTTTCGCGCCAATCGTCAGCCGTTTTTCTGTCATCATGGGGAACAAGACCATATGGATCGCTGGGGTCATACTATATAAAGTGTACACAATACTATATAAAGTTTAGAATATGTAAAATGATGTACAACACCCAAATAAAGTGCATATTATATTATATAAAGTGAAAAACATGAAAATTTTTGCTTAAAAATCTAAAAAAACGCAAATATCTCGAAAACGGTGTGTCCTAGGGGTCCGGGGACCTCAAAAAACCACCTTCTACGAAGTAGAGGTGCCCCTGGGGGGTAGGTACCCTAAAATAACAAAATTAACCAAAATGTTGCGGGTTGCATTCAAAAAATGAAGGGGGCAATGAAGGGGCAAAACTTTGAAAAATCATATCTTAGGAATGGCTTCATGTATCAACTTCATACTTGGTATGTGTGTACACTTAGTTGGTATTTAAAAATGCATGGCACAAGGTATCCAAAAAAATGAAGGCGCAAAAAAGTTTTATTTTTTATCTTGAGAATGGCACTACGGATTTTCTTTAAACTTGGTATGTGTATAGGGGTAGTGTTAGTATGTAATAAAATGCTAAGCATCACTTCCCAGATTCAAGGTCACAACTGTGAAAAATAAAAAAAACATACAACTATTAATTTTCTATCCCCTGCTGGTGTATGACTGTTCCTTTGAGTCTCTAAGTATTTGTTAAGACTAAGAAGAGTGTAGTGGTCAAGGTCAGACATATTAAAAAATAAAAAAACATCTTAAAATAACAGACAGAGGCCTACAGGCCTGTTGGCGCAGGGCTCTACCTTCTCAATAGCAGATCAATACTTAGGAGGTGAAGGCAGTATAGTGTTATGGTATTATCTTAAAGAAAAATCCTTATATTTCTAAGACAGAGGGTGAGCAGTCTTTATAAGTTAGCAGATACTAGTACAGTTTTATTGAAGGGAAATACATAGCAGTTTATAATGTAACTCAGCTGGTCTTGCGTAACATAACCTCACTTTTGATTGTACTTTTGCTGTACATATAGTAATACCAGAGTGGTACTTTAGTGATTTTCTATAAAGTTATAGTTATCAGCTCTATTGGCTTAGTTTGTTTTCAGACGTGATACTGTACAGATGTGTTGGTCTCGTGTAACATAACCTTACACTGCACTTTAGTAATTTATTAGTAAAAATTACAGTATACAGTATACAGGGGGCCTGCTGAACCCCTATAAAACCAGAGCTATCATCTCTATTGTTTCAGTGTCTTTTCAGACGTGATACTATACAGACGTGCGTGTAACATAGCCTCACTTTTGATTGTACTTTTACTGTACATATAGTAATACCAGAGTGAGTCCATAGGGAGTCTCTATAATTACCAGCTTTATTGTTTTAGTCTCAGACGTGGTACTGTACAGACGTGCGTGTAACATAACCTCACTTTTTTATTGTACTTTTACTGTACATATAGTAATACCAGAGTGAGTCCATAGTGAGTCTCTATAAAACCAGAGCTATCAGTTCTATTGCTTCAGTGTCTTTCCAGACGTGGTACTGTACAGACGTGTGTGTAACATAACCTCACTTTTTATTGTACTTTTACTGTACATATAGTAATACCAGAGTGAGTCCATAGTGAGTCTCTATAAAACCAGGGCTATCAGCTTTATTGTTTTAGTCTCAGACGTGGTACTGTACAGACGTGCGTGTAACATAACCTCACTTTTTTATTGTACTTTTACTGTACATATAGTAATACCAGAGTGAGTCCATAGTGAGTCTCTATAAAACCAGAGCTATCAGCTCTATTGCTTCAGTGTCTTTCCAGACGTGGTACTGTACAGACGTGCGTGTAACATAACCTCACTTTTGATTGTACTTTTGCTGTACATATAGTAATACCAGTCCATAGTGAGTCTCTATAAAACCAGAGCTATCAGCTCTGCTTCAGTGTCTTTCCAGACGTGGTACTGTACAGACGTGCGTGTAACATAACCTCACTTTTGATTGTACTTTTGCTGTACATATAGTAATACCAGTCCATAGTGAGTCTCTATAAAACCAGAGCTATCAGTTCTATTGCTTCAGTGTCTTTCCAGACGTGGTACTGTACAGACGTGTGTGTAACATAACCTCACTTTTTATTGTACTTTTACTGTACATATAGTAATACCAGTCCATAGTGAGTCTCTATAAAACCAGAGCTATCAGTTCTATTGCTTCAGTGTCTTTCCAGACGTGGTACTGTACAGACGTGTGTGTAACATAACCTCACTTTTTATTGTACTTTTACTGTACATATAGTAATACCAGTCCATAGTGAGTCTCTATAAAACCAGAGCTATCAGTTCTATTGCTTCAGTGTCTTTCCAGACGTGGTACTGTACAGACGTGCGTGTAACATAACCTCACTTTTACTATAAAAATCCCATTTTCTCTTCGTAATAAGCTTAGTATTTTTATAAAAATGGAATCGTCTTCTAAAATGGGTTCTCAAAATATGGCTGAACCAATCCATTTTATTAGCGAAGACCAGTGGTACATAAAAAAATTCAGGCTGTATGGTCTTAAAACTATTTTTAAGTTTACAAACCCCCCAGCTGGAACGTCTGAATTTGAATGGCTTAGGCAGGGATTTGCTCAAATAGTCGAGAGAGCGAAATCCGAATGCCATCCTAATGATTACCTTGGCTTTACATTAGATAGCATTAATTTGAAAACAAAAGAGTCAGGGTATGTAGTTCCACGTCCAGCCTCTGAAGTTAACAGCGATGTACTCTGGAGTGTATTTGGAGGAATTGTCCAATCAAACTCTGAAAATATCAAATCAACTGATACATTTAGAGTTGATGTGGTAAGAGTTAACGTGCCTGTAGGTCGTGGTGCTAGAAAACGCCCTGGATTTTACAATACTTTTGAAGAAGAGTGTAAGTCGAGGCAGGGAATCGTTGTTATAAAAAACAAAGATAACTTGTGTCTTCCCAGGGCTTTGGTAGTGGCAAAAGCGTATGCGAAGAATGATCCCCAGACCTATGCTATTCGAAAGGATAAGGGGTTGATACAAACAATTAGAGCTAAAAAATTAATTGCAAAGGCGAGAGTAGAGATCCCAGAGGAAGGTGCAGGCATTCCTGAGCTTGAGAAGCTTCAGGCTCATCTTAAAAAGTACAGAATAACTGTTTATAACTACAGCTCGAAAGGCCGTGATGTATACTTTTCTGGTGGCGGTGAAGATGCTAACCTTAAAATTAACTTGCTTTTCCATAATGGCCATTATAATGTAATCACTAGTCTCACCGCCGCTTTTGCTTGTAGCTACTACTGTGAGGCGTGCCATGTCCCTTCCAACAATAAGTTTGAACATCGCTGCTCTAATAAATGCACATCATGTCACTCTATATCTCCTCCATGTAAGCTTGAGCATGGAGGCCTTACTTGTCGATTTTGCCATCGCCACTTTAAAAATGAGCAGTGTTTGATAGCCCATCGTGGTCAAGTTTGTAAAATGATTAAATTTTGCCATTATTGCCAAAAACTGGTCTTTCCAACGAAACGCAAATCGGCTCATGTATGTGGAGAGGTGTTTTGTAATACTTGTAAAGACTATAAACCAGCTGACCACCAATGTTTCATGCGTGTAGACAAGCAAACCCCTAAAGACCGCGATTTCTTATTTATATTCTTTGATTTGGAGACCCGCCAAGACGAATCACTGGTTTCAGATAGTGAAACTAAAATCCATAAAGTAAACTTGTGCGTGTCCCAACAGTACTGCTTTAAATGTATTAACGGAAGTGAGTGTGAAACTTGTCTGGAACGGCAAAATATATTTAAAGAAGACCCCGTAAAACAATTTATGGACTATGTCATGCAGGTGAGGAAAACTTTTAAGACTGTATGTGTGATCGCCCATAATGGGCAGGGCTTTGACTTTCAATTTATCTTAAAGTATTTGATGGAAGAAACTAAATTTGTCCCAAACGTAACTTCTCGGGGGACTAAATCAATCTTAATTGAAGTAGATAATGTAAGGTTTATCGATTCACTTAGCTACTTCCCCATGTCCCTCTCTGCACTCCCTAAAGCGTTTGACCTGCCTCCAGAGAAGAAGAAAGGCTATTTCCCACATCTTTTCAACACATTGGCGAATCAAAATTATGTAGGCCCTATGCCAGCCAAGGAGTTTTACTGTCCAGACTCTATGTTTGAAGAGTCCCACTCAGCTTTTGAAAAGTGGTATGATGAGCGAGTAGCAGAAGATTACAAATTTGACTTTCAAAAGGAGATCTTAGAATATTGCATTTCAGATGTCGAGATTTTGGCCCAAGCCTGTATTAAATTTAGAGCCTTGCTTCTTGAGCAATGCAACGTAGACCCGTTCCTTGAAGCGATTACTATAGCTAGCGCGTGCAACTTAGCTTTCCGTCGTAATTTCCTAAAACCTGATACGATTGGCTTGATTCCAAAAGGTGGATATCGTTTTTCCGACACTCAATCAGCTGCTGCATTGCAGTGGTTGACGTGGGAAGAGGAGAAACGTGGAATTAAGATACAGCATGCAGGCCGGGGCAAAGAAGCCAAAATTAATGGGCTAAAAGTAGATGGGTTTGATGGAGAAAACATCTATGAATTTCATGGATGCTACTGGCATGGCTGTCCCAAATGCTACCCATACAGAAGGGAAGAACCATTGAAGGAGGATCCCTCTGACACTCTCCACATTAGATATGAGAGAACAAAATCCAAAATTGATAAACTTTCTGACTATAATGTCGTAGAAATGTGGGAATGTGAGTTTAGCAGGCTGAAGAAGGAAAATAAACTAGATCATCTTAATAAACTACCAATTTTGAACAATCTTCCCCTTAACCCAAGAGATTCGTTCTTTGGAGGCAGGACAGGCAATGCCAAAGCCTATCATAAATGCGAGGAGGGTGAAACGATTCAGTATGTAGACGTTTGCTCTTTGTACCCGTATGTAAATAAATATTGTAAGTACCCCATTGGCCATCCAAAAATCTATATAGGTAATGAGGAGTGCAGAGCACGTGGCCTTGATGTTGAAGGCCTGTTGAAATGTAAAATCCTGCCACCTTGGGATCTCTACCACCCCGTACTCCCCGCTAAAATGAACAATAAATTAATGTTTGTGTTATGTCGCACCTGTGGAGAAACCTTAAATCAGGGTGATTGCCTACATGAGAGCGAGGAAAGGGCCATAGTAGGAACATGGACAATGGATGAAATACGGAAGGCTGTAGAGAAAGGCTATACCATCCTAGACATGTATGAGCTATGGGAGTATCGAGTGGCGACCTATGAGAACGGGGGCTTATTCACCGACTTTATTAACAAATTTTTAAAAATGAAACAAGAGGCATCAGGATTCCCCTCTTGGTGTAAGACTGAACAAGACCAAGACCAGTATATCATGGAGTATTTTAAACATGAAGGAGTTCAACTTGAGAAAGTCAAAATTGCTAAGAATGCTGGCCTCCGATCAGTTGCTAAATTAATGTTGAACTCATTTTGGGGGAAATTTGGGCAAAGGGAAAATATGACTAAAACATCGATCGTGAAGGACTCTAAAGAGTTTTTCCGATTGCTAACCCAGCCTGGAGGAAGAATAAATTTAATCCAAATCATAAACGAAGAAGTACTCCTCGTGAATTGGCAAATTATTGACGAGGCTAGTGAACCCTTGAGGACCGTGAATGTTGTGATTGCAGCTTATACCACGGCCCACGCAAGACTTAAGTTATATGAACATTTGGAAGCCCTAGGAGGCCAGGTATTATACTACGACACGGACAGCTGTGTTTATTACTACCGGGACGGCCTGTATAGAGTTAACACTGGTGATTACCTTGGGGAAATGACAGACGAACTTGCCAAGGACTACGGTCCAGGTTCCTATATAGTCGAGTTTGTGTCTGGAGGCCCTAAAACCTATGCCTATCTTGTGTATTCCACAAACCAAAATAAATTAGCCTCTGTATGTAAGATCAAGGGGCTAACCTTGAATATTAAGACGTCAAAAGATGTGAATTTTGATACATTAAAAGAAATGGTCCTCAACGAAGCCACTCAAGTACTGGAAATCAAAGAGAGCCGAATCAGAAGGACAAAAACTCGAGACATTGTGACAGTAAATGAAGTCAAACAGTTTAAAATTACTGGAGCGAAGAGAAAATTGAACGATGATTATGATACTGTCCCATATGGTTACAAAATTCAGAGAACCATGTGAACTAGCAGACACCAGTGCTTCATGGATGTCTATGGTCCTCACTAGCTCGTTTGATCATTCTCCTTCCAACTCTTGTACGGGTCGGACGTGTTTCCTCTTATTAACAGACAAACATGGCGGTATTTCTGAAATTTTTGTCAAAGAGAAAGTTAAATGAAAATGCAAAATTTTGTATTACGTCTTTTGAGTATACGTTTTTTCTTACAGGATCGATAGAGACATGCGAATGGCCTCTAGTATTTTCAGAGCATATAGTTGATCAAATTACGGAAAATGCTCCTTCAAACGCTCATATAGGCATAACAATAAAACTAGGAAAAGATTCAGGTGATATACCATTCATGCCTCTGGTTAAATTGACTCCAACAGTTTTCGATGAATATTTAGAAAAAATATTTTGTGGAGTTGAAGAGCTATCGGGTACTTTAAATGTAGAAGTGTCACTTGTTGCAATTCCGAGTTGTTACATCAAATAGATGTATAAATAGCCTTTGTAGAGTAATTAGCCGGCAATGTTGTATATACTAGTGTTTTCTAATGTAGTAATTGATATGGAATACTGTAAATTCGCGTTAGCGCTTTATATTCAATATTGCGTTTATAAATAAAGCTTTTCCGAATGGTTTACACAATCTGGCCTACACATGGGTTACAACTCAAACACTCTCCTCACATATAGAATTATGTATGGACTAATGTGGCTTAGCGCTTCCTTGCCTGGCTTCTATATAAATTTATAACTTTAAACTAGGGCGTTGGATAGCGAGTACTGACCGTACATTTATGTATGAATGTGAGGGCTTAGTAAATTGAGGCGCCCCGACCCGAGGAGGGTTCGGGCTACTCCTTGGAACGGTCCTGAGGTCCCTGGCGTGGCTGACGAAAAGGCCCGTAAACCTCTGTATGAATGTGAGGGCCTAGTAAATTGAGGCGCCCCGACCCGAGGAGGGTTCGGGCAACTCCTTGGAACGGTCCTGAGGTCCCTGGCGCGGCTGACGAAAAGGCCCGTAAACCTCTGTATGAGTCAAAGTACTACGCTTCCTTCGACCACGTTAAAATTGAACCTCATGGAAGGCCATGTAGATTGAGGCGTTAGGGTCTGAGGAAGGCCCTGACTACTCCTTCGAACGGTCTGACGTGAATGGTTTGTAATATCTCACAGCATATAGTAATGTGAGGGGACCGTCTAGAGAAGGAAGCTCTACGCCACAATTTTTATCAAAGCATTTAACATGTTGTGGGGGTGTGATTGATGTACCACATGTACAGCTTGATTGTATCAATATATTTTATACATCATATTATAGACACTTTTGCAATCAAAACAGCTCTCAAAGTGGATTATTCTGCCCAAAAACCACTTTTAAATAAAAAAAGGTGTGGCTAGGCCCGTAGAGGAGAACCTAGACCCATAGAAGGGAACCTAGGCCCTCGTAGGG
This sequence comes from Neoaliturus tenellus, assembly GCA_030545055.2. Taxonomy (NCBI): domain Eukaryota; kingdom Metazoa; phylum Arthropoda; class Insecta; order Hemiptera; family Cicadellidae; genus Neoaliturus; species Neoaliturus tenellus. The sequence goes on along the minus strand of CM061537.1, from coordinate 51,932,971 downwards.
GAACCACGTCATGGTTAATGTTTTTTACATGAGCCATGATAAAAGTCAACGCCATGGAGCTGGGAAGTACCACCTCGAAAGAGCTCTGGTCCATGGGAGGAAATCTTCCTGAGCTGTTCTAATAGTTGAGTATCCTCCAAAATTAAAGACTAGTATACATCACGCGCGAGCTTGACACATGTGGTCAATTACATAATAAAAGTGAGAACACATGTTCAACAGTTTGGAAATTTCCCGTCAAAACAGTCGCCATCTTGATACACGTGGTCAAACACATGATAAAAGTGAGGTTAGAAAACGTGGGCAAAAGTTTGGAAATTTCCCGCCATCTTGACTCACGTGGTCAAACACATGGTAAAAGTGAGGTTAGAACACGTGATCAAAAATTTGGGAATTTCCCGCCAAAGCAGTTGTCATCTTGGAAAAAGGGACGTTCTTGACCTATATGGTCAAACACGTGGTAAAAGTGAGGTTAGAACACATGGTCAGCAGTTTAGAATTTCCCGCCAAAACAGCCACCATCTTGACTCACGTGGGCAAACACGCGGTAAAAGTGAGGCTAGAACACGTGATCAAAAGTTAGGTTAGGAAATTTCCCGCCAAAACTGCCGCCATCTTGGAAAAGGGGCGTGGCCTACACCACGTGACTGATGACGTCATCGGTCACAATTTGAAGAAACATTTAGGTGAAGTTAGGTTATAATTGGTTGGCTTAAGTTAGGTTTCACTCTCACTTACCCTTGCTTTTAGCCTTGTTTTATACTTATTAAAATACTTATTTCTAAAACTTTCTAAGTAGCCTAGTTAAGTGTTTTGCGAGAGTGAAACCTAACTTAAGCCAACCAATTATAACCTAACTTCACCTAAATGTTTCTTCAAATTGTGACCGATGACGTCATCAGTCACGTGGTGTAGGCCACGCCCCTTTTCCAAGATGGCGGCAGTTTTGGCGGGAAATTTCCTAACCTAACTTTTGATCACGTGTTCTAGCCTCACTTTTACCGCGTGTTTGCCCACGTGAGTCAAGATGGTGGCTGTTTTGGCGGGAAATTCTAAACTGCTGACCATGTGTTCTAACCTCACTTTTACCACGTGTTTGACCATATAGGTCAAGAACGTCCCTTTTTCCAAGATGACAACTGCTTTGGCGGGAAATTCCCAAATTTTTGATCACGTGTTCTAACCTCACTTTTACCATGTGTTTGACCACGTGAGTCAAGATGGCGGGAAATTTCCAAACTTTTGCCCACGTTTTCTAACCTCACTTTTATCATGTGTTTGACCACGTGTATCAAGATGGCGACTGTTTTGACGGGAAATTTCCAAACTGTTGAACATGTGTTCTCACTTTTATTATGTAATTGACCACATGTGTCAAGCTCGCGCGTGATGTATACTAGTCTTTAATTTTGGAGGATACTCAACTATTAGAACAGCTCAGGAAGATTTCCTCCCATGGACCAGAGCTCTTTCGAGGTGGTACTTCCCAGCTCCATGGCGTTGACTTTTATCATGGCTCATGTAAAAAACATTAACCATGACGTGGTTCCCCTACGAGGGCCTAGGTTCCCTTCTATGGGTCTAGGTTCTCCTCTACGGGCCTAGCCACACCTTTTTTTATTTAAAAGTGGTTTTTGGGCAGAATAATCCACTTTGAGAGCTGTTTTGATTGCAAAAGTGTCTATAATATGATGTATAAAATATATTGATACAATCAAGCTGTACATGTGGTACATCAATCACACCCCCACAACATGTTAAATGCTTTGATAAAAATTGTGGCGTAGAGCTTCCTTCTCTAGACGGTCCCCTCACATTACTATATGCTGTGAGATATTACAAACCATTCACGTCAGACCGTTCGAAGGAGTAGTCAGGGCCTTCCTCAGACCCTAACGCCTCAATCTACATGGCCTTCCATGAGGTTCAATTTTAACGTGGTCGAAGGAAGCGTAGTACTTTGACTCATACAGAGGTTTACGGGCCTTTTCGTCAGCCGCGCCAGGGACCTCAGGACCGTTCCAAGGAGTTGCCCGAACCCTCCTCGGGTCGGGGCGCCTCAATTTACTAGGCCCTCACATTCATACAGAGGTTTACGGGCCTTTTCGTCAGCCACGCCAGGGACCTCAGGACCGTTCCAAGGAGTAGCCCGAACCCTCCTCGGGTCGGGGCGCCTCAATTTACTAAGCCCTCACATTCATACATAAATGTACGGTCAGTACTCGCTATCCAACGCCCTAGTTTAAAGTTATAAATTTATATAGAAGCCAGGCAAGGAAGCGCTAAGCCACATTAGTCCATACATAATTCTATATGTGAGGAGAGTGTTTGAGTTGTAACCCATGTGTAGGCCAGATTGTGTAAACCATTCGGAAAAGCTTTATTTATAAACGCAATATTGAATATAAAGCGCTAACGCGAATTTACAGTATTCCATATCAATTACTACATTAGAAAACACTAGTATATACAACATTGCCGGCTAATTACTCTACAAAGGCTATTTATACATCTATTTGATGTAACAACTCGGAATTGCAACAAGTGACACTTCTACATTTAAAGTACCCGATAGCTCTTCAACTCCACAAAATATTTTTTCTAAATATTCATCGAAAACTGTTGGAGTCAATTTAACCAGAGGCATGAATGGTATATCACCTGAATCTTTTCCTAGTTTTATTGTTATGCCTATATGAGCGTTTGAAGGAGCATTTTCCGTAATTTGATCAACTATATGCTCTGAAAATACTAGAGGCCATTCGCATGTCTCTATCGATCCTGTAAGAAAAAACGTATACTCAAAAGACGTAATACAAAATTTTGCATTTTCATTTAACTTTCTCTTTGACAAAAATTTCAGAAATACCGCCATGTTTGTCTGTTAATAAGAGGAAACACGTCCGACCCGTACAAGAGTTGGAAGGAGAATGATCAAACGAGCTAGTGAGGACCATAGACATCCATGAAGCACTGGTGTCTGCTAGTTCACATGGTTCTCTGAATTTTGTAACCATATGGGACAGTATCATAATCATCGTTCAATTTTCTCTTCGCTCCAGTAATTTTAAACTGTTTGACTTCATTTACTGTCACAATGTCTCGAGTTTTTGTCCTTCTGATTCGGCTCTCTTTGATTTCCAGTACTTGAGTGGCTTCGTTGAGGACCATTTCTTTTAATGTATCAAAATTCACATCTTTTGACGTCTTAATATTCAAGGTTAGCCCCTTGATCTTACATACAGAGGCTAATTTATTTTGGTTTGTGGAATACACAAGATAGGCATAGGTTTTAGGGCCTCCAGACACAAACTCGACTATATAGGAACCTGGACCGTAGTCCTTGGCAAGTTCGTCTGTCATTTCCCCAAGGTAATCACCAGTGTTAACTCTATACAGGCCGTCCCGGTAGTAATAAACACAGCTGTCCGTGTCGTAGTATAATACCTGGCCTCCTAGGGCTTCCAAATGTTCATATAACTTAAGTCTTGCGTGGGCCGTGGTATAAGCTGCAATCACAACATTCACGGTCCTCAAGGGTTCACTAGCCTCGTCAATAATTTGCCAATTCACGAGGAGTACTTCTTCGTTTATGATTTGGATTAAATTTATTCTTCCTCCAGGCTGGGTTAGCAATCGGAAAAACTCTTTAGAGTCCTTCACGATCGATGTTTTAGTCATATTTTCCCTTTGCCCAAATTTCCCCCAAAATGAGTTCAACATTAATTTAGCAACTGATCGGAGGCCAGCATTCTTAGCAATTTTGACTTTCTCAAGTTGAACTCCTTCATGTTTAAAATACTCCATGATATACTGGTCTTGGTCTTGTTCAGTCTTACACCAAGAGGGGAATCCTGATGCCTCTTGTTTCATTTTTAAAAATTTGTTAATAAAGTCGGTGAATAAGCCCCCGTTCTCATAGGTCGCCACTCGATACTCCCATAGCTCATACATGTCTAGGATGGTATAGCCTTTCTCTACAGCCTTCCGTATTTCATCCATTGTCCATGTTCCTACTATGGCCCTTTCCTCGCTCTCATGTAGGCAATCACCCTGATTTAAGGTTTCTCCACAGGTGCGACATAACACAAACATTAATTTATTGTTCATTTTAGCGGGGAGTACGGGGTGGTAGAGATCCCAAGGTGGCAGGATTTTACATTTCAACAGGCCTTCAACATCAAGGCCACGTGCTCTGCACTCCTCATTACCTATATAGATTTTTGGATGGCCAATGGGGTACTTACAATATTTATTTACATACGGGTACAAAGAGCAAACGTCTACATACTGAATCGTTTCACCCTCCTCGCATTTATGATAGGCTTTGGCATTGCCTGTCCTGCCTCCAAAGAACGAATCTCTTGGGTTAAGGGGAAGATTGTTCAAAATTGGTAGTTTATTAAGATGATCTAGTTTATTTTCCTTCTTCAGCCTGCTAAACTCACATTCCCACATTTCTACGACATTATAGTCAGAAAGTTTATCAATTTTGGATTTTGTTCTCTCATATCTAATGTGGAGAGTGTCAGAGGGATCCTCCTTCAATGGTTCTTCCCTTCTGTATGGGTAGCATTTGGGACAGCCATGCCAGTAGCATCCATGAAATTCATAGATGTTTTCTCCATCAAACCCATCTACTTTTAGCCCATTAATTTTGGCTTCTTTGCCCCGGCCTGCATGCTGTATCTTAATTCCACGTTTCTCCTCTTCCCACGTCAACCACTGCAATGCAGCAGCTGATTGAGTGTCGGAAAAACGATATCCACCTTTTGGAATCAAGCCAATCGTATCAGGTTTTAGGAAATTACGACGGAAAGCTAAGTTGCACGCGCTAGCTATAGTAATCGCTTCAAGGAACGGGTCTACGTTGCATTGCTCAAGAAGCAAGGCTCTAAATTTAATACAGGCTTGGGCCAAAATCTCGACATCTGAAATGCAATATTCTAAGATCTCCTTTTGAAAGTCAAATTTGTAATCTTCTGCTACTCGCTCATCATACCACTTTTCAAAAGCTGAGTGGGACTCTTCAAACATAGAGTCTGGACAGTAAAACTCCTTGGCTGGCATAGGGCCTACATAATTTTGATTCGCCAATGTGTTGAAAAGATGTGGGAAATAGCCTTTCTTCTTCTCTGGAGGCAGGTCAAACGCTTTAGGGAGTGCAGAGAGGGACATGGGGAAGTAGCTAAGTGAATCGATAAACCTTACATTATCTACTTCAATTAAGATTGATTTAGTCCCCCGAGAAGTTACGTTTGGGACAAATTTAGTTTCTTCCATCAAATACTTTAAGATAAATTGAAAGTCAAAGCCCTGCCCATTATGGGCGATCACACATACAGTCTTAAAAGTTTTCCTCACCTGCATGACATAGTCCATAAATTGTTTTACGGGGTCTTCTTTAAATATATTTTGCCGTTCCAGACAAGTTTCACACTCACTTCCGTTAATACATTTAAAGCAGTACTGTTGGGACACGCACAAGTTTACTTTATGGATTTTAGTTTCACTATCTGAAACCAGTGATTCGTCTTGGCGGGTCTCCAAATCAAAGAATATAAATAAGAAATCGCAGGTCTTTAGGGTTTGCTTGTCTACACGCATGAAACATTGGTGGTCAGCTGGTTTATAGTCTTTACAAGTATTACAAACACCTCTCCACATACATGAGCCGATTTGCGTTTCGTTGGAAAGACCAGTTTTTGGCAATAATGGCAAAATTTAATCATTTTACAAACTTGACCACGATGGGCTATCAAACACTGCTCATTTTTAAAGTGGCGATGGCAAAATCGACAAGTAAGGCCTCCATGCTCAAGCTTACATGGAGGAGATATAGAGTGACATGATGTGCATTTATTAGAGCAGCGATGTTCAAACTTATTGTTGGAAGGACATGGCACGCCTCACAGTAGTAGCTACAAGCAAAAGCGGCGGTGAGACTAGTGATTACATTATAATGGCCATTATGGAAAAGCAAGTTAATTTTAAGGTTAGCATCTTCACCGCCACCAGAAAAGTATACATCACGGCCTTT